>NW_024102837.1:14309261-14937637 GCF_013122585.1 Styela clava
GCCATGTGACTCCTGAAGTATTTGTGTTGGTGAAATTATTGTACACTTCGGGAGTATCCCCATATACCCTTACTCTATTTCCTCAAGTCGCATACACATGTACGACACATAAATACATTGTCCCAGTACTTATGTATGCATACACATATAAGCCACAGAGCTTTGTTAGTCGCTTAACATAAAATACACATAGTCAAGCCACATACACAAACTCACAACGTGTTAATATTCACATACTTATATAGTATAACATCCACACACATATAACATTATTTGCGCGCATAATCACACATACACTCACATACCTTCAAATGAACATGTGACAACGTGTTAATACTCATATAATATAACATCCACACACACACACACTCACATACCTTAAAATAAACACATGATCCATCAGCCTCTTGCTCCAGACACCAAATTTGTCTCTGCTTCATTCCAGTTGCGCTCGCATCAATTTTAAAATTGAAGGTCTCAGCAGTCAAATACCTGTCGGAAGAGTTGATGAGACCGAACGTGAACTTTAATGTATCATCTGTCATGTTGATTGTTTTTCTAAATCAATCGAACTTTACCAAGAAAATAGCAACTACGTAGAGCTCTCTATGTTAAAGGCTGCAAAAACACGTAAAAGATACAAAAATTTTACTAAAATATTAGTGTAAATATAGCTTTTGAAAACCAGATCGGAAAAGTGTCAGAGATATTTTCCACGACGTGGACCAGCGGCTCCAGTGGCGCAATCGGTTAGCGCGCCGTACTTATATGACAGATACGGAGTGATGCGGAGGTTGTGAGTTCGAGCCTCACCTGGAGCATTTTTTAGGCAACTATATCGTAGTGTATTTTCTAAAACCATCCTCTGAGCCGGGCAGCATCAGAAAAGTAGTCGAATCTGTTTTATCGGCGTGATTTATTTATCGTAACCAAATGCTCAAGGAAATTATAATTATGGCCCTTTTTCGAAAACATTGAAACACATAAGTGTATTTGATAGCTTATTTACAGTTAACACACAAAAATTCTATTCAATTTGGCGCAATTTTTGAAATCAATAATCCACGACGTGACGTAAATAACACCTCATTCAATCATGACAATATTATTAATTACTCCTGCTTTGTATGGAAGACATACAACCTGTATTTACCGGTACACTATCGATCGTGTCGGGATTTATTTTTACGTCGGTGAAGCTTCTCGAGAGGATGCATATGTGGTGTGATTTAACAGCAAGTAGGCGGATTGATTAGATATTATCCTATTATTTTCCCAACATTATCTTAGGCAAGGTTTCGCCAAGTTTCTCATAGTGTCATAAACCTAACTTATCTCAAAGATATCTGAATATGGGCTAATAAGCAGCGTTTTGGAAAATTATATATTCGATTCGTGATGAAACCTAGAGCGCTTATCAGCTCCAGTGGCGCAATCGGTTGGCGCGCCGTACTTATATGACAGATACGGAGTGATGCGGAGGTTGTGAGTTCGAGCCTCACCTGGAGCTAATTTTAACCCAACATTCAGATGATAATGTTTATAATGATTCTTGAACCGCGGGTTTAACTTTCTCCGAGAATCGTTCAATGTTTTTGACCTGAATCACTTACATCTCTCAATACCGATTTATGACGCTCTCGGATTCAAGTTAGACCTATCGCTGAGAAGTGAGAACAAAATTAATTCGTCATCACCATATTTGACTCGCACAGGCATATCATACGAAAGGCTGTATAGTTTGTAAATGTCGAAGCTGTCTCATCGGTCCTGTGTTCTATAAAACAAAGAAAGAATCCTTCCGATAAATGATTACGTGTTCTGCTTATGGCTTGGCGACTGTGACCATATATCTACCCCGTTCCAAATCTGCTGCTTGTATGGCAGCTAAATACAATGGAGGTCATTTAAATCTCGATTGGGACCATATATGCCCATCCCTTATTCCGACGTGCTGTCTATATGGCAGACAATAGCTCTCTACAGAGGAGGCTATTCAAAAGCGATTGTGATCGTATATCCAATCCCTAATCAGTGGCGTATCTAGCTAGGGTGTGGCAGCCATGGCTCGTGCCATGGGCGCCGTTTGAACAGGGGCGCAAAAACTGCAAAAAAGTATTAATAATAAAACGTTCCAATGAAATAATTTCAAATTGGGAATAACTAAAACTCGTATTTTACTCGAATAATAACATAGAAATATCCTAATTTATTAATAATCATTATAAATTATCAAACAACTATCAAAGGGGCGCATTTTTAGACTTTGCCATGGGCGCCATTTTAAGTAGATACGCCACTGTCCCTAATCCTGACCTACTGTCTATATGGCAGCCCAAAAGCCCTTCACAGAAAAGGCAACTAAAATTGCAATTAGCACCATATATCCACCCCATTCCTAACCACCTGTAACCACTATCATCCCACTAGCTTAGTCACGCAAAAAAAAAATTCTCGTAAACTTAAGCAACGCACTCTATCTCCCGTGTAAAGCTGTATTACCGTGACTTCTTGCGCTATAAATTGAATTCTCGAAATTGAATGTCAGCGTAATTGACAACACTCGGAAACAGCAAAGCACAATTTCGTTTCCGCTCTCATTTCTGCATGTCGGATTAGTCACGTGATCATTAATAACCCAAGTGCAAGAACACGACGAGAAAGTATTGCCATACATGGCCCCATGTTGCCCTGTTATTGCTCGCTTATCTGTTTTATTTCGTCCTGTTCATATTAGGTCGCCACACTGTTGGTTGCGCCGAATCGTGGGCAGCCGAAAATTTTCTAGTGGGTACCCAGTAAATTTCAATTATGACAGTGATGCACAGAAAGTTCTACAGATCCAACATTACATACAATTTTTTTGCCAAATGGATTTTGTTATATATCAAACGATCATACATACATTCCGTCCATTTCAGCTGGACAAATTAAATGCCCTTCACAAGTTTATTATATGGTTGAATTTGAAAATTTCCAACGAAATTGTTGAGCCTTGAAACCCATTCCTAACTTAACTATGGATAACTGTTATCCTAATTTTTGCCCGCCCTGTATTTGGCTCATATTCGAAAGCCTTCAAGTAGATATTCATTTAATTTCTTGTCAGGCTTCAATCGCACTCTTACGTGTTATTTGCACTCTACAACTGTTTTATTTTAATGTATTTTTTACTCTATATAAGGCTCTACACATCAGGCAACGATAAATGAGAGTATACTATTTTTAAAACGACCGCAATCATTGCTTACCAGATAGGCTGGTTATCAAAAAGCGACACCTAAGATTCTGATATATAATTGCGAGTAGAAAAAAAAATAGAAAATTTTAGTTTTTACATTCTTTTCATAATGCTGTTGCTATCGGATGAGTGTCGGCTTGGTTAGCTTGCCAACACTTAAAGCAGGAGAACATACGGCTGAGTAGGTAGCGTGACTATAGATCCTCGTATTATTAATTTGTATTAATATTTGTCGATGTCATTAAATCTCGATCTAAAGGAATAAGCAAAATATCACAGTAGGGCACTATACTGTTATTGAGGTACTCGTGTAGTTTGTGTACAAGGTTAGGGTTAGGCCGTAATTGCATCCCGATTTTCCTTATTTTAGTTATACTGCGAGTTCGGGGACTGTCTGTGTTAGCCAAGTGAATATACCACCTGCATATCAGTCCCTTTACACAACTTGATAGGCGAACAAAATCAGTTACCTTCATATTGGTGCACACGCTCCTGAAGCGCCGTTATTGGTTTATTAATCTGTTTTCTTTGGTTTTGTTCAGCTTAAGTCAGGTGGGGATAGGCTATGTTTCGTCATTCGCCCGCCATTAATTTTCTGACATTTTTTTTTATGTTTGAGCCTGTTTATCACAAGTTAGGCTACTGGTTCCCAATCTTTTTTCCAAGCGACCCAAATTTATTAAAAAATAATTTTTATAAAATCTCTTGACTCAAGGATATGCTCAAATACTAAGCGATATGTAACGCTCAAGTTCAAAATTGTTACAATATTAACTTACAGACTAATAACAGCAGATGCCAAGTTTTTACTGTGCTACTTCCCACTTATACAATTACTATTGAGCAACACTGCAATATCAAATATAAAACTAACAATAAAAATCACTAAAAAATAAAATCAGTAACTTCGGTTTTTGTTGATAAATCAAGCGACCTGAGAAAATTTTCAGGCGAGTCAGTTTTAGGTCCCGACCCCCGACCCATAGGTTGGGCAACACTGAGTTGGGGATTCTCCACCCTGCTTCTAACTTGACCACAACAGAAAAGAGAAGAAGTGATACAATTGCTTATTCATATAACGAGCCATGACTTGTTAATTAACATAGAACATGCTATAAAATATTTGTATAGAATATAATATACAGGCTGTCCATCAATTTTGCCTTACTTATAGTAATAACAATTGTAAGTTTAAATTAATTCTATTGTATGATAAATGAAACTAAAAGCACCATAAAAACTATTAATAAACAAAGACAAATTAATTTTGTAATTGTTATCACTATAAAATCTGGTGAAATTATTTTGACACTCTGAATATAAATATCTCAGGATTAATATTCATAAGATAATTATGAATGTTTAATTAGCATTAATAATTAGCATGTCCGGATAAACGACCGGACATGCTAACTCTTCCTCAACTGTAACATATATGGACTAATCTGAAAATTTTGGTCGGCACTCGGGTATCGACAAATTTAAATGAAATTCTCGTAAAACTGCGGATACGCTTCCTGTGGAATACATTGTAACGGTCTAACAATAGAAAATCGATACACGAGGTAGGTGAATGAGAAAAAGCGACAGAAAACGATACATATAAGAGGCTAAATTTCATCACAGGGTGTTTACTTAGTAATTAGAGCAGTGGCACCCCACCTTTTAGTGCTCGTGACCTCCTTGTGGAAGCTCTTAGCGCTTATATGGCCCCTGTTTATCATTCCAGTTGTATTTATAGCGTTATTTTAATCGGTATATTCCAAATTCCATTATGTTCAAACAATTCATGCTCAACAAAGTGAAAACGTCCTGTGAAATAACTTTATCAAGCAATGGGGGGGGGGGGGGGGGGGAAGGAAAAAGTAAAATAAGTTTTGCGTCTAACATTGTGGTCCCCCTTCATCCCCTATGCTCACCATATCACACAAACGACAATAGTTTGCGTAGGCTAAGTTGAACCAAATAGATTCCAGCCGTTTAGAACAGAATAGATATCTACCGTATGTATCAGCAGTTGCTTGCCTTAATCTGAGTACAATGCCAAACACCATATACAATATACTATGCCTAACGCAATCGACTAATAATGGAACATTCTACATCTAATAAACACATTTCAAAGCGAAGTATGCAATTTGCTCTATCGTATGAAACGGCACGCCTTAATCGTGAACTTTTAACAAACGAATGTCAATTTAATTCTTTCTTTAATTTCCGTCAGAAGACATTTTTCCTACAAAAGAAACTTTCCCGCTAATGGTCCACATTAGTAAAAAATTTGACGAAATCGCGATATAATTCGCGCAAAAGGTCAGAAATACAATAAAATCTTCTTCACCTCTCTGAAGACCCCTTTCCCACAAAATGACCTTTCCCGCCTATGGCCAATCTCATTATCGTAAAACCTCATCTGAGGCGAACCTTATTTAAAAAACAAGCGCAGAGTCCAATATACGGCTGAGCAATCGTTAATATAAAGCTTAATATCTTTAACGGTTTATGGATTTTTAATCCAATACTTAATCTCATGAGAAAGTTGAATGAACGATTTCCCAAAAGTATTCTCGGTAGTTCTGAAACCGCAATGATGACTTATCCTTGGCCAAACTTGAACCGCGCAAGGATTTAGCTGTCGATAAAATAATTATATCTTCAAATCAACAAAGATTTATATACGGCCGAGAATATATCATAGATGAAATAGGTATAATTGTAGAAGTATTCAAAATCAAACTGTTTCATGGTACGTTTACGAAATACATTTGTGTTAACGTTCAGTAAGACTCCTACGGTAAATCAGATTGAAATATGCTTGTTTGAAGAAGTCTCAGATCGCTCAGCGAAATTATAAAATAACATTCGGGAAAGTATCTTGAATCAAAGATCGCGGTTACAATTTGTATTCCCGTGAGAGAAACAATCATAACTTGGTGGTATTTTCATCGTTCAGCATTTTAACCATTTGCTATACGTTGTTAAATATTACTCAAATGGGCGCTCCAGAAGTGTGTGTACCAATATGGAGGTAACTAATTTTGTTCGCTTATTTTACATCAAGTTGTGTAAAGGGACTGAAACCCATGGGCAGGGGGGAACTCGTAATGGAACTAAAATAATAAAAATCGTAATGAAATTATGGCCTAATTCTAACTTGGTACACACGCTACCGTTAAATATTACTCAAATGAAATCACTTTTTTTTACAAGACGCAATTACGTCTTTCGCTTCGAACAAGGCATAACACAGGCGGCTACGGATATCTAACGTTATGTGAGGGTATGCTACTTTTGCATACTTATTTGGCAGAGTAGACGTTCTTAACTGGCTGTATACGGAGCCCCAGGACTTCGTGAGAGAAACATGTGGGTCCAGCGAGCTTATTCCATATTGATACACTGAATTTGTCAATTTTATTCACATAAGCAATAACGACATTAATAAAATTTGATAACGGTAGCGTAGAAATGTGGCAACAAGGCGGTAATTCAAGTATCATTACCTATTAGTTCCAAGGGATAGGCCATATTTTAATTACAGCTTGTTGCTACATTTCGACACTACTTCATCAATATGTTTGTCAAGTGTCAAATTGACGGGGCTACGTGAATAATAGTCAATCTCTTCATGGGCTCCAAAAGTTTGATAACCGCTGAAGGGGAGGCTAAAATTATCAATTCGACACGGGTTGGATTCAAGTCACCATTTATTAAAAACTCGAAGAGACTTTATTCGTCTAAATGTAATGACTCAGGTATTCATCGAACCACAGGGTTCACTTAAATGACTGCGAATTAGGGTTTAGGGACTTCTAATTAACGCCGCTATTTGAAAAGTTTTGTTAGATAATGACGAACGGATATTTTACCGATGGAAGCTCGAGAAATAATTTTCTTTCAAAAACCAAACGCAAGCCCCTAGACTAGACGAGGTCGATGACAGATTGAAATCAATTTGAATTTCAAAGCCAAACATCCTATAATGACGTAATTTCCTCTGGGTATTGCGAAACAGTGCGCAGTTGTGTAATATGCGTCAAAAATGTTATGATTGGCCATGCATTATACCGAACTAAATTTCATAAAATTGAGTTTTAAGCTTCATGCTATTCCTTGTTGAATGTCCAACGACATCTCGTTCTAAGGATGACACACCCAAGGCTGGCGAGAACCTGTTCAAACCAGAAAATACAAGCATAAACCCAGATTCTAACTTTTCTTATCGCAGGATTTTGCTAATCTTTTTAATGGAACCTACCCTGGCTGAATTAGTTTTGTTCAAACTAATAATGAATAACAATTCTTGGGCGTGAACCCGGGACATGTAGCATGTTATACCAACATTTTTTTTCTTTTTCATTTTTTCTATTTGCCCAAGAAAAATATCGAAAGTAAATCCCCCCCCCCCCCCCCCCCAATTTTTTTTAACTCCTATAATTATGTATAATTATTGAACGAAACCGGTAGCCTATTTTTGAATGAAATGTTAACTTCTTGCTTGAAACATTCACCCTTAAAACAGGTCGAATTTACCTCCGTAGGCGAAATTTTACAATTTCACATCTGCTGTAACAAAAAGGGTGCAACCAACTATTGAATGCTGCCGAACAGCACAACCTAAAATAAATGCATTATTCTGAATTCGCAGAAAATTAAAAAAAAAAAACAAGATTAATCAAATAATTGCTTACAATACAAAACCGAAACAGCCTTTTTAAACCCTACTCTTCGCCATAACACTTGTACTGGCTATCTATCCTGAGCACCGCGATCAAGCCACACTACAAGCTAATAACACGCCACAACAATAGCTGGCAAATTCATTGACAGCGGTAGCAAACTACATCTCTGAATGGAATGTCGAGTACCAGAAAGCAACAGCAATACAACTACATTACTACGGGGATTATGAGACCTATTGAAAGGGCGGGGTTTGCGCCGAAATGGTAAAAACATTAAGCGCTCGCCAGCCGGTTAAATTATACTTTGAGTCCAATCTAACATGGCCCATTATTACAACGTGTTTAAATAATAATTTTCATGCCTGGCCAACGATTTTTCGAAGATAATTCTAACAACAGACGGAGCCCAGGCGCTGAGAAGTAAATTTTTGAAAGCCTATTAATTATGTATTACTCGTATTCGCGAGGGAGTTTGATCGCCCAAGTATGATCTTGCGTGGCCCGCTGATAAATAACCAAAAACATTTGGTAATAAACGTATTGATCGGACAAGACTCCTCTTACATGGCCCACTGATAAAACACAGATAAATTTAGTAACGTACATATATGTGACAAGCACGGCCCGGCCATGAATAATTGCGATTCAGAATACCGGCTTCACGCGCGGATAATAATAGGAAACATAAACGGTCTACAAAATAATAGTTTCGATGTTCTCCGTTAAATAATTTCATGGCAATTAAATGATTATCGGGACAAATGGTGGATACGGAACGTATCAATTAATGCTAGTAAACGGATACCAGGTTGCCTTGAGATTAAGAATTTTAACCGCGTCGCTAATTTTACCGGATGCGAAATTTTTAAGTTGATCATGAAACCGCTCTGAACAAGTCTTTAAATGAGCATTAATTTTCATATTTGACATATTCCACGCTTTTAAATTCGAACAACGAATCGTACAGGCAGTAACTGATATGCAAAACGCTGTTATTTTTGGAAGATCGGAATCTTACCGGCTCGGCATTGCCTGTGCAATTCATTATACACTCAAAGTGAGATTGGGTCCTGAGATATTGAATGCGAGATCTTAAAATACGACGCCAAAATAGGGATTTTGTGTACAAAGACCCGCCCTGGGTTCGATTATATTTAAAACTCTATACAAAGAGTTACAGTAAGCCTTGAAAGCCAGATGCGTGAAAAATATGTGGTTCGCGGAGGTTTTTTTCGCAACTGACACCTTAATGTTGCATTTAAAATTCACTTTTGACCGCCAAATAATTCAAAATAATTACACTGATCTTTAAAAGTTAGATCCACATCGAAATTTGTGGTTCGTGCATAAGGTTTATCGCGTTTTAATCGTGCTGTCATTTCATAACACGGTAGACTGTCTGAAGAAATCCGAGTCATATCCTATATCGATTAAGCATGACCCATACGAGCTCTTCCATACGCAGACAAAACATTTTCTTAGCGAGTTCGCTACCAGCTTGCGAACGTTTAATTGCACGTTATAAGCACTAATTAGACCAATTTAACAACAATATGATAATTGTTCCATTCAAAACGACATATGTCAACCAGACACTAATTTGAATAATATTTAACGAATGATATTGGTAATCACTCCTACTGCCTATGTCGTGATAATATTCATATACTTGCTATTTCGTGAAAAGAGATTATGTTGTTGCCATGCTCTAAGTCAGGGTGGTCCAAGATTGGCAGATCCGCGGGCCACAAAGTATTTTTGCATTGTTCGCGGGTCACAATAGTGCCAAGAAATTCGCTCGTTTAACTTCGCTAGTTGCCTCAGCAAGCCATAACACTAGTCATTTCAGTGACATTAGTGATGCAACAATATGTCAAAAGATTTTTTGGTTAATTTATGACGAAACAACACAAAATGCGATTTTTTTTTATTCCTCGCCGAATGCAACGCGGGCCACAGATAATGAAGCGGCGGGCAACATGTGGCCCGCGGGCCTGGGTTTGGACCACCCTGCTCTAAGTGTATTTGTGAGCTCTCGTTAAATCGTAGTCTAACTTCCTCAGACAATAAACGATATTACTTATGGTGACCGTACATTTGAACCAATGTGTATTTGAACCCATGTGTATATCCTAGGGTTCAATCTATATGCGGGTGCTAAAACCCATATTACTTAAAATAACAGCGATTTATTAATTATGTTATTCTTATTTATCTTTAGAATACTAACTCGTTCAAGCATCCTTGTGGCAACTGAGGCATACGGATCCGAAGTAGAAAGTAAACAAGGAGAAAGACTTGCAGTTCAATGCATACCCAGTGCTCTTTATAAGATTCGATTTTCCGCAGATTAAGTTACATCTTGTTTTGTCTGAAAAAGCTGGGGTATGATCTAACGGAAACACACCAACGTGCTTGCTATTTCGTGGAAAGAGGTTGTATTATGCGCTTGTTTGTGAGTCGACAAACGTTCAACGCACTTTGCAATTTCGGGATTTCGCCCGAATCCAAAACTAAAACCGTAAAACGTAATCTTCCAGCTAATTTTAGGCGCAAATATGTAGTCTAGGTCCCTAGGAGTTTTTTGGAAAGATTTTTCAGTCAATTTTGTTAGTTTTTGATTGAATGTACTCAGAACCCGATGCCTTTGGCTTTATATACAATGCTAAAACTGACATAGCTCTTGTCATCATGCTATTGCTTTTCAACGTTTAACTCTTTGAATTCCAAATAATGTTTGCTAGACCTATATCTGAAACGACCTAAAAAGACCGTGCTTTCGCTCAACTTCGCCCTATCACAGCCGCTTTGCTTCAGCTTTATGTTGTACGCATAAATTTTATAAGAACCAACGCGTACTTATTCCATTTATAAATTCGATGGTATTGTCGCAGTATTTCCGAGCATAGAAAGAAACTGAAGCGTCTTCTCAACTTTGAAACACAGCACAGTATATAATTAAGCCTTAGTAGCTAGTTATTATCGCCGAAAGAAACGCCCAAACGGTTGAATTGATCTGAGTCAGCTTTCAACGCTTATCAGCCAGTTCAGAGCGTGCCGGCAACTCCCTTTTGCATGTCTGCCAACAATTTTTCACAACACCATATCTGGAAGTCCAAATTTGGTCTGAAGATTTCAAACTCGAATAGGTATACGCCGAAGATATTACGCACGCATTATACTTGTTCTATATACGGCACATAGCTAAACAAATTCGCCTTAATAATCAATAACTTTTGAAAACGCGGCAGAAAAAAAGCAGGGCGACACGATTTATTTACATCACGATTTGAAACACCAAAAAGCGTGTTCGATTGTGCAACTTAGCGCTCCTGCTTCATACACATACAATAAAGTTGTAACTCCACTGTCTACCCTGGATTTATAACCGGCCTTACAGCGGCTTTGGATGCCTGATTGATCGCAAAAACCCGACTCAGAATGCGCCAAGAAATGGCGATTAAGATTCATGATTCGGGACAGACTGAATATCTAAGAATAGAACTTCAAATCACAATATGCACGGCTGGTTATTTGTTGCCATATCGTGACTGAAATTAACATTAAAAACTTGGAATGCGATTTATCAATACAATATCATGTCGGCAACAGATTAAAAAGATGAATTGAGTCGGCAAAGACTCGAATATCATATTAGTCCCAGGGAGGAAGAAAGCCAATGAGACGGCTCATTAATATGACGAATCCCGGCATATCGCACGGTGACTCGTCCATGTCAAATATGGGACCAGTTATTTTTCTCATATGCATGGTCTTTATGAAAGTGGAAGTCGTAACCGTTCAGCGCTAGCGCGAAACATCTTAGTACTTAAACTAGTAATATGTACATGGTGTCCTCAAAGTTCATAAGTGATTTAAAAAAAATTAACATTTGACTTAAATGATATTTCAATTACGAAGAGTCTTATGGACACTCAGTTATTGTGTACTATATAAAAAGTCTATGTCGTCGTCCTGATAAGGGGCGACGGACATGAGTTCTGATCAAAAGAGCTCTAACCATGAGTGTTAACATAGTTGGAGCCAACATGGTAGTCGCTTTCTCACACCAAAAGCTTTACTATTCTTCTTAATGATGCGCTTTTAGAACTTAACTCCGACAAAGGCCGTGAACAAGCTTCCATTGGTGCCTAATGAGCTGCTTACTATTCTGGAGAGCGTGGAAACTTCCCCAATTTACACTTGTCTACTCAATTTAATTTGACACTTCATTCTCTCGTCTTCGTTATGATTGTTGGGATCAGTGATTTTCTCCTTAAGGCCAGGGACACGTGGCGGAAATGACCGACCCACGACGCATGATGGTACCGCAAAGTATGATGAATTATTCAGGTCTACGTGACGGGAAATGAACAATTACCAAATCCGGAGATGTCCCGTTTCATATTATAAAACTCGAATGATCCGCGTATCATGTATTTCGGTAGCGAAAAAGAAAACATTTTAAATTAAAGGTAAGCAAACGGAGTTGTAACACTTAAAACGAATGAGAGGGCGTAGGGCTGGGTATTTCGAACCAAATCGTTAATTAATCGAATCGGTTCAGAATAAAATTTCGAATCGCCGCCACCTTGGTTTTTTGTTGTTGTCCGCCAAAGGTCGGCGGCGAATCTCTCATTTTTTTATGGCTCTTTTCGTCCGAGTGGGTTATTGTTGAGAAATGTTTTTTTTTTTGCGTGTGAACACTCGGCGAACAGTCTGTGTTATGGGTTCTTGTTTTCCGTAATTCATGCTTCTGAAGGACCCATTAAAATAAAACACATACAATTACATATATTCGAGTAAGTATTCAAGATTCGATTCAAAAAAAATATTGATTCTGAAATCATTGGTATTTGTAAATGCCCGACCCTAGTCGCAAGTAAAGTCAAGTCATTCGAGTATTAAGTCGTGTCAATCACTGTGTTAAGTGAAGTCTCACTGGCGGATAGTTTAATAGTTTAGTCATTAGTGAGTCTAAGTCATTCTATTCAGAGGACGTGAAAGACTAAATGGCGATCTGGTTCCAACTCGAGTGGAGACAATACGGCGAGTTCCAAACATGCAAACCGATGCAAAATGTTCTTGGCATTTCAGTACCGGGTAGGCACCTGAAACTTTGCTCAATGATTAGTCCCTTTTACTACTCACTGCACGTGGCCTTGTTTTGAGAAAAATTACTCTACAAACCCTCTTGCTCCATAAACGGCAGGAAATTCTAAACGCGTTTCAAAGAATCTTTTTCTTTCTAATAATATACAGCAAGGGTGTGCAAACTGTGGGCCGTGGGCCAAATGCGGCCACAAGAAAAAATTGTGTCAATTTTGAATGGTGTGCCCGTGAAACGAGTTTTAAGTTTAGTTAATCTGGTATGTGCGAGCAATTCCAATCCCTTTGTGCCACAAAGCCTATACCAGTACCCGAGTGCCACTGTCATATTAGCAAAATTAGTCAGCAAAATCCTGTGGCAAAATACACAATGTTATATACACGTGTCCATCAATGAATTCGTTTATAGTCGATGTGACAATATATTTTAGAACAGCAATTTTCTTCATTTATGCGTTCCAATTCACCATTTCTACAATGACCCGTAATTTTGCCGTAAGATCAATAATAGAAAGGAACAATATTTTTGTGCCTGCAACTACTAGAAAAGCTATGTTAAATAAAGATGCGGGTCGCGGTTTCTTCCAGTTATTTGAATGTGGCCCTCCTCTGTATGAAAGGTTGCACACCCCTGATACACTTCCCATAAAGTCAAAATCCAACAATCACTTATCTGCAACGAGGCAAGTTTCAACCAAATTAGGCCGCAATCGCTCACTTCTGCTGATCAGCACAAATTAATAATTTACGTCACAGCAGACCCGAGAAATCGGAAACTACTTTACCTCCATTTCAAGCTTGGTTCGAGTTTTCAATTGTGTTAGTTTTGTCGATAAAGATTTGTGAGATTTATATACAAATCACCTATGGATCAAATATGACATTGGTCTATTTTAGCATGACTTTAAAATAAACACTACTAATTATAAACTGGCCATCCACGATGGCTCTTAATGTACACTGCATTCAAGTCCATGCATCTGAAACAAATAACTGTTAATTAATCCCACACCCGGCATGGCCTAGTAACCGGACGAGTGGCCGTGGTTCATATGATTAAGCCGTCTTATCGGCTTTCCTCTCTCCGAAATAAATATGGAAATCCTATCCTTTGAGAAGTGTAGGCCAAGATGAAGGGTTTGAATTTATAAAGAAAATAAGATTTTAATATTCCGAGGGAGAAGAAAGTCGTTAGGTGATAATCAAATGTGGTACCAGCACCACAATAGCATAAAAGAAGGGTAAGTTGTTAGTCCACAGAAACCAAGTCCATTCTCACCCATCTCCTTGCCAAATTGAACTTTCAATCCTTGGTTGAATCCCAGAAAACAACAGCCATCACAAAAACCACTGATGCTAAGGAAACGCTGTAACCCAATTAAGCATATCTGCACAGCAGCGATCCGTACTTTCTACGCGTGCTGTATATTTGCGATATGTATTAACCGTTATGTTCGATAATAATTGTTAAAGGTACCACAGGACGAAATTTAATCAAATCGTGCGCTTTGTGTAAATAGAGTTTGGAGATTACTAACTAATCATTACTAAGCCGTGCTTCTTACGTGTGCTGCATCGGTTGTGTCAGCTAATATTGACAGCAATGCAACCAGCAGCAAGACATCGATTAGTAATTGTTTCGGCAAACACTGGTGTGGGGTTGAGCGCAGTTTGTGCATAAGACAAAGATGCTTGACAAGAACCAAAGCTGGGGGAAGTCGTGGTAACTTTACTGTACACTCGGATTCCGGATTGAAAAAAAAATTGACTCCGACCACAGAGTGAAAAAATTTTGTGTCCGACTACAATTTGAAAAAAAATTTTGAACTCCGACACCGAAAAAATCGAATTTTGGTAACGAATACTTCTTCGTATAAATTCCTTCTTTTATAGACTGTTAATAACGCTTAGCAAACTTATTGTTTCTTAAGTTTCTATGAAAATGTTTGAGTTACTTCATTATTATTGACAGCCTACAAATCTGCCCCCCAGAGAATTTAGAATTTCGTTTTCAAATTTTCTCGACTCCACAGCTTCTTATATACAATGACAATTGTTTTGTTGGCATCGATCACATGTTTGATACTCTTCACATAACTTGAAGAAGAAAAAATCCGCTTCAATGATGCTCCAATGTAATTAAGTGCCCTTCATATCCACTCGCCAGCATGCCTGCGTTTGGTGTGGTTTGATGAAATAAAACAGGGTAATATCACTGGCATTCCACAGTTAGGAATAAGTTGTTACATTGAACTTTGCTCTCGATTGCCAGTTAACTTATCGTGTAGCTGCCCTTAGAATCAAACCCGGTATCTATATCACAGTCGAATACTCTTCTATGGACTAGAATGTTATTCAATGCAGATTGCGACCAATTGTTAAATTCCAACCGACTGTATCTAGTGGTCCTAAAGCCCTCACGAAGGAGGTCATTTAAATTGCGATTGGGACCATGTATCCATCCCTATTCCTAACCCGCTGTCTATATGGAAGCCCAATAGCCATCTATAGAACCGCAAACCCAATTTTATTCCTTAGTTGCTGTCTAGATGGCACCCCATAGTCCCCCGCGTAGGAGGCCAATATCGAATGGGTAGCCTACAATATACACCAGGGGTGTGCAACCTTTTTCGCAGGCGGGTCAAATATCAATAACTGGGTAAAACTGCGGGCTGCACCTTCATTCAACGTAGGGTTTCTATTGGTTGCAGGCACAAAATCGTGTCTTTTTGTTATTGATATTATGGCATATTAGGGATTGCATAAATTATGAGTTAAAAAGCATAAATTACTGAAATCTTCCATTCAAATTTATTGTCGTACCGTATTTAGCGATTTCATAGAGTAATATAGTGGTGTTTTTTTTCGACTACTTTTATCAAAATCTGCTGTAATGGAAGAGCTAGCAGTTTATCCATTTTCCGATACTTCGTCGTACAGGCGGTTTTATGACGCATATTTAACGATTCGTTTCCAAACAAGAGAGCTATGCTCAAATATATGGACACGTAGCGCCACCCAATGGCAATAATTTTGATGACGTCATAGCGAAAAGAAAAAAAAATGTAATAGCCTTCTGGAGAAAAATTTCATCTTTAACCACTGAAAATTTCAAAGCAATTGGTCCAGTATTCGAAGAGAAAAGCGATTTTTTAAAAATCATGGAGACAAATAACAATAACAACATATATTGAAACGATCGTTATGTCCACTAAACGTGTCCAATAATTTGCTGTCAAATCCTATTCTAGATTAGATTCAGACAAAATCAACTGATAGGCTAGAACCAAAACTTATTTATCTTTTATCCCTCTTAATATTAATTTTTTCAGCTGCTTTCCAATTGCCCGTTCTTACTAATTCATTAGTGCCTGCTCCGAACTTTCCTCAAATTGCTCGTCGCTCAGCAAGTGACAGCTTTGTGAATCGCGTTATTCGCTTTGCTGTTAGAACATTGTGACGTCACAAGACTCGAATTGGACTCGAGTATAAGCTTTGCAACGCGATTGGAATTACAGGGAGTCCTCGACTTACGACGTTGTTCCGTTCTTGAGACGCGGTGTAACCCCAATTTCAGTCTAAGTCGGAACATTAAACTGTACAGTACATGAATTGCTCTATACATATCGTACTGTATTGTACAGTAATAAAAATGTACAAATAATGCAAAAAAGTACGTTATTAAAAAAAACAGAAAACAATTCCATATCACATGAATAAAAGCAAATACTGTACAGTACAGTATTATCTTTTATATTTTTAATGGAGTGCGTTCGTAACCTCGAAACAGCGTTATGGAGTGCGCGTTCGTAACCTCGAAACAGCGTAAGTCGCGACCGTCGTAACCCGAGGACTCCATGTACACTTAAGTTAAAAACTCGTTTCGCTGGTCGCACGCCATTCAAGATCGGCACCTCTCCGCAGGCGCACAGTTTTTTCTCGCGTGCCGAACTTTGCACATCCCTGAATACACCCATATCCATCACTATCTCGCCGTTTATGTGGCAGTGAAATACCGCACAGGTGGGTCGCCAATTCATAACCAATGAGGATGGCGGAACAGTTCAAGACAAATATATATATACAGCATACCTGCCCAATGATCGGATACTAAACATTATAGTGAGCCTTGGCTATCAGGTCTATTTATACTAAAGAACAAGACAAATTAAGAATATATATCAGAAGAAAAACCCGTGGGAAATCTAAATTCTTCGATTCAGTTTGGATAAATGAATTCTATACAGCCAATATTGAAGGACATCAATTACAGCATTGTACAGACCCCATGGCGCACCGTGTTTTAAAGCGCGCTGTCAATAAATTGCTTAGGTTGGGTTTTATTTATACATGAAGATTATGAGGCGCAACCGGCACGGATTTTTAAAGCAATACAGGTACTGGTTTGAATGAAGGCAATTACGCATAAAGCACAACCTGATACATACATGAGGATTATAAGGCGCACGATCGATTTTTAAGAAAAAAAAAGGATTTTTTGGCCGCGTTATTGGCTGTAACTGTAAAATTAAACAAGTACGGGTGATAAACCCGGGTGTCGACACTCTGACAATCTATCGTCATTTAGGATTAAATATAAAAATATTAATAGTGAATTTAATGTTGTTTTTGGACATACTTGAAATATGTTAAGCCATATCTGAAGCGTTTTTCATTAAGTTCATTGATATTAATATTGAGTGGTAACTGACTCCGATGACCGCATGGTCGTATTTTTACCACCCAGACTGTACCGAGAACTATTTTGCTTTCAATTATTTATGATTTGTTGTGTATATGTTTTCTGGTTGACAAAAAACTCTCTCTCTCTCTCTAATCGAATTTATCGACGAAAGGAGCCAGATACCTTGGATTACTTATCCAGTGTTAAACTTCTTCTGATATCAAGCTATCAACTCCTATCTTTCAAACGGAAAAATATTTATCACATGTTCCAGACGCCTTGTAAATAGTGATTTTATTTTGAAGGCAAATATTAGCAAAGAAATAGTTGAAAAACTTTGTCTCTTGAGACATCTTGCGGTGGTCGAAATTGTAATATTGTAGAGAGAAAGTGCAACACAAGGCGTTTGGAAAACATATGTATTTATGACGTTCACTCTGAGCAAAGCTCCATACAAGAAGTAAGTGAAATTTAGGTCAAAGTGGTGGGCATGGCGTTTGAATACTCCTGAAGTATGCGTACCGAGATGGCGGACACTTGAACGTAGCATGAACACCAGGTTAGGGTTAGGCCATAATTTTAGGTACAAATATTACGAAAGTCACTTGGCTAGTCCCCGAACTCGTAATAGAACTAAGATAAGGATATTCAGTATCAAATTAGGGCCTGACCCGAATCTGGTACACATACTACGTTCCGGTGTACGCCATCTTGGTTAACACACCACGGGAGTACCAAATATTTAATATGCAACTCAAATTCCATGCCCAACGCGATAAATGATCTTCGTAATTCATGACAGTCAGACAGTAATTTTCAATATGCAATGGATGTTCCCTGAGCATCGATTTCATTGTTTATATTCGTAACAATCACAAATCAGCAATAAGTTAACAATGACGTAATAAACGGAATCAATGCCGCCTCTCAGACACTTCTTTCGCTCAGACAGATAGATATTCAAACGCGGTTGTAAACATTGCCTCTTTTGGTAGTTTTGCGTATTATTTGTCAGTTTTAGTTATCCTTCCAAATGTAGATGTGTATCAAATAACTCAATTGTCATTATGCCCTCCGGGGAACTTGAGTTCAGTTACAATAATCAAAAATTGATACCGCAAACTTCACGATAGACCAGCCTAAAATTAGCTATCAGTAGCTGTAAGCGCCACGTGGTTTATTGTTTCGAATGAAAATGATAGTTTTGATCATGTGAACCAGTTTGTAAGCGCCAACTCCTCAAAACACTCTCAAAATCAGCGTTGAAAATTTTGCAACGGTAAAGTATATAGGGGAATATTTCAGGGGTCAAGGGTCGGGGAAACTTCCATTCAATGAAAAAGGCTTCTTCTGGATTATTTCTCTTACTGGACCATTTAATTAAATGGTCTCCTATGTAGATGACTAATATTGGGCTGCTAAATATACAGCCCGTCTCCTTTCAGTAGTTAATGTGTCTGCGGTACCCATCACAATAAAGTCACATTCAATTACAAATATTTGATTCGATTCAAATTACTCGATTCGATTCTGAAAACATCAAGTATTCGATAATTCCCAGTCCAACTGGTTAGGAATATGAATATATATGTGGTCATTCGTGCAATTTTCTTCTTTCTTCAAGGGTCGGTCCTACGACCCGCGGGCCAAATCCGGCTCGTTGGGTAATTCAATCTGACCCGCTTGATGCTGCCACAACCAAACTAAAACCGAATTTTATTGTTTTAATTAAAAAATAGCTCAAGGAATTTGTTAAGATAGCGATTAAATTTAGTTTTGACATGAGGCTTATTGTTTTCACTTTTTCTTTCGTAAAACCGTAAATATTGTTCATAAAATGTAACATTTTACGTCAAACTCACATGGCCCGCCAGTATAGATGGGCAACATTTTTGGCCCCTGGTCCGAAAACCTTGCTCACCCCTGGTATGGGATTTGGGATAGTAATGGGCGCGTGGTTCCAATCGCCATTCGAAAGACCTCTTTCACTAATATATAGAAATTCGCTATTTGCAACGAACGTGACTCGTATTTAATTGGTCTCATCGGAAGAAGAGTTGCGCATAATAAAGAAATACAAAGTTGCTCTTCCGAGTAAAAGTGAACCACTCCGGAAGTAGTTCGCGTGAAGTATTGATGTACGCTGATTTCAGTTATGGTAGACGTTATGATCGAACGAAATATTCAAAGTACACAAAAGTAATGTGAGACAGAGAGAGATAACGGAAAGAAATGCGTATTGTTCGAGCAGATTGCTGCAGTGTTTTGTCTGCGAGGAACTCTAAAACAACAGACTTGTCCTATTTACACAAGTGTGCATTGTAACGTTCCGCTTGTTTGCTGTGTTGCCCAGACACTTGTTACGTGCTGCCGTCAGCTTCTGTGCCAATCGCTCAGAATGGGCGTATATGTATTGTTTGCAGTAGCCTATAGATTACACGAAGGCAGTTTGGGGAGGAGGGGAAAGCTCAGAATGAGGCGGAGCAGACGATGAACTACCACAGTTGAGAGTACAGATCATTTGTACAAAGCCACCGCCAAAAAAAAAACGCTCGCCGCCGCTAAAAAACATATTAATTATCCAGTCAGGGTTGGGGTGAGGGTTAGGAATTATATGGCGCTGGAAATTCAAATTATTACTAACCCTAATCCTAACAACAACTCGATGATTACTGATGAGCATGCTATGAGCTACCACGGTTGAGAGTACAGATCTTCTGTACAAAGCCACCGCCAAAAAACGCACCGCCAACACTGACAACAAAAGATAGCAATTATCTTATTAAAGTCAGGATAAATATTTCAAATTTTTAAATCATTTCTACCCCAACTGGATAATTACTAATTTGGTATTTAAAAACGTGGCGCGTTGTTTTTCCCAAATCTTACACATTTGGACTAGTTAGGGGCCTTGTACAGAAGATTTTAAGTAATGTTTGCAGTAGACCAGGGTAGTCAAATCCCTGTGAGATCACTAATTTCTGACATATGGAAAATTCGCTTCGCATTGCTATATCGTCCATCTCAGGGAATATTGACAAACTTGTTAGCGAAAAACAGTGCCAAACTTCACACTAAAATATCTACGTGTAGGAAAAGCTATGTTGACTTTACTGTATCTTCGTTTTTTTTATTGTTCTTATTACTGAGAAAGTTTGCTACGAGGTTGTTTTTTTTTTCATTAACTTTTAGTCAGTGTAGCAAAACTAGAACATAATTACCATGTTAAGTGGCCCGCGCAATTATGTTAAGTGGCCCGCGCAATTATTAGTAAACTAAGTGTGGCCCGTCGTCCAATAAGATTGGCCGACCCTGCAGTAGACGAAGGCAAGTTGGGGAGGAGAGGAAAGCACAGAAAAAGACTGAACAGGCGATGAGCTACCACGGTTGAGAGTACTATCCTAATATTGCCCCACCGGAAATTTTTTGTTTTCTTCCATTATTTGATTCTGTCAAAGTTGTGTTTATTATACAAATACCGTAGACTTGAAAATTTTATGAAAAAAGTCTAAAATCTCACATTTTTCCATTGGAGACTTTGTACAAAATATCCATGTTTCTTACAACAGTGTCATACATTTTGAGGAAATGCACTAGGGGCTGCAAAAATATTTATTAAAGATTTTGTTCGACTCTGAAAGTTAGATGATATACAATATCTGGCACCATGGGCTTTAGAAAATCAGAGTTTACCTGGTCTCATTCTTGACAATTTCAAGCGAACTTTTACGACATTTGCTAATGAAAGATGTCATAACAATATTCGCAACGAGACGCTAAAACAGCGAGTCTGTGGGAAGCGCTTGGCATTGAATTGGCGGTCTGTAAATTTGCTCATAGATGAGTCTTCTTATCTCTCTATAATTAAAGGAGAAACCATTAGAAATTTGAAATATACGCGCTGCGCGTTTATTATGCACCACGTGACACGTAAAACAAATTACTGTAATCGTAATTTAATATTCAGCTAAAACGTAATAAAATGTGAAGGCTAAATGATTTCCTATTATAAAATCTTAATTAGGATAGGATAGGATTTACATATTTATCCCGGGGGAGAGGAAAGGCGATAAGACGGCTTAATCATATGGCAAACCACAACCTCTCGTCCGGTTACCAGTCCAGGTCAGGTATGGGATTAGTTAGCTAGTTATTTGTTTTCGGAAGCATGGACTTGATGGTGGAGGAAGCCGTAACCGACCAGCGGTTACGTGAACCACCCTACGGCAGCGAGGAGTCTAGCAATCCTCTCGCACCTGATCATCCCCGCATGGGATTCGTAATCAGAGATGCGGTGGCGAGCGTATTCCTAACGCTTAGCACGATGCGCCAACCGCCGAGCCTGGCTTTTGAGCCCTGGCTTAAAAGCGGAGGAAGCTACAGATGGAAATGAGCAAAATTCAAATATAGCTATCTGATGAACATCCTCGCTCCTCTTATGAAAGTAGTCGGTTTAAAAACACTAAAATCAAAATGGAATCCGGCGTATCTTGACGGAGTTCACCCCAACGCTGCTCATTAATTGCAGACTGACAATCGGAAGCGCTCTTTCTAAACGCAAAAATACTACTACTAAATTGACGCCGGCAGTCGAGTGAAAAGAGACATGCGTTATTAGAACGAGACAAACTTCGTTGCAAAATGGAAAACACACGTAGGACACGATTAGCCTGGCGAATCTAATCAGTAATCAGCAATTATCTTGCACGGACAGACATAATGATTACAATCCCCACTTGATGGAATCACTTAAGTAAAAAATATAACTCAGCTAGGCTCTTGAAAATACCAACAATAATAAAAAAAGTCGTTCACGAGTGACTAGTTAATACCCCACATAACGGACCATGGAATCAATATCTCACTAAAATATACCCGCCATTTCGTAACTGTCAGAAAATTCCCACAACAAATTTATAGAGTTACTTAAATACATGATTTATTTCAAACCACAGACTTTATACATTACAAACTGTTGGCCTCTCAGTTCGCTACCTGCATCGTTGTAATTTTTCATATCGGATAAATAAATTTCCGATCTCCTGAATCAAAATTATATTTATATTAGAACCTTGGGCGTCTGTCAGTCAGTAGGTTATTTTTTCACATGCCGAATGTACACATTGTACAAACACAGTTGAGAAAGATAAAAAAAAAACTTGCATTTCTGTGTGAAGGGAGACACGATAAACCTGTGAGGATCCCTGCTCGATAACCGAGACTGGCCCCTCGGGCTCTCCCGAAGTATGTGCACCGAGATGTCGCACAACTTGAACCCTAACCGGGTACACATACTATTTTCAGGTTGTGCGCCATCTTGGTGCACATACTTCTTGAGGTCCGCCCTTCGCGGCCCTCCCTTTCTCATTCAAACTACGTTTTATTTCGTTGCAATTTTCTTCATTGGATGTTATATTATAACCTGACTATGACTTCATTTTTTCATCTAAATACAGTTAACTGTAGCCTAATACCATGGCAGAACACAATGGCAAAGCTATTGTAGTGGGGGGAGGTCCGGTCGGAACGTTAACAGCTGTTTTCTTGGGACGTCGAGGATTCCATGTTGACCTTTACGAAGCAAGGTCAGACATACGGTCTGCAGAGAATGTTTCTGGTAAGTTAATTTCCCTGTCAATTTACAAAAAATAAAGTTTGGCCCCACCCCCGGCTACGATCATGCCTTTTAGGACTCAGAATCGGAGAGACACAATTCTTTTTAAAAGCCCACAATAACGAGCAAAACGAGCTATAAGTCAATTCGGTGTTCCCGTAGTGTGTTACCAGTGTAGGGTTAGGCAATAATATTATTTCGATTTTCCTTATTTTAGTTCTATTACGAGTTTGGGAACTGTCTGTGTTAGCCAAGTGAATATACCCCCTACCCATAGGTTTCAGTCCCTTTACACACAACTTAATGTAAAGTAGCCGAACAAAATTAGTTACCTCCATATTGGTACACGCACTTTTGAATCGCCGTCCATTTTGTGTCCAAAATCATTTCATTAAATGTATATGTTACGCATTTCGCAAGTTAATTGAGATTTCTTTTCAACAGGGCGAAGTATCAACTTGGCTTTATCAGTGCGAGGGTTGTCTGCGCTGAAACATGGCGGAATTGAGGAAAGAATACGAAGCATCGGGATACCAATGCATTCAAGGTAATTTATAAACAGATTGTAGTTTTTGTGTTACGATAATACTTATTCATTATAAACTACTTGAACTAGAGCTCCAGAAGTATATGAACCAAAATAGCTCACAACCTGAACATAGTATGTGTACCAGGTTAGGGATCAGGTTGTGCGCCATCTTGGTGCACACACTTCGGTAGCGCCCTCGAACTTGAAAAAAGCTGGTTCTCCAGAAGTATGTGTACCAATATGGAGGCAACTAATTTCGTTCGTTTATTTTGCATCAAGTTGTGTAAAGGGACTGAAATTATGGCCTAACCCTAACCTGGTACACATACTACCGGAGTACCCAAACACGGGGATGCGACTAACACTAGATAATGATCCATTAAAAATTGAACAACGAAGTATTTTTCACGCATAGTGGAGACGAAATAAAAAGTTACAAAATGGACGAAGGTGCGAAATTGACGAAAACGGTTGGGAACCACTGCTAACCAATTGAACTATCTGGCTTTTTCGGGAAATACTCAGGGTCAAATAAAAAATATACGCCATTCCATTTCAGATACATCCATACTGGCAAAGGATCCTACACGATTCCATACGGAAAGAAAGGACAATATTTACTTTCAACAGACAGATTGGAACTAAACAGACAGCTACTCAGCGTGGCGGAAAAAAGCGAGAACGTGAATTTATATTTCGAGCATAAATTGGTGAATTGTGACACCCGAATCCCGTCCGCCACTTTTCAAAAGGCGGGTAGCGAAATTACGAAAACTGGAGACGTTCTAATCGGATGTGATGGTGCTTATTCTGCAGTTAGACGACAAATGCTTAAAGGCAGAATGGACTTTAGTCAATTTTACATTGAACATGGATACAAGGAGTTGTGCATTCCCCCTACAGCTGACGGAGAATACGCCATGCCACCAAACCACTTACATATCTGGCCCAGGCACGAGTACATGTTAATTGCCCTCCCAAACTTGGATAAATCGTTCACTTGTACGTTATTCATGCCATTTTCAAAATACGAGCAAATCGTAACCGGAAATGACGTCATCGATTTCTTCAATGTAAATTTTAATGACGTTGTTCCATTGATTGGCGACTCTTTGTTACGTACGTCATTTTTTGAATTACCACCGTTGCCAGTGGTGACGGTAAAATGCTCCCCTTTCCACCACGGAAAAACAGCCCTACTGCTGGGAGACGCCGCACATGCAGTCGTACCTTTTTACGGTCAAGGATTGAACGCCGGACTCGAGGATGCATTAATATTTGATGGACTGGTTGACAAATTCGGCTGCGATTTTGAGCAAATTGTACCTAAGTTTTCTGAAGTTCGCGTCAAGGCTGCACACGCGATTGCAGATCTTTCTCTTTACAATTATATGGAAATGAGGTCCCATGTTGCCACACCCTGGTTCTTGCTACGGAAAAAGGTCGATGGATTTTTAAACATTCTTTTCCCGTCTAGTTTTATCCCGAGATATTCAATGGTAACTTTCACAAGGATTCCATACGACCAAGCTCTGAAGAGAGCAAAAGTTCAAGATAAAATTGTCGATAATGGAATAATAATTGCAGGTGGACTAATGCTGACAGCTATAGCATTTGCCGCTTATAAAACAGACTGGAAATCTTTCGATTTGAGTAATCTGACTTTGGATAGGGTGATCGAAAAAGCGAAACATTTGTGGTGAACGTAATAGATTGGGAGGAGTGCTCAGTAATAATAGTTGTAAAAATTGTTGCATTGAATTATTTTATTGACAAATCGTATTTCTTCGTTGAACTGCGCCTACAATTGTTTAGTTATATAGTTTTCAAATTTAACCCGGACAATTCTCATCGTACTCGTTCAATAGCTTCGCTCCTTAACATGGCTCTTCATCGTGGCCTGTAAGGGCCCTAATCACTTAAGACTTTGGTGCCATATATATATAAATAATAACAATAGGATTGTAATCCGTGTTATCTGAAATTTAATAAATATTCATATTCATTGTTTCATTATTCATTACTGATTGAAGGCCAAATTATGATTAATTTACATGATATTTTTGAATATAGTAGTCAATAGTACATTGGCGAGCCTCGTTCTACATCATAATGAAGATTTGCCCATAACGAAGTCACGGGCACTAAATTTCAGAAAAAGGTTTCTATGTGTAGAATTCCTCTGTATATAGGTGAAATGAAATTATGTGCAATAAAATTCGTGTTATATATGATATTTTCAATTCCAAGTGTTTGGAATGGGGTCTTTGTAAGTTTTCGATGACGTCAAGACTGTGCCGCAGAAATTTGAAAACTATTTCAAATATTCCTATATATAATACTAGGATTGTTCTTTAGTCAATTTCACTTTTTCAATAGGTTAGCTTCATGTAAAGTTCTCGCCTTAGTGCGTTCGCTAACACACTCTGAAAATCATCCGTTCCTGACCTTTTCGTACCTTTTAAATGATATTATGAAGTCACATTTTCATATAATGATATCACTCCTATTATAACATCATATTTTTGTAATTCTTTTTCGTTGCAATCACTCTCACAGACAGTGATGTATCTAGTCTAGGGTGTGGCATCAATGGCTCGTACCATTGGTGCCGTTTGGACAGGAGCGCAAAAACGGCGGAAAGTCTTAGTTGTAACATGATTCAATAAAATAATTTCAAATTGGAAATAATTGAATTCTGTATTTCATTTAAATATCAACGTACAAGTATCTTATTTCAACAAAAACTGGTGAAAAAGCTGAGCTGTAATAAAAATTGTCAACCAACGATCAAGGAAATGCATTTTGAAACTCTGCCATGGACGCCATTTCACGTAGATACGCCACTACTCACACACCTGAACTAGATATAATAAATCCTAATCATATACTTTTCATTTCATCCATCTTAAATAATTTTTTTCATACGTTCTTCCCCTTCTGCCCTGTTTCTTCGTTGCTGTGAGCCACTGAGAGTTTTTGCTTTCGACATCATTCTGACAGCCTTCGTAATTGTGCCGGTGCGATCAAACGACACGACGCCGAAAATCGACGACTCCGGCATTGTTACGTAACAAAACGATTTGAGCAGAACTAACATCAAATAAGATGTGCATTAATACTTTTGCAATGCAGCTTTCGGTTTTGCGGCCTAAATTTCTAAATTTTAACCGCTTGGGGGCCCTTTTTGCTGTGGGTCCCCCCGCGACCGCGGGGGTTGCGAGGGTGGATGCTACGCCACTATCTATGGACACGGACAATGATACGATTGAGATATACTTATTTATCAGAAGATGAACTATTTTTCGTGGTTGCCAATTTATTATACACTGATTGGTGCGGATTTGATTCCCGTTATATTGTAGCGAGCAGTTTGGGTAGGAGTCCCTAAACCCCGAGTCGCGAGTGGAGTCACGGGTCTTCCGATTCTCAAGTCGAGTCAATTATCGAGTTAAGTTTTTCGTCGCTCCCGAAGTATGTGAACCAAGATGGTGGACACCGGAACGTAGTATGTGTACCAGGTTAGGGTCAGGCCATAATTTTGTTCCAATTTTCCTTGTTTTAGTTCTATTACGAGCTCGGGGACTGGCCAAGTGACTCCCGTAGTAATTGTCCCGTAGCGTTCCGGTGTTCGCCATCTTAGTTCACATATTACGGGAGTATCAGTTTTTCACCTTCGGTCAGGGTTAGTTGATAAACAATTTTCTATTCAGGGTCTCTGATAATTGATAACTCGAGTATAAACAGTGGCGTATCTAGGTAAGATGGCTCACGTGGCAAAGTTAAATAATGCGCCCCCTTCATCGTTAACCGATGATTTTTAACGACTGTGAACTGAGATACTTTTACGTTATTATTTGGGTGAAAATACGAGTTTCATTTATTAACAATTTAAAATTATTTTATTAAAACCTTTCACAATTAAGACATTTCGCTCTTTTGCGCCCCTATTCTAACGGCACCTATGGCACAAGATATGGAGGCCATACTCTAGATACGCCACTGAGTATTAATAAATGGAACATCTGCAATGATACCTTGTAACGTACGGAGAGCGCTTCTCCGCGCGTTGACTTTTTTGTTTACGTCAGTACCATCAGCTAATCAGCAAAAAGTGACAAAACAATAAACGTTTAGTCGCCCCTCGCACAGAATTTCAAGCAAGGCTGTAAACATCAGCTCGTTTTCGTGTTTTTGCGATTTGTTAGTATGTTTGTAAGACGCATCAAAGTGGGTGCGCTAGAGATTTTGACCTGTGTTGTCTTGTCGGTTAAATATGCAAACCCCATGTTCATCACATTTTTCACCAAAGCCCGCACGAATAGGATAGGATAGGATTTACATATTTATCCCGGGGGAGAGGAAAGCCGATAAGACGGCTTATCCATATGGCGAACCACGGCCTCTCGTCCGGTTACCATTCCAAGTCGGGTATGGGATTAGATTTACTGTATTGTTTGATTTCGGAATCATGGACTTGGTGGTGGAGGAAGCCGTAACCGACCAGCGGTTACGTGAACCACCCAACGACGGCGAGGAGTCCAGCAATCCTCTCGCACATAACCATCCCTGCATGGGATTCGAACCTGCGAACCCACGCAGAGTAGTTAGAGGTGCGGTGGCGAGCGTATTCCTAACGCTTAGCCCGTTGAGCCACACCGCCGCGATTTATATATATATTTATATATATTATATAATTTATATTTATATATATTTAAATATTTCTCAATCAAGTTTTTTATTGAGTATTGCAGAAAAGTTTGTATGGCTACGAAGCAAATGATACAGATAACGTACTCAACTGAGTGCTCACCATTTGCACCAAGCATTATAGGCATAAGGGTACTCCTGTGCTCCAATGCTGAAAGGGAAAAGACCGGTTCTTCCAAAAATTGTAGTTCCATACATATCAGTATATACAAGTAGTTCCCAACCTTTTATAGGCTTTCCAGAGGCTTCAAGCAGTCATGGCCTCCCTGTTTGTCATTACAGTAGTATTTATAGTGTTATTTTTATTGGTAGATTCCGAATCTCATTGGGTTCAAATAATTCATGTAAAACAAAGTGAAAACACCCTGTGACATAACCTTGTCAAGCAATAAAACTGAGAAGAGCGGGGAGTTTTCTTGTGAAGGGAAAAGTAAAATCAGTTTTGCGTTTAGCATTGTAACTCTCTCCAGCTGCTCTGTGGCCCCCGGTCAGGAACCAATGATTAGGGCTGGGCATATCGATTCGAATAGTAAACTATTCGAATCGGTTCAGAGCTAAATTTCGAATCGCCGCCATCTTGTTTTTATCTTTCCGCTGATGGTCGAGATGAATTCCCCAATTTTTTTTTCATTGGAGTCATATCTTTTCAACGAAATTCTAACATATGACTATTTTCTGTAGTGAGTTATTGATAAAACGTGTTTGATATTCTGTGTGAGCGCTCAGTAATCTATCTGGGTGATTTATTCTATGTCTTCGGTAATTCATTTGTCAAGAGGACCAATTACTATAATAAAATCGCTTACAATTATATATTGTCAAGTATTCGAGATTCGATTCGAAAAATATTATTCGATTCGATTCTGAAATCACAAGGTATTCGAAAATGCCCATTGGCAATGATACAGACAATGTTGGCATTGAGAACCGTCGCATAAAAATATGAAAATCGGTTATCGGTTAATCGATTTAATTAAGTAAACGAAATATTTAAACCAAAATTGAAACAACTAGACTTGAGAATACCGAACGTAACTGAGGAGGAATTAAGCCTAGCACCGGTGGTATCGGTAGAAAACCAGATGCGTGTTCAATCTCCAAAAGTGATGGCGCCGGCGCAAATGAATTTTCTTTCAAAACTTACACGACAATTATCACAGTTAAGCTACTGATTTTTGAAGCAAATTGAAAAAATTGATATGACGAAGATGGTGGATGAGTTTGCTAACACGAAAGCGCAAATTTTAGGTTACCATAGCTTTTTTATAGCGACATGTTATGCTTTTTAACGAAATATTTTTGCGGGGGGGGGGGGGGGGGGGGCACGAGTGTCTTGCTACGCCACTGATCCTTTTTAGACGCATCCAAAGACGCTCCATGTATCTGATGGTCGTTCACGGCCTCCTATACCCTCCGAGTCGTGGCATTTGAAACTTGCTATTCACAAACTAAATAAGTTGGTTAATAAGCGAGAAATTATGATTTCTCATTTGATTACCAGTCGAGTAATCAACTTTCTCCTTTTTGGGATGAATGTCAAGAATCATCTTTGTAATGACAGTCATAATCAAGTTTATTTTTTCTTGATAACATGCGTTGAAGTTTGAAAAAAACAATTTTGAGCACACACTTTACTGGGGAAGGGAAGCCTAGAGGAACCAAAGCTACCGTGTATCCCCGAAAATAAGACTGTGTCATATTTCAATTTTCTCCCGGAAAATAACACTAAGGCTTATTTTCGGGTGATGTCTTATATTTTCAGTTATTAAAAACAAAATTACAAAGCAGAGAATTACGAGATTTTCAGATATACAAAATGTGAAAACCGATATCCATTTACTTATAAATAAGACGTTTTTACTCAAAATAACTGCAAGACATAGCTTAATTATCAACCATTTAAAACGTGTAGGAGAGATTTTTTGCTATCGACTAGGACTTCGCATTATTGACTAGATCTTATCCTAGGGGGAGGGCTTATATTAAAATCATGTTTAAAATTCAGGCTAGGTCTTATTTTTCGGGGAAACACAGTACAGTTATCTAGTAGCGACACCCAAGATTCGGCCACATGGTGTCTTATTGTAAACAGAGCTCGATTGCAAAATCTGATCTGCAAATGTGGTCAACAGCAAAGGTTTACAGTCACTTTGGTCAACAGGGCGTTGCCGTATCGTGGGGATAATTCAGTATTTAAAATATGGAAAACTGTATTTGCGTGAACGACTTCGAAATATTGGCAACAAAATTGCTTCCCAGAGGAATTCTGGACTTTTGCAACTCCGGTGCAACAGACGAACAATCTTTAGTGGAAAACTGCACAGCTTTCAAATCCTGGCGATTCCAACCTAGAGTTCTAAGAAATGTTTCTAGTGTTGATATGACCAGTTCAGTGTTGGGGAGTAAAATCAGTTTCCCAGTATGCATTGCTCCATTTGGTTTGCACAAAATGGCGTCTGAAAAGGGCGAAATTGACTCTGCAAGAGCGACTGAAAAAAGTTGGGAGTGGTTTTGCAATGAGCACCTGGTCGTCTTGTAGCATGGAAGAAGTTTCTGCTGCTTCTCCCAACAGTTTACGATGGTTCCAATTATACATAATGAATGATCGGAAGGTATCTCAAAATTTGGTTCAAAGGGCGGAGAAAAATGGCTACAAAGCTATTATTGTTACTGTTGATGGTGTGGCGCATGGTAGACGCTATAGAAACTTGAGAAATAAGTTTACATGGCCATCCAATTTGCCTCCAAAGAATTTTGATGCAGGTTTTATGAAAGGAACATCCGAAATTGGTAAAGACATTGATTCAAGTATGGACCAATCAGTGACTTGGAAAGATATTGATTGGCTAAGAAGTATCACTGATCTGCCAATCATAATCAAAGGAATATTGACGGTGGAAATGGCTTTGGAAGCGGTCGAACATGGCGTTGCGGCTATAGTTGTTTCGAATCATGGAGGGCGCAGACTGGATAGTACATTACCTGCAATACACGCACTACCACAAATTGCTAAAGCTGTAAACGGGAGATGCGAAATATATTTCGATAGTGGGATCAGAAATGGGGGTGATGTGGCAAAAGCTATTGCCCTTGGTGCAAAAGCTGTATTCGTTGGGAGGCCTATTATTTGGGGCCTTGCTTGTGGTGGGGAAAAGGGGGCAGAAAAAGTTTTGGAAATTTTGAGAGATGAATTCGAAGTGTCGATGAAGTTGTTGGGAGTTACTTCTATTGCAGAATTGCAATCGGTTCCTGATCTTGTGATTCACGAGTCGAAAATTTCATCTCGATTGTAATATTTTAGCCGTCACAAAATGACGCCTACATGCTATTAATTTGGGTCCTCAAATTGTATTTGAAATAATATAAGGCTGGCATTTATTCATAGTTTGAAGCAATATTTACCAAAGTATTTTTATAAAAGGTTAATTAATCAAATTACAGGTCCATAAGTCCATGAGGTCCCTTTACAATTTCAATTTTGTTATAAAGTTAGTTCTCTATATATCTTGACCAGGTTTGTTGTTAATCAGTAATCGTTAAAGTATTTTTATTTCATTTAATACAACTGTGAGGGCCAAAACAATATATGATATCGATAAATTTCCTTTGCAACTTGAAAACCTTTCGGACTTTATGGACACCCTATATATTTTCTCAAGACCGCTTTTTCAAGTTCACCCTTCACTGTCATACTCTTTGCTTTTTTTTTAAATTCATAAATTTATTAGAAATTAAACGTTATTAGCAAACCTGCTTACATTGTCCGTACTAATTAAAAAAAAACTTCTATCTTTTATGCACTGAGTGCCGTACTATTATTGCATGCCATGTTTATACTGTGATTGCATAATTTTTATTGGAGTCGACACAAGTGTAACGAGTAATATGCGAATGATGATACATGAATCATGCACTTCATCATATTTATTCATTGCATTCAGTCTTTCTGTTTTAATTATATTGAGTTTCTGCAAACTATGCAGATTCAATTGACCATGGGCATTTCTTGCTAAGAGCCTTGTTTCAAGACATAAAAAATTTGGTTAGTATCACTATTACAGTTATTTATTTGAATTAACATTATTTCAACCAACACCTGTTTCGAGACTCATCGAGAGTAACGTGTGTTGCTTTTACATAAATTTGTGCAATATCATGATCTTGGAGTATCTAGTGTTTATTCCATGTCACACAAAGTACTTTCATGCCTCATTTTAAGTTTTGGCAGCTTTCTATACTGTGTGTTTGCCTTGTGTACTTTCCATCATGTATTGTATACCATAGTTGAGTTCAAAATAAAGTAATGAAACTGCTGTTAATTTAAGATTTTTGTTCTAAACCAGCTCATTTTTCTGTTCAAATGTCTGATTGTATTCTTGCTATATTTTAAACTGGTCTTGAAAAGACTCTCCAATCCAATCTCTTACATAACTATGCATAACCTTGTTTTGCGAAACTATTGTTTGGTGGTTAAGTAAAGCGTTTGCCATGACTTTTTGTGATTCAGAGTAAACAGGCCACGGTGATAATCATTTAAATAAAAAGGAACTATCTGAAGGTTTTGTCGTCAAAATTCTTATTATAAGTTATATAACTTAAATTTTATCCCTATTTTTCATATAACACAATTTAAGTCCAACATGCATTTTCGTGCTACCAGCCGATATCTTTTAATTTGCTTGCAAAGCTGTTTATCGTGCAATTAATTATATAATACATATATATTGATCATGAGAGCAGTTAGTGATTTTGTTTTTAAGAGATGACTTCAGATGAGGCCCTGGACCACTTGCAGAAACTTTTTTATTAACGCAAATTATCGTGGCCACGCCAGAATTAGGAATCGATATTCATATAATTGGTATTTTTGGGAGTTTTCGCCAAGTGGCTGGGTCATCTCGAGTGATCCACTGCTGATTTTGACTTACAGTCACAAATTGAGCAGTCATTTATACTAATTCGGAAATTGGCTACAGTCCTGTCACAAACAGCCATGCAAGATGTGAAATAACCATGAATTTCTAAAAATCTTTTTTCTAATATAATTCAAAATCCCATATCTAACTAGGAATCAAAGGAAAGGCTATCAGGTTGTTTAAATCTTCGATGAAGATGATTCAAGGTGACTTTTTCAAACCTTCAGGCACAAATTATTACAAATGTTTTAGTTTCCATGAAAGCAATGCTCAAAATCAGACACGAAAATGTACAGAAAAACCCGAGCTGCCCACTGAGTTTGCTGAAAACATTGCCAGACAAGCATTCCAAATTAAAAAAAAGTTTCTAGTTTATTCAAAATAAAATAGCAAAGTTTGGGCCACACAGAACTGGGAGAAAAAAAAAAAAATAACAGCCTTCCAGCGAATTCTCTCATCTTTTATTGAAATCAATTAGTTGCTGGGAAAAGCGTTTGTTTGCTTTTTACCATTTGTGACAACCACTTCCACTAGCAGAAGGTTTAAGTATTCAAATGATATGAGATTTATACAATCAAGGCACCACATTTTTGAGACATTCCTTGAGTTACCTGACTAGATCGGGTAAAAGTATATTCTATCGCTCCCTGTGCATGCCTGCACTGCCAGAATATGAGGCAAGTCATAGCAAACCACAACCTACTGTTTGATTGCTAGTCTCGGTAAGATTGCAAACTGCACCCTTTCGTCTGGTTGCCGGACACAGTAAGGAAATAGTTAACCATTATACTTCTCCAGATGTACTCTTAAGACGATTAGAAAATTTAAGAGAATAACGATATTCGACTCATAGGAGTGTGAAGCTAATAAAATGGCCAGGTTGGCGTGAGGACTGAAACATTCAAAATCTCATTCATTGACTATTAGTGCGGAATACTGGTTGGAAAATTAGTTATGATTTCATCAGCCGTATTTGAGCTGGTTTCCCATTAATTTTGATTTTAACTCCTTCCCACAGGTGGAAGTCATACTTGAGATAAGCTACCAGCATGTCTGTCATGATGAAGACCTGAAAAATAGAAGTTGTTATGATAGTAAAGGATTTTTAAACATTGAACGGGACTGTAGATTAAGGAAATACATTAGCCCAGACTCTGAGAATGACCTAGTACAGTATTTCTCAACTGGTGAGGAATCCCTCTCTAGGGCGAAATTTTCTTGTCTTGGGGAAGGAAATATAATTTTGTTTTTGGTGCTGTTCTACTATTTGAACTGTATAAAAGCCAGAGTTGCACGACAGAGTTTTTTGTGCATCATGTTAGTTTAGTTCAATTGTCACATACAGAATTCAAACCTACGACTAGCACAGTGTCTTACATGAGCAGTTTTGTAGGAAAGAAAATCTGTGAAAAACTGATAAGATGGCTGGATACTAAGGAAAACATCTGCCTTCCATCTGTTACCCTCTTTTGTTGGGTACTAGATGCAGCTGTGTCAAACATGCTTTTCTTTTTGTGAAGCAATTTGCAAGAACACGGAATGCACCCCAACTCAGAAATGGAGGAGATTCATCTGAGCTACGGTAAATTACGGGCTACTGCGGAAGAGATACTGACACCATTGGGAATTACAGAGGATAGGTCAGTTCAATGCTCCACTCGGACTCTTGGATGATCAAAATTACGACATATGGAATGAGTAAAAAATCCTGTACTATTCTGCAGTACTTACATGAGCAGTTGTGTAGGCCAGTGTTGTAGCAAAATAAAAGTTCGCATTCGCAGTTCCAGCGTGGATCCATAGATGCCACATAATTGGACATAGTAATGTGCTCACTAGAAGAATGACTGAAGTTACGAGAGGAAATCGAAGATCTGTAAAAAGATAGTTGAGACTTCTATATTTAAGAAAACATTAGAATATTTTTACACAATATTTTTTTCGTTTCTGTTAGGAAAGCCTGGCTGCCAAATGCTAAAATCTATAATTACTATAATCTATTATAATTCATGTTGGTTGGTTATGGCTTCTGGAGACATCCAAAAATTTAGGATGTATATAGGGTCCTGTCCATTGATATCTGAATCCAAGGCTGACACATGATTGCCAAGATCAGAAACAACTGGATAAATCATATCTACAAAGAACGATGTAAAATACAACCAAGTCCAATTACAAACAAAACTTACAGTTGAAGGTATAAGACCAAACAGGCATCAGACACAAACAGAATCCGGCATCGGCTACAGAAGGATATGATTTAAATGTTGAGATGATGTAGCATAACATGAACATTAGGAAGATTGGACGAGACCTGGAACAGAATATGGGATTAAATTGGACAAAAGTGCAATAAATTAGTTTTTATGAATGTGGGTGCGATGGAATAGGTGTAGGTTTTTGTTAGTCGGGTCATCAACCCACCTTGAGGGATACAGAGCAGTTTACTGAGGGCCACAGGCAGTAAATTTCCAAAAGGAGTGTTTTGATATTTCAAATTGGCAAGTCAGATCGTAACAGCTAGCTGGTCCGTGTGTTTTCAAGATTCTTGGGGTCTAAAAAGCATTCCAAGCTATGAAAAATAGCTATGTATGACACACAATTATTACTTATCGATTTTAATCGGTAAGTATGTTGATAGGTATTTGTCTGTCTGTATGTCTGTTTGTCTGTTAGATGCACGCGATATCTCACGAAAGCGTGATTGAATCTGCTCCAGATTTTGCATGTGCATTAATCATATCTTGAACCAGAAGCCTATTGATTTTGGGCGAAATATGTCGAATAATTAGCGAGGTATCAATTAATTGGAGATGGGACACAAGGTGTTACTATGGAGTAAGAGCGCTGTTTTGGGGGATCCCCTAACTTTCGAACGATAAGTCTTCGGTCTCTGACCGATATTCTCGTTTTTTCTTTTTCACATTCCAAAAAAGGGGGTCCACACCCCCTGTCCTGATGGAAATGCATTAAAGGCAAAACCAGGTATTTTATGGAACAGCATGGGAGTTGAGAGTTTTGAAAAGAGAGCTAAGGATCGTGAGAAAAAGATGTATTAACTTAAGTAGACAATGCCTCTTAATTTAATACATCTGATTAACTCCCTCTGATTAACAAATACAGAAAACATACAAGGTGTCAACAAAGTCCCTTTAGAACAGGGGTCGGTTTTGTTACCTTTTGTCTAATTATAATTAAATTATAGGCTCATTGAACTAGTAATTGTAAATTGTATACTTATTGGGTTATAATATTATTTAGTCTACACATGTCTCACAATAGATTATGTTACATAAAGAATATATTCGTCGAAACAGCTGTTTTGTTACTATAATTCAGTAAAGCGTCACGGGCCGGATTATATTACTCCGTGGGTCAGATCCGGCCTGCAGGCCGTAGGTTGCCGACCCTTGCTTTACAATTTCAATTTTGTTATGAAGTCAGTTCTCAATATATCTCAACTAGGTTTGTTGTTTTCAATCAGTAAATGTTCAAGTATTTTTAGTTCATTTAATACATCTGTGAGGGAAAACAATACAGGGAGTCCTCGACTTACGACGTTGTTCCGTTCTCGAGACGCGGTGTAACCCGAATTTTAGTGTTAAGTGGAACATTATACTGTACAGTACATAAATTACTATATACATATCGTACTGTATTGTAAAGTATGGTACTGTAATAAAATGTACAAATAATGCAAAAAAGTACTTTATTAAAAAAAAACAGAAAACAATTCCATATCACATGAATAAAAGCAAATACTGTACAGTACAGTATTATCTTTTATATTCTTTATGGAGGGCGTTTGTAACGTCGAAACAGCGTTATGGAGTGCGTTCGTAACCTCGAAACAGCGTAAGTCGCGACCGTCGTAACCCGAGGACTCCCTGTATATGGTATCGATAAACTCCCCTCTCAATTTTGAAAATTTTAGGACTTTATGGACACCCTATATATTCATATTGACCGTGATGCATTGTTAGAGTAACTTATACATAACAGGGTCACCCGAATTTCGGCCAACCCCGAATACAGGAATAAAGGAAAACTCGTCATATCTCAATATAACTCACCTTAGCTTGATTGTCAAAGGCAAACTGAATATCAAGACATTGAGTTGAAAAACGCTGAGAAAGAAAGTGTGGAAATGATCGAAGACTTCGGTGAAAAAATACCAGAACACTCCGACGTTCGGTGTCAAATCTGGTACAGTGAGTCTGAAATTGTCAAATAAAATGATAAAAATATGGTTCACAAACTTTGTTATGAACAGGGCTATAGATGAAAAACGAATATATATGCAAAGGTTTCATTTGTGATGAAGCCCTCATTACTTATCGATCTTAAGATCGGTAAGTATGTTGATAGGTATTTGTCTGTTTGTTTGTTTGTTTGTCTGTTAGATACACGCGATATCTCACGAAAGCGAGGTTGAATCTGCTCCAAATTTTGCATGTGCATTCATCATAGTTCGGAACAGGAGCCTATCGATTTTGGATGGATTATGTCGTATAATTAGCGAGTTATTAATTAATTAGTGATGGGACACACGGTGTCACTGTAGAGTAAGACCACTGTTTTGGGGGATCCTGATTTGGGGGCTCCTGATTTGAAATTCTATCCCACAGCTCTATAAAAAGTAAAAAAAACTTACATGAATTTCACAGTAGCAAAAGCAGAATCGCATGATTCGATACAAGATGCTCCAAACAATATCAAACTCCATACAGTGAAGAGTAGAGTAATTTTCATAGACGTTGCATAGAGAGGCGAGGTTGATTTCTAAATACAAAGTCATACATTGATTAAAAATTTGTTTGCTCTGGTGAAGTAAATCAGTGTTTCCCAACCAGAGAGAAATTCTTCTCAAACTTTAGTGTTTTAGAGGACAAATTTTACTTTTGTGAATATCGCTCGTTCTATTAGCGATTGAACAGAAAAATAGTCTTATGTATAATGACATAATGAAATGTTTCACAAAAACTAAGAAAAACATAAACAAATTGAAAAAAACATATAAAATTTTTTGATGAAAGGATAAAATCTCACCCGCTCACTCAGCTTATATGCGAGGGTATACATACGGTAATACAGGGTGTAATAAATTGAGTAGGCAATGTGGGATTTTCTGGCCTTTTCAATATAGTTGCTCCGTACATGTGAGAATATTCTTGTATAAAGCCTTGTTCTGAGTGAAAACATGGAAAAGCACCATAGTCTTACCAAATGAAAATGCATGATGAGAGGCGCCAGCAGCTGAACGGGATAAAAAGTTTGATAAGTTGTCAAAGCTAAGAACAGTGTTGATTGTACTGCATTGCCTGAAACAGAACGGAATAAATTACCTATCCCATAGTTTAAAATTCTAGAAAATTCTGTGAAAACATTTACATAATTGAAGCCTCAACAACTAAAACAGTGGATCTGAAACCTTTCGCAGCTGCATCGCATCCCCTTTTTTAGAATTTGTCACGTCTTGCACCCACATAAAAATAACTGGCTAACAATGAGCTACAAATAACGGATGGAGCGTAAAAATGAAAACTTTAAGGATAATAAAGATACAAGCAGCTCTCTGCAATCTCTAAACGACAGAGCAATATAAATACGTTATGCCCAATGCCAGCACAATAAGGGACATGTTCAACTCCTAGAAGTCCTATAAGGCAACATACTACAAGAATTTAAAAAAAGTTTATAAATATAAGAATATATGTATTTTGGTCATCGTAGAACGCCAGGCATGAAGAAATGAGAAATAATATTTGGTTGATCAGGCAAGACTCGATTAGAGAGTGACTGGAGCGGGAGCCGTAACCAACCAGTGGTCACATAAACCACCCTACGTCATTGAGGAGTCCAGCAATTCTCTCACACATATTTAACCCTGCGTGGGATTCGGACACATCCACAAAATCAGCTTAGCGCTGCCAAACTGCCAAGGTAAATCATCAAACTCAGGGCATACCACAAAGATGCTAATTTTTCAGAAGAATAGAAGCTCCTCGCATAGTATTGAATGCTTGTATAGATAGTCCCTTGTTCGAAGCGCCACATAAAAAATACTGTTACAGTGAACTGATTTCAGAGTGAAGTCGTTGAAACTTTGTGAAGAAAATAAAAAATACTCACCTCTCATAGTGTGATAGAAAAGTTGACAGACGAATAAATTATTGAAAACTGTTGTTGATTTTGCGATGCAGGAAGCAATGAGGAATGGATTGAACATGTATCTAAAAGTGAAAAAATATAGTCGAAATAATTTACAAAACACACATTTTTATGTTCACTCTTGCTATAGCATCCTTGCAATATATGCATACGGATCCACCAGCACAAAAGCATAGAAGAGGGATAAGTAGTTAGTCTCGCAGAAACCAAATCATTAACACATTTTCACAACACGTTTTCTGACCTTCACCTTAAATTATAAAAAGAAACAAATGATGCAGGTCCACTGTAACAAATTTAATGTTTTCTTACCAATATCACTCAGAATTAACCAAAAAAAAATGAGAAATATAGCAAGAATCACAGGTATTTTAGTAGTTAAAACATGGTAATTATAATGGCTCAATAAAACTTCTCAAGAAAGGGGGAGGGGGGGTACCTTTGTTCCTGATCCTTCATAGAGCCCCTCAACAATGCCTGTAAATGTTTGCTTTTTCGTATAGTACTTGGGATGTAAATTGGTTGATGGGTTTGTTTCCGGTTGAAAAAGGCAGAAATTTAATAAGTTGATTTCTTCGAGTTGAAATAAGTTAGCTTTGAAATCCAGAACAATACATAATTTGTCAGATCATTCATTAGATGTTCTTGCAAAAGTGTTTCCAGTAAAAATAATTCAGAATTAGATTTAAACTGGATGTCTAAAGTATTCAATTAATCACCTACAACAGCAGTGTGAAACATTTAATACGGGAAGGCCAGATACAAATAACGGGGTGAAAGCTCGGGTCGCACCTTTATTTAACATGGGCTTTCTAGTAGTACAAACATTTTGGCTATTGATCTTATGACATGCGTTGTTCGCTTTACACAAGCCAGCTGTGAAGACATCTTAACGTCATAGTTTTTAAGTTGCAAATAAATTAATCGAAGTATCAGATTATTAAACTAAATTGAAAAATTTGTTTCGCGGGGCGCACACCATTGAAATCTGGCACTTCTCCGCGGGCCGCACAACTTTTCTATGTTGCCCGCATTTGGCCCGCAGGCTACAGGTTGCACACCCCTCGTCTAAAGTATTCAACTTACAACATGCAGATTAAATCAGGAATCCACTCTGCTCTGCTTTCTTTGATCAATATTTTGTCGGAATCTTTTGCAAATTTTGATTTATTTTTCTGCTGTTCTGATATCTGGAAAATGCAGAAATTAACACTTTAGAATCAATTTTCGAATATTTATTCAAAAACGTGAATGTGGGATATCTTAAATAAGTGTCATTCACCATTATAATTGATAATGACTTGAAGTTTGGTTATAACTTCACCAAGAACTAGCACAAAGCCACTGCGATTACATGAGTTGCAGTGGCCTAAGGAGATGCTGACTATAAAATTTGACAACTCCGAAACAACCAGGACACTGGCCCTTTTCAGCCCCCTTCCGATGATTACCCTCACTCATGTAATTTCTATATTTAACAAATTTTTAATCATCAGTGCTTCGATCCTCAATATTATGAAGAATCTTAAAATAATATTCTCCCTAAAATTATTCTATAAAAGCAGGAATAATAATGTTTTCCTCGTGGCTAACATAAGACAAACCACTCACCTCATACTCCGAGTAGAGTTTGGTGAAAGAAAATAGACTCAAAGCAGCCACAACGTCAGCAAGCTAAAAATAAAAAAATATGTTATCAATATGTGCTGTACATACATAAGTCGTCATGTTTTGAGATGTGTTAAGCGAATTAACATAATATGCCATTCTTTCAATGAATATTTAGAGACAGAATGATAGCAAGTAACCACTGATGCAATAAGAACTATATGCAAGTATATGGGATCTCTACATGTGGCAGTAAAAAATGAAGGACTTGAGAAGTTTCTTGTCATAAAAACAGACAGGAGGAGATTCCACAAAGCAGATTAATTTTATAAATGGAAGCAGGAGTCACTGGCACTGCAGTAAATAAATGAGAACCACCTGCTGATAGGAAAAAATATCATAACTTAGATACTTTGTTAGGATAGGATTTACATATTTACCATGGGGAGAGAGGAAGGCAAATAAGCCGGCTTAATCATATGGCGAACCACGGCCTTTCGTCCGGTTACCAGTCCATGTTGGGTATGGGGTTAGTTAGCCAGTTATTAGTTTTCAGATGCATGAACTTGGTGGAAGAAGCCGTAACCGACCAGCGGTTAAGTGAACCACCCTACAGCGGCGAGGCACATAATTATTATTAATGAGACATGACCGACATTAGACTGGTCAAAGGGAAAAGCGTTAATGCAAAACGGATCAATTTTCAAATTAGAAATGACTTGTTTCGAAAAATTCGGAACAACAAAATAATCCTGAAATGGCACAATCTTAGCAATAGAAAGAATACAAAGTCACACAATCCATAACTTACCACAAATATGATTGGAAACAACAGTGGAGAAAATTTCTTCAAATTTAGAAACAAGTGGAGCATCAATGGTGTCTGAAAATAAAATGAATTTATTCATTAGTGTTATTGTAACGGAACACGATAAACTTGTCTGCCATCCGGTTTATTCCCTTATTGCCAGACATGGTCACCCAGAGTGGCCCATTTGGAATAAACATTCGTGGCACCCAACTCAACTTCACTTTACCAGATAAAGCAGTAACAAAGACACAATGCCATGGTAATTACTAGGCCTTGAAGCTTTAGTTAATGCATTTTAAATAAGGCCCTCCCCCCATCAGATGGCATGCCAGACATAATATTAAACCTATTCGTGAAACTACCAATTACTTGGTATGATATAAATCGGTGGTTCTCGAACTCTTTAATCCTCAAGTCCCGCGCCCCACCTCAAAAATAACAAACTAACAATAGGCTACAAATAACAGATAGTATGGCGAAAGTATTTTTTATTCAAAAAACACATCGAAAATACAAGGATGGATCGTAAAAATCCATATAGGACGAGCAAGATCAAATCTGACGAATATTTTCATTTTTAATTAGCTCCACGCCCCCCGCCCCCCCAAAAAAAATTTTCTACGCCCCCCTTTACGCGCACGCGCTTTGATTTACGGTATCAATAATATTGCACAATTAATACTGCTACTCACATCGTGGAAAGAGTCCCCGTCATACAAAGATATGTTGTATTGATGAAGTGCCATTCCTTCTTTCACTGAAACAAAAGTCAATAATTAGGATACGAATCAGATATTCAACCCACGAGAAAGAGAAAACTGATAAACCAGCTTCATCATATGGAGAACTAATGCCTTTCATGTCTGTAAATTACCATTTTGTTTAAATCAAATTCTTCAGTCATTCCTAGTCAAAGCACAAAAATAATTTAAAATAAAAATAGAAAACAAAACTGAACATGGAGAAAAATCAGTTTCATTCAAATATTTGAATTATACATCAGCACTGCCATGAAAGGAACCAGCTTTTGAAAATTTCTAAATCAGGACAAAACAGTGAATGTTGAAATTTAAAAAATAGATTATTCCTAAATATTGCGAAGGATAAGTGTTCTGTGAGCTGGTATATTGATAGTATACCTAAACATAGTTTGATACATATTTGCCAGACTTCAGGTTCAAAATTCGGTACTCCTGTAGTATGTGTACCAGGTTAGGGTTTGGGCATAACTTTATTATGATTTTCCTTCTAGTATGAGTTCGGGAACTGTCTGTGTCAGCCAAGTGAATATACCCCCTGCCCATGGGTTTCAGTCCCGTTACACAACTTAATGTAAAGTAGGCGAACAAAATTAGTTACCTCCATATTGAAACGCACATTTCTGGAGTGCCAAAAATTGCCTATTAAACCCTCGATGAGGTGATTTTCAAACAATATTGATTTCTGAACAACTTTAACAATAATCCACTCACATCTAGTCCATGATGATTGGGGAGTTGAAACTTCGGGCCTGTCAATCAACCATTTTTCTATGCTCGGAGATGCAAAGAGACACGCCCTAACTGCCACGCCCATAAGAATGCTGCTTTCTTTCGATAACCTAAAGAATAAAACAATATTGATTTTAAAAAATTTGCTGCATATCTTCATCCTTGTATAACAGTTGGTGAAAACATAAACGAGTCATCGCAGAATACTAGGTACTCCATGATGGTGAGTTCAGCAATTCCCTGACAAACCCATCCACAAATTCGAAACTGCAATGACAGGGCCATGACATCGGGGGAAATTTACACCAGATTACAAGCTCGCAGATTCGACTCCTTGTTGACAAAAAGACATAAATTTAGCTCCAACTTTCAGGTTAAAGAAACCTAGACCACACACCTCTCCTGGAAAACTAATTCTTAACCACAAAAACTTGAGGTGTGCGCAGTGTTCCCTCTAAAGTGTGCGCGCGCACACAGCTTTCAGAGGCTGCGCAAACGCATAGATTTACTGCGCACAAACGTATTTCGACGTAATGTAACAATGTTCTCGGTTGGCAGGTTGAGAAAGTTTGTTGTTGGCCCACTTATTACCCGGTTAGAACGCCAAAATTTCTTCATTGGTTTTTGCACAAATATTAGTCATTTCCAAAAAAGTGAGAACACATCAAAATTTCTGCGCACACATACTACAAAAAATTAGAGGGAACATTGGGTGTGCGGAACCCCTTTTTTGGTCTTTGAAGAATGATTAGTCTACCTAATGCTTTTTCGGTTCATCGGAAATCTCACCATGCATTTCAAAATTTCTATTTGGGCTCTGACTCGCAACTGCGGAAGTTCGAAAATATAAGTCGAAAAGTCGACTCAAATGAAACATGCAATAACGTACACCCAGCAATGCTGCAGAGGAGGGTAGCCAGGAATGGGAGTTTGTGGAAATCCTAATTGCCAAGATAGACTGTATACGATAATAGCTGGGTGGACATTTCAAAAGGGATTTTTCCTCCCTGGATAGACCCCTGCCCTGAAGGTCTTTGAGGATCTAAAAAGTGTTTCAAGCTCTGAAACATTGGCATGTATGAGACAGAAAAATGCTTTTTTTTTACCTTTTAAAAATGGCGTTCAGACCCCCATTTCCCAGAATGGAAATGCCCCTGCTGATGCAAACCCCATACAGAAGGGAGTCAGAATCATGATTTGAACAGTGTTGCTGACACTCAACACTGCTAGAACTCGTAAATATAAATATTACTTACATTTTGATCGGTTGACAGCTTTGGGAAACAAAATTTGTGGTATATAAAGTTTATCTAAGGTATTTTCAAGTTGGCCTAACTGGAATTAGCTAAAAAAAATACAAATTTTCATTAATTTTTGATTAGTTTGCATAAGCATTATGAATTGCATTTTAAATTATTATTAACAGTTGGATTTTCACATGTAAGATAAAAAAAAAATTACTTTAAAGATGTAAAAGTGAGTGAAGATTAAATATAAAGGTCTTCCTGCTCAGAACATATTCAAAAAAATGTCTCAAATAATTATAGATTGAGGATGAATTTTGCAATAATGTACATGCTTTGATTTTCTACAGTTATCCAAAGAACCGATATGCGATATTTTCTATATTATTCCGTACAAAGTGCATTCTCAGTATGGTGGAAAAGGTAACTACTGATTACAGATTAGTATGACTATCAGCTGTCCAAATGACAATTTGAATGAAAATATTTCTAAATTATTCCAGATTAAATGGGATAATGTAATAAACATTTCACGTTCTGCCAAGCTTCCCAATCATCTCTAAGTGCTTTGCCAGCCTAAGGGATTCAATATATTCACTATGAAGTCACTGAGATACAGAGAATATCATTTAAACCCTGCATTCAACATCAGGTTATGAGTGTTGTGTAGGCCAGTGTTTTTCAACCTTTTTCGAGCCAAGGCACACCTTTTTCAATGAGAAAATCCCGCGGCACACCCCCAGCTTAAAATGTGGGGAAAAGACCTAATATTCACAATTTAAGTGTTATATTGTTAATATAAGCTTTTTTAACTTTGAAGAAAGATGTTGAATTGGACATCTTGAATAGTAATCAAATAAAACAAGGAAGAAAAGGCAAATCGCCACACCGCATAGACACACAAATTGGAGAATTTCCCACGGCACCCCTGACATTATTTTACGGCACACCGGTGTGTCGCGGCACCCCGGTTGAAAAACACTGGTGTAGGCTACATATTTGGACCAGTCAAACTTCAATGATTTGGCCCATCTAGTTAGAAAACAAAATTATTCCGACCAGTCACACTTCAATGATTTAGCATGCATAGTCAGAAACCAAAATATACTCACCAGTCACACTTCAATGATTTTCAATAAAAATATGTTAAAATGTAATTTTAAAGATTTGAAAATATTTTCGACTCGTGGATTACTAAATTGGGAACAGTTTGAAGTTCATGTATAGAGGTGACTCCAAGTAGCTTCATCGTCAATTCAAATTCATCTCTCAATATTTCTAGAACTTTTTTGACTCCATGCACCCCACCACAAGCAAGCCCCCAAATCACAGAACGTCCTATAAACACTGCTTTCGCTCCGAGTGCAATAGCTTTCGCTACGTCTCCTCCATTCCTAATCCCACAGTCAAAATATACTTCACATTTATTGTTTACAATTTTCACAATATTAGGAAGGACATTTATTGAAGCAGAGACTCCATCTAATTGCCTGCCTCCATGATTTGACACAATGATTCCATCCACGCCATGTTCTACTGCCTCTAGTGCCATTTCTGTGCTTATTATTCCTTTGAGTATGATTGGTAGATTTGAAATTGATTTTAACCAATCATAATCCTTCCAGCTGAGAGTAGAATCATATATATTATTAGCAAATTCTGCCATTCCAGATTCTTTATTGCCACTAACTTTGTAATTTTCTCCAAATGCTTCAATTTCAAAATTTTTTAGGGATAAATTTGGTGGCAGAGAAAATTTATTTCTAACATCAGCATATCTAAGGCCGAGTACAGGCAAATCGACAGTCAAAACAAGAGCTGAAAAACCATTCTTTTCTGCTCTTTCAACCAATCGTTTCGTCACGGCTCTATCTTTGAAAACGTAAAGTTGAAACCATTTCAAACCGTTTGGAACTTCAGAGATTATCTCTTCAATACTGGTAGTAGACATAGAGCTTAACGTAAATAATGTTTCGAGTTTTTCCGCAGCCTCTGCAGAGTCAATTTCTCCTCTTGTTGAAGCCATTTTTTGAAGTGAAGTCGGTGCAATACAAATAGGAAAATTTATGGTCTTTCCTAACACCGAAGTAGACAAGTCTACGTTTGAAACATCTCTCAAAACTCGGGGTTGAAATCGCCAAGATTTGAATGCATCACAATTTTCATGTAACGTTTGTTCATTTGTCCCCCCAGAATTATAGAACCCAACTGCATTTTGTGTAAGATGCTTTTTTGCTTGAACCTGGAAATCTTTAATGCTAATTGAAGAATCCATAATACTGTTGAAGAGGAATTTACAAATCAATTTGATAAAATGATTCGAGCATGACGAAAACTTGCTGACGTTGCTGTATCAAAAAACTCAAGCATGCAGAAGACGGAATCAAAATATCAAACAAGATACTGTCCACTGGCATTGGATTCACAATTACACAAATCATATAAAATTGCAATACTGGTGAATTGGTGAATATATGGTTCTAAATGCCATTTAAATATCCCCTTTTCTATTGGGCTGGAGATTGTGGGCCTCGGTTATATTGGACCGTCGTATACACAGAAATTTGAGAGTAGGAATGGATATATCCAGTGGTGGGATTCAGCCGGTTCGCATCGGTTCTATAGAACCGTCTCGCGAAATTTTATGAGATCAGCGAACCGGTTAGCATTACTAAAAAAACATATAACAGAACCGGCCGAAAAATATGACTTCTGTGATGGAACCGGCTGACAAAAAATTTGAATCCCATCACTGGATATATGGTCCCAATTGGCCCGTTTCATGGTGGTATATTGGACAATATGAACAGGTTAGAAATGGGGGAAGGACATATGATTCCACTCACCATCTAAAAAGCCACTTCCATAGAGAGAGACTAGTAGTAGACTATAATAGACAGCAAGTTGGAAATAGAAATGAATACACGATTCCATTCCAATCGATACCCAAATGGCTAACCTCTGTTGATGACTATTTGGCTAGATATAGACAGCAGGTTTGGAATAGGATCTCTATTTGAAAGGCCCGTTTTGTGAAGGAATGTTGTGCTGCTATGTAGATGGCAAGTGCAGTAGATTTACATGGTGCCAATCACCATTTGAATGGTCTTGTCCATATTTATTTATTAAAAAAGCAGAACCAGTCATGTACTTGGAATGATGATTATACTTGCACTGATATGTCAAGATATTAAATAGCTTAATATAGGACTCAGTGATTCCCAAACTTTATGTGCCTACAGAGTACAGACCCCTTATGCCTTTCTTAATTGAATGCGGACTCCAACAATTTTCAAGAGGATAAATTATCTGCTATTCCTTGCATATGCAACATAAATCGCTTACTGATTTATTGCAACTAAAAGATGCCAATTATTCTTAGTGTGAAGGGCTTCCAGCTAAGCACATATTTGTTTTATTCTTGGCTGGATATGCAAAATCGCAATATCATGTGATCTTGCATATCAAGCTTGTTTCTTGCTTTTGTCTTGATTTGAACTAGCGACCCCCGTAAGAGGTCCGCAGACTCCAGTTTGAAAACCACTGGTCTAGGTCAAAACGTCATTCAAAGGTTCCATGGCAAAAGGGCAAATGTTGAAATTTGAAATAAAATAAATGTTCAAATGTGTACATCCATTTGTTATAATCCAAGCATAGCCTCCCTGTTGATAATACAAATCTTCCGGCTTGACAGATAACTATTACTTTACTGCTAAATATATACAATGAAAATAAATTAATACGGGAACAAACATAATGAAAATATGGCTAGTAGTACCATAGGCAGCAGATATTATATGAAACATGGAAGGAATGATGCCTTATGTATTCAATACTTATAAAAATAATTCGCATGAGAGACCTATTTCTATCTCTTGTATATATAAATGTATTAAAAAACTGTGTTTTCACATCATCATCAATTAAGAAGAAAAGAAAACACTTTTACATAAAGCGTTATTGAAGCGGTCAAAATTTTTCCAATTCAGGATCGCCCGACCATTTTAATAACCCCTGGATTAGGTGGAAGGCTGGATGGGGTTTGCATTTTAAATCTTTAACATGCCAATTCAATATAGTTTGACTCTAGCTAATCCAAATTGTGTTATTATATGAATCATCATTTGTTTGAGCGAAATGCCCTGCCATGATATATATGGTTCCAGTAGCTCATGGCATTCCTCATAATTTTTCTCTGGGTAAGAGGAAAGCCAGTGACGTGAACTTTGAATGACATCGTCAGGTGGGGGTTAGGAATAACATATGCAAAATTGTTGAGCCAGGCCAATTAGAAGTGTGGTACTAAACTACACCAGACCTCAAATTTGAATCTTTATATTTTTCCAGAATTCAGAAAAATTGAACTTAACATGAGGCAACACAACACAACAAATTTTTCTACAGTTGGTTGTAAAATAGGTTTTTGAGCTTTTTTTTTATTCACGATTGGGAGATTTCTTTCACATTCTGTGTCGTCAGTCCACCATCTTGAACATCCAAAATATCTAACTTTTGTTGTTTTGCCATTGTTTCCATAGGAATAAACTCTTTGTCTGAACTGTCATTCTTCTTCTGCAGGGCTCTCATGGAAATCCACCCCAACCAGAGTGTTCGAACAAATGAAGACAAACGTTTTCTCCAATCAACAGACAATTCTTGCTCAGATCCATCCATACTCCGCTCAAGCCCCACAAGGACTTCTTCTTTTTGAAGATACTCATCAGCCAATTGCCTTATTCATTGTATTATATCTGCTTCGCTGATATTAGAATGATTCTGTTCCCACGCTCACAATATTTGAAATCCGAATTCCTCGACCGAATCCTTGTGATCCTCAGCAATAGATGCAACTTTATTTTGATTCAGTGACAATCCATTTCCTGAACTTGCAAATTTTTAAAATTCTTTCGGGGGAATCTTTTCAATAACTTCATGAAAAACATCTTCAACTCACTCAACATGAGGAGGAACCAGATCTGATTGAGACTGATAATATTTAGTAACAAGATCTTTTAGACTTTGTGGAATTGCATTATTCCCGTTCCTTTCCTTCCAAAGCGCAAGTAATTTGAGTTTCTGCTGTTCGACAGAGGCCACAGCCAGACCATCGCGAGATCGTGCAAACTTTTTAAATTCTTGAGGTGTTGAAAACTTTTTCACAATTTTTGTGAATACGTCTTCACATCTGTCCCCCATATTTTCTGCCAGACATATAACAACACTAAAATATTTTAATTGCTGAAATATATAACAAAAACAAATTAATGTGCAACAAACATAATCAAACCATGGGTATTACAATGAATGAAAAATACAAAGAATAATTAATTTTTGAACTATATGAATATCAATTGTATACAAATAGCAAAATCATGGCATAGAAAATATTTGGTAAATTAAGTAAGCAAATAAAATGGTTAGAAAACAACAGCTATATTCTATAAAATATGGAAGGAATGTCTTATAACAGTGGTTCCCAAGGTTGATTGATTGGGGCCAAAATTAAAAGCATACGGTTACTTGCGGGCCAGAAGAGGGGAGTGCCCACAAAGGACAGATACCGTATAATAAGGATACCAATATAATTGAACAAACACATACTTAAACTGTAATAATGAATTCACACTTGGTGGCATCTGGAACACAATAAGGAAAAATTGAATGCTAGACTATTCAATTTAAGTTCGTTGGGTCATCTTAAAACGTCAGGCAAGCCACGATTTGGGTACCACTGTCTTTTATTCAATAATTATAAAACAATGGCAATGACAGACATATTTTCTTTCTCTATTCTATTCTGTTCCTATAAACTTCCTATAATTTCATATAGTTTTGACACAAACCTAACAAAAACACAGTTATTATATAATATGAATCATCATTTGTTAGAGCGTAATGCCCAGCCATGATATATAACAAGGGTTCCCAAGCTTTTTTCATGACGACACCAAAGACAACTTTCAAGTGTCCAGTGCGACCCCATGTCAATATATATATTTTTCATGAAACTTTAGAGCTTCTTTCACTGGACTTTTGAGTATGGTCATGTGGCAGTATTAAGTAAAATAAGCTAAAACCAAACAGTGATGTCACAATGAGCATGTATATTTTCTATAGCATAAGCATAAAGCGGTGCTTATGGGCCTGTTTTACAGTGGGCCATGGAACAAACAAACTGCTAAATTGAACATGGTTTGTCAAATCTTAGATGATTTGTACATCCATCCTCTACCATGCCTCAGCGACCCCATGACCTGTTTGCGACCCTACCGACTTATCACTCCGACCCAATTTGGGGTCACGACCCCTGGTTTTGGAACCCCTGATATACAATATAGTTTCAGCAGCTCATGGCATTCAACTGATTTCCCAAAACTTTTTTTCTTTTCTCCATAGCAACTCCTTGAGTAAGTGCATGTGATTTCAACAAATTGATTTGAGGGAAAATGAAAGAAAACATTTAAATTGGAATTAAATTCGTCATTATTCATAATAAGTTTATATTAAAAAAACAATTAAAAACACAATAATTGCATATTTGCTTTTTGTATAAAGCAAAAATAGGTATTATTAAAAGCTCGGCTAACCTATTCAAATTTTTTGATAAGAGACACCAGAAACCTAAAATATAAAACTAAAAAGAAAACATAGGCTACATAGCAATCACTAATGCAGTTGTTTTCAAAAAGGGCACCTCAGGGCACAGTCCAGGGGTTCCGCAGGTTTCCATTTAAATCTGTGAGTCTGTACTATTATATGTATATTGTTAAAATATATTCAAATACACTGGTATGATCAAATCAGCTTGTTTTATTAGTATCTCGTGAATAAGTGAGACCTTCAGGTGTTCTATGTCAAATTGTTGTTCTATGTTTTAATTGGAATATTTTATGATAAGAAATGTAATTTATAATAAAATACACACTTTGCAAATTGCATAAACACTCCCCGAGTCTCTAGAACTTTTGGATAGGGTTGACAACCGCTGCACGAAGCCAAAAAAATTGAGGAAAAGAGTTTCCAAGGAAATGTTGAAATTTGAATCTTTATATTTTTTTTTCGAAAATTCAAATTGAAAAAAATCTTGTTTACACTGAGTGAAACTATGAAAGTATTGAACTAACAGGAGACATCAATGTACCAATTAAAATTTCTACAGTGCTATAGTTGGTTATAAGATGGATTTTGGGATCCCAATAATATATGAACAGTCACATTCACTAATAAAAGTGCTTTGTTTATGGGTCACATTCATCTTTATCAATGCATTCACCATTATTTGACTAAATTTTAGAAATTTCCAGCATTATCGAGCAAAAAATGCAAATAGAACAATTATTGATACCGGTGGGGGGGAGGTCTGACTTTCTTGCTCACAATTGGGAGTCTTCGTTCACATTCTGCATTGTCGGCTCACTGACTTCAACATCCGAAGTATCCAAATTTTGTCGTTGTGCCATTATTTCCATAGGAATAAACTCTTGGTCTGAACTTTCATTCCTCTTCTGCAAGGCTTTTATGAAAATCTGAACCAACCAAAGTGTTCGAACGAATGAAGTGAAACGTCTTTTCAAATCATCAGAGAATTCGTGCACAGGCCTAACCGGGTCTTCTTTGTTTTGAAGATACTCATCAGTCAATTGCCTTATTTTTAGTATTATATCCTCATCACTGGTATTAGAATGATTCTGTTTCCAAGCCAACAGTGTTTGAAATGCAAATTCATGGAACGAACCTTTATTATCCTCAGCAATAATTGCAACTTTATTTTGATTCAGTGACAATCCATTTCCCGATCTTGCGAATTTTTTAAATTCTTTTGGTGGAATTTTTTCAATAACTTCATGAAAAACATCTTCAACCCTCTCACCAAAAGAAACTGTGTCCCGCTGTGACTGATGATATTTAGTAACAAGATCTTTTAGACTTTCTGGAGTTGCAATATTCCCGTTTCTTTCCTTCCAAAGCGCAAGTAGTTCGAGTTTCTGCTGATCGACAGAGAATTTATTATTTTCAGTTACTGTATTGATATCATGAGCCTTGAGAACCAGACCATCGCAAGATCGTGCAAATTTTCTAAATTCTTCAGTTGTTGGAAACTTTGTCACAATTTCCATGAATACGTCTTCAAATCTTCCGCCCATACTTTTACTATATTTAATGTGAATAGTAATTAGGTGAGCTACATTACAAGAGTGAAAAGATTTTGCTATTCAACACCATTTTGTCACAAAGATAAAAAACGTACTTCAATGGTTGTTTTGCACATTCTATGTGTACCGTACCGTACTTTGGCGTACAATTTTCATTTTTACTTTGAGCACTAGCGACCTTGTTTTGAACAAATATTTGAATATGCGTAAAAATGGAATATATTTCGGTAGAGTAGATTTAATAAAGATTGATTAATTAAATATTGCAAAATTACTGAAGCAATTGTACATTTTGTTTTGTTACCCATCTCTACATCGTACTGTCTTTTTTACTGTCCAATGTACTTTTTTTGATTAATCCTTTTTTTGTGCCAAATAAAGTCCAGTTACAAACAGAATTTTCGTATTGATATTTTTAGAATCGAATCATTAATTTTGAATACAAAAGTTCATCATACCATTACCACAATGACATTAATTCTACCCAACCGGTCGCTCTGGGACCATTTTACATGGATTATTTTTTTGTCAACCATTAGGCCCTAAAGCTTCACTCGTGGCTTTTTAATAGCGTGTGCTAGAGTTCTATTCAGCAATATACTCCTTATAAAAATATTTTTTCTATACACCAAAATTTCCATTGAACTTGAAAGATTTTGTGTCTAGTAGAGGGTTAATAATTATTCCTAATTAAAAAAATTTTATTTCAACGTTTTCTTGTGTTATTTTCCAACAGAACAACACCAAAACCACTATTATAGCAAGAATGATTACTCTAAAATTCACGATTGTATTTACAGAATTTTCAAGTTCAAGGCTTCAATTGACAATTTTGATGACGTCACACCTCTAATTATTACTGCACAGGACCTCATCAATGCAAAAAAAATTACTTTTTCCGACGGAAATGCGCGTAGATAGACATAAACATTCTAATGCCCGCCGTTGCGCGTAAAAATTACCATTAATTTATGTTTTTTTCACTTTCACCCCCCTAGTTGCTTCGATCGTGTTCTCGTAAATAATAATATTCGAAATAGCAGAAGTCACAATAAATTTTTTGTTACGTATGTGAGAAAATCAGTAGCACATGAATCGATCACATGTTTTGGTCCTAAATTGTGGAATCCACTGCCTAACAGTATTAAAAGCTCAAAAACGACATCCGAATTTAGATCAAAACTTGAAAGACATTTATTGGAATTATATTAGCTTTCGTGCAGTAAGGACATTCTAATCTCCAGGCATTATTTTTCAGATACAAAGGGCCTTTTGATGATTGGTGAAAAAAAGTTGAGAAAAGACTGGCGGATGAAAAATTTCTCCGTTTGACTAACGATGTCATCGTGGATGCAACCGACTCCCATTGCTCAGGTCTCGCCCAACCCACTGATCTATTGTCTCTAGTTCCTGCATATTTTTATGGTTTATTAGCATTGTACAGTTACTTCCTTGGATCGCTGCTAATGAAAAGATCATCTTATACAAATTCAAATTTATCAACTCGAGTGTAAACAAAGAATTTCTACATATGTTGCTTATTGTTTACCTTCTTATAGCCCAATCTTTTTGTGTCGTGGTCCCAACCAACGTTGGTTTTTGGCAAATTCCCGTCTCAGAACAAATTTTTATTTGTTTCGTACAATCTATTCGTTACAATCTCTATGTAAAACACATAAAAATGCGATTTATACCCTATTCCCATCCCTTCACATCAGACAGTCAGAACCTGAGACATGAACGTGCCATAAACTGCCTATTGTACATATCATCGTCGTGCCGTACCTCTGTACCTCTTTGTCCTGTGTATTGTACAAGAGTTTTATTTGTATATTTCATGTCTGTTGTCCTACTATACAGACTATAACGCAGAAGTCCTAAACTGCAGTTATACTTGTTGGGCTGCATGTCGCACATCTGTGTCTTAGGCCAGTACAGTCTTAAACATGTACCGGTATCCCGTCTCTCTCTGACTTTCTACGATCAAATCTAATACCGGTAGCGAACCATTTTTGCGAAATCTGTTTGCAGCGCATAAAATCCAATATGTTAATGCAAACGAACAGTTTCAAATAAATGAAAATATATATGGACATAGCGTATTTCAAATAAATATAAATCTTTCAAATAAATAAGTACACAGTAATGTACAAACAAGAAAACCGAAATGCAAAAGCAGAACCATGGTTAATTGAATATAGTTCGCCCACGGCCGCTTTCGCTCCGCATGAGCGATGCATGACTACGTCATCAGTTTGCTATATACCGAAGCTTATGGTAGGGGATTTCCTTTTAAAATTATTTGCGTATTTGGAATGGTTTTATTGATGGAAATAACTGGAAATATATACTGAGGCATTAGGATTAGGTAGGAAGTCGTGGCATCTGTCAGTCATCCCTGCGTCGGTACCATACCGTAAGTTGTAAAAGTGGAGTCAGGGAGTAGAGGCAGAGGAAGTTACCCTAGCACAGGAGTTCTCAAACTGTTGGTGTCGCGGAGCCCTTGAATGGTTGAATATTATTCCCGGAGCTGTTACTTTCAGATTAATATTCCTGGGTAAGTTGAAAGTACTTTACTCATTATGAATGCTGAACCTTTTTCAATAGGGTTAACACAAGTCATAAATAAATCTAAATTTTAAACACAAATTATATAAACTAAAGCTGTAAATTTGACACTTGACAAACATATTAATAAATTAGGGGCGAATCTTTTTCCTTTTGACATTTTTGGAAGACTCAAAAGGCCGCTAATAACGTGCGCGATTTCGTTTTGTTACAATCGCCGATTTTTTCGTCAACATGGCGTGTTTTTGAACCTTTAAACATCTTTACGCCGGTGTTTATTCTCCCTAAATTGAAAATTTTCCTCTGCATATACATGTATTGTTACACAATGACGTTGTTGATTGCTTCTTTGTTCTCGACGTTAATTGCTCCTTTGTTTGGGGAATTACGAGTTCAATGTGAAAAACATGTTACCATATTAGAGTCATCGGCGACGAATAGCTAAAAATAATAATTAATTAAGAGGTAAATCCGCAACTCAAATTTCGTGATTGAAAAACGTCATTCTAAAATCCTAAAACTGAAACTTAAAATGAAAGATCACACGTTTGGTTTTAGCAGACTCACATCAGATTGGAAACGCTTTTATAGACATTGTAAATCACAAAATTTGGTGTTATGTTAGGTTTTCATCGTAGTAACTGCGAAATCGAAACACAGTCAATTGTGCGCGCGATGTACCTTTTTTCCCATTACCGACGGAGCCGCACGCAATCAATTGTGCGCGCGATCCGCGATGTACCTTTATTTCATTCTGAAACTACCGACGGAGCCGAATGCAATAAAATAAATTTCAATTGTTAGTATTTTGCCCAGACATTGTGATTTTTTAAACGGCGATATCTTGCTTAAAAATAATCTCAAGTGCGAAAGAACAAATCAAGTTTGACAAATCCCAAAATCGCAAAAATACGACTCCAATTTATTTATAGTTGGCAGTTTATCACATATTTTATGTTATTTTAGAATAGTAATCTTTCATTTTAGTAATACTAATAGAAATCTCGAACCAAACGTGAGTAACGATGAGCACAATTACATTATAACGACGAGACACGTTAAATGCTCGCATCGGTCATGGATTGAATATTTTACGCAACAGAAATCTCGTTATTCGTTTTTTTAATCGCGAAGAATGTTGCGCGGAAATTTCTGATTCCAATTTTGAACCACCTCCCTCTTAAGAATCATGGCTGCGCTCCTGCTTATAAATAATGTAATTTTTTAATTCCGCCTCTTTACCATATTTCGAGGCTATATTGTTGTCAGATTTTATCAAAGCTGTTATTGCTTATTTGAACAGTTACAAAATTTTGAGTCAGTATTTTGAACAGTAATCGAATAGCTCGCGGACCCCTGGGTTTCTCTCGCGGAGCCCTGGGGCTCCGTACGGAGCACTTTGAGAACTTATGCTCTAGCAGACATCTCTCTCGTTATTGAAAGCGCCGATCCCCGTTGCCAGAACTCAGATTTCAATTGAGCGATGCGAGAGTTTACGAAAAAGGCATCGATGCAAAATTAGCTGATGCTTTATGCGTTGCCAGATTAATCATGAAAATGAACACCGCAGACAGACGCCCAACAGCGACACCAAAAATATCATGTTTAAAAACGCCATGTTGAAAAATTTGGTAAGAGTTGCCAAATTGGATACAGAATTAGTATATCTAGTCTATATCATTTATTATGGCCAAATTTTACTTTGTTTCTATGCTTACCGAATTGTTCAAATAGTCCATTTTTTTTTAAATAGATTTATGTAGTCCAGACATGAGTGAAGTACGGCGCACGGGCCAAATTCGGCCCGCTAGGTTATTCAATCTGGCCCACCGGATGCTGCCACAGCCAAACTGAAACCTAATTTTGATGTTTTAGTTAAAAATAGATCAAGGAATTTGTTGAGATTGAGGTTAAATTTAGTTTGGGCACGAGGTTTATAGTTTTCCACTATTTCTTTTTGCACTGTAAACATTGTCCATAAAATGTAACTATTTACCTCATACTTACATGGCCCGCCAGTCTAGGTGGGCAAAAATTTTGGTCCCTGATCCAAAAACCATGCCCACCCCTGATGTAGGACATTGTTATCCATGGTTTCAATATAGTATCTTTTCTTGACAAAGTTTTCATGGGAGCATGTTGTTTAAGTACAGATTTAATTGTGGCCATGAACACGAAAAAAAAATTCGTGACAAAATTCTTTGAAATCACGGAAAAAGAAGAAAAAATCTCAAATATATCGCCAAGCTGATCATAGTGGGAGTCTCCTAATTCCAAATTGTCCAATCGGAATTGCGACATTGTATGCATAAAGAGGTGAGATCACATTATTTCTATATTTCACCAATGCAAAATTTAAGGTACTTTTTTAAATGTAGTGTCGCGATTTGTGCCTGTTTCAACAAAAAAATCGATGCTCGAAAATAGTTATTCAACGATAACATCATGTTTTCCATAATCAGCATAACAGATGATAAAATAATTGATAGAAAACAAAAAAAATAAAAACTGATTATGAAACCAGGAAATCAAACAATTTAAGTTGGAAGATTTTGCCAGTTAAAAACATTTGAAATATCACCAATTGAGCACATATCCGTATTCATGATTTATAGAAATTGTGAAAAATGCGAATGTAATCATTCCGATTTCTAATTCCCAATTTATCACATAAAGTAGCCAAAGAAATACGGTTGGAAAAGTTTGTAGACAGATGTGGATCGCGGAGTTATGGTCGTAACCAATATCATACCAGGAAGGTCCGGTATCACCCAAAATTGAAGAGAAATTCGATAAAAACAAATTGTTACAGGCACATACACCCTATCAGCCGCCAAAGCATTTAGCCCGCATTTATGGTAATTATTTAACACGAAGAGTACATATGTATCGCTTTGTTATTATGTTTTTGTTGTTCTTCTATTCTATTTTCCAACAATTAGGATGCAGTATGAGGTGATTACGAAACCAACCACAGAAGCGCATCTTCTCTTGACTCATTTTTAATTTGTATCTGATTTCAGGCTCGCCGATTCTCTGATAGGATTTTCATACTTATCGCGGAGGGGAGAAAAGGCGATCGTACGGCTTTACACATCGCAAACCACGACATTTTGTCCGGTTACTAGTCCACGTCGGGTAGGCTATGGCCCGACAGGAATAGTAACCGAGTTATCTGTTTCGGTGGAAAAGAAAGCGCAACTGACCAGTGATTGCACGGACGGCGAGAGTGGACGACGTAAAAAGTCGCTAATAAGGCGTGCGGATGGCATTTTGTTAAAGTCGCCGATTGTTTTCGTCAGAGTCATGTGCTACTTAGGCCGTAATGAGTGAACAACTTTACGTTGGTATTTATTCTCCTTGAAAAATCACAAATTTCCATCAACATATGCATGTCTTGTTCAGCAAGAACGACGATAATTGTTTTTCGGTTCTTCCGCGGAACTGTGAGTTTGTTGTGAGAAACGAGTAATTTTATTATAATTATCGGAGACGAGATGCTGAAGGTAATAAAGTAGTCCATAACCCAAATTTTGAAACATTGAAATAAGACCATGTTTTATTCTCGGGAAAACACAGTATTAAGAACAAGAGAGCTATGTCCAAATATATGGACACGTCTGTTCGCAGTACAGTACGGTTTACCGTATCGTCAGATCACAGTCTACAAATATATTCACACCAAGCGAAGCAGTATAGTAGGACACAAAATGGCGTCCGATGTCCTCAGAACGTTTAATGACGTCATAGCAAACAAAAACAAATCTCACAGAGCTAACAGAAATATTTAAAATGAATAAAAGTAATAGCCTTCTGGGGAAAAATTTTATCTTCAACCACTGAAAATTTCAAAGCAATTGGTCCAGTATTCGAAGAGAAAAGCGTTTTTTTAATATTTCCACTAGGTGTGTTATTCTGTGTCAAACAACAAGAACAACATAATATTGAAACGATCGTTATGTCCACTACGTGTCCAAAAATACGAAGCTACATGAGAAATACTGCAAATCCTATGCTAAGCATCCCATTGTTCCGATGTACGGATATGTGCCTATTTTGCAACGACTGAACGCCGCTGGGCCGGAGTATGCAATATGGCGGCAATTCTGGAGCAGTGTGCGCTCAGAATTCATTTGTGAGATTTGCGGAAGTGAATGGTTTCGCTGGTTCAGATGAGATTGTGTTGCTGGGCCTGGGCCCTTTTCCGCCAAACTAAATTTGCGCATAGTGTATCGTTGTCGGACTTTAGCGTAACTTTGTTGTATACCGGGGAAAGCCGATAAAACGGCCTAATCTTAGGCGAACTACGGCCTCTCCATCGGATACCGGTAATAATAAGCCAGTTCATGTCAGATTGTCAGGTATGGGATTAAATAGCCAGTTATATTTAGAATTTTTCATTGCAACTTATTGCAGAATTGTAAGTGTGTTTACTTTACTTAATAGTGTTTGTTATACCGTACCGTACCGGTACATTTACTCAACCATCAGCAGCTTTCTGCGCTTTCCTCTTAAAATGTCTTTTTCCTCAATTGTTCTCAAGTGGATTTTAAAACTAAGCTATTCACACACAAGGGTGTTATCAGTGCTGGGAATTAGGGGGTTTGATTATCCAACTTGTTCTTGGATAATCATCAAACCTGTTTGTGTTTGTTATTTCAGAATTTAGATGTTAGGCGGCCACAGCAAATGCAGAATTGGGTTACGGTATGTGAATTGCAGATGATGACTGAGCATTATATTTGGGGTTCAGAGGTTATGTTTTGAATTTATGTGAATCCTGTCATTGTCATGGTAATGTAGCTCACATCAGTACATAATGGTATACATACATTTTTTGAAATAGGTTGAAAAAAACTGTTGTTAGTGATTTTGACACAAAGAGAACGATTTCCTAATTTGTAATCCACTGTTTGTTCTCATAACTAATGGCAGGTTAGAACTTCCTCCATCAAACATTGGCTTACCACGTTCTGTTCGGAGAATGCATTTTTCATAATGGAATATATAAAACATATGAAAATACCACTTCGTTCTGAAATTGACTGTAAATCTTTTATCTACCTTGGGTGTCGTTGCTTGATAACCAGCTTTGGTTCCCTGAGGCTTCCCTTCTCCAGTGAAATGTGTATTTAATATTATTCGTCTGAACATTACATGTTAATTTTTCTTACTGGATGGAGAAAATAAACTTGATTATGACTACAGTTAGAATATTTAAAATGCATAAAATTACCATATTCAAACGATGCAGATGCACTTGTTACCAAAATATACTATAGCAAATTTAATTTGATGTTATTCCGATTTTTCCTTCCTATCACTCCAATAAAAGCCACGTACAAGCAACAATGACATAACGATAAGAATTACTTTTTTGGAAGAAATAGAATCTTTCTCGTTCAGTTATATTTAGTACTCCCTGGTTGAGGTGATGGGTATGGATTTGAAGCCAAAGTATAAAGCTTTTTTTTAATACGACACAGTTCTCTGATTCCAAGAATAGCCTCCACATTATTAAGAGACATCAACTATAACAATGAGTGCAAATTCCCTCATTTACTAGACAGTCTGGGCCCCAAATCGCCAAACCGTCACTGCGCAATAAACTAAGATGAAGCGCAATCTGAAAATGTCACCATTAAATTCCACTGAAAAAAATTATCCGATATACCAAAGAAAAAAAGTTTATTGTAGCATTCAAGAGGTTTTGACGCAGTTTTGACGACTAACACACATCAAAATTGATTTGAATTATTATCGAGACAAGCAGGGCGCTATCTTACTCACCTGCTGTCGACTGTCGTGCCAAATGCCAGTGTTCTAAAGACTAATAGAGTGTTTGTTTTATTGAACCAAATGTTGGGCCATTTTGGAATCGGAAAATTGGGTACTCCCGTAGTATGTGAACCAAGATGGCGGACACTGGAACGTAGTATGTGTACCAGATTAGGGTTAGGCCATAATTTCAGGTACAAATATTACGGGAGTCACTTGGCCACTCCCCGAACTCGTAATAGAACTAGAATAAGGAAAGTTGGAATAAAATCATGGCCTAACCTGGTACACATACTACATTCCGGTGTCCACCATCTTGGTTCACATACTACTAGAGTACCGAAAATTGTGCCCTACTTTCCTTTTTTTGTGTTGAGGCGTTTTATTTTCAAAGATCTATTTTGTTGTTGAAAGTATCAATACTTGAGTAAGTTTAAATGATGGATACAACATTGGCAGTTATTGATTGGATATAATATATGATTCAGTCAGTGATATCTTCAACAGCAAAGTTCTCTTAAGGTCAAAAGTAGTAATGGGATATATCCAAGAAAATTTACTTTTACTATGGAAAACAGTATGCTTGCTGATATTTTGTTTATATAGAACTATCATTTGGAATGGAAGAATGAAGATAGTTATGAATTTGTAGACTACATGGTGTGTTAAGTTCACTTTCAAATAGCAGTCTATCTTCTGTGGCATGGTTATTTATTGTATTTAATTGCAAGGCTTTTATTGACACTGAATTCAGAATATCAAAATCTAGAAATAGGTTGAGATAGCGCTTAAATTTAGTTTTGGCGTGGGGCTTATTGTTCTCCACTTTTGTTTTTCTAATACTGTAGATATTGTTCATAAAATGTAACTTTTTACATCACACTCACATGGCCCGCCAGTCTAGGTGGGCAAAATTGTTGGCCCCTGGTCCAAAAACCTTGCAACATGATTATTTCAGAATAGCTAATCATTCGGTTTTGGCCATTAGTTTCGACGATCATAACAAGAATATGTCCGAGCTATTTTAGATATTCAGAGCAGCTGGTTTAACTTTGTAATAAGCAGAACTCAATTTTATGTATCCGATTACTTGTCAGCTCTTTATTTTGGGGCATCTTGTGTGGTATAGGTAGCCTAGCTACTGTATTGTTCTCCAGCATTGCTGGGGGTATTGCAGGGTATTTATTGATTGTGTAATTTTGTATTCACATACTTACGAACAATCAAAGTCTTTATTGCCTAGCAACTATATGTATTGTTCTTTTTATAAATAAAGTTCCCTCTTGCCCTAACTCTAAAAATAAATAAATTTTAACTCTATTGTTAAATACCTTGAAAAACATTTTTATTCATTTCGCATGAAATGCGATAGTTTAAGATCTATCGAATTTCACTTCCCGCTATATTCTTGAATAGTGGAACAGCTGGATGGAGTTTTGTAATGATTTATGTGCAGCTAATTTGCAGGTGCAATAATTAAAATGTTTTGCTTGTCAGTCTCTTGGAAGTAATCTGTATTTGATGTCAGATTTGAACAGCCTGGAATCTCAACTAGACTATGGACTATCGCAATATAAAATGTAACTTTTAACTTCATTATTATATTAACTTATTTTCATCAAACACAACTGCAAGAATGATGAGGCCCCAATTTTCAGTTAGGTAGTTATCACTGCATTTAGCATTATCACGATTTATTGAAGTTTATCCGCAGGCCTGGTTCTTATCATATGCGGTATTTTCTTTGAAGTTTTCAATGTGGAACTAGTAAACTACTTCGGTGGATTAGAGTCTTTTTTTATAAGTTGCTTATCACACCTTCTGCCCCAAACAAGTACAAGCAGCCACTGGTATTTCACAACATGTAAGGGGTTACTTTTATCGTTCTGGTTTGGCATTGCTTGCCTTAGTTATTGAACCCTGGGTTAGGTGGGGGCATGGGATTCGAACCGATATGTGTAACTTCTGACGCTAACACAGTTAAGTCTAATGCTTTTAACCGTCAGGCCATTGCGCCGTCCTGTTTAATGTTGCCTGCCCATGTTATCTCATCTGAGTGAGAAAATGGACATGTGGTTTAAACCTAATGGCTAAATTGTGACACCAAGTCACCAACAAAGCCAAACTCTCTGCTATTTTCTATGATTAGTCGAAAGTTGTACTATTATTGCAAAGATCATCAACCATGTGGTTATCAGTAATAGGATCATACGTTGGAAATATTAGTTCTCTGCTATTGTTTTGTCTTTATCCACCTGCAACGCTTCTATATAAATTGCAACAGAGACAGCACTAGTTAAAAGAACTGATTTTTTTCAGTTGTTCAGTTTTCAGACAGTGATATTATGAATGTTTAAAATATAAATATTTTCAAATTCTCTAGATTACAATATATTAAGTAAAAATATTCAGTACCAAATATTAGTGTATTTGGCAAAACCCAAGTCCTATTATCGATTTTTTCAGTCTTCTAAAAATGTTGAAAGAAGGCGTTTTGACCCTGACCATTTTGCTCGTAACTATTCTTTATTATCAGATAGGTACTGCCGTAGATTATGTACCAGGTTAGGGTTATGTTGTATTATTCGATTTTCCTTTTTTCAGTTCTATTACGAGTTCAGGAACTGTCTGTGCTAGCCACGTGAATATACCCTCTGCCCATAGTCCCTTTACACAACTTGATGTAAAGTAGGCGAAAAAAGTTAGTTACCTCCATATTGGTACACACACTCCTGGAGCGCCATCAAATGATTTCAAGTCTTAATTAATCATTCTCTCTTATTGCTAGTGATCAATAAGAATTACGATAGCCATGTCCCCCACCCCGTAATATTTATTTGAATTAATATCGTGTGTGAAAGAAAGCAATGGATGAGCGGATTGAGGACACATTTCTTGAAATCATAAAAAAGTTTCCATCAACCTGGGAGTTCAAGAAATTTGCACTACTTAGTTATGGATTATCACTAAGTTTTTATGATGTCAATACAATCACTGGAAACATTCGTTTGTCTGTTGAAGAACAGAAAGTAGAAATACTCAAACATTGGAAGGAAACAACCAGAGATAATGCAACTCCTCAAAGACTAAGAGAAATTCATTTGCATTATTTTCAACCTCGGCAGCAACTGGTTCAACCACAACCTGAAAGACTTGAAGATGTTTTTTATGAAGTTACTAAAAAGATTCCACCGAGGGATTTCATAAAATTTGCAAGAACAAAAAATGGATTGTCACTTGTTGAAAGTACAGTTGCAATTATTGCTGAGAGCTACAAAGATGAAGCGGAGGAACGCAGTTTTCAATTTTTATTGGCTTGAAGAGCAAGACTTCCTGATACACTGGATGCAGGAATAATACGATCAATAAGGCAAATAGTTGAGCGTTATCCTCAGTTAGATCAAGATCATGTTGCTCAAAATGCTCGCGTTGTGGTGGAAGAGGCAGTCCCAAGGCTTGAGGCAGAACCACCAGAGAAGAAGCGGAAATTGGCCAATTCAGGAGAATTTCTGGACATTGTTAATAGTTTTACTAAGAAGCAAGTTGAATCTGTCACGAAAACCATCAGGGAAGAAACCAATTTGGATGAAATACTGCTTCCTGCAGTAAACAAGGTTAAATTAACTGAAGACACTGAAAATACATCAGTTATTGGTAGTGATCTGGAAGCAACTGATATTTCCAAGCTTCACAATGACAAATCAGGCAACCATGTCATGTTGCTAGGTAACACGGGATGTGGAAAGACAACATTTGCTCATTTTTATGCCAAGTCGGCATTGGAAGATAAATTGGATTTACTGAAAGGTATTAAAATGGTCTATCTTGTGAATGTCTCAAGATTGCAAGCTGATTCCAAATCAACTGTGTTTGATCTTTTGTTTGTTCAACAGCTTGGAGCAAAACTTCCTTCACATCTGCATGAAGTTGGCAAAGAATGGTTGGCAGAAAATTCAAGCTGCGTTTTGTTAATAATAGATGGCTTAGATCAAGCACAGAAAGCTTTTGAAAGTGAACCCCCGTACCCTAATATTGCCCAGGGCAGTATTGCGAAAACCAACGTAATTATAGCTAATCTTCTTTCTGGGCACATTTATCCAGAGATGAAGATTTTATCAACATCGCGTTGGTCGATTTATGGAAAGCTGCATCCAGATCAGAGGCCTGCTGTAACTTTTGCTTTGAGAGGATTCAATCAAAAATCACTAGATCGTCTGATAAACACAATGATTAGTCGTGATAAAGTAACATTCATTGATGCCCTGCAAGAGAAATCATCAACTCTAATATCAAATCCAATGTTCTTTTTTTACCTTGCCAAAGTTTTAAAATCTTCTGAGGAAATAAATCTAGATACTGTAACTGTCTCCTACCTTATGGTGTCTGTTTTAAGAGATTTTTCCAGGTCTGCACATAAAGTAAATAAAAAACAACTTAAGGATTTGATGAAATTGGCATTTCATGGAATGAAGGAAAATAGATTTATTTTCTCAGGAAATTACATTGAGGGGCTCAATCTGAAAATGAGCGACATGAAAGGACTTGTCATCAAAGATGCGATTGATAGAGTCAGATTTCCACACCAGTCTTTGCAAGAAATTCTTGGAGCACTTCACGCATGTTGTTTTGGGATAACTGAATTTAAAAAATTTGTTGATGAATATTATAAAAAACCTGGAATGGAAGTTGTTTTGAATTATGTTTTTGGAACTGTTTTAAACAACTCAACAAGTAAAATAGCTGAGGAATTTGTTCCTGAATCCTTGGATGCAAAACGTGAATACTTGATGGGTTATTTGGACAAATTACTGGAAAATAATGTCATCTCTGATGCTCGTGTTGCTGTAATATTGCATGAATGTGGTTCTGATGTGATTAAGGAATTTGGTTCAAAAATACAAGAGATCTCGATGAAACAAAAACTGTTGCCACTTGAAGAAGAACTGGCAGTCATGGCGATTGCTGAGCGAATTCCGAATATATCTTTCAAAATGTGGTCTATCATTGTTCGACAATCGACACACCCTATGTTACTAAATATAATATCAAAAGCACAACATGTGTATGTGGCCCATCTTACGCTGTACAACAGAAATTTGAATTCTGAAAAATTATGCTTGTTGATTGAGGCCATAAAGAAACGTAACAACACAACATTTTATCATTTTGCCATTGTAAGCGATCGTTTAATGGAATATTCTGCCTATCGTCATGTAATAGAAGTGGTCCATCTTACTAATGCTAGATGGCTAGGTTTGCTCGACTGTGACCTGGATGATCGTAAATTAGACAAATGTCTTGTGGCTGCGAAGCAATACGAGATTAAACTGATTGGGTTTCTGATTGATCGTAACACGAAGCTTGATTTTGAAGCTTTTAAAAGCTTGGCCTCATTTTTGAAGCAAACAGAAGTGCAAATACTCGGCACAACCTACTGTGCTCAAACAAAGGAGCAACTTTCTGCTTTTTATTCCTGTGTAAAAGATGGAAATGTTTCATTAGTCGGCTTTGGTTTGGCAAAGAAATCTTCGGAATCCATCACTGAGGATGAATTGTCAATGCTTCATCAACTTTCCCAAACCTGCTCCTACTTTATTGGGTACAATGGGCCAGTGTTGAGTGAACCGCAGGTCATGTATCTGGAAAATGAAAATGAGAAAGCATCACCCGATACAGATATGAAGGTATTTCATGGACCAGAGGGATTTTTATTGGTCAATTTTGTGATTGAGTTCCTTATAAAGTTACTAAACATCGTTGCAGATATTGATGAATCTTATAAAAAAGCTTTCCCAGAATATAAAGGAAAAATTGACTTTAAAGATCTTAAAAAATCTTATAAATATGTTGTTGAGTTGTTTGATCACTTTGCCAACACTTTTTTTCACCATGGTTCATTTCTGAAGGTTGTCAATAATCCTGAATTTCTTGAAATTTTGTTTCAAGCATTGGACAAACAATTTGAAGCAATGACACTTAATGATGAAAGTCAAAAAGGGGGTGATGGAAGAAAATTTCATGGAGATGATCTTGACTAAGATGATTCATATTCAACAGTTACCAATCGTGCTCTGGGAACATTTTCTAACTTAGCACCACCAATCCTTCCCTGCTATTTGTTTTAATAATATTGTCATTGGGGGCAGACACTTCACATAATTTTGCGGGAGAGAACTCTGATCGTCAACCAAGAAACACACCGCTAAATATTTACATCACAATAACATTTCGACCACCCTCGAGAGTAATTGGAATGGAGTTGTCTAGAATTGCTTCAAATCTAGGAGTACTGCCTAATGGCATATCTGTTGCAATGAGCCAATGACATGAATATATTGTACTTAGCATGTCAGCCATTGCTTGCAACTCTCCAATCGGTCTTTTCCAGCCAACGGTTCGGGAATTTGTTAAAAGAACACATGTTGTTTCAATCTTTTCAGATGTTTCATTTTTTTATTTACTACCATTGCAGACGAACCACAAAATCAAGGATTTTCAGAGAATTCAGTTTATTCAAATTTATTGCAACTTTCTAAAATATTTTTGAGAAAAATTTCTTATTTATGACGAATGTGTCTATCTGTCTAAAACATAAGTGAAAGCAAAATAAAGCTCTAAGATACTAAACTTGTTCAACAATAGTAATCTGGCGTGTCTTAATATCAAATTGAAGTAACAGTATTTCTTGCTTTAATAGTACATATTTTTTCCTTTTTTAAATTAACAACTAGGACTTCTACCAATGAATGTGTTGTAAACACTGTATCAATTCATTAACAGCTGTCAACTTATAGCATTTGCACATTTTGTATACATATCTGGTTTTTATTTTTGCTAACTTATGTCTATATTGAATCTGTACAATTTGTATACGAACGCGGTTTTTATTTTTGTTATGTCTATATCGAATCTGCACAATTTGTATGCGTACCCGGTTTTTATTTTTGCCATATCTATATTGCACTTGGGTTTTATTATTTAAAAAATTTTATCTCTTTGATTCATAAGTGTGAAACACATATATTCTTCTAGTGTATATATTGGCTTAATGATTTGATTTAATTATTAGAGAGAAACAATGAGTGCTTTATTAAAGTGAAACAATGAGTGCTTTATCATTTGCTTTATTAGAGTGAAACTATGTGTGCCTAATCATTTGCTTTATTAGTGTTACAATGAGTGCTTTATTAGAGTGAAACAATGAGTGCTTTATCATTTGCTTTATTAGAGTGAAACAATGAGTGCTTTATTAGAGTGAAACAACGAGTGCTTTATCATTTTCTTTATTAGAGAGGGGGATTAGAGTGAAACTCACAACATATCATACGTATATGACAAGGCGTGATGTCACACTACCCTTGAGAATGTGTATAGGGGCCATGCCCCAGTCAGGACCCCTGTGCAAGCATGCTTGCAATTTGATATTTTTTTAGATATCCTTTTCAATTATGAACTCGTTTATTTTTAATTTTTTATATTGTGATAACAAGGTTAATTGCGTTGAATTTTCGCTCCTATTTTTTTTCACCTAAATTTGTACGTTCCAAGCATTCCAACGTTTTATTGATTTCACGAGATATCAATTTTGGAAATATGATTCTAACAAAGTTCAATATTGTATATTTTATTTCTTTCTTGTTTTGATTTTTTGAATTTTGTAGGCTTTTTATTGAAATTTATCTTCAGTAATAACTTTTTATTGTTATGGTTGGAGTGTCCAACACTCCACTAGCGTATCAGAAAAATCACTGTTGTAGACATAGAAACAAACTGTAACATATTTTATCACAGTGTAACTGTATCATACCTTTATATTTGATACTAGAGGTTTCCAAACTGTCATAACTGCGACAAATTTACTTCCGTAACATAAATTATGAATCATTGGAAAGAGAATTTGGTATTGTCAACTTCAAATTATGACATGTTAAAGTTTTATTTTAATGCAATATATGTGGCATGTTTTGTGCACATAAAATATCTTTATCAAGGTTATTCATAAGAAATAGGTTGATATTTGGCGACACTCCCAAAATTATCGCACAGTTTGGAAACCACCGCTTTATACTATTACAATTACTGTAAATTTGGGTACTCCCGTAGTATGTGCACCAAGATGGCGGAAGCCGGAACGTAGTATGTGTCCCCAAGTCTAGTCCCCAAACTCATAATAGATCTAATATAAGGAAAATTTGAATAAAATTATGCCCTTAACCTAACCTGGTACACATACTACGTTCCTATGTCCGCCATCTTGGTGCAAATACTACGGGAGCACCTAAATCTGACTGTTAGCTTTATAATGGAAGATAGTTCAGTTGTTCTCAAATCCTGTTTTCAAAGATTTTCGGGATCGGATTTAGAAAATTCCGTGTTTTTATTTTACCAACGTGCACTTCAGTCGATTTAATCACTGTTTGAGAGCGAAATTAATGAGCTCGTTAAACATTAATAAAATTTTCCACTGTTTTTAATGAATTCAAATCATAGTATTATATATATATTATATTGTTAAAAGATAAAAACAGATATCTACAAATTCTGATGGCGATTTACTGCCATATAAATATAAGAAAGTTGGAAATATCATTAGTCTTTTCCTTAATATCAAATAAAAAATTAAATTTTTCTATATAATTGAGTATATTTAAGATGTCCTGTGAAAAACGATTTCTATTCTTGTTGATTTTAGTTTTTTTCAAATTAAAAATATTTTCAGGATATGTACTTTTTCTTGGGTTCGGTCTATTTTGATATCATTTTGACTCTTGCACCACCAAAAATCATTGAACCCTGACTAATCAGAATTTTCTCAACATCCAAATTGGTACTTTTGTAATTGGTGACTTCTTATTCTAGGATAAGACTTTAATATTTATCACAAAGAAAAAGAACGCAGATAGGACAACTTTATTTTTTGACCTTGTCCGGTTACCAGTCATTTCGGGTATGGGATAGTTACCGTAATCGTTTGAGAAGCAGGAGTTGATGGTGGAGGAATTAGAACCGACCAGCAGTCATGTTAACCACCTACAATAGCAAAGAGACCAGCAATTCTCTTGCACATAATCAACTCCCAGTGGTTTTGAATTTCTAACCCTAGCACAATGTGCCAACCTTTGAACACTTGATAAGTTTGTTGGCAAATTGTACTAAAGAAGACTTGACCAGATCGACTAAAATAAAATTGATTGATGTGAAAACCAGTGATGCCTTTTATAGTATGCTTATGTATAAAAACGTTTTGGTAGGTTTTAGAGTTCAATTAGGCATCGATTTTTTTTCCTATAACCTTCTTCAGTTAAGTTCATTGTATATATTTGCATTTGCTTTGATACTTTTACTTTTTTAGAGTGTTTCACCGTTCAGTTATCAAGCTTCTGCCTTTCTTCAATTTTCTTTTACAAATACCAGGGATGTCCAAAGTGAATGACGAATAGTTTTTACAGTACGACCAAAAATTCCACATTCTTATTACCTGAAAAAATTGGAAACCAAATCACTGTTCATGCATTTCTAATTTCAAACTCATTACATTTACAATTATTCAGTGTTAGCCTTGCCCTTCCCTGACTTCCTCCAGTCTGATTGGTCTCATCCTCACCAATAAAAAGGTTCAAGGTGTTCATAAGGTAGTTGTGTATTAAATTATGGTAGATAACAGAACTTCGATGTGCTTTTTAGACTAATGGACGGCATGAAAACCCAAGTAAAACCTGATATAAATAAAGCAAACTTGGTTAAGATATATTGAGAACCTTTCAGTATTTTATGGACACCCTGTATACATTGATTGGTTAGTTTATTCTGCCTTTGAGTTATTACTCAAAACTGGAGGAAACCCCTTCTGGTTATGAGTCTTACACAATGGGACAAAAATAGTCAACTTGCCACCTAAATGTAAATCATTCAATAACAGTGTGAATTATATAATTGTGAATGTGTGATTTTTTTTTTAGATAAATAGTTAATATATTCAACATTTGGATAACTGCTGAATATATATATCTTTACAAATGGCTGACAAGTGCATTTGCGTGAAAGATTTTGAAATATTGGCAGCAAAACGATTGGATAAAAATGCTTTGGATTATTATAAGTCTGGTGCCACGGATGAACAAACTCTCAAGGAAAACTGTACAGCTTTCAAATCATGGAGATTTCAACCACAAGTTTTGAGGGATGTTTCGAATGTTAATATGGAAAGCTCAGTCCTGGGAAGCAAGATTCCTTTTCCAATCTGCATAGCACCTACTGCCATGAACAAAATGGCATCTCATGATGGTGAAATTGATTCTGCAAAAGCAGCAAACTCTCTCGGTACTGGTTTTGTACTAAGCTCTTGGGCAACATCTAGTATCGAAGAAATTACTACAAATGTTCCAGACGTAATAAGATGGTTCCAATTGTACGTGTACAAAGATAAAACTGTGACTGAAAATCTAGTTCGACGAGCTGAAAGGAATGGATATCAGGCTCTTATTGTAACTGTAGATACTCCATTGCTTGGTAAACGTTACCAGGACGCAAGAAATAAGTTTGCTCTGCCTTCAAATTTGACCCTAAAAAATTTTGAAAAAGAAACTACGAAAGAGGATGGGTTTTCTAAAGGGGTAAAAAGTGCACGAGAATCAGGACTAGCTGAATACGTTGCATCTCTCATCGATCCATCTTTAAGCTGGAAAGATATTGATTGGTTAAAAACTATCACAGATCTACCAATCATAGTCAAAGGAATTTTGACTGCAGAAATGGCGCTGGAAGCAGTCAACCATAATGTAGCAGGTATCCTGGTTTCAAACCATGGAGCCCGACAGCTAGATGGCGTACTTCCCACTATAAACGCTCTTCCCCAAGTTGTAAAAGCAGTCGATGGACGATGCGAAGTTTACCTTGATGGTGGAATAAGAAATGGGGGAGATGTAGCAAAAGCTATTGCTCTTGGTGCGAAGGCTGTTTTTGTGGGAAGGCCAATATTATGGGGCCTTGCTTGTGATGGGAAAAGGGGGGCCCAAAAAGTTTTGGAAATATTACGGGATGAATTTGAAGGGACAATGAAATTGTTGGGTGTTACGTCAACCGCTGAATTACAATCTGTTCATGATCTTGTTATTCATGAGTCAAAAATACTTTCGCGATTGTAATTAATTTTTTAATTTTGTGCAGTTATGGTAGGTTTTAACAGTGCAATAAGGTTGAGCTATTGCTTTTAAAATTTTATTTACAATTGTTATAATTGCATTTGTGATAATTTTGTTTTAATCTTGTGCAGTTATAGTAGTTACATTTATAATTGATGGTGCAACTTTTACTCTTTTTTAATCATATTTTTGCATAGTATAAGTTCCAGTAATAGTGATAAATTGTTTTTTTTTCTATTTTATTTTCCCCTTTTCAACCTTTAAATTGATTTTGATAATCATTTTCAATGAATTATTTTGAATTGAGTACTGTGTCCCCATTTTATGGAATTGATCATTTCAAAAATTTTGATTGCCTTGAAGTAGGCTATTTATCAAAAAGTGAAATAATTTTGTATTCTGCTTCCAATAAGACTTTAGATAAGTGGTATAAATTTGGTTCAATGCTCACGTTCCGGGGGGGAGTCGAATGGGTCGGTCGTTTGTGAATAATTAATTTTGATTTTGTGCAGTCATAGTAGGCTATATTATATAGTGGTGGTGGGATATGATTGAACTATTGCTTTTAGAATTTACATTTATAATTGTTGGTGCAACTTTAACTCGTTAATAATCATATTTTTTATAGTGCAAATAAATTTCAGTAGTTTTAATGAGTTTCAGAGTCATATTTTTACCTGTTTTCAAATTTTAAATAATCATTGATGGATAAAATAGGTTCCATCCCGTCATTCTAATAAGAATTTTATTCTAATAGGACGTTATCTCTGTTTATTTTGTATTTGTTTAGGATTTAATATTTCGGTAATTTTAATGAATCATTTTAAATCAAGTGTCGACTCTGAAAATACTAGTTAAATTTAAAATTTTGATTGCCTAAATTCATTTTGTGTTTTGCTTCCAATAAGACTATAGATGAGCAATATAAATTTGTCGATGATTCAATGCTTATAGTATCAGGGGACTAGCCAGGGGGGAGGTGATTTGGGCATTTGTGAATAATTTTGTGCAGTTATAGTAGTTACAATTATATTTGTTGGTGCAACTTTCACTTTTTATTAATCAAATTTTTGTATAGTTTTAAGTTTCAGTAATTGTGATAAAAAAAAAAATTTCTATTTTATTTTCCCGTTTTTTCAACCTTTAAATTGATTGAATATTTATCAATGGATGAAATAGGCCTGATTTTATCATTCTGAACTTTTTTCAAATTAGGCTCGCTAGTGTAATCTTCACTGATTCATCCTTGTATTTTTGTTTCAACAATAAATGTTTTGTTAATTTTACTGAATTATTTTAAATCGATTATTGTGTTGTGTCTTTATGCCAGGGGTGCACAACACGAGGCACGGCACGCCTTACGCTCAAAACTTGGCACGCGAACGGTGCAACTGTGCAACTTTTAATTGTTTACCAATCAGTTATTTTTATAGGTACACCCAGTGAACTTTTTCCTTTATGACCCATTTCCTTTGCAAAATGCTGTGACCAATCTTCTTTTACATGCAAGGAAAAAAGTAATAGAAAAGCAAAAAACTAAATTCACAAATATAGACACTTTTGCTCTAATAATTAGAAAGAAAATTGGGTACTCCTGAAGTATGTGCACCAAGATGTCGCACAACCTGAACCCCACCCTGGTACACAACTTGAGTTCAGGTTGTGCACCATCTTGGTGCGCATACTTCAGGAGGTTCGAAAATTGTCTCTCAGTAGCAAAAAACAGTATTATCATTCATTGCCACTGCGATAAAGAAGAAAATGAAATTATCTATATCTCTAGCAATTTTTAATATATTCATGGCCCATCTGAACATGTCATTGTGGCCCAGCAGTGGGTCATGGCCCACTGGTTGATGACCGGTACTCCCTTTTCAGTAATTTTAATTAGTTGTTATAGTTTTATAATCAAGAATTTTACCTTGATTTTTTTAACATTGTAATTTTAGCATGATTTAAGACTGGGAGTGACTCGATTGGTTTATTAATGAACTTGGAATGACCAATAAATAAAGCAGTTTCTGGTCTGCAATTCTAGATATTTTCCTGTATGGTGTTTTTGAAATTGTCTAAGTCAGAGGTGGGCAAATTACCGGCCCACCGAAGTGTTTCATCAGACCCACTTGTGTTTGCTGAAATTACGACTATAGATTTTATAGATATAAATTCAAGTTAAAAATATCGACGAAGATAACGTCATAAGGACCCCTATTGTTACATTGTGCTTCTCATTATTATATCAACGTTGACAGCCTAGCTGTTGCAAATAAACTGTTTTTATTCATAGTTTTTCCTACCGAATTTCGAGCCTCCGGCCCAGTAACTAAGTCCATTATCTGTAAATGGCCCACTTCGGAAAAGTAATTGTCCACCCCTGGTTTAAGTAAATCTCTCAATGTCATAAGATCACGATGCCCTGAAATTTTATCATAAATATCCACCAGACTTACCAATTTTCTGATTTGGAAACATCACGTGAGTACTGCGTACCGTATCCCGTAGTAATCCTCTCCTTTTAAATATCTTGGGTGCGTTAATAAAATTTCCAAAATTCAGCAACTTAGTTGGTTTTTACAATCAATAACCTGCTAAACTGTCTCGCTTCTTCGACGTCTGTTCTGCCGAGATCCTGATTTAAATCGATCTATCGTGTGTATTTTTATCTATAACCGTGTCTATTAACTTATATCGAGTTATTGTCATTTTTACCAAGTCCTTGATTCGGCGATCAAGAAGCGTGTGTACCAATATGGAGGTGACCAATTTTATTCGCCTACTTTATTTACATCAAGTTGTGTGAAGGAACTGGATCCTATGGGCAGGGGATATATTCATTCGACCAACACAGACAGTCCCGAACTAGTATATAAAAACTAAAATAAGAAAAATCGTAATAAAATTCTGGCCGAACGCTAACCTGGTACACACACTAAGAGGGTGCCCTTAATTCTGCGCCATCGAATTGATGCCTCCGTTAAATATGTTCGCCTCTGATGCAAATTTTGAAAAAACACCCCCGTCACTTTTCATAATAACAAATTAGTCTTTGTCCTGTTAGGGTTCGGAATGCTTTAAAAATTTGAATTTCCTGCACATCCCGCGTTCCTAGCCTTCACCCAAACCATAATTCGTTAATTACTATTTTTTTTTTGAGAAGCGCCGGGCGTGTTTTATTTGGCGGAGCTTTGTACAAAAGATATAAAACAAAATCTGTTGCAGACAATAGGATTGATTATTGGAAATATCACTTCGTTTGCCGCTGAGTAACACAAAAAGTTTACCTGTAGATCAAGAACAAAGAAACTCGACGATGAGTGACTTTGTAATCTTGGCATTAGGCATTAAAGCGCTAGCAGATGCACAACTTGGCACCATCGACACCTTTAACCTTATGAAGTCCTAGATATTTGCATCAGCTTCGTCCGCATTGCGTTATTTTTGCGTCAAATGGTCACATTGCCGGTACAACAGTACTCCAGTTTAGGGGATAATTTCAATCCTATTTTTCTTATTTTAGTTCTATTACGAGTTCGGGGACTGTCTGCGGTAGCTGAGTGAATATACAGGCAAATAAAGTAGGCATACAAAATTAGTTACCTCCATATTGGTACACATACTTCTGGATCGCCGGTACAACAATGTAGTCGAGTTGGAATACCGCTTATGACTAGCAGGAGTCTACTGCTAAGAAATCCAGCTAATCCTGTCGCCAGGTATTTATTTTAGTAAACGATAACAGAAATATACAGACACGTTTCTCAAAAAAAAAACCAAAAGCTTCCGTCGGCACCGCTAGACAAGTAGGTTACATAGGACCAACGTGTAATTGTGTAAAGTTTGTATTGTTGCGACACGGTCGGAATCTGAAGTGTTTCTATTATGATGTCACGAAAAAGCAAGATTCGAATGCGCCGTCTAAATCCTCCGTCCACATCATATTGTAGAAGTGTTAAAAAGTTACTACCAAGCCGATCCGCGATCAAATTTTATATATATAATGTTACCATTGTGGTTTACCACTGATAGATGTTTCCCAGACCCTTGACACCAATAAAGTTCTTATGCTTTACTATTTAAGATTTATTTTGAAATTTTTTAGATATTGCGCGCTTACATACTGGTTCACAGATTCATAAACATTCTTTTTAGGATCCAAATTCGGCTACATGCTTACACGTACTGCTAATTTTAGCCTAGTCTATCGCAGCGTTTGCAAAACGAATTTGTGAATACATTCATGCCTGAATATCTATCTGAGCAGTTGCCCAAAATGCGATTGTTACGTCATTGTAGACTGCTGATTGCCATTCCTACGGTAATAAACAAGGAAATCGATGCTTGGGGAACATTCGTGTAAATGATGGATCAATGATTTAGATCAGGGGTTCACAACCTTGGGTTCGCGAACCCACAGGGGTTCCGAGAATATTTCCAGGGGTACTTGGATGACAGTCGAGTTTTTGTGTGTTGCTTTTTTTCAATATCCTTTAATAAAGAAAGTAACTACAAGATGAAAATGCATGCCAATTAAAACTCAGCGTATATTTTCCCTGATCTTGCGTTGTTGTGATTGTGACGCAACAATGTGAAATGCACGGCTTGGCAGTCGTTACAGCAAATTGTTAGTCAATATATCACAATTTAGTTTGGTGTCTGATTACTGGGGGTTCGCGTTGATTGTTTCGTGACTCAGGGGGTACTTAACAGAGAAAAGGTTGATTGCGCCACTGATCTCCCTTTGTACATTCGAAACGCGTTCGAGAAGCGAGAAAACCGAAGGCCCCGTCTAAATGACACCTGGGACGTTCGATTTCCGGGAGGATTACTTCAGCGAAGATCACTGCTGCCATGCAGGCGTGGCTTGTAGGAATCTATGAAGTTATTTTCATGCCCGACATGAAGTGGTAGCCACCAGACGATTATCTGTGTTCGCCATAATTTATTTAAATATCATTTGTGCACAAAACAAGGCCACACGTCACCCAAAAAAAGGAGACTGATATTGAAGAAAGTTACGTGCGACCACTGAATTGCCAGGAACTGCTGACTGAGATTATAAATAATTATAGCGTTGAGTCGATAGTTAGTGAATACCGATTAACGCAAGATTTGAAGCAGTCAGTGTCACTACAGCCACGTGGCAGCTGGGGGAATTTTAGTGCATTTAGTGTTTCTGTAGGTACACTGAAAATTACGATTGATTTATTGATTGAAAGCAGACGGATTAAGCCTCGTAGTCAACCGAATTTGACGACTAAAAACTTTGTACATAAACTTCCCATTCATTGGAGTTTGTTTAAAAATATTTCAAGCAAACACAGCATATATTTACTACGATACATTATTGGCAATCCACAGCCCCGATCGTGGCCTTTATCAGATTTTCAAATTCCTGTTGAGTATAAAATATAATAAAGCTCTAAATTCAAACACACTAATACAGTTAAATAAGTTCATTTTTTAAACGCCAATCCCTGCAGCCGTTGTAGACTTTGGTCAAAGCAAAAAAGTAATACCGGCGGGAATATCGCGTTAGTGATGAGTGTTGATAAATAAAGGCATAAACTAAGTTTCTGACAAGGGGTGGGAAATTGCACATCTAACACTGAGAGTTTTTTTCATATAAATGATATTTAATAACGCAATAGGTTTTACTAAAATACTTCCATATTATAGGCCTATGTGCGAAATACGCTGCGACCATGAAATTATTTCGATCCATAAAAATTTCGAGTGATACCAGGATAAGATCACGCGAAATTGCTTTGGGACCATTATGACATAACGAGCTCAAATCATACGTCAAACGACACGTTGTGGGTAATTTTACCCACAAAACGGTTAAAGTGTTTCCCCTGAAATTTCCAGCCCTCATTTCTGATTCATCTAACAAACCGGCTTCTCGAATAGGACTAGATGTTGATTGACGTTATTCAATTGTGAATTTTATGTTTCTTTTTATTTCAATACAAACGCCCACACGGTCTGCATTCTACACACTAGTTGCTTGGCATTTGTAACAAAATAGTGCTTGTTGTGATACTCTATACTCTATATACCTACTGCCCACGGCCCGAAAATCATATAAATCGGCCCGCGACGCTTCACTGAATCATAGTAACAAACCAGCTGTTTTGGCGATGATATTATAACAGTATTTATTGTGAGACACGTGTAGACTACGGTAAATTATATTATAATCCAACAAGTATAAAATTCACAATTACTCGTTTAAGGAGGTATAATTTAATTATAATTAGACAAATGACACCAAAACGCAGAAAAGTTGATGCTGAGAGCGAAGGGTTCAATATCGCCGAAAATACTCAAATGGATTTAAATCTATATTCTATTCAAGAGATGTATCACTGCTTGATTTTTATTATAAAAAGTATCATCTATTCGTTTTTCAACTTTTCTAAAATATGCGCCGCCCGCCAATGACTTGCAACCCTTAATTTTGGCCCGTAAGCGACAAAAGGTTGCCGCCCCCTGCTATATAGGAATAATGAACTGCGTCTTTGAATCTAATTCTAATACAACTAACCTTCCTAATTCTATAAATTTTAACTTTCTAGGCTAACCCTTCTAGGCTAGGTTATAACCCGTTATAATCGAATTCATTAATTTACTACAAAATAGCACACGCCCCGTCTTTGTTGTGAGGACTTGTGTTTTTTTAGGATAATATGACCCCCCCCCCCACACACACACACAATATCTAACTGCCCTTTCCCCGGTCGCGTTAATATGAGGCGCCTCCCCCGGGATAGATTATAGGATTGATCAATGTTTTGTCGCTAATAGCAAAATATCTATATTTAGTTTGTTGCAACCCCCTACTAAAATGAAAGAGTGGGGAGCGCACCGTTTTGTCATCTTGTCGACATTCGTTTCCCTGGATAATGAAAAAAATCTATCATGACATGGTCTGATTGCGGCAGGCCACTAGAAATACTAGACTAAAAATAATTTTCAATTGCCTACTTTTAGTCCGTCCCCAAAAATAATGCGACCGCAATTCTGTCGCCAGTGAACCGTTTTCTTGCGAGATGGTGGGTGAGTACAAATTCTCGCCAGATGATGCAAAAGAGGTATAAATTTTGATGTCATTTTTAATAAGATTTTCATGGGGAACATAACAACACACCACAAGTAAAATCTAGGGTTATCGTTTTCACGTCTGCGAAAGCCCAAGAATATATCAATTATATATTTCATTATTTGAGCATTGATGATAAATACCGGTACTTGAAATCTCGCATCAGCCAACATTCAGTTGGGCGCAAAGCAACACCACAATTTTTCGTGGTTTGAGCAGGTTGTCACTTCAATGATCATTATTCGTAACTCAGTTAATTAATTGGCGAATTCAGCGAAAGCGAATTTTTGAGCAATTTCTCATAAAAAGTGTTATATAAGGTAATTCAGAGAAGGGTTGCAAACTACTCTTCGTTAGTGGTGAAGATATTGCTAGTATACCCAAGAACGACGGCGTATTTTGTTGCCATTGGAAATTTTCAACAAATCAAATTATGAGTTGTTTTCGAGTGAAATATTGAAGTGTTACTTTTGGTGAACTTCGTTAACTTAAATCCCTTGACTTCAATTATCCGTTGACCTAACTGCATTCTCATAGAAAATTCAATAATAGCCTATTTTCTAATTACTTGCCTTTTGTGTAAACGTTATGAGATATGTAACTTTAGGTAAAAAAGCTTTGTTGGTGTTATAATCGAAGGCAGGCATTTTGTTTTATTCGTCTAACTTTGAAGTTTATATTTTTATGTTGTAGGCTTTGTTATTTTAAAATTTGACGTTTCATATCGGAATCCATCATCCGCCTAAAGGAAATTGTTATCAAGTATTTAATACACGAAATGTTGACTTAGCAAGCTACATAGTTTGAGGTGAACGCCTCACGCACAATGACGCTCATCGCCTTGTGTGTATTTACTCAGGTATCAGACCGATGAAACTTTACTCGAAGGAATATGTGGTTGACAATAGAGGAAACGATAACTAGCACTGAAATTCGTTTTGTAATGCATTGGGATTTTGTACCAATATATTCTATATCGCCATTTTTACATTCGCCATCAGAAATAGTGAGAATATCGGTCATTCTATGCTCAAATTTACGATTTAGTCATGTTTGGCATTAATATGTGTCGTTCAGCCGCAATGATGTACATATGTCGCCAGGAAATAGGTAGAGTCAGAGTACGGTGAAATAATCATACCGAGTACGGTTTTATAGATTGTATCAAATAGTCAAAGGATAGTGCAGGGCATTCGAAAAGACCTCTTACAATTTTAATTTTGTTATATAGTCACTGCTCAATACATATTCGCCAGATTTGTTTTATTTTACTCAGTGCTTATTTCAGTTTTTACTCAATTTGATACCCCTGGTATCAATAAACTCATTTTGCAATTTGAAAATACTTTATAAACACCATGGTGATCTTTTTTTCTGGGGTACATATCCTAATCCGAGATAAATAGTCATAACACACCGCCTTTAAGTCAATCACATGCAAATTCTTTGAAATTATGTATGGTCAGATTCGCTTACAGATATCTGACAACGCTGATGCGCTCAGCGCCACATATGATGGCATAATTATACGCACGGTGCTTATAAAATTACTAGGTACGACGGAAATTATATAATTAGGAATGAGGGTAGACGTCCAAAATCTTTTCAAATGAAATCTGATTTGACATACGTAATCTCCTTTCTGTGGTTAGAACAGACGACACTTGAAAGTATTTTTATTATGACGTAAGAAAGTCCGGTTCAAGAACAATGAATTCGTCCTATAACCTCATGTCACGAGAGCTTGGCAGGTGGTGTGAAGTTCGGGCCATTCGACCTGTTAGTATGCGCAAAATATTTATATTATTAATTAAGTTAGTATGGAAGGACAGCAAGGGTGAAGATTTGACTACTGTTTCATTTGGGCTACCATTCTAGATTGGTATTGAAGTGCGAGGTCTGGTATAGTTTAGTACCACAAGTACTTCTAGTGGGTGTAGTATAGTCCCTTCAAATAGCCTATTCAGCAGTAGTGGTGCTACTGCATTGGCAAAGCTGCATGTAGTGGAAAGTTGGATTTAGTCTACGTGGTCATTACTGGTATAGCTATAAATGAAATGACTAAAATTTCATCTAATTTGCCATTCGAAGCCGGTACTAGAAACGGGCTACGTTACCGGTATTAATTTATATACTATAATCTACACCGGAACACGTTGATAACTATAAATTTGGGCATTAAAATAGTTCTGGACCTGGTTCACCAGCAAATCTATGCATTGGAAACAAATGGCTGGTGAATTAATTTCATGCCAGACATGATCTGGTAACCGGGCGAAAGGCTGTGGACTGTGGTTCACCTTTGATTAAACCGTCTTATCCACTTTCCTTTCCCCGGGATAAATTTGAAAATCATATCCAAATCATTACGAGTTTTACAGTGGCCACCTGTAATTTTGCTCAAAGATGAGTTCACTTTACTTTTGACTGCTAACGACCTTTTTTAGAGCAAATATCTTAATCGATGTGTCTTGTCGCAACGCTTTTCTTTTTTGAATCAAACGCTTGGTTACTTAGAACGCCTTCTGCAGTTCTTGTTGTTTGATAGTTTTAAATTCTATTCATCGTCATTCTGCGTGGCGACGCGTTACATCAAATACACTGTAATACTGCTCTGAAGTCGAGAAGGTTTTATGTGATGTAGTAGTATATAAATAGTGTAGTGTAGTGATTTTCAGCGAATTATATCAATTTTGATTTGTAATGCAGATATTCTGGGATTTATACCTGGTTAAACATTACTGTAGGACTACTTACTTCATGAATCGAATCACTTATTAGCGCGAGGACTCGAGATACCAATTGCCCTAAGTTTAGTTGGTTAATTCGAAAGTTCAAACGTTGTAAGTTATAGGATAGTAGTAATATATTTATATCGAGAGACGAATGTCAATACGACGATTTAATTACTTGGCGGACTATGGTCTATCGCCCGGTTATCAGGCAAGGCACAGAGTATGGAAACAGCCAGTTATTTGCACCATATTCGTGTAGTGGGGTGGTGGATAAAGACCTGACCGAACAACCGTAGAATTTCTTCTAAACTGATTCCACCCAATGGGTCAAGCTTCGTGCGATAACCGACATTGTTGAATTACTTAACCAATGTAAATCACGATTAAGAAGTTATTACTCGTGTTAGATCGGCAAATATAAGTGTACAAATTGATCTATAAATTCTTAGTTCATTCTTTTTCTCTGTGAGCAATTCATACCAATTTATAAATGTAATTTATCAATTCATATTTATTTTTTAAATGCTATTCTATCTCAATAATATGTCAATTATCGATTATAATGTTACACTATTAAATTTTTGTCAGAATAATATCGAACATACAAACGTATTTAATTTGCCTTTTTAATTTCTTTTTATTTATTTCACGATTTCATGGTTTGCCATAGTATTCAGATCAAACGGCAATGCTAATTCAAGATGCTTAATTAGAAACAGTCTAGTCTAGACTCTCTAGAGTAGACTCTAGTCTAGAAAAAGAAATATTCGTTCGGCGAAGATAAACACTCCTACTTCAATAATTAAAATGAATTACTGTTTAATAGCGAAAAAAAGCCTTATCAATCAATTCTATCTATTACATGCAAATTTAACTAATTTATCAGTGAGTTATTGATAGATTTGTGGCTTACCCAGAAAATGTTTCTGTTGGCCATGGCCCACTGGTTGAGAACTGGTGCTCTAGAATTACTGATATATGAGTGGAACTAGCGAGAAATTGAAAATTTGTGTTTACAAAGTAAAAGTCGTATATAATTTTGCAGTGCAATGACTGAGAATTGGTTTCTTTAGTAAAATTTCAGAATATCATTTCGATGCTTTTTGCAAAAGGACCATAATTGTCTTTTTTAACCTAGAACGATTAAACTTAAGAAAGCTGTTTCAAGGAAATAAGGATAATTTTCTTTTCAAACTATTCTAAGTTTTTGTTTTTATTTCACTTCGTTGAAAATTGCTATATATACGAGCTTAAAGTGCACGTATTTTGCATAATATTTTCAATTTTTTTTTCTAACATTCGCTTTTTGTCTCAAAACCCGGAATATGTTGAATACGTGTGTTTTGTATATTTGTCTGATCTGACATTTTCAGTACGGTAAATTAAATCCCTATTGTCATGTTGGTAACTCTGGGTTTCATCGGGGCTTTCCGGGTAAAATTAAAGATTTGGACATAAATATCGACTTAGGACTGGAACTATGGGAAAAAAATTGTCCAAAACATATTTAAAGCATCAAGGGAGAACACTCATAATCATAACAGCACTGCGCTTTCGAATATGATAGCGGCTATATTTAATTTAAAATATTTCAACTTTTGGGGTTATTTCGAGTCTTCAAATAAATCTCGTGGGTTCTTCACGTATTTTTTTTTTTATATCTCAGACACTTTCTATTTTAACACCCGTTTAACCGTGGACCGCGGATGAACTGCGTTACGTCTTTAGGGCGAAGTTCCAACGCGGCACCTTGAACCGCAGAGTAAGCTAATGACGCCCTGAGGTAATAAAATTAGGCGAACTATGGCAGCTAAAATGTTATAACTGTACGTGATTTTACTGTAATTCACGCATGTATGTAAGGGATTTATGATACGCAAATAAATGTAATCTGGAAGCGAATATGTATTTTTGTTTATATTTTTTCACATATGGTTCCCTTCTAATGGTATGTTCAGTTTTGCCAGCCCTGAAAAGGCCACTTGATCCCTCACAAAGTAGTCAACTACTGTTAAATGCTGGTAATATTTCTGAGATTTGTAAACAGTGATAAATCACCGCCGCATTGAATCCCCTATGACTTCAATTACAGGTCGAAAAATATAGGTTGAAATTTGATACTGTTTGTTGCGATCTAAGACTCGGTAAGAGATTAATTAGATGACGCCGTCTTTTGAAGTTTATTTTTAAATACTATTTACATCCGTGCTATGATTATATTTCTACATATAGTTAACTTTGAGTTTATAAAGCGCGTCACAACTATCTGTTATATTGTTGATGTTATCACGCGTTTATTCACCATTTTTAGCCTATGTTTTGGACATCAGGTCGAGGACCAGTATCAGTAATTTTATGTACACTAAGTGCATTATGTGTGTTTTAGCAGGTAGGTAGAAATGCATGTGAATGAGTAATTTATTTAAAGGACTTATTAAAATTATGACGTTTTTATTATAACGATTCTTCTATGAATTCTTGAAAGTCGAATTCAGGAACGTATGACTTCTGAGAACGATTGGTTATATGGCTCATAGGCTGCTTGCTTTAGTTCAGAGCTAATTTAGTCACAGCCGGGCCCTAGTATTTATAATACTTTTCACTACGAACAAGCCAATGTACAGGCAGCCATTAATACGATAATGTTTATATGATGTCATATTCTATGGTGTCATATTGTTCAAAATTTCATGTGCAAAATTTCCATCTTCAATCAAAAATTAAACTCCTGACACTGAAATCGTCGTATGCAAAGAAATTTCGTGATTTTTTTTGCTTGCCAATTGCCATACAATTCATTTAGTTCACGCGCGTTGATTTCGTGCTGCAGTATGCTGCTCTTGGATTACCTGGAATGCTATGCACGTACAGGTAAAATATGTATTGACCGACAAAACGCTCGATTTAAAAACATGGACTGGAATTTAACTGTCGTTATTATTATGCGGATAAAACGTGCTTAGAATCACCATACGCTAATTTTTAGGAAATACCATCAAAAATACAAGTTAATTGAGAATATCACCTCTGCATCGTCAGCTTAAATTTATACATGGCAGGTGATCTAGCTATTCGAAAATTACGCGAGAAGTAAAATATAAGAATACATTGATTTTGTTCAAAATACAGGAAGTTGGCGTTACATGCCACAACGTTTGGTCGTGGAATGTCACCGAAAGACGTGTCTGACATTTTGCGTGTAAAGAAATGAGGTTAAAACTCTGTTTCTGTTATAAAGTGAAAGTTTTTGGGCGTAATATTTTACTCCAGTTTCAAAGTGTTAGTTTTGTAGGCTCCATCTTTAAAATTTGGTTGTCTTCTACTTTGCATTTTACTCGAATTGTGAATCGTGATACAGTCTGTATTCTATCTATGATATGAAGTTAGGTAGAAACAGTGTCTGGAGTATTAAACATGCTGTATCAAAGTTAATGTTTGTGTTTTTATAGGTATTAGATTATTGGTGCCACTTTGGTATCTGATCTCAGCGTCATAAAACTCCTTCGATACGCGATCTCAATCGCTCACCCAAGTGGCAACGAATTATTTTTCGTACATTAGACATTTACTCTATTTTTATAATATGTGTAATCTATAATTTTAAACTATTAGGATATGAAACTTCACGTCGATTAGAAATTTTGAATTCGATTTGTTGTTTGTTTTGTATTTTTATTTATTGCGTACCAGAACAGGCATCCTCTTCAATTGAGCACTTGGTCGACAAAGTTTATTCAAGCACCACTTATTTATCGATCACCAAGCTGAATGCCAGATGATAGTAGGAGCATAATATTTTGTAGTGATTTTAATTTGTGTATATATTTTTATACGATACTCGGTAAATTTTATGTTGAATTTACTGACAAGTACCGACATTGGCTATTAGTAATTTGAATTGAACCAGAGGGCCCGGGATTCAAGTGTTGGGTAACATAAAATTGAAAATAGAATGCAAACAATCAAGATCACGTGCACCCAAGGTGCACATAATTTTGATATCTGATTCGAACTGGAAAGTTTTCTCTTCGGCGCTCCAGAAGTGTGTTTATTAATATGGAGGTAAATAATTTTGTTCGCCTACTTTACATCAATTTGTGTGGAGGGACTGAAGGTATATTCAATTGGCTAACACAGACAGTCCCCGAACTCGTAATAGAACTAAAATAAGGAAAATCGGAATACAATTATGGCCTAACCTGGTACACACGCTACAGAAGTACCTTCTTTTTATTTAGAATGGTAGCGACTTCCATATCACTAGCTGCTTGTAGAGATCCTTGTTCAGAGCGAGGTACGAGAACGTCGATAAAAAATTACTTTTTAAAAGCGCGGGATCTGTGAAAATATCCGTTCTTAAGAACTTCAAATTAGTGGTTCAACTATGACATCTACCCAAGTTTAATCAAAATCATGTAATTCTTTTATCGCTTGCTAGAATGACCTGGTTTATAATTTATTTTGCAAATCACGGCGTACAAAAGCAATCTTGAAGCATAACTTGATTTATCACGTAATCCTCATATTACTGTGTAGCTACGCAAAGAAAAACGATTGGGTCTTTTGTGCTAAAGAGATCCATCTATAAAAAATATCACAAACAACATAACTTTCGCTTCGTCGCACAAAAGCCAATAATAGCACGGAAAATTACTTTTGAAGCGTACATACATAAATTTAATCTCGATGTATATTATGTGGAACTGTCTACTTGCCTTGTTATTGCTATAGGCTGTTGGATCAGTTTTGGTACACGTTTGTTATAGCGAGAGTAGAGATTAATATTCTGCGCTATTTCTTTGTCGAAATCCTTGACTGAAATTGCAAAGGCATTCTCATTTTGAAAGATAATCATTTTATTTTGAAAATTATTATCTGTTTCGTTCCATTACATTTATGCGCGGCGAAGCTTGTACGCTACCAGCTTGGTGAGCTATCTCGAATTTCGCTCTTAGTAATTATAAGATGATTGCAATCTAGCAACGAGACTGTGTAAATAAGGTCTGAGAGCATTGTTCTGATCAGGACTAATAAAAAAACTCATTTCAAAGTTACATATGCCCCTAACAAATTTTTCATATTGGACTTAATATTACGGGATTTATGAATGGTTTTGTGGGAAAATATCACCTGGAATGTGCTTTTTGATTATTTGTTGATCCTACTGCCTACCTAGCTCGAAACAGCCTTGGTTTTGTTTAAATGACGCGTTTCCTCAATTGCCATATGTGAATATGTACGACTGATAACGCAGCATATACGGTAAATCTTTGCTGGTATTCCTTTGTGAGTTCAATCAGGTATTGTAAATCTTCGAAGTTAATATTTGGAACAAATATTAAATGTGGAATTGCCGAAATTGTTTTGTTTCTAATCATCGCTGTAAATATGATCGATTCTGTCGCTAAATTAGGCTGTACTTATAGAGAAGTATCGCATATATCAGGGGTGTCCAACACGTCGATCGCCACGTCTCGAGTAGTCGATCGCATCTGATGTTACGTGAATTTAATAACATACCCCAAACAATTGCCTTGAATTAGTTTTATGCTGCGCTTATGTGTTTTAAAATACAGTAGGAAGAATACAGTACTGTACATGCTCAAAATGCAATATACACGTAGCATACATACTGTATTTGAGTTTGGGCAAGCCGAATCCCCGCTGCTTAGGTTTAGAAATGAACGTACCGGATACCGTGTGTCTTGACTATTAACTGACAACGGTCCTACATTAACGTCCGTAGTATGTCAAAAATAATAGCTCACCCACCCAAGAGTAGTGTGATAAATTTTATTCGCAACGGTAGCAGTGGCATCAGAATGTCCAATTTTTTAAGTTCCAAGCTTGCGAAGAATGACTTGCTGAAAATTAATTGTAAATTAGATACTGAAGTTTGAGCAGTCATGTAACATTTATAGCTTGGGAGTATTTAATTTCCGCTGTTTAGATAAATATAGATACTTGGCAGGGTTTTGGGGAATTTTCAACACACACGACTAAGAATTAGGCGGGCTTACATCTGAATTGTAAATTTTGAATATATCTTAAACTAAATAAATTAGAAATGTTAAAACATTTACTCCAGATATAAATACATACTCAAATTAAATGGAGCATAAAAATGCAATTTTTGTGCCGATTCCATTAAGAATGCGTCACAGAATGACAGTAGTGAAATTTTATGTATGCTCATGTGCAGTTATCTGCATATTCGGTACTTAATCGTTTTGTACATGGCCTTATTACCGATCAGTCGATCGCGGTCTATCTTGAAGATTTTAGTCGATCGCGGCCGAAAGCATGTTGGCCACCCCTGGCATGTATGAATGCATATTTGAATAGAGCAATAGTATAGGAATTAAAAAGTCAGTAGTTTCCTCATTTTATCTACGTCACATATGAAAGTTTCACTATTCCAGAGCTCCAAATGTTATGTAAATTTGACAAGTGGTTTAATGCGCTACTAAGTCAAGTTCACTCGATTCTACTTATTTTATCATTAGATTATTGTGTACATTTCGGAATGTATAGGTAATAAGTGTAAGGTAACTAAATACAATCAAATTTCAAATATTTCACATTTTAAAACGTGCGACTCCACTACTTAAAAGTAATGAGTATTTTTCAATGTAACATTAATAATTGTTTTATTTAGGTACATTTCCTAAAGATAGATGTAGTCGGACGGTTTCAAAAATTTAGTTTTGTTTGGTTAACCACTGTGAACTTAAAATGGATCAAGACAAAATAGAACAACTTTTCGAGGCTTGCGACTCGGATGGTTTGGGATATCTAACCTTCAATCAATTTGAACAGCTTGGGGAGGGCATGAGTCTTCCGCCAGATGACGTGAAGGAGATTTTTAATGCTATGGACCTAAACAATGACGGACTAGTTGAACATAGTGAATTTGTGAACAGTTTTACATCACTCACTGGTCTTTCAATGCACGGAACACCACCTAATGTCGAAAAACAGGCCCCGGAATTAATAATAACAGACGACACTCCGGATTCTCCTATTTTGGGCCAGGGATATAATGAAAATAATAATAATAACACCAAAGACGAAAATGAAGAAAAAGATAATCACAAACTGGATACCTCATTCGGACATAGACGCAGAGCCTCCACTCCAAGAACTAACGGACTTCGGAGTCGAAGTTGGCATGCATCACGAAGTAAAATGCGGAGAAGTGGGAGTGTGGATTTAGGAGTCATCGACGGTGATAAAGAATATACGGCCAACTCAGGCACATGGGATACATTTGCACAAAGCCTCGGAGAAGTGGTGTACGCTCTATCAAGGTATGTGCTATATTTGTTGTAGTAGAAAATGGTGACCCGATGGCCCGATCTTCGGGTCTCTAATTGTCTTGGTACAAATTCATATCACGCTGGTCAAAACTCTATATTTGCTTAAAAATCTGAAAACGCAGCAAGATTGAAGTCATTATACAAATATAATTATGCGAGTTATTTTTCTCAAATACACGAATATCGACGAACCGACAATTTTGACATCATCTGTACATATGAAAACATTAATACAGAAGAATTTTAACATTTAATAATATCTGTATTACCTAATCCTTTATCCGATTTATTACGTTGGTCTGCTATTACTCCAAATTGAGTTTCGGTTTGGAATTGGATTTCTATTTCTTCTCTCGGGGTGTGTCTCTTTCCTTATTGCACAATTCACTCAATAAAGCAAGTGTCGTGAATTGCTCTCAATTTTATTTTGTGGGGAGACTTGGCATGACTAACTCGAAAAGTTTACTCAAAATGTAGTATGTTTTTCACTCTCTAAGAATGTCCAGTGTTTTAAGTTTCTAGTAATTATGACCAAATATGTAGCAACGTATATATCACGAAGTTTATACAGAAAATGTAAATTATATTGAAATCAAACTAAAAGTTTGAGACAGAAGGTTAAACTTATAAGAGTGTAATTAGGATGCTGTACCAAGTGTGAAAACACTATTTGTCAACTAAAATGTGCAGTTCATGTATGGCCGTAATGAAATGGCGCAGACATGCTTTTTCTGGCATACTCAATGATAAATGACGCTTTACTATAAGCGTTTCATTCAGTCATCGGTACTTTACCATATTTAAACAGCCGGCAGTTTCTCACACACGCGTCAAATCTCGCAGCTGTTCGCGCGAGTGCGTCGAGCGAACGACAGAAGAAGGTTCGGTGCGGGTAACCAGGAAGTGACGAACCGTTTCTATGGACATTCCGTCTCTTCATCGTAGCGTGTCGCGGGCGTATCCATGAACAATGGCGGACGAATCGCTTTTCGCTCAAGTCGCTTATCAAAGTGTGTGATCGTGGAACGTATTAGATGTGTACTTTTGATGCGGACAATTAAGAGCAGAAAAGTAAGACTCGCCAGCCAACTTAATTAAAAAAAAAGTCAGTTGTTGAGGTTATAAGATAACTGTATACCATTTTCTTTGTTTATCCTACCAGCGCAACGTACCGGTACTTACCATACAGCCATACGTTTACAGATACAAGTTTAGCATGTAGGTACGTTGAATGTTCGGGTTCGGAGAATGTTAGCTTATGATTAGACCGCCTTATTCACTTTCCTCTTTTAGGGATTGATTGACCAGTAATAATTCTGTAATTTTCAAAATCCAATTGAATAACTTCCTATTGCTCTGTGTATTTCCATCTCGTCATGTTATTAACCCTTTTACATACTAACCCTTTACCTTCCTGATAAATACCATTCCATTTAAATCCCTCCTGTTTTACCTATAAACCTGTCTATTGGTAGTTAAGTTCAGAAGTGCTAGTTCAGTAGTTGATTCAAATAAACGAAAGTTGAGTTGCTTCACTACAAAACCTGAAAGAAGACCAATGATTTGGCACACTATTATAATATATAATAAAAGTTTATTTCGACTCTATTATACTCAAATATTACTGATATTATGAATTTAATTTTGTGTCACATTTACTAGAGAGCATTTAATTTTTACCAACCAAACATACAGTTGATTGTAAAATTAGATTTGGACTTGGAGAGAGTAAAAGAGAGATTTTATTTCCACAAACAATAAAAGACAATATAAAACAGTATAGAATTTTTTTTAAAAGTATAATATCCAATTTACATTCCGATTGAGATGAATTAGATGTATCTGATTTATATATATGTATATTGATAATAATACAGTTCAGTGTATGATTTTGTGTTATCTTTTTCAAAGTAGTTACAACCAATCTATAAATAATGGCGAAAAGTAAGAATAGTAAAGAATATGATTCACCATCAGATCGCACATGCGATGTTACATGTTTACGAGGAGTCCTTATCGCATGCAACTTCTTCTTCATACTCGGAGGAGGAAGTGCCCTCGCTCTCGGAATATGGTCAATTATTGCCAAAATGGAATATGCGGCTTTGCTGACATCGGCCTTTTACACTCTCGTTGTATACATGTTGATCGGAGCTGGAGCTGTTATCCTTATAACTGGCATTATAGGATGTGTAGGAGCAATTCAGAAAAGTCCACGTACCCTCATGATCTATTTCATTCTCCTTGTTATTTTGTTCATCATTGAACTTCTCGCTGGTATCTTGGCTTTTGTTTACCACGAATCCATCCACTCTGAACTACATAACGAGCTTGCAGGAAACCTAGCAAAGAATTACAACGTCACCGGACAAGAAGCACTCACGAAAGCCGTAGATTTGATGCAACAAGACTTTATGTGCTGTGGAGTAAGCAGCTATGCTGACTGGCAGGTATGTACTTAAAAATATACTCATCAAAACATTTATTTATTTATGAAGTTATGCTAGTCTGTAATATCGAGCCAGACCGGGGTGTGTCTCAACTCTTCAAGAAGTTCCCCTATATCAAGGAAGCCCTTGAACTCAAATATCACCCACGGTTTAATATACTGGATAGGCGCAGCCGGAAAATTTTGTTTTTTCAAGTACTCCATTTAGGTGTATGGGGCAAATGTAAGTTGCTTATAACAAATGTTAACTTAAAAAATTTTCTTGAAAAAAGTTTATTAAATGGATATTTTTCTTGTTAATGTATCTATCTTGGATAGAAAGTTAGAGAGTGGACTTCCCCTAGATCGTCTTTTGCGCAAAATGGTTTTGTTAAATGATACAGCATTTAATATTACCTCCATATCCTCCTTTTCGTGATCACTGAGATCCGCTTTAATAACCGAGCATGTGGCATTATTATTTTCAGCCAATTATATTTTTTGTGCGTTCATCTTTTATCAAATTTATAGTTCCATTAATGAATATTATATGTAACTACCGTAATTAAAATTGCCCTGGTAAATTATATTCAGTAAGTCATTGATTTATGAATGCATTTTCAATCATCGGAAAACCTCCAGGGTTTATTGATTCATTCTCCCATGCAGTGTTAACTCTAAGGAAATTATGAGTGCGAAAGTGCTTCGCAGTCGAAAAAAAAAGTGCGAAAGTGCTTTTTCTGATTTTAACTAGTTAGGTGCCCTAGCTTTCGTTTAAACTCATTTCAAACAGCATAGATACTCGAAAAAGCGCTCCTTTCGTTAATATTGTGAATTGAAGTCTTTCCGTTAACGGAGTTTCGTTTAAACTCTTGTTAAAAACAAGCGAATTCATCAAAGGACACCTGATAAGCACACTTGTCGGGAATAAAAGTTTCGTGCAATCAACCACCAGCGTCAGTAAGGAAGCGCACTCCCGCCTGAACAGACAAGACTTGCAAACTTGTTTCTTCCATCTAACAGACACCGATTGATACACGCAGATATTAGTTACTACCGGCCATAGCTAGGGAGGGGGATCATTTGTACAAAACCCGGGCAAAATGACATCCCCATGACCCATCACCAATATCGCTTTAGTATAACACGCTTCCTCGTCCGAAAGAATATGCTTGAAAGTAGTCCGCCCTCTTCCCTTTTAAGAGATTGGTTAACGTCATGTTTCTCCGGCCAGTTTTTCTTTGGGAAATAAGATTTTTTTTCCGAAATATTACGCAAGATCACTTTGAAATCTCTTTCATGAGCTAGCTTGGCCTAATTTATATTATACTGTCTCACGGATTACGCTAAGACATGTAATTTCCAAATATCGACTTGCATTGGTTTGCGGGCCAGTAAGTTCAAATCGGGTAGAAAACATCATATATTTGCAATTTTTTTTAGAAATGCCATGTACTTCCAGCATTCATAAATAACGCTCTCTCTAATGCTGCAGACCTAGTATGAAATATTCGCATCTCAACGCCACTTTCAATTACACTGATAGTAATGATGACACCAAAGAGTTTTCCTTTGCGAAGGTACAGGAAATACAACAGGGTGATTCTTGAAAAAAACATGAATGTAAAAAATAAACGAATGACATGATGGTTGGTTCCCAAATAATTTTGAGTGTGACGCGAAATACCAATCCATTTGATAAATCTTTTTTAGTCGACCACGTGAACGCCGAAATCCTGGAAATTAAAGTTGAAAGAGAAGTACGCATTCTCACATAAATAATCGCGATATATAATCGTTCATGTGCACAAATCTCACATGTAGCATCGGTTAGTTGTGCATGAAATGTAAAACTCTTATGTGTGTGCGTTTCAATTTCAATAAAATCAAATTCGTTTTTCCATGCACCATTACTTGTAATTTTAATATTAATTGCGTTCCGAGTTTGTAAAGTTTAGAAACCTCTTGTATATACCATTACCACTATTTTGATTGGCTAAAGAAAGATAACACGTAACCGCTTTTCGGCAACATGGTATTCGTTTTATATCTGCTTTGAACAGAGAAAAAAACATGTGCCCTCTCAGTCATCTGATCACAATCGAAAATCCGTATTCATTTTTTTCGCGATTTCGGCAATCGTTATTATTAAGGGTTTTCGTCGACTGAAAAATAAACATCGTTCTGTTAATTATATATTTCAGGCCATGTTCTTTATATCCTGCCATAATTAGCAAATCTTTATTAAGCAACCCATGATTATAAAATAGCTTTGCTTATCATTTGCTGCTGAATCTTGTGCTATCGCTTGTCAATTATAGCAGAGACGTAAGGAACATATTTAAAATTTTCCATGTTTATACAGAAATTAGCGACGTTATCAGCGCCAACTAACAGAAAATAACTTATCATAAAACACAATTAAAATTCAGTCGGTAATAAATGGCGCTAAGGTGATGCCATACAGAACAAAAAGATTTGGTCGCGAGAGTTACCTTAGATGACGTATAACGATGTTGTTTTATAAGCGGAAGGTAGAACAATCAAATTTAATAAAAAAAAAACGGGGGTTACGACACCCGTAACACATCAAGTTCATTAGACATCTCTAAAGACTTCTAAGTTGGTTACTCGATTACACTATACTATCAATATTACACTTATTACACCTGTTTGAGTATTCCGGACAATTTCGAATTTGAAATAAACGAAAACTCAACATATCATAATTAATACACAAAAGTAAAATAAACATTCATCGAAAAAGTTATTATTTAAGAACAACAACATAATCGTATAATTCCGCCCAAACCCCGATGTTCGCAAGTGAGATGATAAATAAATACTTTCCGTGTATTCGATAAATCAACTTCTGCAAACAGTCTTGGTGCAAAATATTTCCATCCAGTGATATGCTTACAAATATTCTCTGCGTTAATATCATAACCTCGCCTATAGGACTGGGCAAAATATTCGTATCGTTTCAATTTCATACTTTGCGCCAAAAAAGGTACCAACAAAGCTTCCTAATTTTAGAAGAGTCAAAATAAATAGACTATTCGAAATAAATATCCCAGATTTCAAACTCCGTATATTGGCAGCATGAATTAGCCGTTTCATGTAGGAGCCGCACATACAATTGATTGTCGAAAATTAAAAGTTAAATTGACGTTCCGAGAGCCCACACATGGTATAACATGTACAGGCTATAACCAGAAAAAAATGACAAGTCATAATCCTTTTAATGTGCTTTCAATTAGCTCGTTAGTGATCCCTCCCATCCTTGGCCAAGTAATGTTTCGAAAATGTGAACCTTCCACTCAGCCATGCATGGCGGTGGAGTGTTGAAATCGTGAACAAGAGTATAACGTAAAATCAATCGTGAATTTCGATGTAACAACGCACACTGTCGCCGTCATGAATTGCGCCTATAACATCGGAAATGATTAAATTCGTTATTTTGAGTATTTTTGCACCAATAATTAGGGCGTGATTATCAAAATGGTGAATTTGCAAATTCCGTAAATAAAATTGTAACATTTTAGCTAGAATTATCACCGGGCAGGGGCGCAGCCAGGATTTTTTCAACGGGAGATTAGGGGGAAGTTAAAACATTACACCAAAACTGCAATTCGCGACGACGTAATGCGTTTATAACTAAAATGTAAGGTCGTTCACGGCGAAATTTCGCAGTTACGTGTAGCCCGCCTTTCTTTGCCCAACGGTCCGAAGTCCTATTTTTAAACATCGACCATTTATCCGTAGTCAGCGGGCATCCGCATCTAGAAATGAAACATTAAAAATCGCGAAAATTAAATTTGGAGAGATCTATAACTCGCAGATGTCAGTAGTGTCATCATGGTTTATATGTACAAAAACACGCTCGCATGTAGCGACGATCAAAATCATGAAAATGTGAAACTATTACTTGAAAATTATTGTTAATGAAGTTAAATTTTTATTGCCATTCAATGATTATTTCATAATTTTGTCATAATCGAAGGCTGCAGTAAATTTTTTGTCGCCGCGATCGTGTTGTTAAACTATATTAAAGCATGTTTTTATTCACTAGCAAATATTAATTCTCACGTAACGGCGGACATCGTAGTTTGGTTTTTATATTTCGGATAGAATTGTGAATTCACATCGGCGAAGATTTTAAAGACAACTATTAATGAGCGCATTCACAACGAAAATTGATTTTGTTCTGATTTTTATCTTCTGTGTAGGATTTGTATCAGTTCGTAAATTACCGTCCCGAGTTTAAGCGAACAATAATATTATTACTGACCCCGGGATGCGATATTTGTGAAGCAGATAGTTGACATTTCTATGCTTTTAATTTTAGATCGTGTCTGTGTTACTTTCGTATTAAATAATAATTGAAAAACTCCGCAAATTGGTTATCTCTTGAGTACTCAGTGTTAAGTATTTACGTAACTCAGCTTTGGGTTAAAACACTGATAGTAACTAAACACGTGAATAAATCGGCAATAATGGCATTTCGACATGGTCAAAATAATATTTCTCACCAATATCTCATGAAAGTTCCATAAAATACATTATTTACTTGTCTTACTTATCGACGTTTCTAAATTTACAAAAACGATGTTGACACGCTTTATACAAAATCGTTTCAAATTTATTGTTTCTACATGTTAGCGATAGCCGTCTGGTTAATTCTTACCCGTAACTCATTGTAAAGTAATGTTAATAAATTGTGTTTTGCTTTCCAATGCGCGGTTAACCGCGGTTAAATTCGTTCGTTTTTTCCGGAATTGCAATCAACAATTACACATTTTTTATTTATCATTATCAGTACCGAATAAAAAAGATAACATATCGTGAAGACGAAAAAAGTCGTTGAAACTTGAGTTGAATTAGTTGCAATTAGCGCCTGATTAGGCACCAGAGCACTCGAGCCCAATGTTTTTAGCATTAGTCGCATATGTAAAATATCCTTAAAGAAGTGCTGTTTATTAAAGTCATCTCGTCTTATGGCCACGCAGAAATGCCTTTATTGCCGAATTATTTAATCACAATTTTAAATCAACATTCAGGATTGGCACAATCTCAGATTTGCGAGGTTTATCTGTAAATTAATACAGACACCATAAAAAAATTATAAAAGTTAATTATCGTTTAAATATTGCATTCCGGCATCGATAATAATAATACCATTCGCTTAAAATTGGGACAGTAAATTTACAAACGTTGATAGGTAATATCAAGTCAACGCAAATGTTTATTTTGGTTTTGAAATTTGTCGTTATGCCCTTAACAGCTGTTGCCGATGTGAACGCACGCGTAAGCCTGGATTGCCAAACCCAGGATATAGTCGCCAAAACGATTGCGGTGACAAAAACAATTAGCTATTATAACGAAATTAACCAGTAGAAAAGGCTTCCTTGCTAATTTTTCGACCGACGTTCTAGACTCCTGCTGTGCATAAAAAATATTCCTTATTCGTTAAAAATATTCAATTCGAAAAAATATTCGATTTTGCCCACCCCTACTCGCATATTAATGAGGAAATAGTTTAGATTGATTTTTGACCCTGGTCTGAGTTTGATTTATCGTGAATGACTAGACTAGCTAATACTGAATATCGCAAAATTCCGCGAAACGCCATTTGCTTTTAACATTCGTGGTTACAATAAAATGGCTGTTAAATGTTAATACGACGTATGTATTTTGTCAATTTGGCGATTTTGCAAATCTGTGAGATGCTGCTAAAAGTTTCTTCTAATTTAACAAACAATGGCCCAAGTTTACATTCCATTACTAAACAATGTCGTGTCGAGTATCAGAAATTTCTGAATGGCTCCAGTAAATTCACTAAGAAGAGAACACAGACCTGTCAAACCAGTACTAGAAAATCGTGTACTTTGGTCACAATTCATCGATGTCATTGACAGTCACATGACCACTCTCGTTTAGAGAAACGCACTGCCTTGCATTCGGACATCTGGTTTCAAAGACGCCGCCGAGCGTTTTCGCGGTCGAAGCGGAATCGGTGTGCTTGTATAATAATCATATTATAAACAAGAATTTTGCCATTAATGCAAAAGCTTTATCTTCCATGTCTTCACCACATAGGTTAGAATTCCGGTAAATATCGTTATGATATGCAGAATTGAGTTACAAAAGTACTAGTATGTTACTTATTTGTCAACTTAATACGCACACAAAAATATTTGTCAACTTTGAATTTTTATTCCATTCAAAATCGAAAAAAAGTGCTATTTCTCTTCAAAATCGGAAAAAAGTGCTATTTCGCAGTCCCTAAAAAAAGTTGCGAAAGTGCTTCGCAAATTTCGCAAAAAAGTGCGCTAATAGTGAACACTGCTCCCATGAGTCATTGCTTGGAGACATTTAGTAATCAAATAAGTTTTTGGTGAATAATCAATGTGAACATTTGTATCAATGAGAAACATTTTTAATATGAGGAATTCCATTTTTGCAGTGATTCACAATATAGTTGAATTTGAAATGCTGATATCATTTAACAAAGAATTAGGAATATCTGATTGTGCCTAAATTTTATTTCTGGGGCCTCTTTATGGCCTACATCTGTATTGAATGTATGCCAGTTCTGCTCTTGTTCATTTTCTGTTTCTGAATAGGCCACTGAAAAAGTGTCCTAAAAAAATATTTAGCTTGCGCCTTGTGCATGCCAAAATTTCTTTAGAAATTTATTATATGAAGTGTAAACTATTGAAAATGACATTCTTTGAATATTGTTAGGTTCTTTGAAAGTTCTAAATATTCTATATTATTGTTACATTGCATTATGTAAGATTAAAATTAATCTTCTCTTTGTTTATTATTTTACAGAGCAGTCGATTCTACGTTGAAAATGGACGAGATCTAAAAACACCAGAGTCCTGTTGCAAGACAGTCACACCAGGTTGCAGTGTTCGTGACCATCCATCCAACATCTACAGAATAAAGGGAGTGGACAGCATGGGCTGTCTAACAAGGCTGGAACAATACTTGAAAGACCATCTGTTTATTTTAGCGATAGCAGGGATTGTTGTTGCAGGAATTGAAATTCTTGTGATTGTGTTTGCATGTTGTCTGCGTAAAGCAGTCCTTGAAGATGAACAGAGTTATTGAAAAGCAATTACACACATTGCTTGAAATTGTGTTAAATCGGGCTAAGTTGAAACTAAAACTTCTCCTGTAACTTCCTGTTTGACAGTTGATGGTTAAGTGCAAGTTCTATTTAGCTTTACTTGAATTTAATATCAATTTCAAAAAGCAAAGACATGGTGTTGCTGCTAATTATTCTTTGCAGGCCCTATGGTCGATATATTGCAATTGACTAACACATTTTTTTTAAATACTAAAAATTGCCGAAGTTTCTGAAATTTTAATAGTGAAAATGTATGAGGTTGGCTTTTAGTGAAAAAATTGAAGTATGAGAATGTTGGAATTGGTGCTAAAACATGTTACTCGAAATTAAATGCAAGTTTTTCTTAAAATGGTATTTGTTGCAATGCGCCACTTAATGCTACATGGAGGATATTTTTGGAGCGTTTTCATATCTGTGGGGCATTTAATCTATTTTGAATTTTATATTTCTTGTTGCTTTTATCTCATTATGTCAGTGTACTGAAATTTTAAAGCTTCTATTTCTTTTAGCTATCATTTTTTCATATCTCAAGAAGAAAGACAAATTCAGTCATTATGGGGTTATTTTAATAATGTCTGTTGAAAAATAATAATACCTGGCAAATGGTCAATTCATATTCTTCTATAAATTACACATTTCTGAGCCACATGTGAACTTTGTCAAGTTAATATCGAATTTTTCTATGTAGTTCCCATTTACATAATGTGATTTTCGATAAATTTGGATCCACGTATTATGCTCTCTTTTTTGTGCTTAGTTGAAGTTGCTTTGTTTTTATGCACATTTCTGTACAAGACAAAATGCTGCCCAATAAAAAAATCTTAAGCTCCACCTATTTTTGTTGAGTCAAGCTTTAATAAAAATACAATGGTAAACTTTTTGTTCATGAATTACCTTATCGATTTCAATTCATTTTATGATATGGTAAACATATATAATTTTCAATTCATTCTATAGACTCATCATGACTTTATAATGGTGGTTTTTTTCAAATAAAACATGTCGCATGAGATTTGCCTGTTTTATTGTCTTATAACTGAGTAAAGGAAGTTCTCGCATTCTGATAGCTTTGGAATCTATAGGTATGAATCATATTAGGGCAGGAATTCACGATTTTCATGGGGATAGGTACGGATAGGGTGACCCTAAAACAAAACTTAGTCATTCGGAACATATTCTAGACTAGAAAGATCATAACTTTCTGCAAAGCGTCCCAGGTTACTGAATCTTTTTGGGTACAAACATTCATAGCATGAGTTCAAGTGTTAAATATTTGCCGCTCTCGAAGTATGTGCACCAAGATGGCGCACAACCTGAACCCCAACCTGGTACAACTACTATGTTCAGGTTGTGCGCCATCTTGGTGCACATACTTCTGGAGGTACAAATATTTTTTATTTTTTTTAGACTTACTCACTAGTTTTATGGGTTATGTATTTATTGGGGCATCCAGTTTAGAGAATTACGTGGTCGACATATATTTCGCTCTTATGACATCACAATGTGTGAAAAGTCATTTAAAATTTCTAACATTTAAATTTTAGCGACGTGAATCAGCTATTCGGCCTGCGTGGTGTTTTGAGATATTCCATTCAAGCGCATTGTGTAAGACGTGCCCCTAGGCCAGGGGTCGGGAACCTTTTTGGTCAAGAGAGCCCTAATATATACATATTTTCAATTGCATTTCCGTGCGAGCCATATAACATTTCTTCACTTAATCAGGCCTGAAACGTTTACTCAAAAGTCAACACATTCCATGTCAATATACATTTAATGTGACTTCTGATGCTGCATGTTGTCGCTGCGGGCCTTGAACGGTTGCTCACATGCAGCCCAAGTTGAAATCTACGATACTGATCCCCCCTTTTTCGTTTAGGCATCTCCGTAGTATTTTAAAACTCTATCGCTTTGTGATGTCACAATATATGTTCCAGAATCCCCATGTTTTGTCACAATGCCTGTCTGGTAATTCTCTTACATAACATAGACATGCGCTGGGCCCGCGTTGTCAAAGGTATTGGGAATTTTTTGCCAAATTTGTCCATAAAATAGTTTGAAGTCTAGTAACAATAGTAAGCTTAATCTTAGAATAATAGATTTTTCTGGGAGCCATATGCCGTCACCAAAAGAGCCATATATGGCTCGCGAGCCATAGGTTCCCGACCCCTGCCCTAGGCTATCGATATTAATTTTACATTATTGAGCATTAAAAATAATAGTCTAATTCTTGTTTAATTCACGTAAGTGCCTTTAAGCTTAGCTTATTATGAACCGTTGAAAGTTTATCATCACATTGAACACTAGACTAAAATTTGGTATGTTTTCGGGCACTAAATTCTGACAACATGCCGTAATGAGGGTGTCCAAAACGCCGGATTGTAATTTTATGTCATGTAATTGATTCGTAAAGAAATAGTTTGTTGGATATTTCTAGCTTATTCAGTTTGTTTTTTATGTTTTTTTTTTTGATGGAAGCAAATAGGCTATTTTATAATAATAACCAGTATATGTATTATTCCATCAGATTCCTACGGCGCCCCACATACGTCACTTTTTGCGGTACTCCCGAAGTATGTGAACCAAGATGGCGGACACCATAACGTAGTATGTGTACCAGGTAAGGGTTACGTCATAATTTCAGGTACAAATTCTACGGGAGTCACTTGGCTAGTCCCCGAACTTGGCTAGAGCCCTGTAATAGACCGAAACTAAGGAAAATTGGAATTAAATTGGGGCCTAACCTGGTATACTTATTACGTTCCGGTGTCCGCCGTCTTGGTTCACATACTTCGGGAGTACCCTCTTTGTTATATTACTTCAACTTACGGGCACACCTTCGTATGACGAAGAGTATGACACTTTTACAAGTTTGCTGACATTGCGAAGGTCATATTAGTCATTCTACCTTTATGTTCATAAAATTGGAGAATGGCTCTCTTTTTTTATTTGAAAAGTTCTACCTGCAGCGGAAACAGCGTTTTGTTGGAAAATAGTTTTTGCAGCAACTGGTTTAAATCCTGTTGCAAATGTCTTAGATTTAGAGCAGGTGTTCCGAAACAGGGGTCCATGATGACTTTCCCGCACCTTTCTCGTTGGTTACGCACATATATTGATACGGCATAGGATGGGGGCCCGTCAAAAAGATTCACAAACAGGGATCCGCGGTCCACAAAGTTTGGGGAAACTCTTATTTAGAGTACCTAAGCGGGATTCCTTGTAAATTTAGGCGTTTTCCGAACGGGTTCCCTTGCGTGTATCTATAGCAGTCGTTGACTGCAATCATAATCGAATAGTCGTGTTAACTATTCTTATCCAATAACATTAAACAAAGGCGACATTCAAACCATCGCGAAGGCCGTTAGGAATTTAAAGGAAACTCCCTTTGTCAATATAGATCGTTTAGGCGGGTTCGTCGATTTTATAGTCATTAATATTTTATTTAAAATGTTAAAACTTATCCATCTTTGTATGATTTTGTGTGAAATCCCAGTTTGGTGAATCATGGCTAAATGTTCAAAACGCAAATGTAGTTTTCAATTTTGTTACTTCCGCGGGTACATTCGTACTTTGTGTCGCCAGCTGTGGGTAAGCCGAACTGAACGTTATTTCTTTATTGATATTTCAATACTATTTATTCACAACTTTTTTAAAAGATGTTCAATACCAAAGCTACTCAAAGTCCAAAATATCCTAATTTCGAAAATTTCTGGGGTATCCCTGTTCTATGTCATAGGGAAAGCTAAGTCGCCATCCAATTAAACCAAATACCCTTTACAATGGGTCAATGACACAACAATATGAAGGATTAAGGAGAAAAATAAACACGGAGGAACAGAAGTTTTATTCGAATACATGAATTGTGATATGTGTTAAGTCAAAATCGCCGCAAGAAGCTAAAGTATCACAGAATGTAGTTTTCAATTGTACGACTTCTCCGAGCACATTAGCAGTTTTGGTGAAGACTAACTGAAACTTATTTTGTTCTGTATTGCACAACTCAGATATCGGCTAGTAATGAAGACACTCAGCGTTTAATATTAGAATGGGTTAGGGTTAGGCCATAATTTCATTCCGATTTTTCTTATTTTAGTCATATTACGAGTTCGGGAACTGTCTGTGTTAGCCAAGTGAATATAGGCTTTCATCACTTCACTTTACACAACTTGATGTAAAGTAGCCGAACAAAATTAGTTAGCTATAGGTACACACACTCATAACACGGTTTCATGATAAAATGGGTTCGAGATGTTTGTTGGCCTTTTTCCCCTCCACGGTTTTCTGTGATCGTTATTCACAAATATTTCGAGCGATATTCTATGCATTAGATATTAATAGATGTTGATAGCGTCAACTAATAAATCAAAAACCCTTAACAATGACACAAAAATATAAAGCATCAAGCCGAAGAATAAACACGTCAATTTTATCGTAGCGCATACCATCGTGATTTTGACAATTCTTTGTGCGAACGTAGCTAATATTGCCGTGACACATACACTACCAAAATCGCGATAAATTTACTATTGAATTCAAAGTAATTGAAGTGACAGTATGTTAAATACAACATTATGTACTCCCGTAGTGTGCGTACCAGGTTAGGATTAGGCCATAATTTTATTCCGATTTTTCTTATTTTAGTTCTATTACGAGTTCGCGGACTGTCTGTGTTAGCCAAGTGAATATACCCCCTGCCCATAGGTTTCAGTCCATTTACACAACTTGATGTAAAGTGGCCGAACAAAATTAGTTATCTCCATATTGGTACACATACTACACACACTTTTGGCGCACCCAATATTATGTTCCATGTAAAGTATAGTCGAATAAAATCCTCATACCAATAAATAATAAGGCAATATCTTTAAGAAGTTTTAACGTGACTGACTAATACAATTATATGGCAATGTCGGTATACTTGCTGGTTATTTTTTACAGCGTAGCCAAAGCTTCAAATGGATAGGGTCAGGCTTATTATTGTACGCAACAACGTGAATTATAATACACTTGACAAGGTTCTTTTATCCCGGATGTGGTGACGGGGAATAATGGATCGTACTATCGACTGTAAAACTTAATATTTACATGTACTTTTGAGTGGGTAGATGTTGGGAAACAGGGTGTTACATGTTATGGATGCTGTGGTTTTCTGCGACCCGATCTTTCCAAAAGACAAATTTGAAATATTGTACCCAAGAATATACTCGAATACTTAATTACTATTACAAAAGAATTATTTTTTACTATTATTTCATCAAAAATTACCTTGAAGTTGGACTAATGAAAAAAGATGTTTATTGAACCGTTGTGTGGTCTTACTTCACATAGTGAAATAAATGCCGCCACGCTTTTCACGTTTTTAAAATTTACTAGAAATTAAAATCAATAACTTTTATGTTTCTGTTAAAAAAGCGACCCGGGTGATTTTCAGGCGATCCACACACTGGGAAAGACTCCCATTGATCATATGATAAAGAAAACCATTTAATTTGCCGGCGTTTCGAATTTCCATTTCTATTCATAGTTTCATCAACATCGGTTGCAGAGGTTTGCCAGGGCGGGACCTCACACCCCTTTTGGATATACAAAAAAAAAATCTGTATCATATATAGCAATTTTTGTAGCTTGAAGCGCTTTTTAAACACTCAAGACTTCTTAATTAATATTAGAAAAGCTACAGACCGACATATTGTGACCCTACTGCAGTACTCACTTCTCCTATAATATTCTTGTGTAATATATGAACTCCTTTCGCCAATAGTTGGGAACATATGTTGAGAATTGGATTTGTCTGTATGCCATTTGTGACAATTCAATTATCAATTGTCGTTCAAAAATTTAGGTTCGAAAATATAGTCTAAATATTACTTTTCAAGAAAAATGTATTTATGAATGTCCTGTTCTCCGATGTGTACAAAATATTTAAACTTTGTTTGTTTTTCAATTGTTGAGTTGAACATACAACTATTAGTCATTGTAAATGGGAAAAGCATTTTTATACCCGTCCATGTCATATGCAACCTTGAATACTTAGTTGGCCTCTAATTAATTTGTTTTGATACGATACTAAATACCTAAAACTCGTTATATATGTCAACTTCTATAGCATAAAACAATAACGTTCAAACTTACTTTTCTTTTAAACGGGCTTGGTGTGAGAGTAGTTAAACAGCACCTCGCCTTTTGTAAACTGTATTAAATTTATCACCCACGAAGAGTGTGAATTTAACAAGCCACTGTCGCCTCGATTTGCTATTTGTACATTAGTCTGGTACGCACAGGAGCCGACAAATTTTGGCGCTCCAGAAGTATGTATACCAATATGGAGGTAACTAATTTTGTTCGCCTACTTTACATCAAGTTGTGTAAAGGAACTGAAACCTATTAGCAGGGGGTATATTCGCTTGGCTAACACAGACAGTCCCCGAACTCGTAATAGAACTAAAATAAAGAAAATTGAAATAAAATTATGGCCTAACCCTAAACTGATACACATACTACGAAAGTATCCTAATTTCAAGTATGTCAGTACTAGACCCAAACCAGTCATTTAAAGACAAATCTGCTCGATCGGAGCCCAATGAAAAAAAAAATGAAACCGCCACTGATCATGTGATCAATAAATGCATATATATTGATATCGCAGCACGCAGTATGGATCTTTTGTACAAAGCCCACGCAAAAAAAAAAACATCCCCGCCACTGATACAGTTAGGGTGAGGGCTAGGAATGCAGATTTGACTGGAAATTCAAATTTTTAAATCTTTTCGAACCCGAACCCTAACTTGATAGTTAGATATTTGTGATTTCAATGTAATTGCACATATGTTATCACAATATCGAAGGGGGGTAGCCTACTCCACGACTGTTGGTACGCCCCTGCCTGGTTTGTCATACCCCCTTTTTGATACTTCATCATCCGATTTGTCTTGTACTAGAACGATTACCGGAGGAAGCACATCTTCCTTTTAAAGTTTGTTTTCAGACAAATGCCATGTTTTAGTGCTATCGTGGTACTGCGCTCCGTCAAACTTTCTCAATTTTAAATTTTCCAATGATGAACCGTTCATCTCAATGAATAAAATAATTTTCAAGATTCATTATTGCTCCATGGTGACATTTAGTGGTGAATTTTAACTATATTCTCTTTGACTGCTTAAGAATGCGCCGAATTCTGATCGACAAGAGAGTTATGATCAAATATTTGGATACGAAGGCAAAAACAAAATCTTTTGCCCGCAATTTTCTCAAAAACCATATTCTGGACTAATCTGAAACTGGGGATGGGTAGATGGGTATCATTTTACTGCGCAATATTTCACCTAATATTTCGCTGTTTTGTTCAATTCACTGAAACACTTTTATATTTTTTACACATTTGATCATATTCACTTTTTACTTACAACAGTTACGAAGGAATGTCGCAACTTTACAAGAACGTCGAATCAAGTGGAAATAGCGAGTTACTCCGGAATTATGAAACGTTGCTGCAGGGAATCGTCAGAGAAATGGTTAAAGTACAGAAAGATATGTCCGAATTGGAGGTTTCTTTTGACAAGTGAGTTCTAGATTTTAAAGCGTATTTTTGAAAACATTTGCGTCCATGTTCCCAGTAATTTGAATATGAAGACAATTTATTTTGAACTCCGCCATGATACAACATTGGATAAGCAAACAGGACGCGAATTCAGGGAACCAAGATGTCGCATAACCTGAACCCTAACCGGGTACACAACCTGTGTTCAGGTTGTGCGCCATTTTGGTGCGCATATTAGGAGGTACGACAATTTCATATACCCTTTTGGTGAGTGAATTTTGGTGTGCTAATATTGTGGAAGATTATAACAATTCCCAAAAGTAGCGATAGGAAGATGTTTTGACTAGAATTCAATGTAATTTACTGTTTTAATTTCAAGTTTTGTGAGGATATTGTGCTCGGGGGTTGTTAAATTTATTAGATAGCGGACTCTGATGAACGTGTATGGTCGTATTACTAGCTTATGAAACAGCGACACTCATAGGCCTAAAATCTAATTATGTATAAAAGATGGAGGCTTCAGTAAGTTTGGGTATTTTGTGAAAATCTTATTACTGAGATATTTTTTTGTTTAGTTTCCTCGGACCATAATGTGATTAATATGATGACAAAAAATTCACAAAACTGCATCTTCTAGTGGTGCATCGAAACATAGTTTAAGAGAAGTACAAGTTCTTATCTTATAACTGTTTTACTCGTGCCCTGAAAATTCGTCACAGGAAATTTCGTCGTTTAGGGCAGGGCTACTCAACTGGCGGACCGCGGTCCGAATCCGGATCTTTCGGGTATTCGATTCGGACCGCGCCTAATTCTTCATTTTTGATCATTACCCGCACTTTTAAAGTTTCCTTTTATAAAATCACTCTTATAGATTTAAATATATATTAAAACAACTGTTACACCATATTAAACAATCTTGATTAGCTAATAATCATTAGTCGGCCGAGGAAATGCGTGTTTAAGGATACCGAAATATAATTTCTGGAAGAACCGGAACCAAATATTTTTGAAGTTTTGTATGCGGATCTTCGGTAAAAATAGTTGAGTAGCCCTGGTATAGGGTTATGGTTAGGGTATGCTCTTAAATAACGAATCTTTTTTGAATGAAAGGGTATCTCAAAAACTAACTGTTTTTATCACAAATACTTGTATTACAGTAAAATACGGCAATTTTTCCTTTCCGGCGAAATTTCCTGCGGCGAATTTTCCTAGAACCGTTTTTACTCGTCCAAGGGTACCGTATTGAATACATTAGCAGACCAAATTAGCGACCGACTTATTTGCTGACTGTTAATTTAGATTTGTAAAGCTGTTATTCAAAGCCTATAGACGCCGATCGCTGTTTCCTAGACAGGTTGGGGTTTAAATTTGAAACTTCACAGCTGCATCCGTTACCTAAGTTCTTGAAAATTGTGAAGTCAAAGTTTGTTTACTGTTTGTGAGGCTTTATGTATCGGGCTACATCGGGGTTTAGTTTCTGAACTCAAAAACTGGTTCACTGTTTTTTGAAGAGTTTGCTCAAATTATACTCTGTTGAACTCACTCCGAAATAAAAGAGATTCGTTTTTGAGCAAAGTTGCATGATACCACGGAAATGCTGAAGGGTGAGAGATTATATAAAAATATGATGTGCATTATGAGCCAATAAATACTGTTTGAAGTGAAACTGCAGTTCACGTCATCAAAAATTAGATCCTGGGATTTTTACATATGAATAAATGAGTAAATTGCGCGACAAATAGAATCATTGTAACACCTAAATATCCTCTGGTATGATCTACCGCAACTGATAAATTGTGTCTCGAGCGTGACATAACGTAAAATAATATCAATACTTGTTTAAGTATGTAGTAAGTGTAGTTTGAATCGCAGATATAACTATGCCACATATAGGTACCAATATTTGTATCGAGTTGAAATTCATTTCAGGATGTAAATTTTCAATTAGATAATATTTACAGCAGTTTAGAATTTCGATTTGTGTCAGATTAAATTATTTGGTTGTTAAATATCTAAGTGACTTTAGAGTCGTGTTACACACTATCCTAACACTGGCACCAAGACAAATACAAAATGTTAAATTTAAGTTTCTTTTTCGTTCCTAATGTTTGGTATTTTGGTAAAGTTCTTCGACGCCCATGCGGCTGCGTCGTTTACGTGTTTGTTGTAAACTTCTTTTGTGTTTTGGAAATCAGGCGAATAAATTGCTTCCGCGGAATTTTCTGGAGGCGACTTCGAAATAGGATGCATCGATTTGTGGGTTTCTAAGTTTCATTATTGAGTTAGCTTGTGCTAGACGTTTTCCGAGGAATCGGCTTAAAATTGAAAGCTATTTGGAAAGATATTTGCCATACAATTAGGACTAGAGTTGTAGGTAAGTATGAGCTGGATTCTAGAGTACGAAATTCGTCTCTAGTCGACGATTAATAATGTTATTGGATTATATCGTTTCAATTTTCAAGCCTATTTTAAATAAAGCTTTGAATTAAAATATCTATTATGGTGAGTCTGTTCTTGTACAAAGTCTCTATAAATCTTTTTTAATTATAAAAATCATTTATCATTATATTTAGTATTAAATTTTATAATTGTAAAGATACTTCGTAGACACCTTGTATGTTCATAGCATGCAAGATTTCAGTATGTTATGGCCAGGACAGGATGATTATGAGACTTTAGGCCAAAGTTAGACCAAGTTTATGGCAGCCTTGTTTTGTAAAAAATACCTGATGATTCGCAAAATGTTTTCTTGCAAAAGTCGCCAACGTGAACATATATTTCGTTATTGCACACATTGAGTAAATAATACGGGATGATTAGAAAACAGAAACTATAATTTCTCAATTACGCTACTTCTACGAAAATAAAGAAGATTTATTTAACACTTGAACGTCTGTTTGCGTATGATTGTTCCTGAAAGTTTCAGTAAAAGTTACATTCTCTCTAGAATATCTTAATATAGATATATATATATAGAATATCCTAATGATCTGGGTTCTGTTTTTTGTTACTTGTATTATATCTATATGACCTAATGTACGGTATGAATCGACATGCTTATGTATATATCACTTGTGGAATAAAACTATCTTGTTTTGTGTCAATATCTTGATTCATGCGTCACTGTTAACGTATTGCTGATAGGTGACAATTACGGAAATAAACACGGAAGTCGATATTCGGGAAAAGATCCCTCACCCCAATTCTATACTTATCTTATAGACCAATATTGACACATGACGTGGATATTTTTGTTTCAGCCAGTAGTCTTTGTTGGATTATTATTTTAGTAGTTTATTAACTGCAGGTATTGTCACACGTAGTATTTATTACTTGTACTTCTTAGGGATGAAAAACTAGTTAATGTTCGTTCGCAAGAAATTACTTTTGTGCGAATGCTTTTGAGTTACCAAATTATGTAAGGCATAGTGGCTGTGGGTGTTTAGCTTGGTTTAGCTTAGTTATATAAAAGTTTAAAAAAATTGTTAGAATTAACATATGAGGTGGAATTCGTGGTAAAGCTCATAGTCTGTGCCGAAGTGTTCCTTGCAGGAGTCATCGACACGTTTAGGAGATATATTATTGGACACGAGGTGGACATATGAATTTGTTATTATGTTGTTGTTGTTCTTCTTGGTATTTTTTTTGTTGTTATGAAAAAATCGACCAATTGCTTTTTCAGTTGTTGAAGAATGTATTTTTCGCTAGAAGGCTATGACATATTCATGTCCAAATATTTTAGCCTAGCTTACTTGTTAGTTTTAGTAAAGTGAAATATTATCTCTTTCATTTATGTTTTTGTAATTTCAAGTTTCAGACAGCGGGTATACTTAGAATAAATATTTTTGGTAGCGCTATAAAATCGTCATCTTTAACATATGATTGAATAGATTCAATCAATACATTCGCGTATTTTTGTATGTTTATTTTTGGCCCAAACCCCATTTAGCAAGGTTTGTGTTGTTCTGTGATTTTTGTGAGGGTATGGCGGTGAGCCGGCACACGATATTTCTCATTTCTCATCTTTTTAAAAGTTTTGTTAGCTCTCTAAAATTCTCCATTCTTAATTTGTGTGTATTATGGAGTTTTCAAAATAAAATATCCATATGAAGTCTAAACCTGGTGGTACCACAATCTACTAGCACACCAAGAAATATCTTAGCTTTATTACAGAGCATTAGATTAACGTAAACTGGTTTGTTGTAATATAAATCCCTTTTTATGATTAAAGTATCGTTTAGCAATAATTTTATCACATAAGTCTTAATAAATCGTTTGCTGGAAAATTTCAAGTTGTCAGGAAGAATTTTTTCTTATTGCGAGTTTTTATCAGTATTTTTTCATTATTCTCAATTATCCACGAAAGTTACTTGTTACTTATAAATGTTACTATATTTCCTAGTTTTTTTTCAACAAATTCGGTCACAGACGCCGTGCTTTCATATTGGCAGTGAAAATTTTCACGCATTTCGACCAAATAGGATATCCTTGAGAATTGTTACCTATAAATAGTATTATATTTCCTAGTTTTTTTTTAAATATCAGATTTTACGGACCAAGAGCGCCATCCATCGACAGCCCATGTTTTTAATTTTCGCGGGCAAAAGAATTTCGAGTCACAGCCGTTTACAAGTAAAGGTCTTATCTGGAATTGTTTCACCCTTTTGTGCCAAAACTAACGTCCGGAATAACGGGATGATTAAATGTGGTTAATCGGATATATAAAGCAAAAAACATCCACTAAATTTTTATTTTGGGTAATTAAAGTCTGACAGGCAGACCAAGAAGGCATTTACTGTATTATTAAAAACTATAGCTAATAGATAACCATTTAAATTATTGCCTATATTAACTTACAGCTTTCCTAGATTCAAACTAGTTGAAAATATTTCGTCCAGCATCGTTCTCCATTAGGAAGCGATCGATACCTATGATTTCATAAAGTGTATTATTTCAGAATGTATAGGGAATTATTCGGTTTCAGCCATCACTAACTAATTTTGTTCGCCTACCTTACATCAAGTTGTATAAAGGACTGAAACCTATGGACAGGGGATATATTGACTTGGCTAACACAGACAGTCCCCGAACTCGTAATCGGACTAAAATAAGGAAAATCGGAATAAAATCATGGCCTAACTCTAACCTGGTACACATATCACGGGAGTACCATATTATTTCAGTTGTAAGTCAACACATAACCATTCTTTCTTCTTTACTGTATCGATTTACGCCCAATGTAAATACCAAATGTATTAGTTCAATTACTTCAGGCGCGCCCAATAAACCTATTCAACCTATGTTTATTTCGATATAAATTAGCATTCAGTCGTGACGGAATACGTGAAATTGAAATTGAATCCGGGTTAAGTCGGGGTTAGGTGTTAAAATTAATTTACGGTACGTACGCGCAGGCAAATTGCATACGTTGATTTTTTTACTTCTGCGATTTATCAGATTAAGCTACGAATCGTGGTAAATTTGAATTAATAAAGAGAACGCGACACTTATTTTCATTTCTCCAGATTCCCAAGGGAGGAAAAATTAAATTAATATTGAATATACGGGATCAAGAAATGGAAATTTAATGTTGTGAAAACTGATTTCTATTTAAATGTTGGTCTCCTCCGTGCAAAATCAATGCCCGTATCGGTTTTACATCATTGTTATTGACAGTATATTTTTAGGCGATACAGAAGTGTGTGTAGCAATATGGAGGTAACTAATTTTTTTTCCTATTTTACATCAAGTTGTGTGAAGAGACGGAAACTTGTGGGTAGACGGTTTTCACTTGGTTAACACAGACAGTCCCCGAACTCATAATAGAACTAAAATAAGGATAATCAGAATAAAAGTATGGCCTAACCCTAACCTGGTACACTCATTACGAGAGTACCGGTTTTACGTCATCGTTATTTACAGTATATTCCTATGTGAGCTTTATGTAAGACCTGGAATAAAATACGAGTAGAGGATTTGCAAGCGTCCCGTGACACGCTATGAGCTCTGCAGGGTGTTTATAAAGTCTTGTATTAAATTAGGTAAAAAAACTTTAATGTGCTTCGTGCAACTTTTGTTGCGAATATGAAGGTGTATTAAACTTAGTAAAGGGAAGAGCTTGGTTTAAAAATAAACCAAAGAGATTAGAACTTTGAAAATATAGCAGGACTTTATGAATCTCACTGGTTTATGATGATTACGTCCGAGGCGGGGAAATCAATTGTTTTATAGAATTTTCAGCGGTTGAACGCTATTGCTTTTTTTCAGAACTTTCTATTGGCTCTATTTGATTCGTTTTTCACTTCGAAATTTCGTGTGATGACTTCTTGAAAATTAATACTAATTATTTGTAGCGGTTCTTCGCCCCCTTTCTTGCTAATCTTTGCTACGCGGAAGTCGGAAGTTTTCGACGGTACCGGTACTGCGAAAGGCAAGATAGACAGACTACTGCTTCGCTTTTGTCTTCGTATCCAAATATTTGAGCATCGCTCTCTTGTACTTAAATTTGTTGGCATAGTCGGGTAAAATACCTGGCCTGAATCCCATAAAATAAAATAAACTGGGTTGGCAATTTTAATCGAAAAAGATTCTGCTTCTTCCAAACTGTAATAGATTCTTACCTAGCAAAGACTGCTTGTTCAGTGCCCTGTTCCAAGCGAAACGCATATAAATAGGTTGTATAATAAGTCATTTAGCTTCACGTCTAATGTGAGATATGATAGGCAAATTGCCGATGCCTTTGTATTTGCTATTTAAATGAATGACGCGTTTGAGTTGCGAATTTTAGTTTAGTCATTACCGGATCAATGTCCAATGTTATTATTGGCAATTATTTGATCATAGTCAAAGTCCGAACTGAAAAATGTTGGATAAGATAATAATAAGATAGATCGATGTGTAGGTTTTCTTTTTCTAAAAGTTTGTTCAAATTGAGGAAGGTCTGACAGAGTTTGCGTAAATTCCGGGCCCACGCCCACAATTAAAAATTGAGATGAGTACTTTCGGTTATGGAGACCGAGGCTTTGCTTTAAGAAAATTGCATATAAAACGTAATTCAGTACCACATAGTTGATCACACACGACGATTTTTTAAACAAATTCGCGTTTACAAATTACCTGATTTATGCACGGAAACGCAAAAATAGCCTTTCTGGGATCAATCAATACTGTAATTAATTACTTGAAACATTATAAATTTTATTCCTCTTGTTCGATTCGTCAATCAAAGTGTAAGCTCCAAATACGACGCATCGTTTCATTTTTATTTTGAATGAAAATAAACGCTTAAGACATTGACAAAGAAGTTTTATTGATGTTTTATTTTCGATCGAGATACTTGGACACGGTGCGTTACCCTTGTAGTATCGCTCGTAGTGGTATCCTTATATTATAAGTATGTGGTTGAAAATTATAATTTCTAGATATCGAAGACATTTAAAGGTTCGCTTTAAGTTTTCACGCGTGATGTTTCGAATCGCTCTGCAGAAGGCTCTGGACCAGAAGTCACACAGGTTGTAATAATTAGGTAGCTATCTCTAACTTCCAGTCTTGTAAGAAACTTTCTATATGTCTGATTTTGTATATAAATATAGTTATCTCATATTTATAATGTCATTATAACACATATAAATTTGTAAATCAAAGTAGTTTTTCTGTGAGGTAGGCTGTATCGAATCTAAAAAATTCGAATCTTGTCATAAATTTAGTTGATGAATGATTTTTTTTTTTTTGCTGATACAATACTAATATATAAATCGCAGTAGCTTATTTGGGAGCTGCCTTTTTCACTCCACAAAGGGTTCTAATATATGAGAAGCTGATATTTTTACAAGTACCTGAAACTTTCAGAATTGACAATTTACTACAACCTGTGTGAAATGGGATGCAGGATCTAACCTATTTCGTTAACATAGTTTTCGCGTTTGCACTGAAAATTTAGTTAGAAATTTTTATTTTATTGTTTATCAACTTTTGAGCCAGACGCTCTGATCATCAGGATATTGTTTCTCGAATGCGAGCTCTCTGATTCGCTATGAATGCCAGTTAAATTTCCAACTTTTTCATTCAAAGTTCCACTTCGTGGAACTATCCAATAATACTGGTATCAGACGTTTTGCTTTTAAAAGATTAATGTGTTCTAGTTGACTGGAATCCTGTCGCGATGCGCATGTTTTACGCGCGATATTTGTACAAACAACAGAATTCGCGTATTGAACTTGTGTACAATAGCGCCTCTGGTTATAGAAATATGTCAAAGTAAAGTAGTCATATTATTTGAGTTGTCCTGAATTAAAAAAATTATATTTGTACAAACAACAGAATTGTACGTTGAACTTCGATCGACTTCTTTGAATTTTAGATGAGAAATAATGTTTTGTTTTTACCAATGTCGTTTTTTTTTTATTTCGTTGCACAAATGACAGATCAGATCGATTAGTGCTTTATTCAACTGTTAGAATAGGAAGATAGAATTTACATATTTAACGCGAGGGAGAGGAAAGCCGATAAGGCCGCGTAATCATATGGTGAACCACAGCCTCTTGTACGGTCACCAGTCCAAGTCAGGCATGGGATTAGTTCGCCAGTTATTTGTTTTCAGATGCATGTATGTTGCAACGTTTGAGACTTAGATTTTTGGAGTGCCCAATTACAGCTCTGGGTATGGAAATATTTCAAAGTTGTCATATTATTTGAGTGACCCTGAACTTACTTTGAAAGATATAAAGGAAAACTTTCATTAAGACATTAGTCATGATAAATTTCATATTTTATATAGCAAGGTGGTCATGAAATGTTAGATGAATATTTTTTTGGAATCGATTTAGCGGGACTGACTACTAATCATACTTTTGCGCTGGTGAATTTGTATGTGTGTAATACAATGATGCCGCAGTAAGTGTAGATATTGCTAGTAATCAGAGATTTGTGTACAATACAATTTAGACGTACTTGGGATATTTACATTTCAAAAGGTGGGATTACTCATCGACAGACAGAATTCTTTCTATATTTATGTTTGCTGTGAAAAAAAGTAAAGATACTATCTATCTTATTCCACCACCAATATTCTGATCTGCTTTATATATATAAAACTTATCTTGGGTTTAAATTAAGTTAGAATGAGGGGGGGGGGGGGGGGGGGGGGGGGTTTAGGGGGGTCAAGACCTGGGGGTGTCAAGTTTTGCGGACCCGCTTCGGTCCAACTTGGTAATTTGAAATTTAAGAATCCCCTCCGATTCACAAACAACTTGCAACGGGCAGTAATATAAATTTGTAACATTGAAATAATGGTAACACTCATTATATTTTCTAAAGGCACGGGCGTAATTTAATAGAACACTTAAACGTATGAAACCGAGCGAACAAATTTACTAAAAAGTCGGTGTACGTTTAAAGAACGTAATTGGAATTGGTTGAATTGTAATTCATAGGTAATTAGTCTGTAATAACATAAGGGCGTGGGGCTGAGTTCTTTCAAATTTCTAAGCGATTTCGAAATATATAGGAATGGGTTGTAAATATCATAAGTAATTACTAGATAATGTCCATCAAGGTTTTATAATAGGACGCGGTGGACTGGTCTGTATTTAATGTACAGGGTGTCCATAAAGTCCCTTTACAATTTTAATTATGTCATGAAGTCAGTTCTCAATATATCTTACCCAGGTTTTTTGTTTTTTAATCAGTAATTGTTCAAGTATTTTTACTTCATTTAATACATCTGTGAGGGTCAAAACAATATATGATATCGATAAATTCCCTTTGTAATTTTAAAAAATCGCAAGACTTTTAAGGACACCCTGTATGTATTTTTATTCGCTTAAAAATGTAACAACATCGGCATAATAAATAAACATTAGAAACATGATATATTTTTAAGACCTTGCTGGTCCAAAACGCGCAGTTGTACCCTTCACATACAACCACGGCTTGATATCGGTTAGAACGTTAGGCATAACTAGGCAGGCATTGTAAGTTAGAGCAGTGGTTCTCAACCGTTTTTGTTGACTCCTCCTCTTGTTTCGTGCGGAACTATCATCTCACCCCACTGTGCTTAAAAACTACTTTGTTTATTCAATCCTTAGCTAGTATTGCGCACAAGTCGCACTCCCGCTTTTTTACCGCTCAAGTAGCTTATATTTAATGTGCGCATAAATAAGTATTATAATAATAATGAAGTAAAGAATATTAGTAATATTATACCAAATGGGTTTCCCTGGTTGGCAACATTTTGGATTCAAATCATCGGGGCGCGATGAATTTAGCAGGCAATGCTGAACAAGAAAAATTTCTGTATTTCTAGTAGCTCAGTGCGTATCAGTTACCGTTTGTCTGAAGCCCTATTTGGAGTGAATGTGCTGGATCGCCTCAAAAAAAATATTGGCAATTTTCGTGCGCAATAAATCGTTAGATGTGTATGTCTGAACAAACTCCTAAAGGAAATTGGTATTTGTGTTAAATATTCTGTTTTCTGTTATATTTTTAAAGAGGGATGTTGCGTTTCGTCCGGGCTTTTTGTTGCGTTTCCGGCTTTCCGTCTCTCTTAGAGATTGAAATTTTCAGATTAGACCTGCATTGATATTAACTCGATGTCTTTATATGTTTAAAACCTTCTCTCTCATCTTGTTTGCCTTACCCTGCCTGTAATAAGTCTGTAAGGCTGTTTGTTGAACCGGTGGGCTTTCAGTCCTCTCGAAAATAACTATTATGAACTCAAAGATCAGTATTTGCTCATCTAGAGCCTTGTTTAATTGCAAAATTGAACCTAAACTAATAAATTCACCAAGAATATGTTTATGTATCGTCATTGTTTTTTTCGTTTTATAAAAGTGTCTTAACACATCGCACGAAAGCATTAATTACTGTTCTACAAGCTAAAAGGAAATACTTGACATGCGCTTAATGACATTTTCCGTTGTACCACAGCACAGTGCAAAATTGTGAAGCAGAAGACACACTGCTCAGATACAGTTCCGGGAAGGATGGTATTTAGACTTTGCTATGCTCAGGTTTTGGTTAGACTGTTATATGGATTTGCTAATTACGAACTGGTTGCAGGCTATATATGTGCATAGTATTGTTTTAGTGGGATTAGGAATTAATGTTATATCGAAAATATTTATGCCGAGAATTCAGATAATTAAGAATGCTGCTTTTTTTACTCAAATTCATCGTTCTACCTCAAAATCTTTGTTTTTATGTAAAATGTATAAAATTACACTATATTTAATGATTTTGATGTGAAATAATTGCGTTCAGAATGATCGAAACCAAAAGTAATAGAGTCCAAATCTTCCAACTATTCACATATGTACATCCTTACCGCGTCGATTTCAATTTTTTTTTTACATTTGGTAAAGAGATACTTTATATACTTTACCTAATTCTTTTTTGTTCACGGTATATTAGACTTCACTTTTGAATGAGACAGGTTCGGCTGGTTGATGTAATTCGAAATAGTTTGATCCCAAAGCCATAGTGCGCCGTGTTGAAATACCTCGATTTTTTGCGGGATTTTATAACAGTCCTTATATTGAAAACCGTCGGAGTTTCTTGGTCCGGATATAGCTCCGGATATGCCACTATATCCGGAAATAAAAGTTAATTCAATTGCAACCGGGTTTAGTGTAATGCAGTTCATTTTGTTACATCACAGAGCTAATAAACAAAGTAGTGAACAAATCTCCCTTCTGGAGGAAGAAATGGAGACGCAGATCCTCCTCAAGGAGAATAAAGTGAGAGAAGAAGAGAGAAAAAGAGCGGACGAGGAGAGTAACAAAATGAAAAGCCAATACGAACAACAGATCGATCAACTCCAAAATGCAATTACGAAATTAAAGCAGGTTTGTGACAAAATAATATGCGTTTTTGCTTAATGGCTTCACGTCACAATCATCGATTGAGTAATTGAATTACTCCAATCGTTACAGATGTATTGGAACAGTACCTCGAGACAAAGTCATTTAATTTCAAAATCATGGAATTTATTGTGTTTTAGGGTATATTGTTCCGTTCGTTAAGTTTATGTTTATTGTACCAACGGACAATTTGTCAAAACTATTTTTCGCTTTCATTTCTACGCTCTTTTTGCACAGATGGATGAAAAGCTTGCATCCGGGTCTCCTTTCGAACGAGAACTCGAAAACATGAGAGAAAAAGTCCGAAAACTTAATCAGGTGAGACCACCTTCTACTTTTGACAACTTTCATTTTTTTGTGCTTAACAATTTCGTTTCAAGGTAGGCTGTTATCAAGACGACGCTCAGACGAACTCTAAAGGTTGAATTATTATTTTTTTTTAATCCTCATTCCTTGAAATTAGAAGTATATTCTATACCTAGTTTTTAAGATTTCTTTTGGACTGCTCCGCCTGGACACCTACACATACCATTTATAAAATTGAATACATTTCGATTACCGTGAGATTTTACATTAAAATTGTTATGTTTCACTTCAGGAAAACTCAGAATTGAAGGCAAAACTTACAGAAACAGAGACGAATTTAATTCTTTTGCAAAATTCAATGAGAGAAATGGAAGTCACTCACCAAGAGAAGACACTAGAGTTTGCCAGGTATGAAGTTACGATGGCTCATTTACTGCTTGTTTGGTTTACCTGTTTATTTTCATCCAATGTTGTCCAAGCTCCTGTAGTGTGCGAACCAAGATGGCAGACACCAGAATGTAGTATGTGTACCAGGTTAGGGTTAGCCCATAATTTTATTCCAATTTTTTCCTATTTTAGTTCGATTACGAGTTCGCGGACTAGCCAAGTGACTCCCGTAGTATTTGTGCCTGAAATTATGGCCGTACACGAACCTGGTACACATACTACGTTCCGGTGTCCGCCATCTTGGTTCACATACTACGGGAGTACCGGAAATTGGATAGACTTGATCTCACAATCAAAAGATTGCGTTTGCTTGTCTATTATTTCGGTGTTGAGAAAACTCCATGCATTCCAAATCCATCCAGTATTCTCTTTCATGGAATGAAAAATTTCACGATTGGAGATATTTCAGTCGGGCGAGAGTCAATCAAGTGTAATCTTTACTAAAAAGTTTTTTACGGTTAAATCACTAGGTGAAACCAAGGAAAAAGTAGGTTTTTCAAAGATCGGATTATTACGCTAGTTTAATCAATCCCAATTAAATTATGCTACCTGTTTCACCCGAGACCCGACCTCAATCCCCTTTTTCTAACATTCTAAATTGATTAATGGAATGGTACTTAGATTTTTTGTTTGCGCGGCGCCAACTTATCAGGGAACAATCTCACACCGCACGCACGTACACGAAAAAAATTGCCTCCCTAAAATAAAACTCAATTTTATGATCGTTGATAGTCATTTTGTGCCTTTTAAAAAGTGTAAAAATAAAGGCAATGTCAACAAAACAACATGACGTCATAACATTTTAACTTATTTATCCAATGAGAAGTGTGCCGATGCTGCTCTGAACACATATTTTCAAATATTCAATCATATATTAGTTATGTTTGCCCAATTCTGGTAATTTTCGGGACGCACTCAGCAAGTCGCGGCGGTGGCGCACTCTTTGAGAACAGCTGGATTAAAGAAACAATATTTTTTTACAGAGATGAGGACGAGGTCAGCCGAGTTCATGAAGAGAAAGAAAGATATTCCAAACAAGTTGAAACATTAAAGTAAGTTGATTATCAGATTGTCAGAATACGTTTGGATGCTTGTTAGTCAAGCAGAATTGTTAAATCGATTGAATTCACTTAATACAACTAAATATAATAAGATCGGAGAACAGATATATTAGCCAACCATGCTGCAATCTTCAGAATAAAAAGAAAACCGATACAAAATTAGTGAAGCGTGAACTAATAACAAAAAATAAAGTGAACAGGCAGTGTTGCCAGAAATTAACATAAGTAAATAAAACATTATTAACAGATTGGCAACCGCTTTAAAAATAAATTCTGCATTGAAAGTGTTGGATTAGGATTTAGAGTTTTCCAATGTTACATCGCTGGATTTAGACTCGAAAACAAAATAGCCTACTTCCATTTGTACAAAATCAATATCTCCATCATACTGTTCGTATACGCCAGGGGTCGGCAACGTAATTAAGGGTTGCAAGTCATTGGCGGGCCGCACATATTTTCAGAAAATGAAAAAATCGAAAGTTAGAAAGTTTGAAAACCGAACGGATGATACATTTTATAATAAGAATCAAGCTGTGATACATCTCTTGAATAGAATATAGATTTATTTTTTATTGCATTGCATCTTAAAAAATTCAATTTCAATATTTCCGGCGCCACTATACCCTTTGCATTTAGCATCATTTTTTCTACGTTTGGTTGCCATTTGTCTTATTATAATTCAATTATTAGCTAATTGTGATTATGAATTTTATAGATTATAATATAATTTAGTCTTACAATAAATTCTGTTACTAAAAAATAAAATCGTCAAAACAGCTGTTTTGTCACTATAATTCAATTAAGCGTTGCGGGATGGATTATATTACTCCGTAGGTTGCCGACCCCTGGTATACGCTGTTCCTTTTGAATATTTCGCGTCAAATTACCTGTTCGATGGCAATTAGAGCAACACTATCAGCGCCTTTACTGTTGAATGAGACAAGTTCGGCAGGTTGATCACAGCAGTGCCACTGTGCGCCATTCTGAAATAACTCGATTTTTTTCATCAAAATTCTTATCCTGAACTCTGTCGGAGTCTTGTGGTCCGGATATAGCTCGGACTAACCTACAGAATGGAATTTTTTAAAACCTTCTAATTCGTTCCTAGCATGCTTTGGGCGTCGCTTCTTCATAAAAGTAGTGATGGAGAGATAGTTTGTAACAAGTGAACGGAAAGAGTTTATCAAGTCCATGCATCTCAAAACAAATAACTGGCTAACTAATCCCATAACCGATATGGACTGGTAACCGGACGAGAGGCCGTGGTTCGCCATATAATTGAGACATCTTATAGGCTCCCCCCCATAGGATTAATGTGTAGATCATATCCTACTGTAGTAACAATCGATATTATGGCCGTCGGTCGCCATTACATTAATCAAACTCGTTTGCCATTGACGTTTCTGCGTATTGAAATGCCTATTGGCTCTAAAGTCTAAATCGAATAATTTATTTTTGCAGTTCCAGTAACCGGCAACTTCTTGACTCCAACGACAGCCTTAGAGAAGCACTTGAAAGTAGTTTTAGTAAATACAAGAGAGTGTCAGATCAATATGCAAGATTACATAATGGTGCGATTCCTATGGAGTATCTGAACAGGTACATTTCTTCTCTGAAATAAATTTTCAACTTAATTTTTTTGTTTTCGGAATGCTATTTTGCGGCATTTGAAATATTGACCGCAGGGCGACCCCCCTTTGAAATGTAAAAAAAATAAATTCTGTATCGTACTTTTTCAATTTTTTGTAGCTTGAAACGTAGCTTGAGGGTCTAATTTTTTTGAAATATAAAAAATAAACTATTTCTGTATCATACATATCAATACATGCCCGGTAGCTCTTACGGTTCAACTTGTCAATTAGGAATTTCAGATCCCCTTCGAAAATTTTCGGTTACCCTCCTGATCTTAAGCATACTTCATTTTACAGCCATGATTACCAGCGAAGTGGACGTTCATCCCGTGCATCCGTACCTGACAATGATGCTCTTGCTGAATGCGATCCGGGTCGAAAAACACCAGAAGTCAATGGATTTACAAACCACGAATTTGACAGCGGTGTCGGAACAATTCGAGACGATTTTGATGATTCCGATACCGATTATGGCGACGATTCGTTCAGAAGGGGATCACGGTCGAGTAATTCTCTTCGTTCTCGGCCTCGACGTTACAACAGTAACGTAAGTTATATGTCTGACGGTTCTCGTCGTTCACGTCGCTCTTATCATAGAAGAGCTAAAAATGACTATCAAACACTCAGTGATGAAGATAATGACGTCACCAATGGTTCTGACATCACTGATGACGAATTACGGGATATATCGCAAAGTTCAACTCTCTCTTCCAGCTCGAGAGGAAGACTGAATCGTAAGAGTCCGCGGATGACCCCGACTTCAGCTCGAAAGGTAGGTTATATGAAAGCTAATATAATTTTCAGGCGCTCCAGAAGTATGTGAACCAAGATGGCGGACACCGGAATGTAGTATGTGTACCAGGTTAGGGTTAAGTCATATTTTTATTCCGATTTTCTTTATTTTCAGTTTTATTACGAGTAACGGGACTAGCCAAGTGACTCCCGCTGTATTTGTACCTGAAATTATGGCCTAACCCTAACCTGGTACACATACTACGTTCCGGTGTCCGCCATCTTGGTTCACATACTTCGGGCGCCAATATTTATCGTGAGAGACTTCGCCACTTCATTCCGAAGAAGGCGCAACACTGCCACTGACGCTCTTTGAAAAGCGCTTTTTTCAGATAACACCAGTTAAAGTGTTTGGCATGAATTACGCAATAAATTAACCGATGTCGGCCGATTTTATAAAATTTCCAAACGCCCCCCTAACTAAAGCTGGAAAAAGCCACTAATAAAAGTGTTGCAAGCAAAGACTAAGAAATATGACCAATTGAAATTATGATCATTTATGTGACAGATATGTCATTTGACACGATACTCCTAATTTTTACAATTCAAGTCATGACTGTCAGGAATATAGGAAGAAAGTGTTTCCACTTGCTAAGCGCAATTCTGGGCTATACTTATATACTTAGAACTGACCTCATACCAAGATTGAAAATGTGAACGGACTTTATGGACCCTGAATATTGTCTCTGTTATTTAAGTCAAGAGCTTTAGTTACACAAAAATGCTATTTAATTTAATTGAACTTTTGCATAGTGTTAATCGCTAACTATTTTTTTTTTTTAATTCCAGGTCATAACTCCTGACGTTACGCTTGGCCATAACAAACGAATGTATAAAGTAGTTCTATGCGGAGATGTCGGCGTTGGAAAAACCAGTTTCATCTACAGAGTTTGTCGGAATGAATTCAACAGGCTGTCAAAGTCAACATTAGGTGAGTGTGGGGGTGTGTCGGGGGCGGGCCGTGGAGTCGGAGTTAGGCGTATTTTCATCGATATCGTGGTTGAAGCCTAAGTATTTTCAACTCTTCCTAGTCGGAATTTGAAACAATCTGAAACAAATATCTGGCTAACGAATTCCATATGCGACATGGGCTTGTAACTGGACTAGAGACCGTAGTTCGCCATATGATTAGTTTAGGTGCCTTATCGGCTTTCCTCTCCACGAGATAAAAACTATATTTTTTCTTAAACTAATAAAAACTATATTTTTCTTCTTTTTGTGGTGACGTGTCCTAATAAAAAGACAATGTTGTTATCATTACCAGGAGTCGATTTTCAAATCAAAACAATTCAACTTGAACACGACAAGTCAATATCACTTCAACTATGGGACACAGCTGGACAAGAACGATTCAGAAGTATTTCTGCTTCTTACTTCAGAAGAGCTGAAGGTGTATTGCTATTGTATGATTGCACCAGTCAGCATTCATTCATAAATGTACGAGATTGGATGGAAACAATCACGGTAAGGCCACGTTTCTAATGAATAAGAAGAGAGATATTGCTATTTCCAGTGGGCGTGATTACCTAGCGCAGCTGGACTTTTTTTCGAACTTTTTGTCCGTGTGACGCCAAAAAATCAGGGAAAAAACTGACGGCGCACTTACACCAAAAAATTGCTGCCTTCAATTAAAACACAATTTGGTGATTGTTCATGATTTTTGAAGTTTGTAATCATGTAGGCCTTAAGAATAAAGGTAATGTCAACAAAACAACATAACGTCATAACATCCATCCCGTACCCGACATGGACTGGTAGCGTGGTTGGCCATATGCGTTCTAAATATTAACTTGTGATCACTCTTTATTCCAGCCGGTCATACCCGATGGTTCTCCGATCATGATCTGCGGACACAAAGTCGATCTGAGAGAAGAACGAGAATTAGCTGGAAGACCTGTTGTCTCGTCACAAGAGGGCGCACAATTAGCCGCAGTAAGTAATATAACTTGCTTCGTTGTCTATCTTTGAGTGATACATGGTTTTGGCAATGTCTTTTATGGGCATTGGTCGCCGATTGTTTAAAAGTTCTTTATTATCGATTTCAGTTTATAATTCGAAATAAGACAAGCTGGGATCTGATTGCAGTCTGATGTAACCGAGTATATTCTCGCGGGAGTAATAAATATTAACTTGTTCATATTAACACATTGGAATTCTGCCTATAAGATATAGGGATGGCGGAATCGAGTCTGGATTCGACTACAGAATCGATCCTCCGCGGAATCGACTGTAATGGATTCCGATTCATTGGAATCGATTATCAAGGTTAAAACTTAAATCGAAAACAATGTGTAACGTTTTACGGCAAGTCTTTCACAAATATGTATAAACTGCTTTACTGCTATGCTGAGTTGCTGCGACGTCGCAAACACCACTCTATATATAATATATATGTGTATTGTTCGCTAGATGGCTTTTACGTTTATTTATTTCAAAAGTCTCTGTGGGTTCTGAGTGGTTCGTTTTCTTGTTTTTTCCATTTTTTTAGACCGTGACAGATTGAATATCCATACTGCTTAGTTTTGGCCTTCTTGTCCTTTCACATATTTGAACAAAGCTCTCGTGTTTGATTTCATGTATGTATTGTTCAAGTGGGTATGTTTTCTCGGTAAGATATGTCGATGAATCGAGATTCGGAATCGAAAATTTAGGAATCGGATAAGAATCGAATACTTGTAAGCAGTGTTCCCTCTAAGGTGTGCGCGTGTGACGCGCACACAGCTTTCTGAGGCTGCGCACACGCATAGATAAGCTGCCCACAGAAGTATTTCGATGTAATGTAACAATGTGCTCGGTTGGCAGGTTGAGAAAGTTTGTTGTTGGCCCACTTATTACCCGGTTAGAACGCCAAAATTTCTTCATTGGTTTTTGCACAAATATTAGTCATTTCCAAAAAAGTGTGCACATACCAAAATTTCTGCGCACACATACTACAAAAAATTAGAGGGAACATTGCTTGTAAGTAGTCATACTCAGCATCCTCAGATATAACCGCACTCCGATGATTGGTGAATCGTCAATGGTGATGATGACGTGTGCGAAACTTTTTTAATAGACTGTTAGGAACTCAATTTTCGGACCTCTGAAGTATGCGCACCAAGATGGCGCACAACCTGAACTCAGGTTGTGTATCACGTTAGGGTTCAGTTTGTCCGACATCTTGGTGCGCATACTTCAGAAGTACCCAATTTTCTTTTGAGTTTCTGTAGAAAATTGGGACCTCCAGAAGTATGTGCACCAAGATAGCGCATAGCCTGAACTTAGTACGTGTACCAGGTTAGGATTCAGGTTATGCGCCATCTTGGTGCACATACTTCGGGAGCGTCAAAAATCGTGACATCGATTATAACCATGGAATTCCGACCCCGGGGTATTCAATATTTTGACTCATACTCTGAAGAAAACATTCTAAACTCTGACCTCACAGACCTATAATACAAAATATTCTCTTGCAGTACCGGTATTGTTTAAAAACTTTCAACTTTCGCGTAGCAAGAGATGAACACGAGAGAGGTCGAGGAACCCCTTCGAATAATTTGTATTAATTTTCCAGAGGTCATCACACAAATTTTGAAGTGAAAAACGAGTAACATAACATAACTAAAAGTTTTGAAATAAAGAAAAATAAAATCTTTAACGACTGAAAATTTTAAAATAATTTGATCCAGGATTTGTGGGAAAATCGATATTTCTCATACGGTAACAACAAGAAGAAAAATACCAACAAAAAAAAAAACAACATAATAACAAAATGATTCATTCGTACATTTCGTGTCCAATAAAATATTTCACTTATTTTCAGAACTTCGGAGTTCTTTTCGTCGAAACCAGTGCATTGGACGGATGCAACGTGAACAACGCAGTAGCGATGCTGGCAAGACACATCAAACTAGATGACGACACAGTCGACACCGATTCGATCAAACAACTCGGGATATCGCCAGAAAAAATTGAAGGACAAAATTGTTGTAAGCAAACGTGAAGATTAAAATCTGGCAACGATGGATGTATTCTACGGGAGATTCTTCATTCATTGACTGGCAATATCTCACATCTGAGTGTTCCTCATGCCAGTTATGAACTTATCTATTCATATAAACACCTCCGCCAACGCTCAAAATAAGAGAATTATTAGGGTTTGGGTTAGGGATGCAGATTGCGCTGAAAAATCATTTTTATGCATTTCTACCGTAGCTCATTGTTATCTAGTTATTTTTGAGGTGGGCGTGAGACTTGACAAATTCTAAAAAGGGGGCGTGGCCTAAAAAGTTCGAGAACCACTGCTGTGTACGGTTGTTCTCCTCGTGAATAATACAATTTTATTTAGTGTGACAACTTTTTATTTACTTCTTGCTTTATTTTTTAAATTATATTATTAATAATATTATAGTTAGTTTAAAATAAAATAGTTTTTGCACATTTTTATCGATTTGTTACGAATTTGAAATGAAATTTTAATCCAATTTTTTTTTTGAAAAATCTCGTTTCGTGAATTAGTATATTTATTTTCTTGTTTGCTATGTTTAGCCCTTATTGAATCAAAGCCTCATAATCACAAGGTTGAAACAATATTATCCCCCCCCCCCCCGATATCGCTTCCACGCCTTTTTCGTTGGGTGGCCGTGGCCCACAGCTTGGTTTCCATAATTAGGGGGTTAGCCACACCCGTCAAAAAACTCTTTACAAAAAAGTGATTCTCATTATATCAAAAATTTTGCCATTCCGTGATTTGTTGTGCCCGAACCTATCTGCCCAGTTTTATGCCTAGCGAATGAGCGTTATATATTAGAAGAACTAGTCTCTATTATTGTTTCGAGTTTAAATTATAGACACCGAGAACAGCACCTCAATTCTCAGAGTATAGTATTCAAAATTGTGATCGTAAAATATGTTGCCAATATGTTAATGTTCTGCTCTACGGGGTAATATTTTAGCCAGTGAATATTTTTATTCTAAGCGATTTCGATTTTGTATGTTTTTACTCTCATGTTATTTCCACTTTTTAATTAACTGCTGGCACTGGATTTTTCATATGAGACTCTCCGAACAAAGCTTTGAGCAAGCAGTCAAACTCTTTTTTTGAGTTTTGCATTGCCAACACAATTTATCACGACCAGAATTAGCCGCTGGGCAGATAATTTCAAATCAAGATCTTAAACTCGCGATCTATATATAGATAGTTAGTCCCTTGCTCTTACAACTAGGCCAGGCCCATACTATCTTTAGTTAAGGTTTGATATTTTGTCATTTTCGCCATTCGACCTCCTTATAAATATTGACTTTTGAAGCGTAACGGGAAGTTGCAATGATATTTTTTAATTGACCTGCCAAAATGCAATTGAAGTATATTTAATCAACGCTGAATCCGCACACGGGCACATTTGCAATAACTTGTAATTTTATCAGTAACTAAATGCTAAAGGTGCATCAATGTATGATATTGGAGTCAAATCTGTGCATAGCGGTGTCAGATTCTGCTGACCAAATAATGGTAATTTCAAGCGAAGCGGAAAAGTTGCAATGATATTTAATTAACCTTCAAATACATTCAATCAACGTCGAATCCTCTGAACGGGCACATTTGCAATAACCTATAATTTGAAATTATTTTATTGAAACCAATTTACGATTAGAACTTTTCGCTTTTATTGCGGCCATGTCGAAAGCGCCATACCCTAGATTTCCCACTTATTATCAATTTAAACGTGTAATGCGATTCCTGAAATTCAAATTTTCGTTTCATGGGAACTCGAAAATCCTAATATCAACAAATCACCCTAAACTCTGCCGCGCAAAGTTTTCTTGGGGTCGCAACAGGTTGTCTGGCGTCGTTTTGTGATTTCTCATCCTATCTTAGCTTTTAAAAAAGGGCAAATTGCAATATAGCTTACATACTATACCAATTACTTATGATTTGATTTTATCGTTCCACGAACAAATCTTTTGATTTAGTAGAAGCGTATTATTGTTATTTTATCAAATTATTGAAAAAATGTTTTTTTTTACAAAACGAAATAAATATATGGAGTGTAGAAGAAGTCTGCCAAGTCTTTGTGTTAAAGATTCGAATATCGGGTGAGACTCTCAAGTTTCAAGAGAGATAACAGAACACTTCGCAGGTAGCTGCCTAGTCTTCGCACATAGATTCGCGTTAATATACTAGACGCAAGTTGATAATAAGTATGAACTATACTCTCGACAAAAAAAAACAGTAGTTCCGAAACTAAATTTCTCGCTCATTTTAAAATTAGATATTAGATCCACGAGTGTCGCTGCTCGATAACCAGCATAATGTTCCTCGCGACTTCCTTTCTCCAGTTGAAATGTGTGATTATCTTTTCTCTTCGTATTTTGGGTGAAATTTACTTTTTTAAAGGTTGGAAAAAGACAGTTCTTTAAAAAGTCATAATTTCAAGACTCCGGATGGTATCAGTCATGATTTTGAGGTTGTCGGAGGCAAGATGAAACGTAAATCGGACAAAGTCGTCAGAAGTTTAAACAAAATTTTTATGAATAAGCCATGAATAATTTAGTTCATACTCTCTAAAATGACATTCTTCTTCCTTACTTATAAACGAGGGCGAATATGTCGTCACAATATCCAACAAACCGCCTAAAACAAACACTGAAACGATTGTATCATATTGTACGATTGTTAATATAAGCTGGGTGACTTTGAGATTATTACACTGCATAGTTTTCGCCGAAAGATACCTAAAGTGTTTTATAGGGTACTCCCGTAGTGTTCGTACCGGGTTAGGCCATAATTTGATTCCGATTTTCCTTATTTTAGTTCTATTACGAGTTCCAGGACTGTCTGCGTCAGCCAAGTGAATATACCCCTTGCCCATAGGCTTCAGTCTCTTTACCCAACTTGATGTAAATAGGCGAACAAAATTACCTTTATATTGGTACACCCACTTTGGAGCGCCTTTTATACTGCGTTTCACCCGTGGGCCTATTTTGATGGCAGTCCTGGGGCTGTGGCACCAGCCTAAACTGCGCTGGTTGAAGTGCATATCCTGCCGACGACAAACTTTAATACAAATAATTCCAAGTTCTCTTTTATGAATTTCTGAAATATAACAAACATCTCGCCTCACACAAAAACCCAACATCACCAATTCAAGTGTTTATTATTATTTTTTATATTTGAATAGGAAGAATCCCGTAGTACACAATATACCTTGATTCGGGCTAATTAGAAATTATATTAAGAAATCAGGCATAAATTTTAATATCGAACGAGCAGTTATCGAAGTATAGGCCAGCCGGGGACAATAGAGAAAATTGGAACAAAGCTCCCTCTGACCAAACCGTCCTAGGCTACAAATTTTTGTACGATTCCACGAACAGGGTTTAGAAAATTCAAATTAGACCTTATTACAGGCTGGTTAAACAGGAGTTACTAATGTATATGTACAGGGTGTCCATAAGTCCCTTTACAATTTATATTTTGTTATGAAGTCAGTTCTCAATATATCTTAACCATCTTGATCGGTAAGTATGTTGATAGGTATATGCCTGTTTGATGCACGCGATATCTCACGAAAGCCGCTCTAAATTTTGCATGTGCATTCATCATATCTCGGACCGGAAGCCTATTGCTTTTGGATGAATTATGTCGTATATTCAGCGAGTTATTAATTAATTAGTGATGGGACACGCGGTGTCACTATAGAGTCACAAATAGAAACCGCAGTTTCGATCGATAAGTCTTCGGTCTCCGACCGATATTCCCGGTTATTTTTTAATTAGTAATTGTTCCAGCATTTTTACTTCATTTGCAATTTTAAACATTTTAAGACTTAGTGGACACTCTATATATTGAAACCTTTTCGGTGAGCATTGCCTATCAAATTCCACTAAGTTAGGAACTACTATTTTGGAAGAACCGTAAAATGTGAAGTAGCCCTAACTAGTAAACATCGAATACACTGGAATTTATTTCGATAGAAGCAAGGCCCTTGACGGTTTTTTTTAGGCATTTTAAAGAAACTTGAAATAGCGTTCCATCCACTCTAATAGGAGAGATAGGTCCTCGGCCTAACGGTCCCAATTTCAGGCAAGGGTTGAAAAAGTTCAATATTAAAATTTGTGCCTGATAAAATGCATAATAATTATATTTAAATTGTTTTCTATATAATTCTGTTCAATAAGACAAGATAAAAAAAGAAGAATTTTTTTTAGATTACAGTAATCGACCAGACTGCCAGAAAAATAAGGCATGGCATCAATGCCTTGTGGCATGGCACAGGTGCCACACAATAATTAAATAGGAAATTATTTTATTTTAAAACGCCAATCCCGAGCGCTTATTACATGTCATGGAGAACGATGATTATTATGATCAAAGTTGAAAAATATTTCTTTGACGCCAAGAAGACTGCATGGCACGAGAAAGATGCCATAATTGTGTGGTATATGTCATACTTAAACGCCATTTGAACTTTCGGCAACTTTTTAGTTCTGAGAATTTTTTTGCAATTATTGGAGTTAGCTGGAATATCTATCTATCTCAATATACAGGAGCATAGCTTAACGCCTAATTGGAGAGAACATATTGAAACCCCACTGTGACCTCCCTTACATGTTTACCTCTTTAGGCGAAGAGATAAAAGCAGCCCTGTAAGAATAAAGAAAAAGCAAAATATACAGCAAATTAAAACAGAAAATAATAAAAAAAATCGGCAATTTCAAATATACTGCATACGCTGTAAATATATATAATTAATCACCGTTAGCATGAGACCCATAAAACGTGCTTGAAAAAAAAGTTCATAATAAAAAGGAGTTGACAATTTTCGAATAAATGTGCTGGAATAATAATTTATAATCAAAACTGATCAAGTATAATCCGTAGATAAATCGAACATAATACAAGATTTAAGCCAGGACTAAACTTGGTTATGCTGGTACTCAATGCAAATATAAAATGCTCGTTTACAAAAATCACTTTTTTTTGAAAGAAAATATAAAAAGGGTTGTTACAGTAATAGCAGTGGTACAGAATTACGCTGTCAGGATAAACTATGCTTGTTTTGATTGAAACATTATGACGTCATGGTCCGATGACGTCACTCAACTATGATATTTAACAGTGGCGATTCGAATTTCGGAAAGACAGTGAGTTGTGGAAGTCAGGAGAATATGTGACGTCATCAGTGAGATCACAAATGAGACTTGATGACAGGACTTGGTTGGATATTTTTAAGTGCTACATGATTGCGAAATCTGGAAGTTTTTTTCGTTGGAAAGACGGATTGTCTCTGACGCCCACTGGTGGTTACCTTCGGGAGCAAAGGTCGCCCAATTTACTTGCTCCATACAGGAAGTGTCTTGGGTTGATCATTTTTTGTCACCTGGAAAGTTGATCAGTTATTTGTATGTTTATTTGCCTCGAAATTAAAAAGTATCTACATAATAAATAAAAGAACATTGTAAGCAGAAACGGAATGTGTGCAAAAGAAACATGTTGCTGGCCAAGACACAGTTGTGCCCAGTGGTATAAGTATAAGTTTATTTCGACTCCATAATCAGCATAACAATAGGTTAGTTGGTAGGTTATGATAGCCATGGCTCATGGGCCATTGGCGTTGTTTGAAAATATGGGGGGGGGGGGGGAGATAAAGGCAAAAAGTTTATCGTAAATATTTGTTTTACTTAAATAATAACTTTCAATTATCTCATTTCAATAACAGTCAATAAAAATTTTCAGTCAACAATCAAGGAAGGCATTTTTAAACTTTGTCATGGGCGCCATTTTACGTAGATACGCCACTGGTTATGCGACATGCACCACAAAAAGCAGTTTAGGACTGCCACGTTCAAAAGGTATAATGTATAATAATATAATATAATGGTATAATAACTTCGTATAACGGAAACTTCGGACTAAATCTTCAGCTCAAACTCGTGACAGGTAATCGTGAAAGCCAGCGGACATGTACCCCGGACACTTTATCCCGGGGGGAGAGGAAAGCCTATAAGACGACCTAATCAGATGGCGAACTACGGCTTCTCTTCCGGTTACCATTCCATGTCTGGTATGGGATTAGTTAGCCAGTTATTTGTTTCAGTTGCATGGATTTGATGGTGGAGGAAGTCGTTACTGACCAACGGTTATGTGAGCCACCATGTGGTGACGAGAAGTCCAGCAATCCTCTTGCACATAATTATCTCCAAATGGGATTCGAACCCATGCAGGGTAATCAGAGGTGAGATGGCGAGCGTATTCCTAGCGAGTAGCACGATGCCTCACACCGCCGAGCCGTTGTGTTAGGGACCCTGACTTATCATTATTTAAGATATTTTGTCCCGAAAACTTACTTTTTTTAGAATCCTCCGCTTTCTTTTTACCCCAGGAGGCAGCTCGTTGATGTACGCTTGAAGGAACATGTTTTGGATCAATGAATTCTGAAAAAAGTTTTTCATTTCTTTAAAATGCTGCAGAAGCATTGCTAGTATTGAAGAGAGAATCAAAGTCTTGGATCACTATTTGACTTTACTAAATATATTAGTGGTTTTCCAATTTTTTAAGCCGCACCCTTTTTCAGAATTTATTAAGTCCCGCGCCCACCTCAAAAAATAATCAGCTAACAATAAACTACAATTAACAGATAGTAAGGCGAAAGTATGTTTTATTCAAAAAACATGTTGAAAATACGTGGATGGAACGTGAATGATGAAATAAATGAAAAGGTCTAAAATGTAAATATCCAAAATAAGGCCAAATATAACCAATATTTTTAATTTGCATCACACTCCTCAACAAATTGTCTATGGCCACCTTGTAGGGCGCGCCCAACCTTTTAAGTACCACTGAAACATGTCTTCAAAAACTGGTAATATGATGGAAAAATCACTGGCAGTCACTAACAGAGGTACAAGGAGTGGGCTAAGTTTAGGTAATATTTTTAACTACTTGACTTTACCGTGATAAAGACTTGAGCCGAACTTGAACTACCCTTTTCATTACTTGAATTCATGGTAATGATAATTTGTGATGATAACCACAAACAAAGTTATTCGGGGTAAAAATTCAGTTCAATAAATATTGTTTGATATGAAATTAAAGACTTTAATCATGCTTGTATCACTTGGTTTGATGATAAGAAGGCAGTGATACTTACCGGTACTTTATTTTATTTTTATCAAATATTTTATTTTATCGTCTTTTATGCTAAACTTATACTTATTATATTGTTTTAGCAATCAAAATATAAGGAAAGTATGAGCTGCAATGCCCTGTCTGGGCATTTTTGAATCTTACTGTGACAAAAATTTGCAATCTCTCTTGAAGTTGATTAATTTAATCCAATAATTCAGTCAAATTTCATTAATCTGCACCACTAGCAGATGTCACATTGAGAAATGAGTTTCGGAGTTATTAATTTTGAGTTTAATAAAAAAGATTTGAGGCGATTTTAATCCAAATGAATTGTTTTGAATAGGTTGGAGAAGATTAGAATAGAGATTATTATTTGATCAATGTGAAAATTGCATGAAGTGCATTCAACATGCAAAGACATGCCACCATAGAAAAGCGTCGATGAAAAAATAATTGTTACTAAATAGCAATAACAGATCAATGTTGGGTGCACTGTGAGACAAAACCCGAGACCTTGTTCAGAATTCTGACAAAATTTTTTCACATCATTGCCCTATTTTTTCTGTAAATTTGTTGAATATTGATGGTGGATTTAGCACAAGACAACTCAAACTACAGCATTACTTATAACTAGGGCTGGAAATGGTTAACCGGTTAACTTTAGCAGCCTTACTTTTAACACAGGCTAAGAATGGTTAACCAATTAACTCTAGCAGCATTATTTATACCTAGGGCTGGAAATGGTTAACCGGTTATCTCTAGCAAACACTTCTAAAAGCAACAAGTAAAGTTTAAATACCTAATGGTTAACGGGTAGAAAAATCTTGGAAAATTACCATTAAAAATGGGGTCCTGAATAGTAAATTCATGATATAATGCAAAACTAAATTTTATAGTAAGTTCAGAGAAAGAGTTTCGTCATCCGTTTCACCCAAATTGAATGAAAACAAAATTTTAAAAAGATTGTAACATGCTTTTCTGATAGAGTTCATGCACCCATGCAGTGTCAGTGATCATAATAAAAATACAAACCAGACATTGGTCTTGCTCTCGCCCCTCGAAATATATTGGATTCTATGTACAGTATAATATAATGGTGATCAGTTTCAGAAGTTAGCATAAATTTATTCACATCTGCTACCTATCTTTAACTGATAGAATTTTCATATCTATCTTTGGGAGGAGAGAAAAGTTAATAAGAGCTTAATTATATCATCAACAGGGGGGGAATTCTCTCCAAAGGGATAACTTGACAATATTCAGGGGGTAATTTACGTTTACTGTCTTGGTGATTTCTTTTAATCTTAAAGTCAGTTTAGAAGGTGGACAGGACGTTCATATTTATCTTGGGGAGAGTAAACCCCATAAGAGGACTTAATCAAATGGCGGAACTTCAGTTCCTCGAGAATTTGCGTACTTATTCCTGACTGTTGGTTTTAGGATTGTGGATTCGGCATATTTTTATTAATATTGGAATCATATTTTTAAACTTTCCAGAGTCAGAAACAAAATTTCAAATTCGGAAGTCAAAATTACATACTTTTAGCGGTAATAACTGGATTTGAAACTAAATATGAAACAACCTGACTAAATCATTTTCAACAGGCAAATAAGGAAAATGCATATAACAAAGATTTGCTATCAAGTTTGGTTTGGTTTGATTTGCTATAACTTATAAGTTTGGTGATTCGCCATATGATTAAACCGTCTTATCGTCTCCTTTATGGGAAAAATATGGAAATTTAATCATGATTTATTACCGAATCGGAACAAATATTTAGCTCTTAGGCTTACCTGGCCTCAACGCAGCAGGTTTTGGTTTGTTAGGTAAGGGAGGGGGGTTTCCCTTAAAACTTGATGGTTTAACTGAGGCAGGAGGAGGTGAAGGCTTTGGAGGCATCAGAGGTGACTTTGCTGTGATTGATGAAAAAAAATGATCCAAATTAAAATGAAAGAAAAATGGAAACATAACAAAATTTCAGAATCGCATATGACAAAATGTAAATTGAACAAAAATCAAATCAAACAATGAATAAAAAGGAAACCGCAGAAAATTTAAAGTAAAAAAGTTTTATCATTGCTCAGTCTTGAGAGAAAATTAAGATTATTAGCCGAGAAAATAGACTTATTCCAAACTAAATATGACCTGAAGCCTGAATGTACTAAAATACATATTGAGGAAAAATTTTTTTTGAGCCAAACTTAATATAATTCGTCAATTTTAATTGATATGACAATTGAAGTTAGTCACAATACCTGGGTTATGAGTAATATATAAAATTAAACTGAAGAAAAAAATTGAACAAAAATAAAACAAAGTTATTGAAAACAAAAATAACAAAGAAATAATGACAGATAACTAATAAACTTACTTTTGACTGGAACAATTGGCTTTTCAGCTGGGAATAAAAGAAATTACAATTAGTAGAAAAAATATACAAACCTAAAAGAGATTCAACAAATTAATTATAGAATGAAACCTGAAAGTGTTAAGTTCTTGTAAAATTCATAATTTTGTTTTACTATCCAGAAAAAAATCTAAATGCACATAGATTTGACTTGACGCTGGCCCCAACCATGTTCATTCATTGTTACACCATTGGTTTCGTTTGCTGCTAAATCAATGACATACAAGGTGTCCATAAAGTCCATTTACAATTACAATTTCAATTTCGTTATGAAGTCAGATTTGTTGTTTTTTAATCAGTACATGTTCAAGTATTTTTACTTCATTTAATACAACTGTGAGAGCCAAAACAATATATGATATCAATAAATTGATACAAATAAATTTATGCAGAGAATGAGGAAAGACAAACACATACCGGTAGTTATACGCTTACGGATTTTCACTTTCATTTTTCAGATCAGTAACTTGGGCAGGGTAACAATATTCAACTGTTGGTGTGTCCATAAAGTCTTTGAAAATTTTTAAAATTGGAAAGGGTATTTATCGATACAATTCATTGTTGGGACCCTCACAGATTGATTAAATAAAGTGAAAATACTGATTGAAAAACAACAAACCTGGCTAAGATGTATTGAGAACTGACTTCATAACAAAATTGAAATTGTAAAGGGACTTTATGGACACCCTGTATTATCAACATAACGTGGTGGAAATATTCCTTTTGAAATTTAAATAAGAAAACAGATTCTAGATAAATATTTTCAAACTTACATCTTTCAAATGATTTGCTTTTCCATCTGTTGGGAGGCGATCTCAATACATTATTATTATCATTGCTATTATTGTTTGTTTCCGATTTTTCTGAGCCAGGACTCGTTACATGATGAGTTTTCTTCAACATTCCTGGTCCGAATGGAAGAGCTGAATGATGTGTTCCGTTTTTGTCTTCGTCTGTTTTGTCATGGTTTGCTGGTTCTGGACTCTGTCGGAAATAAATTTGAAATTTTTGAAAGAAAAATAGAGACAATGTAATCGTGGGGAGCGCCCTCACAGGGGCTAATACCAGTACCAGTATCGCAGTATGTTTATTTAGGATATCGTATAATTTAATTGTGACTAATGTGCACATGCTTGATCTGACTAGTGATTTGCTTGAATATCCGAATACTGTTCCCATAAACAACAATGCTAATTATTTCAATTCGTTCTTATTCAATCTAAAATAATCAAAATATTGACAAACGTGCACCCGAAGAACAATAATTATTTAAATATGTACATAATAAAATTAAAAAAATATTTGTATCATTTCCTGTACATTTGAGCAAATTCATGCATGGAACTCCTTTTTTGTGAATTTCCGTTCGGGTGTGGCGGCATTTTTTCCTAGAATTTTTTGAATGACTACCGAATAGTTTGAGTATCGAGTCTTTCGAATACCGAGGTATCACCGTAATTATATAGCACCTTCTAACCCTAGGGCAGGGCTACTCAACTATTTTTACCGAGGGTCCGCATACAAAACTTTAAAAATATTTGGGTCCGGACTTTCCAGAAATTATATTTCAGCATCCTTGAACACGCAATTCCTCGGCCGACTAATGATTATTAGATAATCACGATTGTTTGTTATGGCGTTATAGTTCTTTTCATATATATTTTTAAATCTATAAAAGTGATTTTATAAAAGGAAACTTCAAAAGTGGAGCTAAGGATCCAAATCAAAGATTATGCGCGGTCCGAATCGGATACCCGAAGAGTCCGGATTCGGACCGCGGTTCGCCAGTTGAGTAGCCCTGCCCTAGGGTAATGCTGAACTCCGGGTGAAAACCACTGACTTGAAATAATCTCACAAACCTTGCTTTTATTCAACTTTTTCAATTTCATTTCTCCGAGTATACTACTCCCGAATCCCATCCCAGGCAAACCCTTTGCACCAGGAGGTCGTCGTTTGACAGCAGGTTCCGGTGACTTCACTTCTTCTGCCTGTTCCGCTTCATCGGATCCGTTCTTTTCTTCTGATTTGTCATTTGAAGATTCTGATTCTTTGTCCTAAAAATATCACTGCTTTATAAAAACTGGTGAACACAATTTCTTATTCAAAAAACGAGACTTGAATGGGAAATTTGCGTTTGAGGTATCCCTGCATTTTGTTTTGTCTGTTTAATTTTTGTTTTGTTTATGTCAGAGAACCAAAATAAATAATTGATTGAATACATAATGAAAATTAAATTTTAAATTTGATGTCCAATAATTAAAAAAACATCCTAAATTCTGTATTCATCCTGAATTCAATATTTCGTTATATACCGAATTTCTCAATACCCTTCTCCTTGTATGTTCTGGCACTTCAAAATTGGGCGCTCCAGAAGTATGTGTACCAATATGGGGGTAACTAATTTTGTTTTTACATCAAGTTGTGTAAAGGGACTGAAGCCTACAGGTAGGGGGTATATTAACTTGGCTAACACAGACATTCCCCGAACTCGTAATAGAATAAAAATAAGGAAAATCGGAATAAAATTATGGTCTAACCCTAAACTGGTACAGATACTACAAGAGTACCGAATTTTTTACCCAAACAGGATTTAAATGAAATATTTGTGTTCAAAACATTGTATATGATATCCAATAATTAAAAACATCCTAAATTTATCCTGATTAGAGGAATTCGTTAAATACCGAATTTCTTCATACGCTTGTAGGTTCTGGCACTTCAAAATTGGGCGCTCCAGAAGTGTGTGTACCCATATGGAGATAACTAATTTTGTTCGCCTACTTTACATCAAGTTGTGTAAATGGACTGAAACCTATGGGCAGAGGGTATATTCACTTGGCTAACACAGACAGTCTCCGAACTCGTAATAGAAGTAAAATCGGAACTTTTTTATGCCCTAACCCTAACCTGGTACACACACTACGGAAGTACCCAAATTTGAGTAAAATGAGATCATAGCCAAGCAAGGTTAAGATCAGGAGCATTGTTCAGACCCAGGAACAATAAATGAAGGGCAACACTGCGAAGACAAAAATCATGTAAAATCAACAGTCACCTCTTTATCCTCTTCCACATGTTTTTTCTTCAATTTCAACATACCAGGTGTCACCATCGGCATTCCCATCATTCCAATCCCTCCTGTTGGTCGTTTCGGTGTTTCTGAAATGATACATGATTTTAATATTGAGCGGAGAGCTTTCTAAGAGGTGAAAGAAGATAAAGCGCCCCAACCAGGAGAAGCTGGAGCCATTGAGCGGTGACATTTCAGTGAAGCTGGAGCCAAGCTTACTATGTTAGATGGATCCTTTTTAACATATAGATTGTTATAAACTTCATATCATATTATTAATTTAAAATCTCAAGTTGAATTCATATATTTGAACTTTAATTTTGAAACTTGAAACCCGAATACCATAGTTTTGAGTCCCGCTTCCATGAAACTGCATTTGGGCAGATAAACCTTGATGGCCAGAGCCGTAGCTCAGCTACGAGGTGAAAAAATGAAGCTCCGAAGCCAAAGCCATTGTGATTTCGAACCATCTCCCCAGTCCTGGTCCTAACCCCTTCAGTTTTTGATTTTAACATGGAAGATGGGAGTTTTTGAAGGGAGATCGAATGAAATAAAATGCCCCAAATGAGTGTTGAATAATGGTCTTTTATACAGTTACGAGACAGTTTGGTATGGAAACAGATAACCACTTGATCATTGGCGCTCAAGTGTATGTGTTCACCAATATGGAGGTAATTAAATTTGTTCGCCTATTTTACAACAAGGGACTGAAACCTGTAGGTAAGGGGTACTATATATACACTTGGCTAACACGGACAGTCCCCGAACTCGTAATAGAACTAAGATGAGGAAAATCGGAATATAATTATGACCTAACCTGGTACACACACTACGGGAGTACCCTACCCTTAGACTTCCATAGTCAATCATCTATTATGTGAACCAGATAAAAAGAAAAATTGTAAAAACAAAAGCTTAGCTAGGCGTTGGTCAACTGAAATAACTCTGGTCCTCTAAAAATAGCGGATTATAAAGATTTTATAAAAACAATTTACAAATCCAGAACTAGTGACAAAGCGCAACGGTGTGGCTCACTATATGATTAAGTTAACTAATCAACATAACAACCCCTAAATACATAATCATATGTGAACAAATCTCTTACTTTTAATATTCTCTTTCTCAGCGAGTTCTTTCTCTTCTGTCAATGTCGGCACTTTATCAAAATCTGTGCTCTGAACTCTACAATGATAAAATAATATGTCAATTAGGATTTGATCATAAGATGAGGAAGCCATCAAAAAAAAAACATTTGGACCTTTGCATATTTTTCACTTATCTAGAATTTATTCTTCAAGTACATTTTCAAATGTAACAAGAACATGATGCATTAATTGTTTATACTGTACTATAATGAAACATAAATAAATCCGAGTTAGTGCATGTAGCTCATCATGCTTTGAGCAAATTTTACCGATAAATTACAAAAATGCGAAAAGAAATTTTAAAATATTTTTCTCATTCTATTCATTGTTGCATTTGTAATTTTGGCCCCCGACCAATCAACTTTGGGAACCAATTAACCAATGATTTAAAGCTATTTAAGCTATTTTCATTTTCCAAGTATTCCAATAATTGTAACGTTATGATTTAACGTTATATGTAATCCTATCTGTTACTTACGAAGTAGTGAAGAAATCATCCACTCCTACATCAGTATCAACATCTGTCTTCACAGGTTTCTTTGGTGCAGCTCTCTTTGTTGGTCGTGGTCGACCCTGAAAGTAATAAAAATCTAGGTATAATCTAGGAATCATAATGTTCGAGTATTTCTCAATTCTTGTGCTGATTTGGGTTTACACTTTCTTATATGGCATTTTCGAACGCCTTTCATCCAGACCAGGCTACTAGTAGCACTGTGAAAAAAAATCCAGACAAAAAGAGTGAAAAGCTAGTAATAAAAAGGGTGCCTTGCGTTGAGAAATTTGAACCTAATAATAATGTTGTCATATTAACATTTTCGAGGTAAAATGTGCTGATTTGGGTTTACACTTTCTTATATGGCATTTTCGAACGCCTTTCATCCAGACCAGGCTACTAGTAGCACTGTGAAAAAAAATCCAGACAAAAAGAGTGAAAAGCTAGTAATAAAAAGGGTGCCTTGCGTTGAGAAATTTGAACCTAATAATAATGTTGTCATATTAACATTTTCGAGGTAAAATATACTGATGGGCTAAACCACACTAGATAGATTTTTCAATATTTTAAAAATAGTAAGATATCACTATCACAAGCTTCATGTGTAGAGCTTTGTTTGAAGTGAAGGTATGAAAACATTAGATAAAAAGTCAAACAAAATAAAGTACCTTGGTCACATGTTCCAGTTTCTTAGCGTTGGTTGGAAGTTCAGGTAAATCCAAGTCTATTGCTCGTGCATCATTTTCATCTGTAAAAATGTAAGCGGAGAAGGATTCCTTTAAGGGACCAAGTTTTGATAATAAAGGATATTGTCAGTCAGGCTTACTTGGACCAACTATTTAATACGCAAGTTAGGATAGGATTTAGGATTTACATATTTTTCCCGGGGGAGAGGAAAGCCGATAAGACGGCGTATCTGTATGGCAAACCACGGCCTCTCGTCCAGTTACCATTCCAAGTCGGGTATGGGATTAGTTATATTGTTCGTTTTCGGAAGCATGGACTTGGTGGTGGAGGAAGCCGTAACCGACCAGCGGTTACGTGAACCACCCAACGACAGCGAGGAGTCCAGCAATCCTCTCGCACACAACCATCCCTACATGGGATTCGAACCTGCGAACCCACGCAGAGTAATTAGAGGTGCGGTGGCGAGCGTATTCCTAACGCTTAGCCCGTTGAGCCACACCGCCGCGCCCTTACAAGTTCCTAAGTTCGCCGACAAGTTCCTAAGTTTGAGTCTTGGGTTGTTAGTTAATTGGTCTAATTCAACTTGAGGCACCAAAGGTATGAACGAAATAGATTGGATGTGCTGAATATAGAAGATTCCAGTTTTTCTAAACCCAGTTTATCAGTACATAGGATTGGATTGTTGTAAATTGTAATAATACTGTTCGGTAAAAATTTATGGAATAACTCCAATGAAATATGGAGATGAATGGACAGAAACCCAGTCATAGAAAGCAAAGAAAATCCAGAAGATGAAGAGGCGTAAGTTAACCAAAATAACAACAAGATGCTAAAATAAATCTCTTGGCGCTCAAGAAGTGTAAAGTGGACTGAAACATATGGGCAGGGGGTATGGTATATTCACTTGGTTAGCACAGACAGTCCCCGAACTCGTAATGGAACTAAAATAAGAAAAATCAGAATAAAATTATGGCCTAACCCTAACCTGGTACACACGCTACGGCAGTACCAATTTCTTTGTAACTCACCTTCCTTACTCTCCTCTTTGCTCTCTTCCACTTTCACCATTTCCTCACTTTTCTCCTCTACCTCCTCTTTCTCTTCTTTATCCTCTATCTTCTCCTCTTCCACTTTTTTCTTCTTATTTACAGTGGAATACACAGGTTCTTTATCTGGAAGAAGCGGGAAATTTATGATTATTATAGAGTTAACAATTTTAATTTATTGCTCGTTTAATTTTGCCACCTAAGATGGGAGGATAAGTCGTAACTGACCAACGGTTTTGCCACCTTATGGCGACGAGGAGTCCAGCAATCCTCTCGCACATAATTATCCACCACAAGATTCGAACTTGTGAACCCAAGCAGGGTAATCAGAGGTGGCTAGCGTAGTCCTAACACTTAGCACGATGCACTTGAATAAAAGAGATGTGGGAAGGAAAGAAACATTTATGTTAATAAAATAATCGTGATTTTACAGACAGTCATCTAATTGCCAGTCACTCATTTCCATTTGATTGTCACATGCTGTGATAACCAACTAGAGACTTGCTGAAGAAATTTTTTATTGCATTATGAGCAACAAACTCAATAAAGTCAAATAAAACATGGACTGGGAAAATTTAGTTCCAAGCCCTTGTGATTTCAAGCCCACTCACCAGCCCCGATTTACTCCTCTTAATAATTTGACATCAGCCTCACCTTTTTCCTCTGTCACCTCTTTTTTCCCATTGTCCTCAATTTCCTTCGTGTCTGTCGGAATCGGAGCAACAATCTCAGTTTCTATGATAGGGGAGGAAGATCGTGGTGGTGTTGATGCCGACTGCTCTTCGGGCTTCTTCTTGAATTCAAGATCTGAATGTAAATTAAATGCTCAATTATATGGAATTGTCATTTTTATTCATGATAAAGGTAACTTAATAAGATGACTCGATCATATCATGCAGTCTTATCTGGTTACCAGTTTAAAGGGTGGGCCAAAAATTGTTACCATTTTTTACATTCTGAAAAACATTTTTTGATGCATCTTGTATGTAGTGCATGGCATGGGTGTGCAACAGGTGAGCTGCGAGCCCCAATCTGGCCCACCAAGCCATTTAGTGTGGCTCTGGTCAAGCATAAAATTCTGAATCTGACAGTTCAAGTTCAAAAAGGCGCTCACATGGATAAAAGTACATAATGTTTTTTAGCTTTTGTTGCTGCATTAAATCTTTCACGATTTTGCCCTGTGCTTTTATTACTGTAAAGCTAAAGCGATGGCTGCCATCCACATTTTTGTGTGGCCCAGCGGTCATATAGCCCAACTTCAAATAATATAGCACATTCCTGATGTAGGGTATGGGAATAGTTAAGCAGTTATTCCCTACAGCATATGAACCTACATACGGTAATTAGCGGTGAGATAGCAAGTATCTTCCTAATAATGCACCAACCGCCGACCAAGTATTCCCTCAAAAGATAACCTAATCAACAACGAAAAAACTACAGGTTCCAAGGCTAAAGAGTAAGCTACATTTAACCCTCCCGCCCCTCGCTGTTGAACCTTTTATTTCATAGGTAAATCAACCTATTTTAGATCATTATCAGATGCAAATTATAAGATTTTACTTGAGAAAGAAAAACTTAATAGTTAACAATTGTGGTATGGGAAGCCATATCAGCATGAAAATATCGTTTTCTATCTCATCCTTTCTGTCATTATAGGACACATCCATAATTCCTGAATGTATTTTAGACACGACAGCAGAGCCTGATACTGGTATTTATTCATTGTAAAAATTCTCTTCATTATTTTTTTGCACACATGACAGAATAAATTAGCGACTCAGAAACTACATAATTTCCAGGTATTTTATGTGGGAATCAAACAAATTGGCCTCAGGTATAGTACATTAAGTATTGCACCTAACTAGCAATTAGATTAAAATTCTAACAACAGAAGCTATATTACTTTAACCAAGTAAAGCTAATGCTGCATAGTCATACCAAATTATTTACATAAACTTGACTTTGCTGCACTATAGAGCTCAATAAAAGTTTGGAAAACCAACCTCATAAAAATAAACAAATCTGGCAAAGATAAAGTGATCTACTTCACCTTTTCTATAACACTTACCAGTTAACAACAAAGTAAACTTTGAGAAACCTACTTTAAAATTCAAAAGAAAACAATTATCCAAGGAAAACAATTATCTAACAAAAGCAGAACTTTGAACAAAGCATAAGATATAAAACAGATCACAAAATTAAGTTACCTCCGATTGATGACATACGAATAGAACGCTTCATGTTTTTTTATTCTCAGTATAGCTTCACAAACAAAACTTATTTCTAGCTTCAAATACAACAAAGACAATGTACAGACTAAGGCACAAAGTTTATCTCCTTTTTTAATAAGCTTAAACTTTCGCCCTAACATTTTACTCAAGGGACACATTATACAATAAAGACTCTTGAACTATGTCCCTATGGTGCTATGTCATATAATATATATAGCAATATGAATGTGTTTCAGTGTCTCATAAGTGCAATTATAATTTGAAACAACGATCGGCGCCATTCTAACTTTAAATTAAAGTGAAAACGGTGACAGAATTAATATATAGTTGTTGGGATAACAATATTCTGCCAAACACAAGTATGCTCATATGCTAAATTTGCACGTTAGGCATTGTAAAACAACCAATACAAGTTTAACTCAACATTTTCGATAAAATTTAATTTTGAAGAGATTCACTCGATGTTAAATTAACAGCGGTGATTTCTACACTTCTAAGATTTGAATTTAAATCATTCACAGCGCTAATAACTTTGTAAGAATTCCACTTCACCGAGGTCTATAGTTTATACCAAGTCTCAAGTACTAAATTAGACTTCAAATTTAAGCAGGTGCTTTCTGCTAAGGACTCGACATACAAATGGTTTTAATCGACACGTATTGCAGTGTTGAAAGCACGTTTTGTTATTTCGCGCGATATATCGTCTTCAATTTATGACGTAATAGATCGAAGGATTTGTTTACTTCGTCTGTGACGAATGTGACAAAAAGAGGAGTGACAGCATATTGAAGATTGCTGAGGGAATCAACTAAAACGTCATTGTAAGAATATATTACAATTGCGCATAAAGTATGGAGAATAAGTACGAACTGGAGGATATTATATTATGAAATTCATTAGAAACTTTGGAATAACAAAAATAGCAACGGCAATTTACGCACAGTTATCGCGAACCTAACTAAACTACTTTTGTCTCTCTGCATTTGCATTTGTCAACTCTTGTATGTACTAACCACAAATGATAGAGTTGCAAAGCGTCTATTATTATTAAGCGGTTGAAAGATCTTGCAATACACTTTCACAAACTTTATTCTATAACGCTTAACCAAACCAACGCACCCATTGCTCAGTCTTTTGCGATCATTCGATGCCGTAGTTCAAAAGCATATTAAGCTAGCGAGCATTTGGATAATGTATGATAATCTACAATGATAGAATGGACGTACAAATAGAATATAATTGACCTGAATACCAGCTTGATAAACGTGTTGTTTTCAAAGAATTCAAAAACAATTCTGGAAAATTTATTCACGTGATTTTTTTTGTTTTCGCGGGACAAAAACACGACGTCATAGTGATTCCCAGATTTAAGGGAATTAACAAAACATCACAATAACAGTTGTTAGTTACATTGATGCATGCGAAGTATGTGATGACGAATCAATGCGATAGTAATAATTTCCAATAAAGTCGTAAAACTTGTATTTAAACACAATCGTTTTGCGTATGATACGACACATACCGTAGTTAATATTTGCACATCGTGGGTATGAATACTGACGACAATACCGTCAAATATGGAATAACATTTACAACGAGAGAAACTATTATTTTATTAAAATAATTCTTTCAAAAATGGTCCAGCAAAGTGAACATGAGAACACTAAAATTGATGTTTTGTTTATTAGTTTCCCTGATGTACCAAACGTAGATGCGCTCACTTCTACTTTGATATTATACGAACTCAGATTCTTTCGGATTTAGATAATAATATAATAAATATAAGTTTATTTCGACTCCATAATCAGCAATAGACGATAAAATAATAGATAAAACAAAAATAAAAGTAACTGATTATAGAATCAGGAAAGCGAACAAAACCTAGAGTAAGGTTTGAAACGTACAGACTTTAGATGGAAAGGTATTGATAAAAGAAGTAGTACGTGCTCGCTCACCCAAGATGAAAATTTCGACAATAACAATGCAATAATATGGTTTGTCATCGTTAATCATTTGAAGCGATGTTTGATTTTTTGCCAAATGGCTCGAGCCTCTCTCAATAGGCGAATAGGATGCATTTAAACCAAATTTTCAAGAATTATACTGAATGACTGGAGATCCCTACTTGACCTTGACCAGGGCAAGAACTGAGAGAACTTTCTGTCCATACGACTTTGCCTATTTCATATGATGCAAATAATGAATGTACTAATAAATTTACTATACCTTCGGGTTCAATTATCTCCAACATAATCACCAAGCATATATATAGCCTACTTATTCCATAAATTGAAGAAACACTCCACCGTTTGGACTAGAGTCAAGTTACCGGTACCGTACCCTAGTATCCTACATAGAACTTTCCACAGCTGAATATAAACCAGAACACGTTAGTATTTTTGCCAAACTTGTAAATCCGATCGTAAATCAAAGCTCGTGCATTTGACGGAGACAGTTTGCAGATTGAAGACGACGCTTTCCATTGGCAAACAAACTATTGATATAGGATTCGCCCGATTTGTACACAATCTTTATTGTCATTGTGTGATCATAATAGACAGGTTACGGATGGACGCGCTTACAAAGACGCTTGAAAAGTTATCTGCGAACCCTCTAAGCACCCCTGAAGTATATGGAAACCTAATGTGGCGTACATAAGGGCGACAGAACCAGTAAATACTTAACCAAAATCGTATGAATAACGTGAAAGTAAGTGAGCCTTCGCCGTTCAAATAAATCGGGAACAACAAGTTAAATTGTGAATGATAGATACTGTACTGGTACCAACCCAACATACGTTTATTGAGATGTCGGTTTGGCAAAAGAAAACATTGACAGAACAAAATATGACGTCGTAGCAATAAAATGACGTCACATTACAAAAAAAATTGCTTTATATTTTAATGCGTGACGTAGGGACTTTGATAGCTCGCTCACCCATAAATGATATTTTCTACTTTATGAGGTCATACAAGTTGCATCGAATTCCTAGTAAAACGTCATCATATCACCAGATGAAAGAAAAAACTGATGAAATTCAGTTAAACCGGTACAAGCTAGTTATAACTGGTATAAATTTACCCAGCGCTTCATAAGGGTTATGTCTTTTAAAAAGCAGTCCGGCCTACAAAGCGTGGTGCCTTTTGTTGTTACACGTGTTATGAATTTGTGACGCAGCAAGGACAAATATTAGTTGATTTACGATGGCGCAGTAGTAATATGAAATAGAGCATAAGATAAGACCTTTTTATAGCTGAGAATGTGAAGAACATCAAATCTCTTAAAATTTAATACTTATGGGACTTCCCAACGCATTTCAGTTCCTTCGAAATAGACGATCGGTCGTTAGTATGAACAGCACAGATTGAAATCCACATACGGTAAGTAAATACAGAGCAAAAAGTGCTCATTTCATTTTCTATTGAAAATTCGGCGCTCCAGGAGTATGTGTACCAATATGACGGTAACTAATTTTTTTCGCCTACTTTACATCAAGTTATGTAACGGGACGGAAGCCTATGTGCTGGGGGTATATTCACTTGGCTAACACAGACAATCCCCTAAGTCGTAATAAAACTAAAATAAGAAAAATCGGAATAAAATTTTGGCCTGACCCTGACCTAGTACACATACCCTAGTACGGGAGTACCGAAAATTCGATGTAGCTTTTACAATTTCAACGACAGGAAAACGAGAGTATTTACCAATAACAACAAGACAATAGATGCTGAACTAAGGGAGTATACAATGAATAAAAATACATACAGTACGACGAGTGCTTAAAATTCCGCCATAATGCTGGTTGCATTTAGTAACCCTTTGCATTTCAGAGATGCCTTGAGAAATTCTCAATCTGTGGGAACGAAAAGCAATTGCCGCGAACCCACTGAGATAGTGGGATAAGAATCCCAGGATTGAATACATGTCTCGTCATTGTAAACTCGGGTACATCAAGACGAGCAGAAAATATACGCAAAGAAACGTTGGCGCTCCCGTAGTAAGTGAACCAAGATGGCGGACACCCGAACATAGTATGTGTACCAGGTTAGGATTAGGTCATAATATTATTCCAATTTTCCTTATTTTAGTTCTGTTACCAGTTCGGGGACTAGCCAAGTGACTCTCGTAGTATTTGCACCTGGAATCATGGCCTAACTCTAACCTGGTACACATACTACGTTCCGGTGTCCGCATACTAAGGGAGTACCGAAACGTCGAGTATTTATCGTGCAAAACCTCATAAAAATATGAATGACAAAAACATTTAAATATCCCTCGCATACCTTTATTTATAGAATAGACAAAAATTACCTTTCTGAAGCTTCCAAATGAGTTCAAATAAAAACCTATATCCCGCTAATTGAGTAAATGCATCTTTCCCGAATCTCAGTATACCAGAGTTGCACCATGCACATAACGGTGCATTTTAATATATAGAGATATCACCTTAATGCAGCTGTCACTCGTGTGTCTAAGTGTGAATTGTGACGTAACATACATTATTAACTCTTTGCTGGCGTACATAGCAGTAAAACAGATTTTTACAATCTAACATTACTTACATAAATATTAAAACGTCAAATGAACTTGTTTCGTATTACATCCGCTTAGCATACCACGATTAGTACCATACCGTTACCGTTTTGCAATCAGTTGCTGACAAGGGGTTAATGATGCTATGTTTACGCCTGTACGCTAAGGGAATAGTCTGCGGCTAAAAGTGCGCTTATTAATAAATGCAGGTGGTAACGTAAATATAAGATATATTTGAAAATGTTTTAAATTAGTAATATTGCGCCGGCAATATCTAGTTCAAGGCCATACAAGTTATATTCTATTCAGCCGCTTGTTATTCCCGGAGTATTATCCCGAAAAGAAAACAAATTTAAGAAAACATTGGCAAATTTGTGTGGTGTCACAATAAGGACCCTGAATGTGCCTTTTTAGGGTGCCCGCTAGGAGTGTATGGAAATAGTTGTATTAACATGAGTGGACTACATGAAATTGACGAATTATTTTTTGTCGAAAAGCGCTCTTAATAAACCCCATTTATACAAACTCCCATTGCGGAAGTATTTTGTAGCAATTTCGGTAAAGTTTATGTTTGTATATCCATTGTTCTTACGTGAAAATCACGTGCGCTCAGATAAAAAATAGTAGACAGAATAACACCTGTGAAAATGTGCAGTTAAACGTGACGAAATCTGACAGAAACATGTGCAAACTATATTATCACATTTCAGCTGTCAACATGTTGTTTCACTTCAAATGAAATCATTCTTGATCAACACTCGACATATTAAAATGAACTCCCAGCCTGCTGCCGTGCACTGGGAAGGCAACTCGGTCTGCTGCAGTTAGTGTTGGCAGAACTGGATACCACTGTTCCTTTTAACATTGGAGTTTCTAATCTTGTAGGCGATGATATCAAGCTATTCGTCCCGAACAAGACGATGTGAAAACAGTCATCGCTATGTGAGGAGATAATTTGGATTATTTTATTAAACTTACAGTCTAATAAAAACTCATAACTGGTGTTCAAATAGATATATAGTTGGATGTCAGCGTTCTACGCCGCACAGTCCGCGTATCGAAATTCTGCTACCAATCATCTCTAGGAAGCTCAAAAATAAGGGCAATACGCTAAAACTAAGATGATTTTAGGGTTGGGCCTAATCCACATCGAGAAAAAAGAAATCACGATAACTTAGTCCCTTTGATTCCTACAAGCTAAAGAACCAACTTTCATAGATGAAGACTCTTCTACGGTATCACAATAATATGAAAAACTGGTCACTCCAATAAGACTGTATATGTACTTACTTTCAAACCAAGCTTTTATAATTCCCCAGCACATGTTGGTCGGATATGCTTCTTCACAGCTACATAAGTACGTCATAAAATGACGTCATCAATATATACGCTTTCATATATTACGCCGTTTAAAAAACTAACATATATCTTAACTAATAAAATTAAATAATATTATATTGAGAAATGCATAAACCGTTTATAAGAAATGGCGTCATAGCACAAAAACGATGTCACAACAAAGCTTCACGAGAGAGCCTAACTCTACCTTCCACTATAGTAATGCGACACTGACGCTGCATCTAATATTGCTCTTTTCGTCCTAATGATTCATGAAAGTCATTTTAGTTCGCAGACTTTCATTTGTTCATCCGACTACAAATGTTGATTTCATTAGTCTCGCAATACCCATAATAGGAATTGTAACATCTGTGATTGGAAAATTTCTAGAATCAGAATATCAAGAGATTTCTTTTGACCCGCAGTCGGAAGTAATAGGCGCAAAAAAGCGAGAAAATTACAAAGGCGCGATGTCGCACGTGTTAGCTCAGGCCGCACAAATGATTGACACCGATTACGCTTACATTAGTAAAAAATCGAACGAAAACTCGAGTGTTATATCAAAGTACGTGCTGTTTTAAAAATCCGTATTTTTACAGTAGTAACGCTGATAATGTGTTAGCTAGTTGAGAAGCTGAGACTTGGTCGAAAAGTAAGGAGCATTTTATCAATGCATATTCCGAAGTTGGACGGCGAAAGAACAAAAGCAGAATACTTATAAATTAAAGTTAAAAACATGATCGCTTTCACGGCTCCCTCATATCTGAGAAAGTATTTTATTTATGAGGACATATTTAGTACCATATTGAACAAGCTTTCAGTCGCAGTGACGTAAATTAATTCGAAAACTGTGATCAGTTCAAGTTGAAGAATTTTGCCATGTTATAAGTCGTACTGTAGATTATTCTCATGATGGGTGTTCACATATTCATTTCAAAAGAAACTACACTTGATAAGACCGAAATCTTTTCATTACAAAACCCAATTTGAACCCCTTACGAGCGAAGCCTCGAGCATGGTGTTGAAGACTAATGAAAATGATTGGTTTCAAATTGAGAACTGGCGTTCAAAATATTTCTTCTCAACGAAATGCCTCAAGTCTGGTTCCATCGATATTAATATGGCTCTGCTATTATTCCCCTACCCAGATTTTCAGCCGATTTAATGAAGCGGATCTACTACTACATAGTATTCAACGAAATTTCTAAGTTTCAAGATTTCACCAAAAATATTACATTGACGATAGTCTCTTATACCTTTTTGTTTTCCTGATAGTCTTAACTGAAGGTGGCTTAAGTACTCAACCACTATCAATTGACATCTTCTGCTTATAATCACATACACTGTACATACTGTACATTCTATGCCGAAAGATTTTCCCGAAGACCTCATCGCTGTGAACTTTCTATTTACGTGTGTATTTTTCTGAAAGGGTAACTAGAAATGGAATCTCTTCTGACACAAACAAATTTTATACATATATCCTGGCGCATCAGTGGTCAAATCTCTTCTACGAGTAATCTTCCAATTTTTAAGACGGGGCTTGCTATTGGCGACCTTGTTTTGAGCAATATTTCAGCTGAGACAACGAGAGAAAGTCAAAAATAAATTTTCATGAATAAATATTCGAAAACAGCCATAAAAAGCGCTTCATAATATACTGTAACAGATTATATGCTTTGTGCAGGATATTTTAGTTTTACAACTTTAGTTCAAACACAAAGAACTACTCAATATAACATGCTGTGAACTTTTGTTATTTGGTCGAATTCAATCACACAAAGAGGATCTGGGTATCGTAAATTTTGTAAAGGTCCAAATATGATATCGGTAATTTTTCTATATAATTTTGGGAATCTTGAGAAAAATTCTGTGCGCCATCCAGTGTGGGTTGTTCTTTGCCGAGTATGGCCATAGATAAACCGCGCCTCGGCGGCGCGGTCCATCAATGACCATACCCGGCTTAGACATTTGAGCAGGTATATTGAAACGGGATGTCGACTAGGAATTCAAAACAGTGAAAACCAAATATATAATATTTATGTCGCATTCCTTATGATTGAAATTGTCTGGCCAAACGGTTTACTCCGACTGAACCAATGTGAGCTAAATGTTTGAACTGATGACTGATGGAACGCATCCAAGATGAATAAAATAAAAGATAGGTTTGTCGATTTTTTTGTTCAAAGATTTTGCTCAAAGTAAGGTCATACATTTTTATTCAGTGTAGAGCAGTGTATTATTTTTTCGGCGCTCCCGTGGTATTATGTAAAACAAGATGGCGGACACCTGAACATAGAATGTGTACCAGGTTAGAGTTAAACCATAATTTGTACCTGAAATTATGGCCTAATCCTAATCCGAAACAAATACTACGTTCCGGTGTCCGCCATCTTGTTGCACATACTACGGGAGTACCATTATTTCATCATATTGGTAAGAGATTAAAATGCTGCCTGATACACGTATGTCGTTTTAAAAGAAAATAGAATTCTTAATTTTCTTCTCTGACAACAATTGTGTTTTCGTTCGCAGCGCCCAACCACAAAAACACATCGGTATCAATCATTAAAAATCGATCAGATTCTTTTCATATCTTTGCGGACCCTGTTGCATTCATCGCGGATGTAAAACCATGCCTTAAGTCACTAATACTAAAATTACTAGGCGAATTTTTATAGTAATCAAGACCTACAATCAAATAGCTAAATAATCTTTAAAGCGTGAACTAATCCTATAAATCTGGCAACTACTTTATTAAACACCGTTCCATTCGCTTCAAAAGCTCAACTAAGTACTGCGATGTTGATTGAATACGCGTCTCTCAATATCACTAATGTATATTGTTCACACAAATCTAACTGGTAGATTCATTAACACCTAAGAACACAAGTCGTCGGATTGGAATGCTGCAAGAGCCGCGAAAATTAAGATTAATGACCTGATCGAGTCTGGCCGGATGTGAATATACAATTGAACATTTTAGGCCGTTGAAATTTGTTACAAAATCTAAATGTGGAAGATGTTACTGCAGTTCGAATTTACTTACCAATTAATATACGGCTACTTATAAATGTATGGTTAAATGCTAGCGCGAAAGCAATTAGGTTTACGCTAAAATAGTTGGTGATTTCACTAATTTTTTTCAGCAGTACTCTTTATTATGATTGTAACAACGAGTTAGTATAAGCAAAGATATTTATTAAATTCACAATAAATTTACTCAAAAATTTACCTTATTTTTTTACACTGACCTTTCTTACTACCGGATTAACAATTTGGTATGGAAACCAAGGTTAGATGGCGCATATATGTCCGATTCACATTAAAATATTTGGTAATTTCACTTTTTTCCTTGACAGTATTCCTCATGCTATTTCATAACAAGTTCGTAAATGAGCCCTAGTTACCTCCTAGCGCGGAATTTATCCAATTTACCAGAAAATCCTCGATAATTTCATTCATTTTTAACAGTATTCTTTATTATGTTTGCGACAACCAGTTGGTAAAGTTGAAATCACAAAGTCCACCAAGAATAAGGTTTTATAATCACAACAGAACAATTTCCCTTATCGTAATCAGGCCCTTATGACACTGCTAAAAATAAACCGCGTATTAAATGGAATATTACTATCAATTGAGCTTGAAACGAAACTACGGAAGATCACAATCGAATTCGGCGATTTTTAAAAGTCATGCTCCACAACTCTTTATTGGATAACTTAATTTTAGCCCGAATCAAAGCAAGATAGTTCATCTTAACTAAAAAATCGGTGACAATTTTGTCTTGATATATAACTTATGGTTTTCTCTAATGTTAAAATGAGTAATATCGTACCCATTAAAAGATCTTTAAACAGTAATTACACACTAACTAGTGATGTAAAAATGGAGAGATAAGTTCCCGACCTGGAACTCTTGTTTTGGCGAAACGTCATAAAAAGCTAATTCTCGCCTCTTCACTCAGCTCATTAGCATATTCGCTCGCTCTTTAGTGAAAAGCCGTGACATTGCTACATGAAAGTGGAAACTTCATAAAAATCCAAGGACAACTACAGATAAAAAAAAAATGACTTATCTATCAACGGCCCACAAACTTGTCTAAATGCATAAACAAAAACACACTACCGCGGCCGGGACACATTTGCGCCGCTTAATGATAATCGACCCTGTATGACCAACGTTTAAAATAGCTAACAAAGTTCAATTTCCTCTATCAAGCGGAATAAACTAAAACACACTTGCAACAATCACCTCCTCTGAACTATACACAATTGCGCTACCTAGTCACCATTTCCCGGTATAATCATCGACAGAACGGGATTCGACGGCTCGTTTCACCAAGACTATCAATACACTACACATAAATAGGTAATATACATGCATTACCAAATCCCTATTAGATAGGTAATTCCTTTTTAATCTGGCTATTCGAAAATCAATTCTAAATAGCAAGTCATTACTTAAAGAAGCTTAAAACCAGACAAAACACTTCCATAGTAATTATTTATGATGGCCTAATTACAAACAGACTTCAGTTGCTCTGCTCGTAACTAGAAATGTACCGACACTATTTTTCGCCGGTACCGATACGGTAACTTATCTTTCCCAAAATTCTGAATCAGATCAAAAAGCCGATATTGACCGATATTGCCCATACCGATACCGAAAAAATGACCGATGTTGCCGGTACCCGATGGCCGATACTGATACATCTCTACTCGTAACCCGTCCCTGGACAAGCAGCTACTTTAAAGCATCGATCTATTTATGTTAGTTGAATATTCAACCAAAATCTAGTCGAATCAGTTATACTGATCAAAAGTAATTGTTTATGATTGTTTTTAGGTTCAAGTTATTACCAAATAATCGCTTATAACTATCAAATGCGAAAATCACCCAAAGTTTTAAAAATCCATTTATGGCGTCATAATACATTTTAGGGAAAGCTAAAAAATTCATTAACATTATGGCGCCATAATGTAGTTTACGGAAATCCAAAATACTTGATTACGAAAGATATCAAACTTTAGGCGAGTGGTTAAAAGTAACCTTTGAATGGAAATTTCTATATAAAATTAGCAATTCGCAGCATTGGGGTATTTCGCAAAATATAGCAACCACTTTATTACAACCCAACAAGATTGTGCTGAAAAAAATAAACCAATTTTTCACTTACCCAGGACTGCAGTCGAGTTCGGCCTTTGTTTTCTTCTAGCGATACTTGCTGCTCGTTCTTGTCGCATTGCTGGTAAAATATTATCCGTGAACGAAGGAGGTTTCGCCCCTTCTTTTTGATCTTCATTATCCTTAGCTTTATCCGTTTCGTCAGCACTGGAATCTGTGGCCGATTTTGAAACCTCAATTTTTTCTGCTGTGACTTCATTCTGGAAGACAATTCAATAGTTAAAGACCAAAGCTTTGATATACGGACATGAATGTCAAGTGTCAAAAAATGAGGTTAAAATAAAACTGCGCTAACGTAGTATGTGACCTGATAACCCTAAGCTGGTACACATACTATGTTCAGGTTGTACGCCATCTTGGTGCACATACTGCGGGATCACCAATTAAGCAGTGAAATTTTGGATGAAATATCGAGTCCGAGAGAACTAAGAGGACCTAAATAGAAGTGATAGTCTTTTAGCGGTTCCAACCACGGGCGTACCTAGTCCTAGGGCACCCCCTCATTTGAGAGAAAAAAAATTCTGTGTCATATATAGCGATTATTTTCAGACCCATAAGACTCTCGAAGGCCTCAAGTTGAAACCTCACGTTTTGCGGTCGCTAGCTGTTGCGGTCCGACTTGGCAAATAGAAGTTTCGATATATAGCCCACAAGCTAACTTAGAAGTGATTACAAGCGCTGCGCAGCAATTAACTTTGTTACACCAATGTTTTTATGCTAGAAAAAAGAAATATTGTAAAGGCATCGTTTACTTCGGCGATGTCAAATTATTTTTAACTTCAAACAGTTATAAAATGTGGCGACTACCTTTTCGACTTCTTTACTTTCAGCTGCTTTGTTGATGAATTCTTGTTGTCTTGCTAATGCTTGTTCTTCTTTCTTGCGTTTCAGTTGTTCAGTCTGGAGAGAAACAAGAGAAAAGTTATAGGACGTATCAAAACTAATGGAATGAAAAGATAGTTTGATAACCTGAAAAAGGTGCGCCCGAAGTACGTGTACCCATATGGCGCACAAGCTGAACATAGTATATCTACCAGATAAAGGTTCAGGTTGTGCGTCACCTTGGTACACATACCTCCGGAGCGACCTAAGAAGGCCGAGGAACAGTCTTGGGTATTCCCTAGTTCTGCTATCAACGACAATTCGCGCATTCAATGAAATAAAATCAGAATGGCATTGCCAGTATTAGTACTGTATTTGTTATACTCTCTTTTCCACGCCTTCGCTTCTTACAAGGCACTACACAGGCCCCTTCCCTCCGAAAATTCGTGAATACGTCCCTGATAGCGATTTCCAAATAGCTACTTTCTGAAAGGGTCGGATTTCTCTGGTTCTGCATTGCTTACCCAAACCATTACTACACCATGGGTGAAATGGCGAGCATAGGTTTTTAGATGTGTATGCTCCGATACCGACATACTACGTATAAAGCTTTAACTACTAGGTTAGGTTATGGTGCGAATTTCGGCGCTCCGGAGGTATTCGTACCAAGATGACACACAACCTGAAAAACCCTGATCTGGTACATATACTATGTTCAGGTTGTGCGCCATCTTGGTACGAATAATTCGGGAGAACCAAAATTTCTATATGGCAATGTATGAGGCAGGTAGTAATAAGAATAAGCAAATTCAATATCATTGAAAATACGGGGATTTTTTATCATGAAAGCAGGAAAAGCACTCGTGAATGATATTCAAAGATATAGCGCAATTATTGACAAAGAGGTGTGTTATGATGCTCAGATCGTCGAAGATTTAACTTTAGTCTAAAAAAATATCGCGGTTTAAAGATATATTTATTCAAAAGTAGATCAGGGGGTGTGAGACAGCGTGCAAGAAATATTCGCGTTCTAATCGACAATTCTAACTATTTCACACCAATTCCTGATACTTCCACATCAAATAAATCTGATTTTCCTCGATTCTTGAAATTCTTCTTTCCATAACTTTAGTATTATGAATCATAATGTGACGCAATTCTTCTAATTGTGACGACATTTTTGTTTCCGCCTTTGAATCAGAGGGAATTTGAAACTGGAATACTGTACGAGGGTGTGGGATTCCACTTAATTCTGGCAACGGTAAAAATATATCATCTTTGGTCGTCAATGCCGGATTGTCTTTTAGACATTCCCTCGCATCGGGGTGATGGACCATCGGACGACTGTTGTCATTCTCATTCTTTTTCTGTTTAAATCCTGACCTAATTTGCGATGGTGGGGCTGAGTATTTGCGACGCGTGTCCGTAGGGGTCTTCTGTGTATAAGAGGAACTTTTACGATCATTTGGTGAAGCTTTAGGGCTTTCTTTCTGAGTATTTGCACCAGGTTTAAGGTTTTTATTTGGCGCTCTCCCTCCTGTGCCAGATCTTTTGGGACTATCCATATTCTTTCCATGACTAGGCGACGATTTTGGCGAATGCCGAGGACTCCACGAATTTGACCTTTGTCGATTTGAACTTGGCGTATTAACGCCGAGACGGTTCGGAGACGAAGTACTTGACCCAGTGTGAGTGTATCGGGGCTGTGGTCGATTCCCGGATGGTCTTCGTCTTCGTGGAGATGCTGACGACTGAGGACTATCAGCAGACATAATGAATCTGCGATCTACTGATAAACTATTATTTGCACCCTCTAGCTCGACTATTGAATGCAGCGTGAAACAATTTTCAAATGTTCTTCAGTTTCAATATTCGTAGGCAAGAACCTAAGTGCTAATAAAAACACCCCTTATTTCACCACAGACAAAAAAATCAGATCCGATATAGAATTAAATTATGCATGTCGTGATTACTCAAGAAGCACTACTAATAGCTACCGTTACATTATACGCATAAAATACATATCGATAATGACAGCCGAATAGGCAAGTCAGATAAAGTATTCTTAATAGATACCTTACTCTTACTGGATGCTAATTACTAAAAACTAGACCAATGCAGCTCGATTAATAATCAAAATGCTAAGCCACAGCGTCATGTAGCTCACAAATAGTACACAATAATAGTAATCAAGTAGGCAGATGTAAGAGCCGAGTAATACCGTCTGAAACTATACTAACTAAGCAAGACCTACCGCGCTATGCAAAACGTATTTCCTTTTCATCGGGCCTATTGTATGTCTCATTACACGGATGCAAATGCCATAAGAGGACGACAAACAAAGTGTTCGCAGACCGCATTAGTATAGTTGCTCACAGACACAAAACATGACATTTTCAACTAAAAAGCCAAACAGGTATATGGTAGGTTGTCACCTGAAAATGCGGTAATAGAAATTACGGAAAAACGCTGAAATTGGAAGCCGAAAATGGAAGAAATTTTAATGTGTTTTATGGATCCAAGATATTGTGTTACCTTTCCAATATTTTAATATTTATAGAATTGTCTTTACCACTGACCAACTCGATTTACGTGATGTAAACAAATACAGACTGTTTAAATTTTTAGGCGCTTGTATTTCATACCCTACTCCAGTTGCAAACATATAGTACATATCGATACAGTGTAAAAATATCTGCGGTTTCAAGAATAAGAAGGAAACCAATAACACATAATGAGGCGAGCAGAAATCACGGTAATTCATATCAATTTACATATCAAGCCAAATGGCCAAATGGCTTCAGCATTTTATAGGTTTAATGTAAATAGCTGCCCTCTTTCAGTTTGTGAAAAAATGCACAGAACATTTACATGCGATTGCATACGAAAAGGCTTTGTGCACATGCACAGAAAGAATAAATTATTCCCGCTGAGTTATGCAACAGTGGGAATCACAATTTCAACAAAGTATTTCAATCTCACCTTTATAAAAGCAGCAGTAGATTGTTGATATGATTTATTTCCGAAAATAAAATTACGAACTCGACTTGCGAATAATCCCATGGTTAGTTGCAAGACATTAAATATACTATCTAAATTTGATTACATAATTACGAACAAAAGTGGTTAAGTTGGAGAAAAAGTCATCACAATCATCATTTTGTGAGAATTAGTAAAATTTGCTCCAGCATTCAACTGCTGAAAATGAAGCGCTTTTGCTCGATGAGAAGACAAACCAGGGTTATTGTCAATAGCATGCAACATAAATGATAATAAAATCAAAAGCTTATACAGTATAGGTATAGTACTCGGGCATTTAAGCGAGGCTATACTCAAGCCCAATATTATGAATTTTAATATAACTTCTTACTTTTTCATGAATCAAAAGAAAAGTCAGTATGAATTTACAACTATACCAGCCAACAATTTTTTGACAAAAACTATTTGATTTAACCCTAGCGAAAGCTCAACTAACCAGTCGCGATATTTGAGATAGGTCACAGCCTGCGTTTTTAAATGTCTCACTTCTATAATTCAGACTGTCTTACAATCCCACTACTTAACTCCTATTCTAAATTGAGGCCACGTTTGTCACTGAATCCGGTAATGTTGATTCTTCTTTAGCATTCTATCTATTCTCTCCATCTGCAATGAAACGTGACATGAACTCTCTGATTGTTTTCACACAATATAGGAAATGAGTAAGATTATTATGACGTCACATTCAATACAATCTGCTTGACGACAATGTCACTTTCTAGTCTGAACTAAGGCAATATGTTTAGTTTAGCTCAACTTTAACGTGACTGTGCAGACTGTATTTTCTTTTGTATAACTTTACTAAAACTGAATTAAAAGTATATAGATCGCTTAGAGTTGCGAAGTGTCGCGTACTGAGGCATGTTCATAGAAGGCTAAGGCTAAATATATTAGACTGCAGCACTGCACCCATATTCCGTTCCATTCATCTGTGTCCCCCAACTGTGATAACTTAATCTTAATCTGGATAAACTATAATAAGCCTTTGGTCCCTTGAAAATTTTCTATCAGTATTCGTAAGTTTCTACTTTTATGGTTTTTAGAGCACGGAACATCTCAAAGCTAACCTGTTCAAAAAAAACCATAACTTGAAAGGTACCTGTATCCCGACGTCCCACAGTATGTAATTTAACATAAGCTAGAAATATATTCAATCCTAACTGCTTCCCACAAATCCTTACATATCGACCCAGCCTCTAAAACCACATAACACTAACTACTACAACCAGCCTAGCCAATTAAAGTTGTAATTTAAGAAGAAATTTGTAACGATGGCGACATAATTAAATTATCTTTTGAGCGATCGTTTTATAAGATGAATAGAAGATCTCGCAATAACACTCAATAGAAAACTAAACGAAGCCATATGAACTCAGAACCTTTTTAATTCACCTCGCAAATTTGAAATAAGGCAAACAGAGAGCGATGAATAATTTAGAACTTAGTTCCTATACAATAAAAATCCGAATCGACTATTTGCTTAATAAAAACTTTATCGAGGCAAGGGCGCCTTCAAATACACGCGGAGTGAATATGTCATATTTTATTGGCTAAATTCAAAAAAGAATGAAATTTTGTAGATGTAGTAAGGGTATTCAGAAAAAGGTAATCCTGCATTCTCTCAGAACAAAGCACTGCACGAGTAGACTAGTAGATGCTATATAGGAATATGGAACTTTTCGGTCTCTTCAGTTGGTAGTAGACCAAACCCTACAATTCTGTACAAACGGGCAGTTTATAAGCGTAGGGACGGCAGTATTGGTAATGACTTCTAGCTTTTTTGCTTAGTATAGTCTCTAAACGACCCATCTATGCTACATCCTAGCTCAATCCTGTACTAGACAATTTTGTTCAGTGCCACATGAGAGTACCTGAAGCTTAAATTAATTTCAATAATTTTTCTTCTGAACCTCGATATTAGTTTAGTTTCGCTTGACTAGGTAAGGTCAAAGTTAATCTAGATCTAGGGAACTGTATAATCATGTCCGAATGTCTTAAAAGGTCAAAGTTCGCCTAAGTAACATTCCCCAGTCATGGCAAGTGTACGAAGGGAGTAAAAAGGCTAAATTTAAAGCTAAAATAAGTCACTACACCTCAATCTCTCTAAAATACCGATAAATATAGAGAAATAAAAATGAAATTCATATTTCAGATCCCAAATGATATGCATAAACGAGCTATCCTAGGCAACATCATACACATTTGAATATGAATCAAAATATACTTATCGGCGGAAGTGAGCACCAGAAATGACGTGTTCCCTGGCAACGATATCCTGGGCCGAGCATGTGAGACAGATAAATCAAACAACGAAAACAGGCCCCACGCATGGCCCAAACCTATTCCAAACATAATCCAAAAGCTTGCATTCTGATTACAATATACACTCGATATCAGTAATAGTGATGTAACAATGAAAATAAAAGGAAATTCAGACGACTGATGGTGAGTAATGCAACCTATAAGACGGGTTATGTGTTGCATATACCGGTGTTTCCCAACCTTTCTTAGTTCGCGGCTCACTTTTATTGCCAATATTTTTGTGCGACCATCATCAATGTGATGTCGCTATAGGAGAAATAAAAAAACAATGTATCCACATGCAATATACTACTAATGTGAAACATGAGCTTGCTTGCAATGCAAAGCTACATTCATGTAACCTAATGAATATGTAGAGACGTACTGAAATTAATAACGAGACACAACGTATATTTCTAATTTTTACATTGTTCCATATTTGTTATGTAATGATAATGCCACAATTTCCCGATCTAGTAGAAACCTGTATGTAACATTTAGAAACGCTTGACTATCCACTGGGTGGGAAGCATTGGCGTATACAATACCATAAAGAAGGTGATTCAAAAAGGTAATACGTGCAATCTGCAGAATATGGGACGTTGTGTCTTGCAAAGAATCCACGCAAGACTTCCGACTTCATTCCATATGTCTGTTCTAATTTAAAATCGATTGCTTCAAGTGTAAGTCCTTACTGAGTCAAGACAACTTATACCCTAAGCCAGTGGTCGATGAAACTGCGGCCCGTGAACAAAGTTTTTGTGTCCCTCGAATAAACTAACTCACTTTTAAAACGGAGACGCTCATAAATTTATTATTTGTGCACGGTTTTATGCCGTAACAATTGCTGTTGCATGGCGTTTGATTTGTAGTAGCATGAGTGAAAACAACGTTCTTACCGTTGTAATTGTCAGTTAAGTTTATTTAGATTTTTTTCAAATTGGTTGGCAACGAGAGTCGTACGTTTCAAAGTAAAATATTGCTTTGTTGCGTATCGTGTAAATCCTGTTTGCTTAACCAGTCATGTCAGTCGCGAGTGCGCCATAATTTGAAATTTATTGTGGTAATTGTTTATAGGCGGAAATTAATGAATCCGATATAATAATGTAAGCTATTAATTGTGTAAACTGTGAGACAATTCATTAATAAATAAAAAAAAAATTGATTTGAGTATGTTCCAAATAGGAAAAAAACATGTTATTTTGCTTACCAGTGTAGAATTACATTGAGAAAGAGCAGCAAGAAGAGTATCTGTCACTTTATCTGATATCAGAGTAGCAACGGTCAAGTTCATTTCGCTGTAATGAATAAGATAATTTAATGACGTCATATGGTTCTTGAGAACAACAAATAAAGAGCGTCACCAAGATGGGATTTTCATATTCGTCCCAGGAGGAAGCCAATAAAGGGATTTAATCACATGGCGAACCTCGGCATCTTGTCCGGTTACCAGTCCATGTCGGATATGGACTCGTTACTTTGCTAAGAGTCTCCCTCCATTGCTTTAGACCGAGTGAACATGTTTTTCAATTGAGAAGACGTTCATAAAACTAAATGAAAAATGCGATGCCTAGTTGTTCCTAGCGATTAATCAAATATGAGCAGTTTCAGTAAAATCGTCATAATATTAGTTTGAGCCGTTTTAAAATTTAGATAATTGTATTGATAAACTGTCCCTCCACGCACGAACACACGCGTACGCAAACACAGATAATCGCACACATAGACATACATACACTCGAGACTTATTTTATATTTCCAGCTCGACCAACCTGACTTTATTAATGATCTCAGTTCCGGTTTGCTTGATCACGTGATCTTTGACGAACGACGATGGAAGACGACTTCGTTCTTTTGATTTTTCTTCGATTTCGTCTCTTATTCCTTCGAAAATATGTGGGCACTGAGACTCTGCGTTCTTTGTCATGGATTGAACAGTGTTCTGGGTAAAGGAGAAAACAAAATTGAAAAGTGATGAAATAAAACAGCTTTCCCTACCAGTGAGGAATGTTATTGTGTTTGGGGCGTGAATTTTACTGTATTAGTAAAATGAATTGTATTGAATGTACTGAATTGTACTGTAAATTTCTGTATTTGTGTGTAGTATTTTCAATATTTTATTGACTTACCGTATTTAGTAATATTGTAATACGTATTGATGCACATATTATGAATTAAATGAATTGCGCAAAAGTTATGGTGTGAATTTAAAGTAACAGTAGCTAATGAAACATTAAAGATAGGATAGCAAAAGAGAAAAAGTTACAGAATAGGCCAAGAGCAATGATATCAAAAAAGATTAAAATCACAGCAATGAAACAGCGCAACGATTTAAATGGACACCAGGATACGAAAGCTAAACGAATAATATGAGCACTGCAAATTGCGTCAAAATTTTTAAAGATGAAGATCATACGAAAGCGTGTCTGTAAATTAAAAAAAGCGGAATTTGTGGTGAAATATCCGACCTAAATGACTCAGAAATTTGAAAAAAAATAGAAAACTATTATGTGATAAACCCATTTTAAACAAAGGAACGGGCAATTGTTGATGCAAAATATAAAGCTCCGTAGCGACACCATGTGGCAACTTAAACGCTAGACTAAATGAAATCCCAATTATGTGTGTTACATACAGTCTAACTAAGAAGCAAGAATTTTGTCTGCATGGGTCGAATATGATATGGAAGAAATTTTCAACAAGGTGTAATTTCCTGGTATCAACTAAACATACGTTTTAACAAGGGCGCTCGACCTTGACCTCGGGCGGAATATAAACATCGTGGGCGCAAGAATAATACTGTATTCCGATTTAACGTACTTCAAATCAATTCGTCAAAACAGAAACAAATCGAGAATGGAAACCACAAGCAAGTACTGAGAGCGACATAAAGAGAAATGGTCGCTCCAGAAGTATATGTACCAATATGGAAGTTACTAATTTTGTTCGCCTACTTTACATCAAATTATAGGGGTGTATTCACTTGGCTAATACAGACAGTCCCAGAACTCATAATACAACTAAAATAAGGAAAATCGGAATAAAATTATGGCCTAACCCTAACCTGGGACACACACTACGGGAGAAATGAGCAGTTGTTGCTAAGATAAGAAAAGAAACTCAAAATCACGGAAACGAATGAAAAAAATGGGGATGGCAGTTGCGTGACTGGAATATATTAGTCGCCCTAGATTTGAGCACCGAAGAGATCAAAAGGGCGACATGTACGTAAAATACTTCCAACATGAATAATCAGCTACTTAGAATCGTGGAAACAATTAAAAAGAATGGCATGGTTTATTTTATAGAGATAAAGTGTTCTTCCTAGGAAGGGAATAAACAAACTTTCTGGTCGCCTTATACAACAATTGAACATCTAAAAATAATAAGGAGTAGTACCATATCAATGGCCTTATCTGTGAAGCGCTACTGCGTCACAGCCCGCAATGTAGACAGCAGGTTTGACTTTTAGGGCAGTTATATACACAAGACTTGCACAGACAATGAAATGCGTGTTCTACGTAAAGACTTTAACAACTTGTTCTTTAAATATTTTTGAATTCTCTATACTCTATTTGAATTCAAAACAACAAAAGTTTTTTTCGGAGATGATCGAGGCAAACAAAACACAACATAAAAACCAATAACAAGCCGCTTTAAAATCCGATTTCAACCGCCTCTGGCTACTTGAACCTCACTGTAAAAAAGGATGTAAATTTGACTATAATTTACTGTATATTCAATTGAATAAAACCATTCAAAATGCCAAATGTTTGGCAGTACATACAAGAAAATAGGGTACTCATGTAGTATGTGAACCAAAATGACAGACACCGAAACGTAGTATGTGTACCAGGTGAGGGGTAGGCCATAATTTCAGGTACAAATACTACTGGAGTCACTTGGTTTGTCCCCGAACTCGTAATAGAAGTAAAAGAGAGGAAATTGGAATGAAATTATGTCCTAACCCTAACCTGGTACATATACTACGTTCCGGTGTCTGCCATCTTGGTTCACGTACTACGGGACCGCCGAAAATAGATTAGTATATCATCAAATAAAACATTGAAATGCCGGGTAAACTTCTCAAACTTTATAACAGCGTTGCAAACTCAAGTGCAAAATATGCGGTATATCGGGTTACTATGTGTTGTTTTAGAAATGAGCGGTTCACGACGGATAAGCTGTGTACCATAATACATTGACGTCCATTAGAATTTTGACTTCATATTATATTTTCAAAGAAAAATTAAATGAAATTGATTTTGATAGATTCACAAAAATTGATGAGCATATCCACTTTCATTACGAATAAGACTTATAACAACAAGGAGATAAGGCGAACAGACTCTGTATTATAAATATTTCTTCGATATTTCTCGTAATCAAAAAATCTAAAACAAATCCTTCTTTAATTATTAAACATATACCCTATTCATTCTGTTTTATCTAATCAATGAGCAAAAGTTTGCGTTACAAACCAAATACAAATTTATAGACATGGGTATTATACATTCACGAACAGCCACGAACGAGGCTACGAACAAGCCACCACGATGCTATTATCTCTTTTCGGAAAAACCGCAATATTATCGATAAAATTGATTTAAATCAAATGGTTCTCTATAAAACCAACCTTTATATGTTCTTGAACCATTGCATCCATTTCTTTTGCCATTTGTTCAAGCTTTCTTCGCAAGTTACTGTGATCGCCTGATGTTTTCTCCATGGCCAATCCGTAGATGTCTGACAACAACTGAAATAATAATGAATAGTTTGGCAACAATAGGGCAAATATTGGTATCGTGACGTAATAATGCCTTAGATGTAACAAACAAAATTCGCAAATTGGCTGAAAACAGCAAATGAGTTAGTTATTTGGCAATAATCGGGCAATAATTGGTATCAAGACGACATAATGCATAACTGCAAATTCCGCAAATTGACTCTAAACACAAGAATAAGTTGAGGAATAGGGTTTATAATAGAACCATATATAGCACACACTAAAAATATACCTGACATATTCCACCGGCCAAGGCATGGAAACCTTGAACTCTTCCGCAGGCATTTTCTCAAATAACCAGTAAACCAATAATAACTCCAATAAACTCAAGTCAACTAAACAATCATTCCAAAACCCTAGACTGACTAAAAGTTATTAGAAAAATGAAATATGACATATTAGTTAAGATTTGGATATAGATTGGTTAGCCGAATAAATGTGGTTAACGGTTAAAGTTTATACTAGCCGGTAACGGTTTTCTGTCTGTTCAACAGGCCTGAACATAATACACTTCTACAATTCCCGCTTCAAAACATATGAAATTTCCATGGATTCAAACAACAAATACGATCAATTCTTGTTCATTTGTTCTATTTGACAAGACTATCTAACTGACGCGAATTTTAGCTTTGTTTTAATTTCAATAAAGTAACCTTGTTTAATAATTTGTCCCTTTGAAACGTATACTAATCACAAAATTCAACGTTTTATTAATGCAGAATATAAAGAAACGACGTAAATTAACTCTGGTGAATCGCCAAAATCCGAATTCTCCGCTTTTTTGAAACCCTAAGACCTCTCTTGAACATTATAACCTAGAATTTGAAACTGTGCTAATGCAACACACACCTCTAACCGTAAACCTTGAATGATTAAAAATAATTACATCATAAAAAGAATGAGAAAAAACCTGTCTATAGCACGTTGACATTTGGTTGTGTTGACTAAAACGAATTTATACATAAGTGTCTAAAGCATGGGTTAATATTGCAATTGACATTAACACTGGTCGGCACGGTTTTAAAAATTTGAATAACGGTGAATTTTAGGTTGAATTTACAAAATTTGTAAGAGTGTACGCTTATAAAGTCGTTAAGCTTCATCAATCTCAATTAACGTTCAGTAATAGCTTTACGTATTTTGCTAAATTTAGCACAAGCACAAGATAAACGGTGAGTAAATACATCCAATTGCCAACATTTTACGGAAAAAAAATAATTTACATAGATTTACGTCCTAAGTTTGGAAAGTATAGGAACCTCTATTCTATCTTATAGTCATACGCAGGGGGTCACTCCTCCCCCTTTTGAAATGTAAAAAAAGACATTTTTCTGTATCATATACATTACAATTTCTCGTAGCGTATAACGTTTTTTAGACACTCAGGGGGGCTCCCGAAGTATGCGAACCAAGATGGCGGACATCGGAATGTAATATGTGTACTAGGTTAGGGTTAGGCCATAATTTTAGGTATAGATGCTACGGGAGGCTCTTGGCTAGTCTTCGAGCTGATAATAGGACTAAAATAAGGAAAATTGGAAAAAAAATTATCGCCTAACCCTAACCTGTTACCCATGTTACGTTCCGATGTCCGCCATCTTGGTTCGCATACTTCGGGAGCACCCACTCAGGATTATTGGAAACCCACTGTTCCGCTAGCTCATAAGTCTAACTTGGCAATTTGAAATTTCAGAACCTACGAATGAGTGTACCGATCTAGACGCGACAGTAAAATTCGAGTTATTTCACTCATTTTTTCTATTAGCGTTTTACAATTTCTGCAAAGGTTCGATACACGTTTGCATATAAATTTATCGATAAGTTCTAAATTTAAATTAAATTTGCAAAATGATGCTGTGAAGTGAAAACGTTCAATTAATTAGCATTTTATAGTAACGAAAAATCTGAGAATTTTGAGGCTTGTGGATATCATAAGATTGTTTAACAAGAACTTTTTTCTAGCTTCTTCGTCGAAGATAACATTTTTTGAACTCGGAATCTTGAGGTGTTGTTGGAGTCAAAATTTTGTGTAACCGTGGGAATCGTATTTCCGAATGACTCGGAGTTGAGGATCGATTGAAACTTTACCTAAATCCACCAATATACGAATTCGACGTATTTTATGATTGGTTTCTCAATGCTATAGCACACGATAACTTTCTCATGTAAGTGGAATGAGATCAACTCGTTTTTTTTTGTTAAATTGCTCCTTTCGCTATTTTGGAACTCTCTCCCCCCCCGTGCATAAAACTACTTTGTTCAATATTAATGGATTCTTCGCTAGTGTTAGGTTCGCACTCCCCATTCTTGTATAGTTTAATTAGTTTATTATGTTTCATGAATAAGTATTATAGTAATTATGAAAAACTACGGAATACTGGATTAACTGGAATTACTACGGCAAATACAAAGCAAAATTTCTTCTTGGAGAAATTACCGACCGAATGGGAAAAGTTGCGCGACATTCCAAAAATGAGTTCGCAATGCATCATGTATGGTCATGTTCATACGAGGTGACCGTATATTTGAACCCATGTTTATTTCTGCGGGTTCAATCTATATGCGGGTGCTAAAACCCATGGGTTAGGGTTAGTATTGGTTCAAATATCCGCAAAACAAAATTTTTTTCCATACGTGCAATAGTATGCAGGTCCAGGTGCATTTGTCGTGGGTTCAAATGTACGTGGTTCAAGTGTACGGGAACCGTCATAACGAATATGTGACACTTCGTATTGAATCATTTGGCGCTCCAGAAGTATGTGTACCAATATGAAGGTAACTAATTTTGTTCGCCCACTTTACATCAAGTTGTATAAAGGGACTGAAACCTATGGCCAGGAAGAATATTCACTTAGCTAGCACAGACAGTCCCCGAACTCGTAATAAAACTAAAATAAGGAAAATCGGAAAAAAATCTTGGCTTAACCCGAACCTGGTATACATACTACGAGAGTGCCATTTATTTACCGACATAATTATTCAAATGCGACCTTATTTACGAATCGCCTTTTTTTGTCGGCTTCGTCATAGGTCTTGTGATATCTTTAAACTCGTGATCGTCGAAATTAGCAACGAACGAGCGATGAAACTCGACTAATTTATAATTTTTACCAAATGATCGTGATAGCTATGTAATCTCATATATAACATTACTCTTACAAATGTACATATTACCATTAATTAATGGTGATTTTTTGAATTATATCACTCGATTGTCGCTAGCCTGAAAACTTTTTGCATCGATCGTATTGTATTTTTACGGTAAGTAATTGTATGAATAGGATACAAGCGCCAACTGTTGATTTACGCCAGGGGTCGGCAAACTTTTGTCGCTCGCGGGCCAAAATTAAGGTTTGCAAGTCATTGGCGGGCCGCATATATTTTTAGAAAGTTGAAAACCGAACGGATGATACTTTTTATAATAAAAATCAAGCCGTGATACATCTTTCGAACAGAATATAGATTTATTTACTCATTGCATTGCATCTCAAAAAATCCCATTCGAATATTTTCGGCACCATTGAACCTTTTGCACTTAGCATCAACGTTTCTGCGTTTCGTTGCCATTTGTCTGATTATAATTAAATTATAAGCTCATTAAACGAGAAATTGTGAGTTATATACTTGTTAGGTTATAAAATAATTTAGTCTACACGTGTCTCACAATAAATTCTGATATGCAAAGAATATAATCGTCAAAACAACTGCTTTGCTACTATAATTCGGTGAGGCGTCGCGGAACCGTCGCGTGCCGTAGTTTGCAAACCAGAATTTCATGTCAAACTGGTTAAGAAAAAAGCTTAGGATGACCAACGCTGTTATCATTCAACAAAAACGTACATTTATCAGATTCTATATATTTACGTATGAAATACAATTTAGTACGTAAATATTTTAAAATAGAAAATATTTTACATATTATTTTACAGTATAATAATAATATACAAAACATACTATTATTATTATCATTACGATTACGCATATATTGACATTTCTTAAAAGTCATTATGAATGATGATTTAGCAGACGTCATAATGAATATTAATTTTTTGAAAAACATACGAAAATCGAAAATTTTTGATACTTAAATAATACTTTGATATTTGATGATTATAATTATGAATAAAAAATTGTTGAAAATAACTAGAAAACTACAGTTATTGAAAATATTACTCCTCCATAAGTTTGAGTAATAATAGGTACTTTTCAAACTTTCTCACATTTTGTAAAACTTACGCCGTACGCGAATAGATACATCTTAGTATGATAGCTTTAATAGCGTTCGTTTTAACAGCAAATTGCGGAATTCCTCACAGTGTTTATTTTAAAACTTTGCGAACAAAACAAAATAACAAATAGCGAGAATTTCGGGAAATAATAAATAAATCGATATAATACAAAACAATACTAATGACACAGAAAATTTGAAAATGGGTGGATTGTGAAAGCACCCAAATATTGAAATAATCCCATTGTCTGAAAGTCCCATAATTTTCAGTCTCTTTACACAACTTGATGTAAAGTAGGCGAACAAAAATAGTTACCTCCATATTGGTACACACGCTTCTGGAGCGCTTTTAACACGCACAATGTCAAAATGTACAGTCGGAAAATTGAACTTTTTGTGCTGGGATTGGAACCGAAAGCGGTGTCGTAATTACAAGTCCGTTATCAAAGTCCGAATTCCAGATGACTTAAAAAGGGTCGGAATCGAAATTTCAACTCAAACTAAAAAAGCTGCAAACTGTCGATGGTTAAAATGTTCTGGTTCCGGATTCAGAGTCAAACTTTCTATCGAATCGGAGTTAGTGGTTTGGAAGGGACAGGGTACAAATTTTAATGGACACGTTTAGTGGACATAACGATCGTTTCAATATTATGTTGTTATTGTTATTATTTGTCTCCATTTTTAAAAAATCGCTTTTCTCTTCAAATAATGGACCAATTGCTTTGAAATTTTCAGTGGTTAAAGATAAAATTTTTCTCCAGAAGGCTATTACTTTTTTTCGCTATGACGTCATTAAAATTATTGCCATTGGGTGTCCATATATTTGAGCATAGCTCTCTTGTTTCATTGTGAGCACTCATTTACATGGCCCTATATACGTAATATGTACTAGAATTGGCTGTTTTGTCCAGATTGGATTCGTTCCTAGTAAGTACAACAGAAATACTTACTACGCGTTTCAAAAACGAGTATTATTACGTCGTAAATATTCTTTCTTGACGAATATTGTCAAGTTATGAGAATGCTTAAAAAACTATCGTTGATAAGTTAAAACCTATTTGACCAGATACGCGATCTCATCACATGCGTAGGAGTTTTGAAAGCTTTATTCGAGAACAAAACTATTAAAACCCAGACATACATAAGGCAAATATTATTTGCTTTTAAACCTTGTTCTATGAGTTAAAATTATCGTTTTACATCCCCCCAACCCCTAGAAAAATATAATTTTCACGACCGCGTTTTCACTACGTACAAAGCTCTGTGCAGGTAATCATTGGGGAGATACCATTTATGAAAGGACCGGAATATTTTCGGTTTTACATTTTCTTCCCTATCTATAAAACTTGAAGCCAAAAAATTTTCAAATTTTCTACGTTACAAATCGCTATGACACTATTTGATACACTTCTATTTTGTCCGTAGACGAAAACACTAGACATTTGCAAAAAAAGAGACTTACCCAAGAGAATTTCGACTTTTAGGCAAATAATCCACTCGTTCACTTTGTTCTATTCAATCCCCCAAGTAACAGAATACGTAACCACACGTACAGAAACGAAATCCGAAATGACCAAACTCGACCAAAACAAGTCTCAATTTCAAGAAAAACGCAAAATCGATTCACAAACTACAACGGGAACTTCTAAACACGTTTGTTAGAGGCGGGAATTCTGCGTAATTGTGACGTCATAAAATAGGAACCAATCACGAATCACAGGAAGCGCTTGAATGGGAAACTTAAAATGTGGCGTGACTTTGTGAATTCAAATATAAACCAAATATATCTTCTACGAGTCGAGGATTTTATTTATAGAACAGAAGGGCGAATGTTGAATTTCGAATAAAAATTTTAATTCGGTATCTAAACATAAGTTGAAGCAATATTAGAGTTGAGAAATCAAAAATGTAAATTTTAAACCTTAAAATACCTTTTCGAGTTTCGCACTATAGGGTTAAAGCCTTCAAAGTCATATCTCGTTTTCAAACCGTCACTCCGAACGAAGCTCTCTACTAGCAGCCACCACAAGTCATTTTTAAAGTCAAACTATTTGCAGGGTATCCAAGACGCAACAAATATTCGAATAGCTTTTAAATAAATCTTGATTTCTCAGGGATATTTTTGTTGTACGTATTTCAAATTGAAGAACAAAATAGCCATGCAACAACTAACAAGTAGATATAAAGACAGCTTTAACCTAATTCAAGACGTTCTACAATCTACTCACAGATACATTAAAATAAATATACACATTGAGTATTTTTTCATCTTGAGCGTACGCGGATTAAAATTCGTGTTATTCGAAAATTTTCGTAGAGCATTTATAAAAAAAAAATGGGAATATTTTTTTCAGAACGACCTGGTTATCAAAAGCTTGGGCTATGTACATTGGCGTCATATGTTAGAGATTTTATCCTTATAAACATAATGAGTCATGCCTCATGTTTACTGGTCGTTAAATTGGTTAAGCGTTGACTTATAAGCGTTGTAGATATGAAGAGAGTTGAAAAAAAAACGAGAAATAAAAAGGTTTCAATTATCTAGACATGATCCCCTAAAAATCAAAAAATCTTCAATATTTTTTTATGCAAGAGTTGGCGCATCTACGCTTGTGTGTTGCTTTGTTTAAAGCGAGAGAGTCGGAGATAAAAAAAAAACCTGAAAAGTTAATGGTTTCATTATCATTACCCAGTAAAATTTCAACAATTAAGTGAATTTCCGCCAAGCAAATAATAGTCAATCATCGCCAAAAACTCAGATCATAAAAATTTGCATTTCAAAGCAAATTTGACATTTTTAGATGATTTATTACAGACTCTTAAGCATTCGTCTTGACCTGATATTGCATTCCTTATATGGAGTGTCCGTGACTGGCTTTCGAAATTTAAAACTACCGTATTATCACGTAATGCACTTTAATTGTTGCGTCACAATGTTGGTAATCAATATCAATGCTATAAAAATAACGCGAACGTTGACGATAGTGACATATGCGCTAGTGCGTCGTTGTTGGAACATTAGCATAAAAAAAGATTTTCGGATCATTGTGCTAATTTGTTGTTAAAAAAATAACTTTCATTGACAACTGCTGTGCCAATGGCCATCAGATTTTCACGAGGTAAAGATGGAAAAGTCCTTTAGGTTTAGAAGGTTGTTACATTACTTCGCTTCAAATTAATTCCTTCCTAATTAACGTTCTATTGAGCTTATCATTTTATTCTAAATTTTTGGAATCCAAATTTATACTTCCAACATGCAGCTATAACATAAACGTGATTTTTTATACCAAAATGAGCCCATCTTAACCTGGAATCCTTATACACGGCAACAGATCACCACAGCCAAATACAGTAGGGTAAGAATAAGTATTGTTATGATCGAACCCCTATCTGCATATGAATGGTGTCCACTGCAAAGGGGCAATTGGGATTAGGGGAATAGCCAAGACGAACCCCATAAAAGTCTTTTCCTGTATTATTCACAGCAATTTTTCGTAGCATAAAACGCATTTTAGGCCATCAAGACTCCGGCCGGACCCGATAGTTGATACCGTCTAACTTAGCCAATAGAATTATTTTAGGACTCCCGTTGATTGGTCTGCCAACAAACACTACATACAGCCAAATATACGATTACCATACGGTGCAGTGAATACAGTCAATTTTACTGATAAATAGCGTCAATTTTGTTTGAATAAACTATTATTGTCCAATATTCCAACTTATCCCAATCTAACCTAAGATGGCGGTGAGCAATGATTTCCGTAGTGGTTCACGTAACCGTTGGTCGGTTACGGCTTCCTCCATATATGACATAAGCAATAACAGGGTAGCACCATTAACAAATCGTGTTTTATATATAATATCGAATTCAAAAATCCCCAAAATTTTAATTTCTGCTCACCAAACTTTACTACACTTACCGCTATACTATCACCTGAACAACGGTGGTTAATAGTTAAGAATAGTTGTTACGGTAGTTAACGGAAAATCATCAAAATTTTAATTTCGGCTCACCAAACTCAATCACCTCAACTACGGATGTTCGTACAACGTGAGGGATGGCTTGGTAAACATAATATGAACGATTTTATTGTCAATAATAGATGACCAATTAGAAAAAATGTCCATCTTATCTCTGTCATAAATATATCAATCAACTTTATAATGGAGACGTACATAAGTAAACAACCCAGCTCGGGAATTCTAATAAACCATTATTGCAGTAAACACGATAGTGGCCCTGTTGAATTACCCATCGGCCGTGGTTTGCCCATGCCAGCCGTAGTTGCTAAGGAAGAATAAATTTTTCGGCACTACTATATAACGTTATGTCTATCGCCGTGCGTCGCAATACCAGGTCCAGGGTAAGTCCAGGGTAGTAAAAATAAACAGATCGTTTTTTACTCGGAAGATCGAACATGTTTTAATTTCTGCTTACAAACATAACTACAGTTACACTCTGGAATTACGTTAGCTCAGTATTGCAGTAAACACCGTAGACCAGGGTGGTCCAAGGCTGTCGGCTCCGCGGGCCACAAATTTATTTCTTCATCGTTCGCGGGCCACAATAGTGCCAAGAATAGGTAAACAGTGCAATAAAAAACAAACACTTTTATCGTGCAAACACATAGCTATCAGGCATAGCCATTCTAGGCTAATAGAATCCGCATTCGATTTTTATTTTTCTATGATGCCTATATTGTTAGCATATATTCCCGACCAAAAAGACAGAAAGCCAGATAATAATTCAGACTGCCGAGCACATCATTCAACTTCGCTATTTGCCTCAGATATAGCCATAACACTAGTCAATTCAGTGACATTAGTGTCAAATATATGTATCAATAATATGTAACAATATGTTTTTTCAATTAATTGCGTTTTGAAATGCGATTCATTGATTAGGTACTCTCCGAATGTGACACATGTGGCCCGCGGGCTTGGGTTTGGGCCACCCTGCCGTAGATGCTTAGGTAATTTACGGTGATTTTTCGGTTTTACTATAGCCTGATGGTTATTCGGGGTAAAAATTCTGTTAAAAAAAAATATTGTTTGATGAAGAATTGAAGACTTTAATCTCTTTATATATCATTAAGTCAATTTCACGACCATAAAAATACTATTTAACATTTGAGCTTATCATTGGTTCGCGAGATTCTAAAAAAATTATTTTTCGCAAAATTTCGGTCGCTTGAAAAAATTCTATCGGCGTATGTCGATTGTAGCTTACCCAATGTACTCTGTGCGGCATGAAGTTTACCGCTTCGCAATTATCTATTTGAGTCATCAATCACTAGTGTACAAAGTGCAAAGTACAAAAGTGTCTATCTCTTTATTAAACATATAAAAATAATGTATACCCATTATAGTGATAAAATGCATAAGTATACTATAATACTAGGTTGAGTTTAACACTGACCATACAATAGGCTGAATAGGAAACTGTAGGGCGAATCCTGAAATCCGTGATGCTTAATCTACTAAAACATTGAAAACTATTTATCGCAGTGCACCAAATCAAACAGCTACGTTAACTCCTTTATACTTTTGTGATAAAATTCTTGAAAATCTTAACATACCTTCGCTAAAATAAAGGCCACGGAAAAGCTTTCGTTGATACCGAATGGGCAACAAAGCTTCTTAGATGACGTTTTCATCGGAGAACTCAATAAATTCAACATTTCGGCAGAGCAAAATTAATTTCGATTCAACCAGAACGACATCAAAAAACCTTTTCTAATGAATCTTTCCAATTTAGAATGATATTGCAAAAATAATGCTTTGTGACGTCATAAATGCATCGTCGTGCAAAAATTTCTCTTTTGTATCAGCTGTTCAGAATTTTAGGACGTTGAACATAGAAATTGCAGGGCGTATCTTAAAGAAATAAGTTAGGAAATAGTATTGTCATATTTATCCATGTGAGAAGAAAGCCGAAGAGAAGGCTCAATCATATAAATAACCACGGAATCGCGTCCGGTGACCAGTCTAAGTTGGTTATGGGAATAGTTAGTTATCAGTTTCAGATGCATGAACTTGGTGGTGGAGGAAGACGTAACCAACCAGCCTAAACAGTTTATTTATGAACATCAGCGTAGGGTCACCATATTTGAAAAAGCAAAATGCCGGACAGTTCATGAGTATTTTCATGACCTCGTAGTAAAAAATATGCGCACGGTACGAAATAACAATGTTCTTTATTAGCAGTGTGCACAGTACGATTGCAGATGCAGTAAAATTCCGGATTCCGGATTCCGGACATTTAAGCATTTTTTAAATTCCTGCCGGACGCAAAATTTAACCCTAAATTCCAGGCATGTCCGGAATTTTCCTGACGGTATGGCAACCCTAATCTAGCGTCGATAACAATCGCCTGCCTGCTCGTTTCACTGATATAAAGCAATAGGTTTTTAGCAATTGACACGAATATAGACAGAATAATCGCACGGAAAATGTGAAGCTTCCTAAAAAAACGTAATTTTCAGGCCTAAACGCTAGTCTCGGGCGCTAGTCTTGGCAGAAACGCCACAGTTTTAAAATGACGTAAAGAGTTCGGCGAATTCAAGGTGGCTCGTTTTGCACATTATATTCAGGTTCAGATAATATGTGGGCCGTGGGGAATTACATTTTTCCAACATTTCGTTATTTTCATCGATATTTTCAACAGAAACCCATATCAATAAAAACTACAGTCGTTATTTCAGCAAACACAAGTGGGCCGGATGAAACACGTCGGTGGTCCGGATGCGGCCCGTTGGCAGTAATTTGCCCACCACTGCTCTAACTGCTTGTCATTATATCGAACAATCATTTTTGTGAAAATATTGCTAGGCTAACGTTGCAGTGATTTATGGCAAACTCTTATCATATCTATACGTACAATATTCAACCCTGGGGCGCATGCAACTAAGATTTAAATAGGTCTATATAAATTACGCAGCAATATACCTTGCATTTCAAAGTAGAGATGCATTCGTTGCATCACCAACTAGAAAACAGTAACCGCAACAACAAAAATATACAACGTACACAGGAAGTATATGGCCGGACGGAATGCCTCCAAGTTCACCTTTATATACTGATTTTTAATAAATTGTTTGACGGTCCAGAAGTGTGTGTACCAATATGGAGGTAACTAATTTTGTTCTCCTACTTTACATTAAGTTGTGTAAAGGGAATGAAACTTATTGGCAATGGGTACATTCACTTGGCTAACACAAACAGTCCCCGAACTCGTAATAGAACAAAATGAGGAAAATTGGAATAAAATTATGGCCTTACCCTAACCTGATACACATACTAAGGGAGTATCCAAAAATATATAATATACACAGCAGGGATATGGCCACACGGTCATTTAAGCTAAATCTTCCCGTATTCGCCTTCACGTATAATATTTTAAATAAATCGTTTAATTTAGAAGCTCAATAGTTACTAAAAATAAAGATAGTGACACCTAAATACACCAAGTAATAAAGTAATAGCCTCCTTTGCGAGGATTTTTGATGACGTTTTTTCTCAAGGAACTCGTACATTTTCTGTAGCTTTTACAATCGACTGTTTCAAAGTACATGAGTACCCGGATTCAATCACTGACTAAATTAAATGAAGTTTCCAGGGGTATGTTTTCGTGAGGACGAATGTGTATCCGCCTGTTTTAATAGAAAATTGGGGCATATGACGTAATAATTAGCTTCCTGTCTTTCACAAATTATATCACGGAAGTCATCAGCGAGTAAATACCTAAATTATAATTAAAGTAAACATGAATAACTGATGCATAATATAAATTACAGTTTAATTGCGGCAATATTTCCAAGGCCCTAAGCTAGCTAACATTTGGGAATACAGATGGATAAATGGTCTCTTTCGCCAGTTGAATGGCCTCCCCTCTAAAAGGCCATTGCGCTACTATGCAGACAGCAGGCTGGGAATAGGGATAGATATATGGTCGCAATCTTTTTTTCAAATGGCCATTGGGCTGCTAAATAACAACAGATTATGATAGAGGATGGACATATGCTCCAATCACCGCCACGCCATTAATAAATTTCTATGCTATTGGGGCCATATTGAACACATGCACAATTATCCTTCTATAATATCGGCTGAGTTATAACAGTACTACTGTATCACATTTTAAGTAATTCAAAAATCTTACCACACTTTATTCTTGCTACATCACCCGTGCATTATACACGGATCAATCGACGCATAAATATAGAAGAAAGATAGATAGGTACGTCAAACTGCACTTCATACGCTAACCTATATTTGAATTTGTGTTAAAATAAGGCAAGGCTCTTAAATCGGTTTGAATAGTTACCCTGACCATTGCAACACCAACCCTACGGTATGCACATACAAACATACAAATCCACCATCGTGGAAGCATAGAAGGATAAGTAGCATACAAGTGAGCAACTCAAACTGATAGCGATACTATTCCAATTCGAAAAGCATGATTACGGAACTTGTTACAGCTTAACTTCTACCGGGTAATAATTTCCAACTATAAACGTCCTTGGGTGAGCGAACACGTACTACTTCTTTTAACAACACCTTTCAATCTAGAATCTATACCTTTCAAACCTTACTTAAGGTTTTGTTTGCTTTCTTGATTTTATGTTCAGTTTTATTTTGTTTTTACCAATTATTTCATAGTCTATTATGCTGATTATGGAGTAAAAATAAACTTATACTTGACCCAATTCTCAAGACTTACGACGAATAGGCGAACAACCTACACACGCGGTACATACTGACCTGAGGCAGGAAATTTAATAATAAATTCCAAGTCTCGTGCTTCGTCAATAAAAGAGGCGGTGTCTTACTAAGCCGTAAAGTCTTCGTAGCGTAATCGCTAACGTATCGTATAAATATAACGTTAGAAAGACGTATTTGAGCCTGTCCAATAGACCGTGTCGCAGACAACATAAAACTTAATAAAACGTACGAGGACAAATTTGTATAGCGCAAAGTACGTATATGTACAATTGATAAGAAGCGAACGTATAAGAAAAACAAATAATAAAAATTACGTTATTTTTGAATTCTCATATTTATTTCGGGGCCAGGGAGAAGGAAGTCAATGAGCTTGATCATATGTCGAATCACGGCCTCTCGTGTAGTTACCAGTCCATGTCGGGATTAGTTTTCTCCTGAGTAATTGTGTATTAGCAACAACTCGCTAAACGGGCCAAATGTGCTGTAAAAAGCGATAATATTGCTAGAATATCATGTAGATCACTTAATATTATTCATTCAGAATAACTCGCTTCATAAATAACACGCACCAAATAAGCGGTATCTTCTCCACTTCCACGTGTAAGGACTTGAGTACAAATATGTTACCATGGAATATGATTTCCAAATTAAAGTGAGGAAAACCGAAAAAACGATTTAATAAAATGAAAATCAAAGGCTAACGTCTGGTAAGTATGAAAATCGTTAACTAGTTAGGTATTACTTTGACAACAAACAGCAGTTATGCGAAACATGCTCCTACGGCCCCAACCCTATCGCACAAATTTATCCCTAACGTGATTCTAACTGTGATGACCTGCACGTTAATCTACCTACGATAGACGTAACGATTGGCAGGTGCGCCAGACATCAACATCTTCACATAAATCGTGAACAACACTATACCTGTACGTTGAATCTACCTAGACACATCCAAGGCATAAACAAATGAATGTAACGTCTTATACAACATTATTAGGAAGACAAGTGAAATTTACATCAATTTAGCAGTAAGACGAAAAACAACTTTCAAATAAGATAAAATTGTCATGGGTAATAAACACTCATATTTGGCCGGATTAAAAATCACGAAAATTGAATTCTAATTTACTGAAATTTCTAATAGCATAGAAAGGAAACGTAATAAATTTGCAACCGCATTGAGAATGCGTTTAATTATTTCCTGTTTTGGTGCAATTCCTGAAAAACGACTAAAAATATAATTCAAGATCAAACTTGGGCCTTACTTATACAGTGTAAGTTATATCTGGTCCTTAATTGAGATACAGCAATTGGATCTTATTGAATAGCTTAATTTGGAAATAAAAATAAAGCAAAAGTAATGAAAGTTAATGGTGTATCGTTGAATACGAGAGTCCTATTTTTATTTATTTCATATCTCCTACATATAAAACTAGGATTTTAATAATAAAGTTCGGTTCAAAATAAGAACTATAAACACGATAGATTTTGACAAGCATCAACAAGCCAAGTCAAGGTTATTTTTTCCAACGAGTAAAAGAAAAATCGTACACAACCTATAAAAAAACGATATTTACAGTTTTACTGGGGGGGGGGGGGGGGTTTCAAGCAGCGACACCCAAGGCTCTAATATCTAATATCAACTTTGGAATTCTGGAGTTTAAAAATACTGTTATTGATGGTAAGTAGGTTCGATATGTGGATTATCCAACTAACATAGATTATTAGAGATTATCACTAGAAGTAACCATGTATACCAGTGGTCCCCAAACTTTTTAGAGTTGGAACCCACTATTTTTCACCACAGCGACCCATTTCACTTTAATAAATTAATAAAACATTGATGGAGGAAACAAAATTATTTTCTCAAATTGAATTTTCAGTGAAGCTAGTAAGAAAGATGAGCTTGTTTCTTGCTATTTTCCATAATAGACTTGACATTTATTTCAATTTCAGATAGTTTTAGACGCGAAAAATTGAAAAGTTTCAGTTTATTTCAAAATTTGCTTAGCCACCGATCCTGTTAACCAGTATAATTGATCAAAGCTTTCTACATCTTTTCACGACCCACTGAGATTCCTCTTGCGACCCACCAGTGGGTCGCGACCCATAGTTTGGGAACCGCTGATGTATACTATTAATGAGCCATAGGACCAACGAATGCCCGGGCAATACCCGGTTATCTCGGCTCACCTGTCTCGAGTTCTTGGCATCTTTGACATGACTCTTTGCTCTGATGACAACATCAGTGCATGCTGTGTCTGCTTCCAGAAGTTCCAATGCATTCACAGTATCGTCAACTTTACCTGAAATTTAATGTTTCATGTTTCAATTGCCAATACATTACGAGGAAACATTATGAGATGATTACAGTAAATAAGGAGACAAAGCCCCAATTACATCCATCAAGTCCAAGCATCTGGCTCGGCGGTGTGGCGCATCGTGCCGAGCGCTAAGATGACGGTCGTCACCGCACCTCTGATTACCCGCGTGGGTTCGCACGTTCCAATCCTGTTGGCATAATTATGTACGGGAGGATTGCTCAACTCCTCGCAGTCGTAGGATGGTTAACGTAACCGACGGTCGGTTAAGGATTCCTTCACCAACAAGTCCATGTGTAACTGGCTAACGAATCCCATACCAGACATATACTGGTAACTGAACAAGAGGCTGTGGTTCGCCATATAATTGAGCCACATTGTATTTGAATATGCTACCCTGTATATCTTGTCAATCATTATTTACTGGCATCCAATCCATCACCATTATTTTTACTTGATTCAATTAAGTAACTTTATTTGGCTGTGCTCAAGGATAAGTTTCTTCTGCTTCCGAGTGAGTGCATGTGACCATAATATCTCTGTTGAATTTAATATGAAATAAGTCGAATTGGTATTCCATATAGCAAATTATTCGGTATTTAACGGTGAATAATAACACCCCATTATTTTATATGGTTCAGGTAGCTCTTTGCACTAACTTTGTTAAGAGATTCTTTGATTCTCCGTTACTCCTGAGTGAGTGTATGTAACTTTGCTCAGAGATGAGTCTCCATTGCTCCTGAGTGATTGTGCATAACTTTGCTCAGAGATGAGTCTCCTCTACTACTGAGTGAGTGCATGCAACTTTGCTCATAGTTGAGTCTCTTTTACTTCTGAGTGAGTGCGGTGCATATAATTTTGCTCAGAGTTGAGTCTCCTTTACTTCTGAGTGAGTGCGGTGCATATAATTTTGCTCAGAGATGAGTCTCCTTTAGTCCTGAGTGAGTGTTTGTAACTTTGCTCAGAGATAAATATCCTTTTCTAATGAGTGAGTGAGTATAACTTTGCTCAGAGATGAGTCTCATTACTCATAAGTGAGTGTGTGTAACTTTGCTCAGAGATGAGTCTCCTTTACTTCTGAGTGAGTGCGGTGCATATAATTTTGCTCAGAGATGAGTCTCCTTTAGTCCTGAGTGAGTGTTTGTAACTTTGCTCAGAGATAAATATCCTTTTCTAATGAGTGAGTGAGTATAACTTTGCTCAGAGATGAGTCTCATTACTCATAAGTGAGTGTGTGTAACTTTGCTCAGAGATGAGTCTCCTTTACTTCTGAGTGATTGCGGTGCATATAATTTTGCTCAGAGATGAGTCTCCTTTAGTCCTGAGTGAGTGTTTGTAACTTTGCTCAGAGATAAATATCATTTTCTAATGAGTGAGTGTGTGTAACTTTGCTCAGAGATGAGTCTTCTTTAGAGAATAAATAAACTAACCTGCTACTCTATCCAAAACTTCTTGAGCAGTTGTTGTTACAGCTCTCTGCAATCTGAATTGTTGCTCATTGGAATTTTTGTTTGTGTTTGCGTTCCTCAGCAGAAGATCTTGTATTTTAGCCAGTGAGGCTTGTGTCTTCTCAGGCTGGCTTTTCATTGCTGCCACGGCATCAATGACAGGGTATGGCATGTAGCGTAAAGTGTAGTTCCTGGGTAAAAATAAATACAATAATGATCAGCTACGAAAAAGACCTGAGAATTGCTTTGATAAATGGGTCTGGTTGTTAACCCGATATAACCCCAAAGTTTATAGTCCAAGAAAATAATAAATATGTACAGCCATTAAAAAATTTAAAACAATTATTAAGTTTTTTCATCTACATGCATATGATGGACGACATCTATAAAATTAAAGAAAAATTTCAGTAAGTGCAAATGACCGGTGAAGCTTCACAAAGCTACAAACTAACATAAATGAATTTCTTCCAACTATCTAATATCGGTTACAATTATTTTTATTATTTGGCTGAAATTTTGTTGACAATGCAGTAGCAATATTAACCATATGACCCCTGAAATTTAATCTTTTGAAAGAGTAATTGCTTTTGTCCCAGTGGCTGCTTGTTTAGAGCCTTAATTAAAGACAACACACGTTCGACACAAAGATGGTTGGGACAAATAAAATATTGAAACATATTAGATATATAATTCAGGGATACCGAAGCTTACATGGCGCTTAGCTAATACATTCGCATAATTTTGTTGGTTTATTTATGGCCCATGCCTCGTTTAACAAGGTTTATGTGTGCAGGTGAGCGACGGGCACATGATATTTATCATGTTTTTAACTTTTTAAAAGTTTTGCTTTCTCTCCATAATTCTCCATTTTAAATTTTTTGTGTGTTATGAAATTTTCAAAATGAGCCCGCTATCTATCTGTTCCATTTACAGTGCTAGAAATGATTATAGAATTCATAATACTGACAATTGCCAGGATTCTTGCACCTTGTCGCCAGAGCTGGGAGTGCAATGACCTAAATAAAAAATAAAACCTACTTTTCTAGAGCACTGGAAATCTCATGAAATCCATTAGCAGTCAGTAGATTACGATCCATCATCAGAACTTTGATTTTGGAGTTGATTTGAAGAGCTTTTGCCGTAACACGAGCTCCAAGGTCACCAATCATGTTTCCACTGTTGAATGAAAGAATATAAGGCTAAGATAAGAGTGGGAGGAAAATGATAAAATTTTAAGTGACCTGGGGTGTAACCAGGGTGAACCCCCTCCCCCTTTTTGAAATGTAAAAAAAGTATTTTTCGTATCATGCATAGCAATTTTTCATAGATTGGAATGATTTTTAGAGCCTCAATACTCCTGAGAACTCATGTTTTCTGGACGCTGGCTAGCTGTTTCAGTCTAACTTGGCAATTACAAACTTTAAATCTGTTAAGACATTGAGCGAAATTAATTCTTCGTAGTTATTAGTATGAAGTTTTGGCTTAATTGAAAGTCTACAATTCCTACTCCTGATTCCCTACTCCAGGGAATTCGTTGCTGTTTAAAAATACGACTCAAAAACACTCTCAACTCCGGTGAAAACTCAGACTCCACATGTGTAGTGAGGGGGTTTTAAGGGCAGGAGGGCCTCCAGCCAAACAGCACTAGCTGATGCGGTCTACTTGGCAATTATAAATTTAGAACCATCACATTGAAAATTCATGGCTACGCCCCAGACTATACATACCTTATATCAAGTGTAGTGAGAGATGTGTTACTTCCGAGACATCCGAGTAAAACTGAAGTCCAATCACGAAGCTTAGAGTCGCACAGAGACAAGGATTCAAGACACTGAGAAAATAGGAAATTTTTTTGAACCAAGATCTTTGATTGTAAATGAAAACGAGTCACAGAGAATGAATATTCAGTAGGATAGGATTTACATATTTATCTTGGGGGAGAGGAAAGCCGCTAAGACGGCTTAATCATATGGAGAGCCAAGACCTCTTGTCCGGTTACCAGTCCATGTAGGGAATGGGATTAGTTAGCCAGTTATTTTGTTTTTAGATGCCAGGACTTGTAAATGCGAACTTAATATTATGGCTAAATATTTACCAGAATATTAATAACAGCACAATGAGTTTCCGCAACCCACTATGATATAAAAATTGTAGCAACAGAATTTCATCTAGAAAATGTCAGATAAAATGGTTTATTAGCGTGTCAGATCATGGCCTTTCGTTCAAGTTACTGCTCAGGTTGAGTGTGCGAACTATTATCTGACTTAATACAGACGTTTTCACAGCACACTTCCACAATATCCACTCACAGGATTTTAAACAACATATCCTACGCAGAATTGTCCAGTCACATATGACACGCAGGAGTCTGGAGACTAATGCAAGTGAGGCAATTTCATTTGGAGTTAGTAAAAAGACTGTTTTAGGATTAGATTTATATTTCGTGACACACTTGAATATATATACTTTGCTGCTTCAACCTATAAAGCGTTTTTCTTACCGATCTATCTTCTTGCACTAATTCCACAATTGCATCCATCACAGCTTTCATATGTTTTGGCTTAATGTTGTTGAAGTTACGGCCGATCTTCAGATCTCGGATCGAATCATTTTTCTAAAATAAAAATATCCAGTAATTTTAAACACGATTCTTCTAGAAGGAAATTTGACTTTTTATGCATACTAATAATCAAAAGCTACAAAGCATATTTGCTAATGACCCAATAAAGGTTAAATAAAATAGAAACAGACTTTTCACATATAGTGAGGTAACAAAATAGTTATTAGCATTGTTTAAAGTTCCTAAGGCGGGTATGACAGGGAAGGTAGTTAAGATAAGATTTACATATTTGTCCAGGGGAAAAGGAAAGCCAAAAGAAGGCTCAATCGTATACAAACCACGGCCTCTCGTCCGGTTACTAGTCCATGTCGGGTATGGGATTAGTCAGCCAGGTATTGTATTTTGGAAGCATGAACTTGATGGGAGAGGAAGCGGTAACCAAGCAGCGTTTACGTGAACCACCCTACAGTGGCGAGGAGTCCAGCAATCCTCTCGCACATAATTAAACCTGGGATTCGAACCTGCAAACCGACATAGGGTAATTAGAGGTGCTTGGCGAGCGTATTCATAACGCTTATAATGATGCGCCACATCGCCGAGACATGTATTCAAAAAGGTTGGAAATCCCCATTTACACAATTACCTGGATCCAAGCTAGCAGTGAAGATAAATCAGAATCTAGTCCGTTGTCAGAAATATCCAGTCCAATAAGATTCGTTAAATGAGCGACAACTTTACTGATCATCTGGGCTCCTGGTGCTTTCAGCTATAGAAATAGGAATAGATATTAGAACCCTGGTGTCGCTGCTCGATAACCAGACTTCCCGTTCATAGTAAAATTGTATGAATAGCACTTTTTCTGAATGTTGTATGCAATTGTATTTTACTGGATAAAATAAACTGACTTGAATTGGATGTAAACTCTCAATAGTAGTTTAAATCAGCCAAAGATTTATTGTTGCCACAAGGGGTTGTAGAGTCGGAGATACAAACCATCAAAGTATAGCGTCGGAACTCTCTGAACAGGGGCACAGCAAGAAATTTTTGAAGCAGGGGGGGCTCTAAATTTATGATTGCCAAGAAAGACCGTAGCTGTATCATACTCGGACAGTTAGCTGCCATGTATGAAACAGAGAAATGTTTTTTTTTTACAATTCAAAATGATGGATTTCTGACCCTCAAACTGGGTACACCCCTGTCTCTAAAGTCGAGAGTCGAATTCAATACTTTAAATAGTAAGTATGAAAGTCAAAATTTTCTCTGTGACCTCATAAAGCATCAACAGTATATACAAACAGGTTCGACAAGAGTAGGGGCACATCTTTTTTGAGACACCCGTTATTTGCAGCAGGATTGATGGACCCATACATCTTGAATTGACTAATTTGTCACTTAATCTTATACCTGACTTGGATTGCAAACTGAAAAATTGGACATTGTCTAACATACAATTAAAATGTCTTTTTTTTCAAAATAAATATGAAAATTTTTACCCCGCATGCATGAAAATCACACCCATACAATCTCTCTTTGTGTCAAATTTGCAAATAAACTTAAAATCTCACCTCAGCACTGCTCAAGTTGAGACTAACTTGTAAGTCTTCAGTGAAATTCTGAGCCAAACCATCCATGATCTGCCTGAAAAACAAAAATTATTCATTACATATGAACGGACTCGTTGATGGGAGAAGCTACAAGAGATCAGTGGTTTTAACGAAAACCACGCTTTAATGATAGAAACTTCTACACATATTACTTTATGACAGGGCTACTTAACTGGCTGACCACAGTCCCAGACCTTCAGAGTATTTTATTTGGTCCACACCTGATTCTTTATTTTTGATCATTGGCCCCACTTTGGACATGTGAAGGTTTCCTTTTATCAAATGCTATTATATACAATGCGAATAGCGCTATCTTGATTGAAGAATAATCACTAGCCAGCCAAGGAAGTTCGCGCTCAAGGTTGTCGAAATATAATTTATACAGAATTTTGAAAGTTTTGTATACGGATCTTTGGTTAAAACAGTTGAGTAGCCATGGCCTATGGCAGCGGTTTCCAAACTTTTTGTTGGTGAAGCGCCAAATTATCAGGGGAAAAAACTCACAGCGCACCTACACTGCCACTTCACTCAGAGTGGAAGAAACTAGGTATGCCCGGCTACACCAGAAATATCACGCCTCCCATTATTAACTTCAAAATATTGAACTGCTGACTCACACATTAAGTATATTTTGCATTTTCAACGAGAACCATATTAAAAATTGTGAATAAGATAACAATTGAGAACCAACCTCACGGCTTCTGGAGGAACTTTCATCCCAGAAAGATCAAGATCTGAGAGAGCTTTTGTAGTTTTGAAATACTGGAAAAAAAAAAGGAAATATTGTTGAAAATTTCCACATTTTATTCACATTTCATTACCAAAATCACAAGCAAATATTTGTACCATGTAAAGGGAGAAAATTATAGTACATAAAATGTACATAGAATAGAAGAACGGGTTAATCGTATGGCGAACCCCTCGTCTGGTCACCAGTTCATGTCGGGTATGGAATTAGTTAGCAAGTTATTTGTTTTCAGATGCATGGGGTGATGGTGGAAAAAGTCAGACCTGACAAGCGAGTACATGAACCATCCCACAGCAACGGAGAGCCAGCAATCGTCTAACAAATAATTAACCCTGCATGGGATGCGAACCTGTGAACCCACGTGGGATAACCAGAGGTACTGTGGCAAACGTAGTCCGAATGCTTAGCACCAATATTTATATAACTTACCTCTTGGAATGTATTAGGAAGTGGAGTTTCTTTTCCTTTTCTGAAAAAATAAAACATAAAATTAAATGTGAAAATGTAACACTGGTTGAGTTCATATTGTACACAAAATATTTATAAAATATAATCCAGAGTGGGCGCAGGTAGCGTTGTGATAGTTTTTCTAAAACTGTGAAGAAACAATAATATGTATCCTATACAGAGCCTAGAAATTTCTGTCATTGAAAAATGGGTACCTTCTTACATCTGAATGTATAAATACTCAATATTGAAACAGTCAAAAATGTATTGTATTTTTTTTTCTAGAAAAGTTAGCTTCCGTAAGTAAAATAGTGAAACTATTGGAAAATTTATATCAGATAGAATGATGAAAACATTGAATCCATTATGAAAAGTCTGCTGATTATTATATAAACTATATGGTAGTTGTCGATAGCCATTCTTAGCTGAATTTTTTTTAGAATCTAATATATCACTAAACCGAAGTATATTTTGTATTTGAAAGCTGCTCAACATGAATTTGCAAACGAAAAAGCCATAACTTAACAAAAATATGTAACCTTGCCATGCTCGTTTATGCATATGTTTTTATAATATTGGATATTTTGCAAACCATTATACAAAAATAGATAAAAAAATATATAATATTCCCATTATACTATAATGCAGTAGTTCCCAAACCACGGCCTGCGGGCAAATATGGCCCGCAGAACTTAGGTGAAATAGTTTATCACTTAATGTTTTTATCTTTTTGGGTTCCAGATACTGCCAATTGTTATATCATTATCACATTTTAAGCCTGTGTATACTCGTAACAACTCAATTATATGGGAATCTTAATTACAAGCACCGGTCACAGACGCTCCCCTTTTCCGGCCGGCGAATATCCTTTCACTTCTAATTTTGATTTCAGGTAAATCGAGTAAATCATCTTTGGGAATCACTGGTATAAATGGGAATATTCTATATCTTTCTTAGCTCCGAGTATAGCACATTTGAAAGTAAAATTTAAATATAGCCACATCATTTACTAAAAACATAGTGAAATACATAACCATTCAAGTGATGTATCTACTTAAACATGCAACTTGATTGCTACAAATGATGTCAAACATAAAAACGCTAAGGCAGGGGTGCACAACCTGTGGCCCACGAGCCAAATGCGCCAACAAGGAGAGATTTGCCGCCCGTAAAAAAGTGTTTATTTTGAATGGTGTGTGGCCCACGAAACGAGTTCTTAATTTAATTTAATCTGGTAGGTTTGAGTCTTTCCAATCCCTTCGCATTGCAAAGCCTATGTAGAGGCTACTTGAGTTATTATTATTTTATGATGTCACAATGCACCAAAAGCTAGTTTGTGCGAGGCGAACTACGCATTGTATTAAGAGTTGCACACCCGTGAGCTAAAGACTGATTATCATGGATACAGAAGCTTCTTCTGTCACTAGGAAATAGAACCTCATGATATATATGGACAGGGTGTCCAAAAAATTTCGCCCAATCTCATATTACTAACAATTAAATATTTCTTTGTTTATTTATAGTTCTTATTGTGCTTGTAGTTCTTATTCATCATACAATAGAATTTATTTAAACTTACAGTTGTTAAATAAAACTGGGTGAAATTTTTAGACACCCTGCATGTACTCATTTATATTTGTCAGAACTCAGAAGGTGAGATGACCCATAAAGCCATTTTATGTCTTATGATTTAAACCTCTTCTAAAGTTTTGGCAACTTTCTAGAAAATTTATGGGACGGGAAAGAATTTATAAATTTGTCGTGGGGGAGAAAAGCCCATAATAAACGACTTAATCATATGGTGGACCCCGACCTCCTGCCCCGTTTCCAGCCCATGTTAGGTATTTCCATGAATAGGGATCGAATTGAGATATTTGATCAAGCGTTTCAAAAGTGAAATAAAATCATAGAATTTTCAAATTTTGCTCTACTCAGATACGCAAATTGTTTTCTTATGAACTACCATTTCCAGAAAATTTTTTTTTTCCAAACTTTAAGGTATTGTACTTCAGGTATTTCAACGTACAAATTAGTTGCAATAATAAGTTCATGGGGTCGCATGACACGATGGTGTCGCTGACACGATGACTTGATAGATTTTACAGTCTAAACATTGTGTGTCTGTTTTTTTTCTTGCGACTTTATTTATTATTATTCGTGTTTACAATGTTTCATGCACGATGAAAATAAAGTTTCTGAATTTGAGTTCTATGTCTTTCTTGGACATGCAATTTCAGTTACAACTCTGCTATAAATAATTAAATTTAAAAAAAAAACGATATATAAACTACAAATTACTGATTTCCCCTTTTTTACAATTTCACATCAAGGCTATTAATAACCAAAAAATTACAAGAAACCCAATAAACATTCAAATTTCTAAAAAAGTAACAATGATAAGCAAATATGAGTAACAAAGATTGACGAAATTGCTATCTTTCAAGCTTTGAAGCAAGCTACAGCAGCAAAACATTCAAACAAAAAATAAAATTATCAAGATGCCGTGACTAATTTACTTTGCTCCAGGGTTTTTAAAGAACTGGCTGTGTGGAAAAGGAAATAAAATTTTAAAAGTGTAATCTTACTTTTTTACTTGGGGACAAAAAATACTTAAAAATTTGTCTCATGATAGAAATTTTGATGTACATCATGATGAAAAGGAAAGCTGATAACACCACTTACTGTTAACCATTTAGCGCCCCATCTAGTTACCAATCCAGGTAATAAGATTAAAAAACAGTTAATCGTTCCAGATGAATAGACTTGTAGAATGGAAATTTAAGCCGACCAGTAGTTGGCATAGGATAGGGATTAAATATTTATCCCGGGGAAGAAGATAACCTTTGGTGCGGCGGTGTGGCTCATCGTGCTAAGCTTAAAAATACGCTCGCCAACGCCCCTCTAATAACTCTGCGTGGGTTCGCAGGTTCGAATTCCATGCTGGATTGTTATGTCCTTTAGGATTGCTGGACTCCTCGTCGTCATTGGGTGGTTCACGTAAACGCTGGTCGGTTACGACTTCCTCCACCATCAAGTCCATGCTTCCGAAAACAAGTAACTAACTAATCCCATACCCGACTTGGAATGGTAACAGGACGAGAGGCCGTGGTTCGCCATATGGTTAAGCCGTCTTAGCGGCTTTCCTCTCCCCCGAGATAAATATGTAAATCCTTAAATAAAAAGCCTACCAGCCGTTATGTGAAGCACCCTACAGTGGCAAGGAGTTCAGCAATGATCTCGAACATATTCATTAATCAAGGGATTCGAACCTGCGAACCCAAATCAGAGGTGCGGTGGGGAGCGTATTCCTAACGCCTAACACAATACGCCACTTCGCAGAGTTATATAAGAATTATATTGAAGAATAAAAAGATATTTATGCATTAACAATATTAGGCTGAAAATCTGAAAAGCATTTCAAAAAGTGAGTGTCAGTGCTGAGATTAAAATATTTATCAATTATAAAAAATTAACGAAAAAACTGAATTGAAAAACCACCAGTAATAATTTGACACCATGAATACCAAGGATGCCCAAAATGAAATGGATATTGAAATACATTAAAAACTTCGGCGTTTAGGAGTGAATTACACCTAAAAATTCGATTTGTAATTTGGAGAATTCAATAACTGGTATCAGGGGCGTAGCCAAGGGCCAAGGGGTGTTCTGAAATTTTTATTTGCTAAGTTAAACTGTAACAGCTAGCAAAGAAAATGCTATGTATATGAAAAAAAAACTTTTTTTACATTTCAAAAGATGGGGGGAGGGAGGGGGGGGGTCCAACCCGTAAAACCACGCCCCTGCCTCGTATTAAAAAAAAACAGTCTTTGGTGCAAAAATAGAAATTCAATAAAAGGAACTTTCATAACTTTTTTTGCTCATCCCTGGTATTCAAACCTGACAAATGCTCAAAACCATGTAGTATTGTCATTTAAATAGTTATTAATAAAAACAAACAAAAATGAAACCATACAATCCACCACTCAGGGGAAAAAAGGGTTCCAAAGTCAAAGTATTTTAGAAACTGAGAATATATTTTCAAAGTTGGGGAAACTAGTTCTGTAATGCTTTTAACTACAGCCATCATCCTTTCTCTCTTGTGCATTAAAACCCCTATTTTTTAAAGTATACTTCAACAAACATAAGCTTCAAAATGCTTATGGCTTTATTAGATGTTTACGTGTATCCAGTCAGGTTCAAAATCATAACCAGCAAAAATTTAGAATTTGTTGAAGAATACAATTTTTGATCTCGTCCAAGTATCCTTATGACAACGAAGGCTTAATCATAAGGCACACCACGGCCACCAGTCATGTTACTAGTCCATGTCGGGCATGAGAGCAATGCTTAGCCAGTTATTTTGTTTTCGGAAGCATGGACTTGATGGTGGAGGAAGCCGTAACCGACCAGCGGTTACGTGGATCGCCTATACGGATCGGTAGTGAAAATTAGACAAGGAGAAAAGACTGTGCCCAGTGACAATACCATAGTACTCCCTATAGTTGGTTAGTTGAATAACATAAAAAGTCACCTAATATGAGAAATAAATAACAAATTATATAAATTAACGAAAGAAACACTCTATTCATGCAGCAGGCATAAATAACAACCTGTTTCCTGTGTATTCATCTTCAATATAATGAGGAGGCCGAGCTGAGATTCCTCTAATAACGAGGAAAAAATTGTTTTTTAAAACTATTTTCTACTATCTGATGGCGAAATGCCCAGCAACACTCCGCACTAGGATTTTGTGGCCATCACTTCACCCATAGCAATGCAGAAATGGAAAGATTCCAGACGCTTTGAAAATAGTATCTGCCTGCATAGCAGTAACTTTTTTGTTTAAAGCATTGCTAGTATTTTAACAAAGAATTTATCTTGCACATGATCACCCTTCAAAGATTTGAATCTACGAACTCACTCAGGAAAATCAGCATGAGTCCGCAAGCATATTCCTGATTATCAGCATATAATAGCAATATCATAAAGCTTGCAGAGATAAGAGATCGAAAGTTAAGATGAGTGGACAAGCATAAAATTTAATCATGGCTGCGTAGCAATTTTAAGAAAAAATTTCCACAGGAATACATTATAAATAACATTCAATCAAATTTTGGTTTTGAAAAACATTACCTCGTCTAGCCATTAAAATAAACAGAGCAAAACGTAGCTTGGTTTTGTGCATAAACACTTTTTAATCTTCAAATGCTAAAACATGAATCTTACTTTCCAAAGAAATGATTTCTTGACAGATTTATAGTCTTCAAATTTTCGATGCATCCTTTGGACATTGCACTGATGTACTAGTAAAATAATAAAGAATAAAAGAATTAATTTGCAATTAAAACAAGACAGCAATGCTGATCTAGATTGACCAGAAGTTCAAATGACCCCAAGATAAATATGTAAATCCTATCCAAAATGTTGAGATTTTGAACTGAATATGAAGGTGACCTCGTGAATTATGGAAACCAGCAAAATCTTCAAAATCAATTGATCCAAGATAAAAGGAATTTCTCAACAACAGCAATCTCAGCAAGAACAACAACAACAACTTCACTTGACGTGACAACTAATTTGAATTCCACAATCCATCTACTTACAATTTCAACTGCACAATCAGTTCCAGAAACATCTAGATATTGCAGCTGGTTCTTCGTTGAAAGATAATTGTATAAACCCTGGAAATAACACAAAAATTAGCAAACAGTATTCCCGATGTGTAGTTCTCTGAAACTGATTGAAATGTACTTAATGATGAAGGTAGCCATAACAGCCAGCAGTTTTATAAACCGGACGAAAAACAGCAGTATGTCATATGATTGGTTCCGTTACATTTGAACCCATGACAATTGCACCTGCATGCTATTGCACATGTGGAATTTTTTTTTGTTTTACGGATAGTTGAACCCATACCAACCCTAACCCATGGGATTTAGCACCCGCATATAGATTGAACCCGCGGATATACACATGGGTTCAAATGTACGTGGGTTCAAATGTACGGTCACCCATATGATTAAGCATCTTATCGTCTTTTCTTATCCCAGGAAAAATTTTAAAATCCTTCCATTCAAACCACCCTCAGACAAATAGGGTTCGAGCTAATTGTTGAAGATCTAATTATGCTTACAATTGCTTCTTCTCCTTTAATTGCATTGTCAGCCAAAGTCAAGTTTGTCAATGATCGACTTATTATTGAACTTGATCGCAATGCTTGACAGAGTCCACTGACTCCCTTTGCACTGAGACCTAAAGTAAGATGAAAAGAAAATGTATGTTCATGAAACAAACTCGGGGGAGTGGCGCATCGTGCTAAGTGTTATAAATAAGTTCGCCAATGCACCTATGATTACTCTGTGGGTTTGCGGGTTCGAATCCCATGCAAGGATAGTTATATGCAAAAGGATTGCTGGACTCCTTGCACCGTAGGGTGGTTCACGAAAACCGCTGGTTGGTTACGGCTTCCTCCACCATCAAGTCCATGCTTCCAAATAAAGGGCTAACTAATCCCCTACCCGAGATGGATTGGTAACCAAAGAGGCCGTGCATAAGCATAAGACGTCATATCGGCTTTCCCCTTTCCCCCGGGATTAATATGTATATCTTGTAAGCTGAACAGAGAAGTTGGAAATTTGCTTGACTCAGGTTAGCAGACAATCTTATTACACTAATGATTAAGAACATACTCTTGGTGTGTGAGTCGTGATTTTAAATTCTCCAGACGAAGGAGCTAGAGCTGAAGTCAAAATTTCAATTTTTTTCTAATGGTATAATCAACATCAAAATTTGCAGGCGAAACCAAAAGGGCATTAAGTTGACCAGGCATTTTTAACAAACAATCGAAGTAGGCTTTCACAAAATTAGGTATTCTCAAAATTAGTTTTTTTTTTAATTAGGAGCTGAAGTCTTCAAACTGGAGTCAAAATATTTAGTCATTTTCCTTCTATTGTACAGTCCTGGAAGTTTAAGCTATTTCGACAAATTTTATCTACTCTGGGGAAATTTCAAAAGTTGCGTACAAAACCTAGCGTCTGATTACCAATGTTGGTAAAGAACGAACAATACTCTGTCAATTCCAATTCCTATCCAGTTTCAATATTTAACCTTGTTTTAAATCTGGAATTAAACTAGTTCAACCCAGAATAAACCAGCTCTTACCGGTTCTATCCAGTTTCAATATCCTGAGTCCACCTCCATGTTTTAGCAGAGGTAAAGCACCACTGAGATGCATGATTGCTCGATCTTCCAGTGGATTGTTTGAAAGATCTAGGGTGTCGATACAACATTCTTTATTCTCGATCATTTCTTGTGAAAGTTTGTGAGCGATTTCACTGTAAAACATTCCATGGTTAGGAAAGTATTGAAAAAAATATGCATATCCAATATAACTGTAATTATGAGAATGGATTATAAGTGAAAGAATTATGTCAATATACTCTCTGACCCAGTGGTTCTCAAGCTTTTACTGCCTTTTTAATACTTTATTGTTTTACCCTCGCCGCGTACCACGGCAAAGCCCTTTTTCGAGGTGGGGAACAATGGCACACAAGCGCGCTAAGGGAATCAGAGTATTTTATAATGAGGTAGGATAGGATTTACAAAGTTATCTCGGGGGAGAGGAAAGCCAAAAAGATAGCCCAACTATATAGCAACTAGGGCCTCTTCCTGTTTTTGGAAGCATGGTCTTGATGGTGGTGGAAGCCGTCACCGACCAGCGGTTTTGTGAACCACGCTACGGCGGCGAGGAGTGCAGCAATCATGTCGCACATAACCATCCCCACATAGGATTTGAACCTGCGAACTCACTCAAGAGTAATCAGAAGTGCGGTGGCGAGCGTATTCATAACGCTTAGCACGATTAGCCACCCTGACGGCCAGTATGACATTCTCTGTGTCGTAACACCCAAATTGGATGAGAGGATCTCTGAAAACAGAGCCTTATAAACACAATTCAGAGAATACATAAAGTATGGAAGATAAAGAGAACCATTTCTGCCATTTTTTAGCTAACTCGAAAGTTAATTGTTGCAATAATTCAAAGCTGCTCGAGTGCCACTTGAAAAGCTTCTGCGTACCACTAGTGCCACAGGTTGAGAAACACTGGTCTAACCGGACTTCAAGTGATAACACATAAATTTTACTATTACACGTGGGCGTTGTGATAATTATGTCACTGAGTCACATATGCAAGACCAAAAAAACAAACAATAAAATGATAAAATTGGACGTGCATTAGTCCAGGCATTCAAGGGTTACATGGCCCTCAAAACCAGACTAAAAAATCACACAATTGCTGTATGACATATAACGCTTCAAGTACCAAACAGCAAAATGAACATAATGCAGAACAAACTGTATATACCAGTCAATGCATCATTAGGACAGCAATACAACAACATGCTAATGATTTATGATACATATAGTTCATACGAACAGCAAGTCAATAAATAGGAACCAGATAATCCAGTTAACCATCATCAGCCCTAATAAGAACAGAGAATGTCTTAAGCCTGGAAATAAATCTCACCCTTTCAGTCCGACACCTTCTAAGACCAACTGTTTTAAAACACTCGACCTTCGAACAACCTTCAAGATAGTGTCAAAGACATCACTGATCTGAAAAAAATTGGAAAAACTTTATCGGTTGTATATTGTATTTATTCAGTGTGAGGTAAGACGTGATAAAACAGTAATAGTTATCGGGCAGCGTCATCCATGAGGAGGTGCGTCTAACATTCAATCATACGGAGGGAAAAAAAGCTAAAAGATACAGTCAGTCAGTCAGTAGTTTATTTTATCACATACCAAAAGTAAACATAACAAAAAGGACAAACATAATTATGAAAAATATATAAAAAATACGTTTCAGTGTGAGGAGAGACGCGATAAACCAGTGAAGGTTATCTAGCACCGTCACCTATGAGGGAGTGAAAAAAAGTCAAACAAGATGATAGCAAAAGTCGTGAAAAAGAAATACCGTAAATAAAAAAGAAGTAAGCCAGCCTTTGAGACACATTTGAGCCCTGATATCCCGATGTCACTCTAATTAATAAAAGAAAGCAACTTCAGACACCACTGGTTGGAGTAGCCATGGTAACAGCAGTTGATTGAATAGCAAACAGAAAACAAAAGCCGGGCTTTAGAACATTAATGTTATAAACTTTAATCTCATATATTCACTCACCAGTTTAATATTCCTGATGACAAGTCCTTCAAACCATCGGTTGTACATCAGCACCAGTATGATTGGTATGAAGTCTCTGAGAAAAGAAAGTCAATTTTAGTGAAGTCGTGTACAATGAACCCATTGATAACTATGAAGAATCAAGATTGACACTCTAACAATGTTTTTGAATTATTTTATATTCTAAATAATTATCTTTTTGAATTTATTTGCTCCTAATTTATCGGAATAGATACGAAAACGAATTCCACATGTGGGTTTTGGTATTTCATGAGAGGATCTTTATTGTTGCAGTTGAGATAATATTGTTTAGCTGAGAATTCTTGTCATACTTATTTATACACGTATTATTCAAGCCTTAAAAAGCTACCGGGTGAATTCGCGTAACTCTATCTTGAGATCTTTTGAAGATTGAACAAATAATGAAAAAATGAGAATATCGGTCAGAGACCGAAGACTTATCGAAGATCGAAAGTTAGGGGATCCCCCAAAACAGCGCTCTTACTCCATAGTGACACCTTGTGTCCCATCACTAATTAATTAATAACTCGCTAATTATACGACATAATTCATCCAAAATCAATAGGCCGACATATGATGAATGTACATGCAGAATCTGGAGCAGATTCAATCTCGCTTTCGTGAGATATCGGGTGCATCTAACAAACAAACAGACAGACAAACACCTATCAACATACTTACCGATTAAAATCGATAAGTAATAAGTTTCTTTAGGCATAGTGAAAGATATAATAAAAAATCTGAGACAGGCAAAGGGACGAAAATATTGAAAAATAAAATTAGGAACAACACGTTTAATCCAATGTTTTGGAAAGCTCAAAATACAGTAAGGAGAAAGAAAGAAGCTTGAAATTTCCAATTTGAGTGAGGTTTATTCATTTGTGGAAAAGTTCTAAGGCGATCCAATGCGAATATTTAAAAAGAATCCGGACTTTAAGAAAGTCAGGTAAAATTTCCAAAGGGGGAGGACGGGGTCTAAAATTTCTAATTGCCAAGTTGAACCGAAACAGCTGGCGAGGTATGTTTTGGATGGTTCCTGTACATTTGAACCCACGACAATTGCACCTGCATACTATTGCACCTATGGAATTTTTGTTTTAGTTTTAAGGATATTTGAACCCATACTAACCCTAATCCAAGGGTTTTAGCACCCGCATATAGATTGAACACACGGATATACACATGGGTTCAAATATACGTGGGTTCAAATGTACGGTCATCGTTTTGGACAGCTCAAGATACAGTTAAGAGGTAGATAACATTAGCCACTTGCAGGTTAAGTAGTCAAGTTTTATTCATTTCTGAAACAGTTTTTACATCCTGTCATTCATGGTTATTTAAAAAAAATGTTACACTTAGCTTACTTTTGGTCCGGTAGATCAAAATCCTTGAAATTCAACTCTTTGCAGTTTTGTGAGAGATATATTGTGTCGACATCCTGAAATTGTAGAAAGTAAAGGCCATAAGAGCAGGGACGAAGAATTAGACGCCAGGTCAGTAAAGGCTTGTAGATACATCCCATTTCAAAACTAATATTGCTCTTTCATTTATATCAGTAGTTGTCAAACTTTTGAAGCCGCGCCCCCTTTTTAGAATTGGTCAAGTCTCGCGCTCTACCTAAACAATAACTAGCTAACAATGACCTACAAATAACAGATGTTAAAGCAAAAGTATGTTTTATTTAAAAAACACATTGAAAACCCAAAATAAAGAAATGTAAATATCCAAAATAAGGTGAGCAAGATCAAATCTAGCAAATATTTTTACTTTTTTTGAGCAAAACGCCCCGTAAAAAATATTGTCATTGTGTGTTGTCATTTCCTGTACTATGGCACTGTTCAGAACAAGAATTCTCATTTTATTTTTAAGCATTCCTAGTTAAGCAAAGATAACAAACAGGAAGTAACAAACAGGCCAGTAATCAGTAGTTTATTGTTTCACCATACTGAAATCACACTAGATATACAAATTACAATAAATTATGAAAAAGCATTTCAGGGTGAGGGGAGCCGCAGGAAACCAATATCGATTATCAAGCCGCTGCACCCAATTAACCAGTATTTTCAGGAGGGATTTCGACAGAGTAACCCCCCATGACCCCACCGCTGAACGACTCATAGAAATAACTTACCCATCCAACTTCCTCTCGTACAGGCAGACCCGTAAAATTGCACATGCATTCGTACATGACAGAGAAATTTCCACAAGGTCCAGACTCGTGCATGTCTGCTTGGTTCAGCATGCCTTGAATTACTTTTTGACGGCTCAGAGGTTCCAGAGATGCTTTCATGATTTTTCTGGAGAGAAATAAAATTGGATTTTTAATACTTTATGTGTGGCTAATGTGCATTGTGTGTATTTATGTTACTCTATGTGCTTTATGATTGTACATTGTCCTACTAGTACATAACACAGCTGCGGAGACTTGAGTTATTGAGTCACCATTTAACAAAGACTCAATGTGATTTGAGCTATCTAGATGGAGCGTCTCGTACTCGTATTTATTGAACTCAACGGTTCTCAGCCTTATACTGACCGCATTTTTTAATCTGGTCATGTACCACCGACCTATTTGTGGGTGGATATCAATGGCACAGGAAATGTGCTATGGGAGTATTTTATAATGTGCCACAACATCCTTTGTGACGTATCAGGCAAAACGAATGAGAGCGATTTCTAAAAAAAGACTGGTAGCGCAATAAACGCAGTCCAGCGAATACATAGAGTTAGAGTATGAGGGCGAAAGAGCTGTAAGCATATTTTAGCCAACTCAAAGATTGAGTGTTGCAATAATCCAAAGCTGCTCGCGTTTATGATCAGGAAAACAGCTAAGTGGTAACATCTCATAACTAAAAAGAACTTGTTTTGAAAAACAACATATACTCACGATAATGAAACTCCAGGAAATATTGTTCTGAGAGACAAAGCAACTCTTCCAATAATATGATCTGCGTCATCAGTTCCAATCATTTGCATAAAATATATCTTCCCATTCATTGTGGAAATGTTGAGCTGGAAAAGTAACATTATTGTTGACATTGATAACAATTTTTAGGTTTAGGCTGTTGACGGGCGCCAGATGCTTTCAGTCACTTCTTTGCTCCTGTTTTTTCTATTGGCCTTAGCTGCAGCTAAGCAATTTTGCTGCATTTTCCAAAAGACATAAATTTATACACCTTTTCCAACACTATTTTGCTCCATTCTTGAATGATTTACTGAAAACCGGACGTTCGCTGGCTCGCTATCAATAATCCTTTCACCAAATGAACCAGACGAGATAGATGAAAACGCGCGCTTATATGACTTAAATAATTTCGACAACGAAGTTATCCTGAAGAGCGATTCTTCAAGATATTGTTAAATATCAATGGCTATATTTATCTGGCTTTATTCAAAGCATAAGTCACGAGTAAGCGTCGTATTACGTCATAATACAAAAAAAAATTATCCCCCCCTCCCCCCCTAAATTTTGGGCTGGCTACGCTCTTGCACACCACCCCACTCATGGTGTAGTAATTTGGATAAGCAGTACCAAAATAGAAAAATTCAGACAAAAATAGCAGCTCCTAACACATTGTAAGATTTCAGTGGGAAAAATTTTATAAAATATTATTATAATAAAAATTATATAAAATCGAAACTATACGTTTTCCTAATTTATCAAAGCAGCTTTCCAAGTTCTGCAATTCTAATTTTAAATCCGAATATTGTAAAAATGGCAGCCATATACATAATGAGAAAATTCGAGGTATAATTATTTTGATGTTTGACAAGGCTGCAAGTGCGAACGAAGACATTGATGGTGTCTACAGTTCAAAGTAGTCATACACAAGGTCACTCACTGTTCAGCGCTTTCATATTGAGTCTCGTTCATTCAGGTTACAAATTTATGATAGCATTAATATTGCGCTAGGTAATCTCATAACTGCTTCAAGCCTGGGCCATATGTAAATCAAGTTTGTCAAGATTCATTTTTGTTTGATTTAGGCTTGGTCATCATATCTCTATAAACAATTGTTATGTCATAAATGAGTAATCTCCTTTACCTTATTCCTGAGTCTTATGATAACAAACAGAGTAATTTAAAAACACAGGGCTTAAAATGAGACTAATTTTTCAAATTTCGTTAGAATTTCTAAACAAACATTATACTGATCTGACCAAAGACAGAATACATCGCACAAATTGATTTATTGCTAGGATAGTTGAAATATAAAATGCATATATTGTTCTCTAGTGTGATTAACAGTGGAAATATAGTGAATCAAATGTTACAAATGCAAATGTTACAAATGCAAATGTTACAAATGTTACAAAAACAAGCGATTATCCTATTTTCGATTTAGAATATAAAACTTGAATAATGTTCTATATATTCTGCAAATATGGGAAATCATCCACTCATATTGGGTGTTGGGAGCCAAAATGAGTAAAAGTAACATAAGGCGCATCGGATCTATAGGGCCCCTTAGCTTTAGTCACCAAAATTTACGTTATGTTGATTAACAGGGTGTCCATTAAGTCAGTTCTCAATATATCTCAACCAGGTTTGTAGTTTTTAATCAGTGATTGTTCAAGTATTTTTACTTCATTTATTACATCTGTGAGGGTCAAAACAATTTTATGATTATATTATTTATAAATTCCCTTTGCAATTTTAAAACTTAAAAAGACTTTATGGACACCCTATATATCAGTGGTTCTTAAAGTATGGGTCGCGACCCAAACATGGGTCGCGGAAGGTTTAAAAATGGGTCGCGACAAGGTCGTCAATGCAAGGGCAATCTAAGAGGAGAAGGACGAATTTTCAGCTTTCCCAATGTTTCAATTTAGCTTCTAAACTCTGGTATTTAAAAATAATGGAATAAAATATTTCATTCACGGAAAGAACTGTCTTGAGCTCATTGTTACATCACAATTATGATATGCCAGTCACGTGTATTATTTTTATGGCATCGGTAACCATGCACGTCGCTTGTCGTTGTGTTGACCGCATGGAATGTCGTTTTAGTGGATTAAAATAACCAAAAATGGGTGTCTTTTTGGTAATGACAATTGTAATAGACGACGCAATGAAAAAGCTCGCTTCTCGACATTAGATTATTCAATATCTAGAGAAAATGTGACTTCATCTCGAGGCACCATTTACCGCGAACGAAGCAGTGCGTGCACATGTGACGAGTAAAAAGTTGTATATTGCGAGAGATACCGAAGGCCAGCTAGGATGTCGTGTTTGCGACGGACAGCGGACGCCTTTTCTGCCACAATTCGCGACAAGGCACTTGTGCGAGCGAGGATATTTGGCACTGACGGTTATCAAAACTAAGCTCGCAATCGCTTCGATACCCGTGACAACTTGCGTATTGCGTTAAGTAAATTAGAGCTGTGTATTGAAGATATAATGATAAAGTAAATTTCAGTTTCATCAATCTCACTGAATCAATGGACTGTTTCTAATAAATAGTTGTCTGTATTTGAGTCAAACTGTACTAACATTAAAAACACATTTGCGTTATTTAGGATTGGGTCGCGAGTATTCATAAAACTCAGATTTGGGTCGCGCTCGAAAAAGTTTAAGAACCACTGCTATATATCATGATATATGATCAAAACTTTATTTAATATTGTCCTAAGGGTGCTCCCGAAGTATGCGAACCAAGATGGTGGACATCGGAACATAACATGGGTAACAGGTTAGGGTTAGGCGATAATTTCTTTCCAATTTTCCTTATTCTAGTCCTATTATCAGTTCGAAGACTAGCCAAGAGCCTCCCGTAGTATTTATACCTAAAATTATGGCCTAACCCTAACCTATACACATATTACATTCCGATGTCCGCCATCTTGGTTCGCATACTTCGGGAGCCCCGTCTCAAGATTATCTGATTGTATCGGGCATTACAAATGTAACTGTACCAATCAGCATAAAGTGAAAGCATTCAATTTATAGTATATGTACAAAACCGACGAATGTAATTGTTAATTCAGCAATATAGAAACTGGTTTCCCCTTATCATTCCAATCATATATAAATTACAATTTGAACAAATATTTGTTGTAGGTTTTATTACAGTGTTTCACTACGAGTACAATCTATTGAGCATGACTGTATGAAGTTCTTTTCCTAAATATTGTGTTATTGATATTTCAAATCATTTTTTGAACAAGCTTTGGTATGAGAACTGAGGCTGATAGATTTGAAATGAGCGTAATCGCATCATTTCAGCATGGCAAACATTAGATCTAATTTTCAATAGTCGAGAGGGCCTACAAAGTTGTTCAAGCTGCGAAAAGTCAAGCTGCGGGGGGGGAGGGGGGGAGGGTACCGTTCCACAACCCGTCTCCCCTGGTGTCACAGGTTATAGATCTCCACATCCACCTACATGCCCACTCCCTCCCCCTAAAATTGATAAAGTAGGCAATAAACAATTGAAAATTCAGTCGAGATAGTAGCCTGCCCAAGTCAACAAATCTAGTCAAGTTTATTTTTTTTAAACCAGCAAAAAAATCACATGAGCACAAATTACGAGAAAATGATGATTTACAGTTTTACTGGGGAAAGAAAGTCGGAGCGAACCAAAGGTGGTTATCGAGCAGCGACAACATTTGAGAAAGGGTCATAATTAACCCCTCATGCCCCAATGGCTACAGCTATGATTTCAGTCTATATAAAAATAGTAATAGTCATTGTTTGTCAACTAACTCAGCAACACCAAACCCATGAAAGAGTTTCGGTTCCTCAACGAACAAAACATCCAACTAACTATATTCTAAGGTTGATTGCTAATGAAAGACTAAATGATAAATAAAGTCCTTACCCTGTCTGGAGTAGGGCTATCCATGGCTTTGATCTCAAGAAAATGGAAATTGAATTCAACCTGAAAAGACAGATGAAAAGTTGCTGATTCTGCACCAAAATTTGAAAAATTTGTAGATGTGACGGCCTATTGCAGCGGTTTCCAGGAGGGGCCACAATTCTGGACGCAAAACTGATTTTACTTTCGACTACAATAATAAATTCTTCGCATGTAAAATTAAAATACTAATTGGAATTAAATTGAACATTGATAGATATTTATATGTGAACCGCTGAACATGTAACAATTGAGAATATATACAATCCTTAATATTCGATGGATACATTATTTTAAAATGGATTTGCAACAATAATTTTTTGAGGTTCCAACACCCCGGGTTTTATACACGATGTCTTCATACATAAAAGATTGCATGACACTGGTAAAAAATCTTAATCAGAGCGAATACCACATGAAATAAAATTCATAACACCTACGACTGCAGATTACCTTGAAAGGACTTTTTACTCCTAAAACAAAACATCTGTCAGGTGTCAGAGTCTGAAAAAAAATTAATGATTTTAACAAAATAATTATGGAAAAAGGAGAGTCAACTTTTTTGGCATATAATGACCCCTACTCAACAAATAGTACATTATGTATAGATTAGATGCTGTTTTGGCGATTAAAAATATGTTTATTGTATATGCACACAGCCAATGATATGTTTTATACAGATTTGGTAATGTTTAACATTTAAAAATGTTTAATGCATATAAAGTATGCACACATCCCAGAACAGAGAATAGCACATGAAGCTTTGTTATTAATGATTTTGAATTTAAAAATACGTTTAATGAATCTACACATAATCAAGAAAAAAAGATATATTTTGTTCAGATTTTTAGTACTGTTTTTTTTTCTTGTTTAAGAATACATTTAATACATATACACCTAATCCAGAAAACAGTATATTAGGTAAACATTTATTCAAGTTCTTCTATTTAAAAAAAGTTTATATCCACTCATTAGATACGACAACTTGAAATTCGAAACCCTGGCTTATGGCGGTAACTCTCTCATATATGAGAAGGAAATATTAATGCAATGATTGCGTTGTAACAGCTTCCTGACATTGACTTGTTATAACTCAGTAAGTTAAACTTTTTAAACAGAACACAAAGAATTATGTTACAGTTCAATAAAACATACTTCATACTTTAATGATACTTTGAATGTATAGTCTCAACTTAAGAATTAAATTTTTTTATTTATTTGAAAACTTTTCTTATCAAGAAGAAATGACATTTGTCTTAGATAAGGTAGTTTAACTTTTAATGTAATTAGAGTTTTAAAAAAAAAGGTGATGCAAATTTTTACATTTCTTAATTTTGATAGTTACATTCATTTTACTGAATTTTTCTTTCACAATAGATTAAAAGTGATTGCCTAGTTCGGGGATGTGCAACATTTTTTGTCAGATACCTAACCGGGTCACACAAAAAATTAGTTTTTCCATGTATGATTGATTTCCATGTACACCGAATTAAAAATTAGTGACAACCAAGACTACCGCGGGGCAAGGCAAAGAGCAAATAATTTGGCAAACGCTTACTCTTCCAGTAATGAAAAGCACTGGCAAAACAGCAACAAATTTAATGCATCATTTTTTTTTTTATAAAAAAAGCAATTCAATTCTATCAATTCTAACCAGAACTTTGGCATCCACTTTATCACCTTGCCCTCTTTCCAATTTAATCATCTTCTTCAAGGTCACTGTCATTTTGCGACCAATTGAGTCTCTGATTCCCTCTGTTATAAATGAAACATAAATTAGTGAATACACGTATTATTTTAACTTTTGGACAAATGTGAACAGCGCAACAATCCATTATGTAACAATGTCGGATCAGAAATATATGTTCCTCAACTATTAGTGTCTGTTTGTATAAAGAAACGCTAAACACAAAAAAGGGGTCTAACAAACTACATGCCATAAGTGCTCGAATATCGCTAAAAAAAGAATGCTACAGCTGTTTAAATAAGACTGTCTTGCATGCAACGCCATCCCCTAAATGGCATGAGATATACCTGCTTAATTGTAAATTCAGTGGATTTTATTTTATCTAAACGTGTCTGTCATGAATTCCATTCCGCGCCAGGCAGACTTCGTTTTAGAAAAACATAATAATTTCACATCACATTTTTGTTTGGTGGTATTTTAACGAGTTACGGCGTTTACTTCGCTAGACCCCAAACATTATTTTATTTTAGTTGGTACTAGCAGGCAACACTTCTATCATTAATCTTTCCATTTTTAATCAATGAATCAAGACCTAGTTTTGACTAAAACTAGACAAAAAAGATTTTATGGATTTGGATGTAAGGATATTTTTGAATAATTTTATTTTATATTATAAGCGTACTAAAAAATAAAGAATAACGAAACATGTTACAATCGCTGAAAAAAATGAAATAAAATTGGGACTCATTGTATGAACATCTTTATACTTACTTGCAATATCTGGGGGTACAGCATCTATGAAATTAATTTTTCTATCCCCCATCTTCAGGTACTTCCCTACACTCAAGGACCACAAAATTAGTATAGTTTGCTATGAACTATAGTTTTTGTTCTGTAATTAATGATTCTGTTCAATATTAATATTATTTTTATCATTGTTTTTCGTATCTATATAATCTCATCTCAGTCAGGCAATTTCATCAAGCGTGACTGGAAAGAATATTATCAATACCAACAGAGTTTAATCACACCCTCCACTGCTTCAGCTCTGCCCTAATCAACAGATTCATGATTTTAATGCTATACAGATGTTTCATCTCGCGACTGTATCGTTCCAGCAATAGACGATGAGAATTTTGTAACCATTTTGATAACAACTCAGATCTCAAAATTTTAAATTAAAAGTGAAGCATAATTGAATACTATTTCAATTTTGTATTTTGTAGTTATTATTTTATTACAAGTTCGGAATACTGGAATAGTGCATTCAAAATAATAACAAAGTAGAGTGCTTAGAGAAGAAAACCGGGTCTGGTATAGTTTAGTACCACATCCACTTTTAGTTGGCCTGGCTCAACTATTTTTGCATAGGTCAATCCTAACCCCCACCTGACTACGTCACCGAAAAATTACGTCATTCCGACGTCACAGTGGCGTAATAAGGCTCACCGAAGTATGCGGATGGTCATACAAAACGCGCAGACGATAACCCGAAATCAAGCAAGCTATTTCTCTCGTTTTCTCGTTGCAACGATCACGATAGGAGAGAGATCGCCGGCTTTAGCAAGTTCTTATCGGCGGCGCAGATACCATTTCGGGCGATCGTAATTATACTTTGGCAATCTCTATGATGTGATGGTGACGTCGTAGTGACGTAATTTTTGGATGGCATAGTCAGGTGAGGGTTAGGAATAACATATGCAAAAATCGTTATGCTACGCCCACTGGAAGTACTTTTGGTACTAAACTATACTAGACCCGGAAAACCAATAAGATGGCTTAATCATATGCCAGACTGGATTCCATGGCAGATGCACGCCCGAGGGCGCTAGCGCTCCACAAAAATGCACGCGAGCGAATTCAATTTTGCACGCCGAAAATTTGCAATTGCTCACCAATGTAAATCGGTTTAAATAGTTTTTAAATCAATAATCTAGTAATATAAAGATGCTAAAAAATTATAACTTTACAATTGTCGACTAATACTTGCTTGCAAGATTTGGCCTGATCGAAAAATGCGAAGCAAAAATCACCATATCGTGTTGAATGATAGGAATCCCGTGAGAAAAATCGCCTCCTCACCGACGCTGGCCAGTTATGGCTCTGATTCAGCGTATTTTTAATACAATAATTTTACACGGATGTACTGAACAGTACCAGTATCTAAAGTCGCACAAACATGTATTGAGAGGTATCTTAGGTCGAAATCAGTTTAGCGAGCGCAGTTGTTTTGCACGCCGTGAACTATAATTGCACGCCAGAAATTCTTATTTGCACGCGGGAATTTCTGATTGCACGCCCGATTTCTCGTTCGAAAAGGCTATGAAATCCAGACTGGATCATATGAAAAACCACGACCTCTCGTCTGCTCACCAGTTCATGTTAGGTAGGTATGGAATTAGCCAGTTATTTGTATTTCGATGGTGGACTGGTGGAGGAAGCCACATGCGATACTCCACACAGCTACACCAAGCTAATTTATTTTGGTCTAGGCCTGCAGCTGGTTTGCCATAGAATTAACCCAACATATTTTTCCCTTCTCCACTTGCTGACATGGACAACCTTTGTCTTATCTAGTGTTCTATTGCTGTACTAAATACCAAACTAATTTGAGGGTGACGTCATTCTGACATGCCAGCACACAGACATGACCATGTATCAAATTTTCACCAGATATCTTATACAATTATTCCTATTTTTAATAAACCGCTATATATAGCTTTCACCGAATTTGCCCGAGACAAAATGTCCTAGCTCCTGTCCTACTACGTTCGCCCAAACACGGGACAGAAATGTAAACAATTAAAGGTAAGAAATCGTCGATCCGTATCGCACGTGTTATGTGGGAGGAGAGTTTCCCATGAAGCAGCCCTTTAAGTTAACCAAGCATGTCTTAAGTCACAAAAGGCGGCCACAGCAAACAATTTATGAATGAAAATTGCTGCTAAAAATAGCCCCAGGGTCTTTGCGATTTGGAATATTATTTTCCTATATTACTTTCTGAATGTTTGACAGCGAAGTATTGAAATTAGTACCAAGTCCAAGACTGTAAGAGAACTTTTGCTATTAATTGCTAGGAGCGTATAGTTGGTTATGAAATTGCAGACGAGGAAAGGCCGAAACAAGTGGATTCCTGATGTATCGGCAGCGGATTTTATCGGTCCCCGTACATTTGAACCCACGACAATTGCATCTGCATACTATTGCAACTATGAAAAAAATTGTTTTGCGGATATTTGAACCCATACTAACCCTAACTCATGGGTTTTAGCACCCGCATATAGATTGAACCCGGGGATATACGGGTACAAATATACGTGGGTTCAAATATACGGTCACCGATTTTATCGTATAAGATAGCCTGCAATACGTCACGCTTAGCCATTTTCGTGAAGACATTTTTGCTTAAAGGTCGCGCGAATTTTTTTTTTCTTTAATATGTGTTAAAACAATATTTGTCACTTCATATTTATATTTATCATATTATATTTATTACACCATTACGAAAATTTCGACTTCGATTCGAGGTGTGGCGAGGGAGTTTTCCCAGCCACGCAATTCTCGCGCAGACATCACGAGTTTCACAATTTATTCAGAAAGCGAAGGATTTAATTAAAATTTACAGTCTGGCATAGGTTTATCCAGTGGTGGGATTCAGCCGGTTCGCACCGGTTCTATAGAACCGTCTCACGAAATTTCATTAGATCAGCGAACCGGTTAGCAACTCGTAATGACTTTTTGTAATAGAACCGGATGAAAAATATGACTTTTATGATGGAACCGGCTGACAAAAAAATTGAATCCCACTACTGGGTTATCTATCTACCTATCTCGACAGTCGACCTGCCGCTAACTTTCTAAGAGCTACAAATGGACCCACTGATGCTGTGGCGAAGTTAGTATGTATTAGTTGGCGTGAAACTTCAACTCAACATTATCGAAATAACTTGGTGGCGATGCCACAAAACGAAGGTTATTGGATAGAAGTTTTTAGCGTAGAAACTTAATTGGCCATTGACACGGATAACAAGTCAATACCAGGAGAAATATTCATTGTAAACGATTTCTAATTATATCTCATCGTGTTTTTTTAACCATATTCCATGCCACAGGACGTGATTCACAATATTATTGTCCTTTTGTACATTATATCACGCTTAAATCTCATCTGAATTTTGATAGCTTTCCCGATTTCCATACTGTGTGTTGTCAATAAATTTCTTGTACAATGGAGGAGGAGTCTATATCGGCTATCTCAAACCTCATCATATATTGTACTTGGATTTATACGCTAATTATGCTACCACATATTTTCGACGCCAAATCAATTTAGCGAAACTATCATAATAAACTACAATAACAACAAGCACAACAGCTCTCTGCAATCTCTAAACAATGAAAAATTGTAAATATCCAGAACAAGGCGGGCAAGATAAAATCTAAGAAATAATTTCAATTTTAATTACTTTCACGACCCTTCAAAAATGTGTCTACGACCCCCTCTAGGGGGCTGTTTGAGCTATAAGTACAATGAGCTACCAATGATCTATAAGCACATTTCGTGCCCAATAAGCCTATATGTAACATCCTAAACCAGGGTTCGGCAACCGACGTCCCGCGAGCCAAATCCGGCCGCGGAGCACTATAATCCGGCCCGCGACGCTTCACTAAATTATAGTAACAAAACATCCGTTTTGAAGTATATATTCTTTAGATAAAATTATAATATAAGTATGACCTAACAATTATATAAGTCACAATTACTCGTTTAATAAGCATATAATTTAATTATTATTAAGCAAATGGCAACAAAACGAAGAAAAGTTGATGCTAAGTGCAAAGGGTTCAATGGCGCTGAAAATATTCAAACGGAATTTTTAAGAGATGCAATGAGGAAATAAATCTATATTCTATTCAAGAGATGTATCACTGCTTGATTTTTATAATAAAAAGTACCATCCGTTCGGTTTTTCAACTTTCTAATATGTGCGGCCCGCCAATGACTTAGAACCTTAATTTTGGCCCGCGAGCGACAAAAGGTTGCCGACCCCTGTCCTAAACGAACTACTACTATTAAGTTATCAACCCCACAATAAATGACCAAGTCCACGTAAAAGAATCAAAAATATAGCACACCTTCTGGCCGAATCGTTTCTGTGTCCACAAGCAACTCTTCTAGCATGCTTACTGTATCGTCGTGGATGTGGTGAGCGCCATCCGGTCTCGGAGATCTTACTCGAGCTGGAATGAAATCATCAGAGGAAACGGTTAATTCCTGTGTTTTCCATGTTTGGAAATTTTGTATCTCGAAAGCAGATATGAGTGATAAGTATGAAAATGTGTATATAAATGGTAAAGCGTCTACAATATTTGATAAGGAGAATTCCATCGGCATTATGTATCGAAAAGTAGGAAGATAGCAATTCTCAAATACATGAACGCGGTCGTAGAATGACTAATAGGCTCTTTTAAATGTGAGCAAAATACAGCCAAATGTTATAAGAATTGCATGTGCTAAACATAAATTTAAGTTAAGTATAAAATTTGAAACTGGTAACCGTGTACTTGAGATGTTTGATTAACCGTCGCCAACATATATGATATATATATATGAATGTAAGTCCTAAGTTCTAAATTAAACTGTCATAGCATGACCAAAACGTAAACTAAGAAACTAAACTGTATCTATCAATATATAAATCCTTGAAGCAATAAGTTCTTAAATCTCGGGATTAAATTCCCATTTCACACAGGGACGACAGGGTGTATTAAATCGGGTAGCCAATGCCGAACCAGAAAGTCTCTAGCTACCAAAATGAAAGTATCATCGTATGAGAAAGATACTCCTGAAGTACTGATACTCCTGAAGTCCTGATACTCCTGTCGGACACCAGAACGTAGTATGTGTACCAGGTTAGGTTAAGCCATAATTTTATTCCAATTTTCCTTATTTCAGTTCTATTTCGAGTTCGGGGACTAGCCAAGTGACTCCCGTAGTATTTATACCTAAAATTATGGCCTAACCCTAACCTGGTACACAAACTACGTTCCGGTGTCCGCCATCTTGGTTCACATACTTCGGGAGTACCTGGGAGATATCAGCGGTGGCCCGTACAGGGCCTTGTTTAGAGCGAAAGTTATGAATTAGCGTATTTTAAAAAATAAGTTGCAATTACCAGAATATTTCAGATTAGGTGATTTCGGCCCCATCGTCACACTGGCGACACTTATAGAGTCATCGTCCTTTTTCTTCCTCATTGAGAAACCCCATTTTCCGGGGGATTTTGGCGAAGGAGGTCGATCATCATTTATGTTAAGATTGTGCAACGATTCCCCACGTTGTAAGCTGTTCGAACGAGCGTTCACAGAGCTTTTTAGTTCTCTCTGAAAAGGAAAAAGGGCGTTAAATTAGTTCATTCTTATGAGAAGGCGTATTTTTGCAATTCTAATGTTTTCAAACTTGATTACAATTAAAACTCGCGTTGGAATTCACAAATAGCGACTGAATCCCGACAACAGAAAAAGTCTTAAGTTCCGAAGAAGTCACCGGCTTCTGAGTTATCCGGATCTCTTTTTTTGCTCGGAATTTTATACTTCGTTAAAATGGAGGAGTTGGAATCAAAATTGCCCGGGTTAGATCCGGTGTCGGCATTCTAGGGATATCCGGCTCCGCACATATACATCCGCAACACCTTCGTTTAAACAAAAATACCAGCATCACTGAAATCTAATCTTCATTTTCTATTAGATTTTCACAAGGATGCAGCCGCTCAGTAAACAGTATTGGTTTTCGGCGTCTGCCTTCACCCCGAAATGATTTTCATTTATATTCCTTTTAATTTTTGTATGTCTGCTGCGTATTTTCAGCATGTTGAAGAAATGAAATACTGATAACTGATCAAATTCTACAGCCTATACTAAAATTTCTTTGTCAATAACACAAACATACATCGGGCGCCCTGCTTACCATTCTTAAAGGCCGAGGTCTTGGTTTTCGTCGGTAAGACATGATGCATGTCGGAGTTCGATTTATTTTTCTATATTTATAAATCACACTGATATTATAATAAGAAGAAGAAATATAATTTCACGGGGAGAAGTTGCATTATTGAGTAACAAATTGAAGAACCTGAACTCAGGTTGTCTACCAGGTTAGCGTTCAGGTTATGCGACATCTTGGTACGCATACTTCAAGAGTATCAAAAAAATATTACTCGGGTTGGCCTGATCACAAAAAAACAATATCCACATGAGTTTTGGAACTATTGGAACTTTCGATGCGATTTAGTTTTTGAAAATGGACTCATTGTCAAAGGAAATCGAATAGTTCCTAGAGAACTAAATTTCATAATACCGATGAACTCATTGGAACATTTTTATTCCCAACAGGGGTATCCAAAAGAGTAAAACCACCGTATACATGCGCTATTTCTGATGGATATACTGCCTATATACCACACACGTCGTGAAACTATCTCAAATAATTCTATAATAAAGTTGCACAATGAGAGATGCATTGCTTAGCATAACATATTTTGAAAATGAGTTTTATTCTGAATTTTCAAATGTCCCAAAATATAGATGGCGATTTGAAATTGCTACTACGGAAACCAGTGGTTCCCAAATGTTGTTGCCTATTTTGTAACTCTTTATTCCTTCCACCATATGCATAAGAACTAGATCATAGAGCCTGCCCGTTTCTTTTGCGACAAGCATATAATTAATTTATATCCGTGTTTTATATTACACCATATACCAACTATATGCATGCAGAGAAAATGCAAATAATACTATAATAAAGTTGCACAATGAGAGATGCATTGCTTAGCATAACATATTTTGAAAATGAGTTTTATTCTGAATTTTCAAATGTCCCAAAATATAGATGGCGATTTGAAATTGCTACTACGGAAACTAGTGGTTCCCAAATGTTGTTGCCTATTTTGTAACTCTTTATTCCTTCCACCATATGCATAAGAACTAGATCATAGAGCCTGCCCGTTTCTTTTGCGACAAGCATATAATTAATTTATATCCGTGTTTTATATTACACCATATACCAACTATATGCATGCACAGAAAATGCATTTCACATATATGTGTAACGGTCTCAAACAAAGCAACGCTAGCCAAACTCAGCAAGTAAAATCATTGGTCAGCACTGTCAGATGTGCTCGCGATTATCTGTACTAGCACGCAAAGTTTTGGCCCCGATCTTTTCTATATATTTAGATGGGCGGATTTAGGGATATGCTATAGATCAGGGTAGTCCAAACCCAGGCCTGCGGGTCACATCTTCTAAAATATTGTTACATCACTAATGTCACTGAATTGACTAGTGATATGGCTACCTGAGGCAACTTGAATAATGTGTTTGGCTAGTCTAAATTGATAACTAGCTTTCTATCTTTTTGGTCGGGAATATATGCTAACAATTTTGGCATCATAGAAACCAAAAATCGAATGCGGAATCCATTAGCCTAGGTTGGCTATGTCTGATACCTGAATATTAATGTTATGGCCGAACAATATTATTCATGCCGGGTGTTTTTTTCAAGCAGCCTAAACAGTATTACAAAAAATGCTGCCTATATGTCAGAAAATTCAGTAATTACCCTTCTGTATCTCAAATTCGGTAATCAATCAATCTGCAGTTATTTGTAAGTTATTTTGTAAACATGAGTTTGAAAAGACAGCTTCCCAATTCGAACATATTTTTGACTGGATATGGAAGGGAAAATACCACAATGCTTTCTGATATGTCTGCTAGTTGTGTCGGTCACAATCGAAAACGGCATTTTCTCTTTATGGCACTTTCTCCGCTATGAAGAGTTTGAAATCTTACACTAAATGCAGATATAGTAATTTTTGAACGTTTTAGTGAGTTTTTTTGGTGGTTTTTAGCTTGATAAATGACAAATAATGATCAATGTGTTTGGACAAAAAAAGTGTTTGTTTTGTATTGCACTGTTTACCTATTCTTGGCACTATTGTGACCCGCGAACAATACAAAATAATAGTGTGGCGCCGAGGCCGTCAACCTTGGACCACCTTGCTATAGATGGTTTTGTTTATGTACAGTAGCTAAATGACCAACAATGACTACGTAGCTGACTGGTAATGTTGCTCTGAAAATCAAAGCCGCTGTCTTTAATAGCCATTCAAACGGATATCCATTCCTTTCCCAAACACATCAATTGGGGCCGTATACCAAGAGGCTTACCGGACTCCCTTTTGAAATGTAAAAAATACATTTTTCTGTATTATACCTAGTAATTTTTCGATATTTCGTAGATTGTTGAAACGCTTTTTAAACCCTCGAGACACTTGAACTTTCCTCAAGACACTTCCGCTAGCTGTTACGGTCTAACTCGACAATTAGAAATGCCAGAAATCCCCCCTTTGAAAATCCCTGGCTATGCGCTTGCGTATGCACCGATCTTTCTTACTTTTAATCAGCTGCAAGTATGGCAGCCCAGCCAGTAGCCATCAAAAAGAAAAGTCATTCAAATGCCAGTATAATATCTCTATGCGAAGGAGGCCATCCAAATAGCGATTGAAACCATGCATACCATCCTTCACTCGTAATACCACCTGCCATACTGATACAGTAACTGCTAACAACCCATATAAGCACCTAAGCTGAATATTATTACGCTATGGTACCTTTAAATGCCTATATTTCAAGCAATACAGTGCTGTATTAGCACTATTAATTCTTCCGGTAAATTTGAACCTCATTTCCTATGTATTCTACATCCTCAGAAGTATATCGAAGCAACACAAAGGGATTATATATCATGTTGATTTCATACTTCCAATTCTAAGTCTTTTTATTCCATCTATTGATACGACAACGGCTCATTCCGCCTGTATTCATGAAGACAATGACAGAAAATTCAAGTTGAATATACTGTTTGTTTTTGCAATATTTATGATGTGATAGCATATCCTGTGATAGCGATTATGATTCACTTGAGTCAGTAGATGGGAAAACCGTACAATAAATTATATAGTAAATGGAATGGGCTTTTGCTATGAGAAAAATATTTGCTATAGCTATGGCACTTAACCATTTTCGATATGCTTTTTCTTTTGCTTATTTTTTATAATTTATTATTCTTCCTACACTTTGCATAAAAAGTTTGTTTCCGTTACTTTTCCAATCTTAAAATAATCCTTAGTTAGTGTTACACGCAAGTCGTACAGCTTGAATATAGTTCAGTTTCATAATGTACCTATAAAAGGATTTTATAATAATACTTCGTAATTAAAGTTTGGTAAACTACGTCGTATGCAAAGTAACTGTCGGGAAACACTGAACTAGGGCGCTAAGCTACTTTTCCTACATTCTTTTTTAACAATCCTTTATGCACAGCTAGCGACCCATAAGACATTGCTATTGGAGTATTGAGTTCAGGTTTAGAATAATAATTTATTATATTCACGGTTCTGTGTAGTTTACCCCATTTAGAACTATCTGATGAACGTTTGCGCATGGCTGAAGAAGTTAGAGCAGGGGTTCTCAACCTGGGGTTCCCGAGAATGTTTCCAGGGGTACTTGGATGACAGTCGAGTTTTCGTGTGTTGCTTTTTTTAATATCCTTTAACAAAGAAAGTAACTACAAGAGGAAAATATTTGCCAATTGAAACTCGACGTACATTTTCCCTGATCTTGCGTTGTTGTGATTGTGACGCAAAAATGTGAAATGCACGGCTTGGCAGTCGTTGCAGCAAATTGTTAGTCAATATATCACAATTTAGTTTAGTGTATGATTACTGGGGGTTCGCGTTGACTGTTTCGTGACTTTGGGGGTTCGCGTTGATTGTTTCGTGACTCGGGGGGTACTTAACAGAGAAAAGGGTGAGAACCCCTAAGTTAGAGTCACCAGAAGTGAGCGAGGTTTTTGGACCAAAGGCCACTATTTCTGAAACGGCCGAAAAACATACATATATTTTGGCATTACCTACCAAATTTGTCGCATTCCATGTGTGTTTGGTGTGCTCGTGGGTTTCACTCTCATGTTTCGACTTGCTACTTGGGCTTAGGGAATTCCACGTAAAACAGTTTATCAGCACCTTGGGCTCTAACAGATCGAAACATCTAACCAACAACCATGACGCCTCCACACAATAAGTAAAGTGAAGGCGAAAATATCATTGTAAATTCCTCTTTTCCTTTAAAGATCGGAGTAGCTACAAACTATTGATAAAAAAATTAAAATTGCAACTACAAAGTTCCGTGGTTCAAGGCTCCGACTCTCCAGCACCGGTTACAAGTGATCAATAGTTTTCAATTTGCATCATTAATCATTATTGTGAATGTTTTGGTCTGCTGATTATTTGTTCTATTACTTTATTGTTACCTATAATTCGTCAAGTGAAATCCTCGTTTCCATAAAGATCAGCGTAGCTACAAACAATAGTTAAAAAAAAAACTTTTAAATTACAACCATAAAAATGTATTCACCCTTAGAGCATTATGCAATCCTTTATTTCCTTCTCCGACATCGGCTGGTCCTCTCTTCAATCCCCGTTTTAGTGTTCCGCTCAGACTTATCGTATCCTGTATAGGTGATATCAGACCGATCACAGATTTGCTCATTCTGAAAAAGTGAACACTAATTAGATGTCTTCTATTATCCATTTATGGCCAAAGACATTAATTTGACCTTAGTTTAAATCCAGTCACCACTCACTGTCCCGTATCTATACGTACAATAGTAAAGTTTGAAATTGCGCTTTTTGATCGTTGACTGAATTTAAATACTTATAAGTTAATATTCATATAAATAAAAAATAAAAAAAGTTCCAATTATTCACAATTTCAAATTATTTCATTGACATCATAGTTTATACCCAGCACTTTCCATTCCAGGTAGTATTTTGGACATCATAAAAACGCTTTACTAATGTACGAAAAACTGGAGCTATATTGATGTCCTGCCATAGCTGCATGGATGACAAGCGCTTGTCACACTACACAGTACTTTCGAGCGAAGTCGTTTCGTGAGAAATTATTTGAACCTTCTTGCTGATATGAATTTAAAAAAAAATTGCTTCGAACAAATCATTCGAGTAAGAAGACTCATATCCGAGCAAAGATACGCGGCGACCACTAAAATGCTAGGATCAATTGAAGATATATAAAATCACAGTGGTGCATAACGACCCGCTGAATGCCAATCGACTTCGTTATCAATTCCATTCGATAATATGTTCCCGCGTGATAAAAAGTGATTGCGCATGCCTTGCTTTAAGCAATTTATGATCTTTCGTATAACGCAGGAGGGCTAGATTCAAACATTTGAGTAAAACCGCGGGCCTCACCTTTATATAACATAGGCTTCTTAGTAGCTGCAAGTACAAAAATTTTGAATAATTATGTTATGTCATGCGTTGTTTACTTCGCAGAAGCTAGCTATTATGTCATTGTGACGTCATATGCATTGATATTAAATTGGACTCGGGTATGGACTTTGCAACGCAATAAGAATTACTCGCACATTCCAGATTAAAAAAAAATTAAGAACCCATTCAAAACAATTTTCCATTGTGGGCCGCAGTTTGCACACCCCTGGTATGAAGCCATTGCCACCCCCTCCCCCCCGCTCAACGCTCAAAATAGGAAAATTAATAACTATTCAGTGAGGATCAGGGCTATAGGGATGCATATTGCGCTGTAAATTTAAATTTTGAAATCATTCCTGACTCTAACCCCAACTGGATAATTACTAATTTTTCATTTTAATACGTGGCGCAGGCGTTTCTCGTAAGTCACACATTTTCGCATTTATGGCGGCAGTGGCGTAGCATCCACCCCCGCGATCGCGGGAGGGCTCACAGCGAAAAGGGGCCCAAGCGGTTAGAATTAGGAAATTTAAGCCGCAAAACCAAAAGCTGCATTGCAAAACCAGTAATGCACATCTTATAACGTTGATGTTAGTTCTGCTCCAATCGTTTTGTTACGTGACAATGCCAGGGAGTCATCGATTTTCGACGTCTTGTGGTTTGATCGCACCGGCAAAATCACGAAGGCTGTCAGAATGTCGAAAGCAAAACCTTTCGATGGCGCACAGAAACAGGGCAGAAAAGGAAGCACGTATGGAAAAAATTAAAGTAAACAAGATAAACGGCAAATTTTAGGTTACCATTGCCTTTTAATAGCGACATGTTAAGCTTTTTGACGAAATAAAAAAGGGGTTGTTTTATCTTATGTCCAAGAGTTTTTAGGGTCATTCCCACGAAATATTTTTGCGGGGGGGGCACGAGAGTCTTGCTACGCCACTGAATGGCGAGGCTTTGTACAAAAAATCCGCAAACTTTTTAAAAAGTTTGTCTTGACACAAAATGATACAAAAAATGTAGTCGCCCTAGTCTTTAATTACTCTAATAAACGAACTCAAGCTTGGGAGGTTTCGAGCATACTTGCATACAAAATCAACATACTTTCTCTGTCTCCGCTTCTTCTCCGTCTGACTTCTGATAGTCACGGCCTCCGCTCCATTACTAGGAATTCCAAAGTCAGTAATTTCATCTTCAGATGAAGCACTAGACATGTTGATCTTACGGTGGAATTCCCGTTAGTACATAATGCCTAGTCACAAAACTTATCCTTTTTAAAATATACAATGGAATTAATATACATTCAAACGTTATTCAGATACACAACAACTCTAACTCACGTTAGACTCAACTCTGACAAGCATGGGCTATATTCTGTGGTGAAACAATCATGCGCCGCTTCGTGATTGCTATTTGTATAAGCTATAAGGCATGAAGGCGTATGAATACTTTGGTATATTGATTTTATGTTGCGTGCATCTTCCTGTGTGCCTTTGCAATAATATTTACGTAACGTTACATCGAAAGTAAAGTAACGTAAACGACCGAGGCTGATTCAGTTTGTTAAGTTACAAAGATAATAAGCAAAGTGTAAATAAGAGTTTTTGTTTCTGAGTCGAAAGTGTGATAAATTGGGCAAGTAATTCCAATCTGAAACATTTCTTGTCCTCTCTGAAAATAAGACAGGGTCTTGTTTCAGTTTTCTTTTAAAATACAACACCAGTGCTTATTTTTGGGAATGTCTTTTATTTTCATTTATCAAAAACAAAATGGAGGATTACGAGATTTTCAAATATACAAAATATGAAAATCAATATCCATTTACTTATGAATGACACGTTCACATTGACTAGGTCTTATTAAGGGAAAGGGTCAATCATTTTTATAATTCAGGCTAATTGTCTTATTTTAGGCTAGGCCTCATTTTCGGGGAAACAAGGTACACGACGCATAAGATATACGAAGTATATTCAGACTTTAGGACTGCAATAAAACATGTGCCCAAATGATAAAGAGAATGAATATGGTATTACGATTAAATGATGCTTTCAATCTTCTATCAGATAAATAGTCACCTTTATATTCCGTAGTAAACCCGGAAATGGTGATATTTTCTTTCATGACGCACTGATCATACGAACCTACGCTTATTCTTGCGTCACAATTAACGAATAACAATATACAATAACGTAAAAGAGTAGGGCTTCTTGAGGATTATTCTCTCTTACACCATTTCGTAAATTTCAAAAGTGAAATTCGCCTCTCAACTGCGTACACCAGAGGCGCACAACATACAGCACACAGAATGTATCCATGCGACTCGTAACAGAGTTTAGTTCACGCCACACTATTTTAAGTCTTTTGCATTTGCTCATGTATTTGTACCGGGCTACCGGCACTATCGACTTGACGGTGTGTTACGCCATACTTGGATTCAAGTTCGTTTGGCATGACACATATGTACCGAGTTGGGATTTAAAAAGAGTTTGTTCGATGGTTTGGCTCTCCGTGTCGCCAGTAATCAGTAATTTATTTTTTCACCATGCTGAAAATATAAACTATACATAAACGAATTGAATGAAATATGAACAATCGCATCCCAGGGTGAATAGAGACACCACAATGTTAGGGTTTGACCCATTGCAATAAACGGTTTCACGCCCTTGGCTTGGACTATTCAATTCATGTTTGTGTAAGTGAAATACGAAAAAGTAGGCGACACTGGGACTACGATCGACAGTACACAGCGGGAGCGTGATAACGTTTAGAATGCCTTCACGACTTCGCTTGTGCCTCTCTCAGTCTCTCTCTTCAGTGTCCGCCCATTACTTTTCTCATGAATGAGTATCCTACACTTCTGACTGAGTGCATGTGACGCTGCTTTGAGCCAGTTTAAAGCGTCGCATTATAATATTATGGACGAATTAGGAATTACCGCATGAAACGTTGATTTGATAACATTTTCAGTTATTCGCCCCCCTTCTCTCCTTTTTGCGGAAACCCTGGGTACACATCTGATAGTACTTCACAGTTCTAGCATGGTTCACTATTCCCAAACGCGTAAAAATAAAGTATGCACCATTACCGAGCATGACAATTGTTTTGAGTCAACGCATGACTGTGATGTCATAGTGTAATCTTCGATTGGTATTGGCTATAACGAGAGTTGAAGCGATGCTTCATATTATTGATCGCCTTATTCAAATTGCTCTAATTCAATATGGTAGTGGCGTTCACAATTATACTTGTCTGCGGGCATATGCAAATGCATATGCAGATTCGATGGCGCTTGATGACGTATTCATAATAAAAGAATTCTTTTCGAAAAGAATCGACTCAAAGCAAAATCACTAGGGCTGGGCATTTTCGAATACCTTGTGATTTCAGAATCGAATCGAATAATATTTTTCGAATCGAATCGAATCTCGAATACTTGAAAATATATAATTGTAAGCGATTTTATTATAGTAATTGGTCCTCTCAACACATGAATTACCGAAGACATAGAATAAATCACCCAGATAGATTACTGAGCGCTCACACAGAATAACAAACACGTTTTATCAATAACTCACTACAGAAAATAGTCATATGTTAGAATTTCGTTGTAAAAAAAGGGGTCCAATGAAAAAAAAATTGGGGAATTCACCTCGACCATTAGCGGAAAGATAAAAACAAGATGGCGGCGATTCGAAATTTAGCTCTGAACCGATTCGAATAATTTACTATTCGATTCGATTCGAATATTCGATTCGAAATGCCCAGCCCTAAAAATCACACTCACTAAGATGTGAAACACTCATCTATAATTAAAGGTTGTTCTGGGAAACCATTGAAATGCCAAGAGGTACCGACCTTCAGACTTAGGGCTTTGTATTACGCCGATAGACTTGAAGCAGTCAGTCAATGTAGAATTGTCGCAAAGGACATCAGAGTATCATGTCAGTGTCTCTTTCGATAAAACCTTCTGCATAAACGATCATTTTTCTCATGATCCCACTTTATATGCATGGCCTATCTGTTCATTTTATAAAGTTTTATATCTATCCCAACTCAGAAATGCGTATGTTTAATCTAACCACTTGTATCAGGCCTAAAATAGCACACATAATTTCCTATCTAATAATAAGTTCGCACAAAAAGGTTTTCTAGCCATTAAACTCGGGGCCGGATTAACTATGCTGCTGTAACCACACCGATTCATCATCGCATACACGCCCGCAATACGGGCGCAGACTCACCTAATTTAGCATGCTACTGAACAATAAATATTACTTCACTACTATACCGAATTGGTCAGAGCTAGTACAAAGAATACACTTCAACCGTTAACCAGAAAAAATGACCTGCTAACCGCTGTTGATTTTAAAGGCACAGTACCCTTTTCAAAAATTATTGATAGCGCCACTCGGGATAAAAGTTATCGACCAAAAATAACAATCAATCATTTAACCATACACAACTCAAGCCATTGCCTTTTAAAAATATCATGAATCCGTGATTATCGCTTTGACATTATTATGACGCCTATTTTGCATATTTCTACTTTCATATTCCCCCTCATTAAGATCGAGATAAACGCCAAGCTCCTAATTGGGTTTGCTAAATAGCTGATATTTTGTTGCCTCTTCCAAATTGCTGAAATAGCAATGTGAATTTTCATTAAACCAAAGCGCTACCTGTAATCTTAAAAGGCGGAGTATTCTTAATTCGATGCCTCCATAAACTTCAAAAAATAACCAGTCAAATGAACGAAATTTTCACGTAACAATTTGAAACGTGACTCATGTTAGATCGACATATTATAACACAGATCACAGGGAATTAAAAAAGAAATGTTTTTCGGGCCACTATATACCTCTATGATAAATTTGGCTACCGAATATTTGTGGTATAGGAATTCCCAACAAGTATATTGTCGAATTACAGTTAAATTCCACTTGATTTCCGTATATTTTTAACAGTAGCTAACGCACACCGGAACCATTATGATTTGTCATTATTCGAGTCATCCGGCCTGGTCATGTTACTCTTTCAATATATCTCATAAGAAATGGATAATTTTAATAATGATGATAAGAATATATTTGGTCTAAAGTCAGCGATTGAATTGGAAATTTTCAGAACTGTTCCTATTTTGTACCGAATTCACTAACAACAGGTTTGTAAATGTGCGCTCCAGAAGTTTGTGTACCAATATGGAGGTAACCAATTTTGTTCGCCTACTTTACATCAAGTTATGTAAAGGAACTGGAACCTATATGCAGGGGGCATATTCACTCACTTGGCTAACACAAACAGTCCCGAACTCGTAATCGAACTAAAATAGGAAAAACCGAAATAAAACTATGGCCTTATCCTAACCTGGTTCACACACTACGGGAGTATCAAAAATGTATGTATGTCACATCGTAAGCTACATTAACTTAACACGCTTTATATAAATAACCTTTACAACGCCAAATATAGTCGTCAGCTGCAATGAGGTCCCATGGTCTAACTCCAAATCAATGGTTCCCAACCTTTTTACCCTGGCGGACCGGTAAAATTAAATTAAATGTACTCGCGGACCGGCAAAAAATTGAAATGACCGGAACATAAAAGAATAACATATATTTGCGTAATACAATGCAATGTCGGGCACTCAATATGCATCTAGACAAAAAAGGCACACTCAAAAACAGCTCACACGAAGAAAAACTATCAAATAATGTGCCGACCAAATATATTTGCGTAATGAAATGCAGTGCTGGGTACCCATTATGCGTAAGAAAAGCACACATAAAACATCTCACATAAAAAAACATGTACATGCCAAATTATGTACAAACGCGATTAACTCTAGTGAAGATTTTGCTGCTGTTTAGTTTCCAATATAGGATTGCAAACGATGTCTCAAGGAAGTTTCTGCAACACGTAGCCCTGCAGCGGCGTGCAGCCAATTTCCTTGCTTCGCTTTAATTAAAGCTAGTGATGAAAATATTTTTATATATAAGTAATAAAAATATAGGTAACTTGTTGAAAATACGACAACAGTTTGATTGCTCGATTACTTAGCGATGGGTATTCGTTATCAAGAGATATCCAGAATTGTGACAGTGATTCTTTTTTTTTTAAATCTGGACTGTAAAGTAGAATGGTTTGAACAAAGAAATATGCATAACGTTTTATTTGGATGGTCATATTAATCAGGAAAAGCATGCAGTACATAAAAAGCACGCGTGCTAATTTTTAGGTTTCTGAACCTTGCGAGATTTGACGGAGCGCATTCACGATGAATCGTAGCCGAAAAAGCAAAAAGTGTGATTCCTTGGCGCCAAGATGTCGCGAAAGACGTCGCAATATGACGGCGGAAGAGAAATTGCGAAATAAATCAACCTCGTCTTCGGTAAAGAGATCGGAGCGCATTCGAGATGAATCGGAGCCGAAAAAGCGAAAAGTATTATTACTCGGCGCCAAGATGTCGCAATATGACGGCGGAAGAGAAATTGCGTAATAAACCAACGCAACCTCGTCCTCGGTAAAGCGATTTAGACGGCATAAAAACAACAAAACACCGAAATTTTCACGCGGACCGGTGGTTGGGAACCAATGGTCTAAATCAGGGGTGTGCAAAGTGCGGCCCGCGAGGAAAAATTGTGCGGCCCGCGGAGAAGTGCCAATTTTGGATGGTGTTCGGTCAGCTACACTAGTTTTTAATTTTGTTTCATCTGGTTCCCTTTGCGTTGCGAAGCTTATATTCGAGTCCAATTTATTATCTATGCCTATGACGTTACAATGTCCTAACAGCGAAGCGAACAACGCGATTCACAAATCTGTCACTTGCCGAGCAGCGAACAATTTAAAGGAAAATGCCGAAACGCTAATGAATTTGCAAGAACGAGTAATCAGAGATTAGGCAACTGGAGAGCAATTTGATATTGAGAGATACAAAAGCTAAATGAGTTTTGACTCCAGCCTATCAGTTGATTTTGTCTAAATCTAATCTAGAATACGATTTGACAGCAAAATATTTGGAAATGAATCTTGGCGTATTATACCGAAAACATCTCAACCAAGATAACTTACCACATCTGAAAGAAGTCATGGCTTCAAATATGGCACTTTTCGGTTATATATTCTTTTTTCTAAAATGGGCGTCGTATCGAATCGCTAGCACTTCCATTTAAGCAAATTTGGATAAAAGTAGTCGGGAGAAGAATCCAGCAGCAAAGTTCTCACTGAATTCGTTTAAATTGGGTGTGATAATATATTTGAATTACAGTTTTAATAAATTTATGCGTTTCATCTCATCATTTTTGCAAGGACCCCTAATGATGACGGCATGAGATCAATAACAAAAAGACACTATTTTGTGCCTGCAAGTAATAGAAAGCCTATGTTAAATGAAGGTGCGTCCCGCGGTTTTACCCGGTTATTGATATTTGGCCCCTGGTCTAAATCAAGGGGTGTGCAACAGGCGGGCCGCGGGCCACGACCCGGCCCACAAAGCCATTAAGTGTGGTCCATTTCAACACTTGAATTTTTCGCCATCGAGCATAAAATCCTAATACGACAGTACATGTTTGTAAATGCGCTCATATGGATAAAACTACATAATGCTATTTTTTGCTCCTGTTGCTGCGTAAAATCTTTTGCAATTTTGCCCGGTGCATTCATTACTGTAAGGCTAAACGATAGCTCTTCTTGCCTTTCCTTCTAAATCATTCGTGTGGTCCAGCTAGATGTCTGAAGTTGGTTATATGACCCTCCGACAAAAAATGTAGCACACTCCTGTTCTAAGCTGAAGCAAAACATAGAACAGATTCACGACATTCCAAGAATTCCCCCAAATCCCACCATCGGTTAAACCAGGGATGGGCATGGTTTTCGGACCAGGGGCCAAAAATTTTGCCCACCTAGACTTGCGGGCCATGTGAGTGTGACGTAGGAAGTTACATTTTATGAATAATATTTACAGTGTTAGAAAAGCAGAAGTGGAAAATAATAAGCCTCGTACCATGACTAAATTTAATTTCAATCTCAACAGATTCCTTGAGCTATTTTTCAGCTAAAACATCAAAATTTGGTTTTAGTTTATTTGTGGCAGCATCAAGCGGGCCAGATTGAATTATCCAACGGTCCGGATTTGGCTCACGGCCGTTGTTTGCCCAGGGTAATTTGCTTTGAGCTGTTTTCCACGCTGAGTTGAATGGAACGGGTTCAAATTTCGTTGGATTTAATAGTACATTATCGCAATAAATTGCGCGTGTATGCCAATTGTTCGGACAACGCACCCCACGCTATCTCGGCTGCGAATAACAGAAACACTTAAGATTTGGTATGACGAATTGGGGTCATGATGCAGTGGTTTTGACATTTTTGGTGGAGCGGAATTCCAGTGAAACATTCCAGTAGCTCGAGGAACCCCGTGCAATTGTTGAGTTGTCTCTCATTGTCTGAATTGTATAAACTATAAAAGCATATCTGATACTGGCAAAACAAAATGATCTTGAAGTATTCTGATAAGTACGGCGGATTGTTGCAACTATACGACTTCCGTTTCTTATATGGTCAACGATATTACGTCATAATGCGGTGGTTCTCAACCTTTTTGGTGGAGCAGAATATCAATGAAACATTCCAGAAGCTTGTGCAATACTTTTATTGTCTGAATAATATATATACTATGAGGATATATAAAAGCAAATCTCAAATCTAAGACTGACAAAACAAAAGTATACCAAGTTAAATAATAGATAGCAAACCTAATAGGTATTTTCTTAGAATTGAACAACATAATATAACGAGAATATCGGTCAGAGACGAAGACTTATCAATCAAAAGTTAGGGGTTCCCCCAAAACAGCGCTCTTACTCCATAGTGACATATTGTGTCCCATCACTGATTAATTAATAACTCGCTTATTATACGACATAATTCATCCAAAATCAATAGGCTTCTGGTCCGAGATACGATGAATGCACATGCAAAATTTGGAGCGGATTCATTCTCGTTTTCATGAGATATCGCGTCTGTATAACAGACAAACACACAAACAAACAGACAAATACCTATCAACATACTTACCGATCAAGATCGATAAGTAATAATAGTAATAATATAAACCTTCGGGCAATACTTGTAAACCCATGTGCAATACTTGTAAAGTAGTAAGAATAATTGTATAATACTATAAATCAGCGGTTCTCAACCGGGGGACCCCGACCCCCTAAGGGGGCCACAGAGGAGTTGGAGGGGGGCCACAAGGATGGGCTGAAATCTGAATTTACTTTTCACTTTGAAAGAAATCTCACAGTTTTTCCTAGTTTGCTGCTCAATAAGGTTATTTCGCAAGGTGTTTTCGCTCTCTTTTGTGCAAATTGTTTTAACATAATTGGATTTGGAATCTATCAATGAAAATAACCCTATTAATACCTCTGGAATATTAAAGTGGGGGCCATGAGTGCTAAAAGCCTCCAAAAGGGGGCCACGAGTCATAAAAGGTTGAGAACCACTGGTATAAACTATAAATATAGACATAAAAGCAAATATAATACTGGCAAAACATATGCGAAGCAAGTTTAATAATAGTAGCAAACATAAGGTATTTGCTTATAATTGAACAATTTACATATAATAATATTGGCCAGAGTGGTCCAAACCCAGGCCCGCGGGCCACATGTGGCCCGCAGCTTCACCATCTGTGACCCGCGTCGCATTTGCTGGATGGTAATTGAAAATCGCATTTTTTGTTGTTCCATCATAAAAATAAATCAGAAAAATCTTTTGACATATGTTTACGTCACTAATGTCACTGAATTGACTAGTGTTATGGCTAGCTGAAACAACTAGCAAAGTTGAATTATGTGTTTGGCAGTCTAAAATGTTAGCTGGCTTTTCATTTTTTTTGTCGGGAATATACTTTAACAATATAAATAGAGTCATTGTAGAAACTAAAAATCGAATGCGGAATCTATTAGCCTAGATTAACTATGGAAAATATCACATGCTTGCTTGATATGTCGGCAAGTTGTGCCGGTGACAAAAGAATATAATTTAGAACGGCATTTATGAATCTTGTGAGCAATAAGCGTTTTCCAAAGTCGAGATTTTGGTTTGAGAATCTTATCAAGCACTTACTTTTGCGGAAGCACTTGAAATCTTACACTAAATGTAGACATAGAATAACTTTTGCACGTTTTTTATGTTTGTTTCAACTTGATAACTGACAACTAATGTCAATTTGTTTCCACAATCAAAGTTACTTATTCTTGGTACTATTGTGGCCCGCATACAATGCAAAAATAATTTTGTGTCCCCGGAAGCTGACAACCTTGGACCACCCTGATATAGACAATCGGATTTGAAAGGAAATTTGCAGAACCTCGGGACTGCGCTGACGAAACACTTGTTAGAGGGCACTGCGTTATATCTTACAAAACAAATAAGTACAAATTAATTACAATGAGATATATAAAGAAAATAAGCTTTTTCTCGCGAGGCAGTGGAGTTCGAATAGGGGGTGTTTGCTGGTATAAAGTTTATAGAAGAATTTGCAAAAGCTCATCAAAAATAACGGAAACTTATTTATGAGTAAAGTTACAGACGTACATTGAAATCCCAAGAGTTACATTTTCAAATGTTGCCGTAGTCAGCATATCCTGAAATCAGGGAATGGAGTCGAATTTATCCTAAATCATAGTCGCAATCGTATCCGCGAATAGTCATTTTATTTAAACAGCTCTGAATTAAAATTTTGAGCTTTCGTTTCGGATATTATATTTTCTTATTAACGAACGTGCAATCATTGCTGTCCAGTTGATGGAATTTGCAATTGACTTCGACTACAGCTCCGAAAAAATTATTTAAAGTCTGTAGGTTTCGACTGTGAGAGTTTAAAATTATTATTTCGACTTCGTCTTTAGTGAAAACATGCCGAACCCCACAACCTCAGGTACAATACTCTTTGCAAGCGATTCCACAAAGAAGAGATTTTCGATAAAAAATACTCATACAAGAATTTTTAGCGAAAAAAAAGCGTAAGCGAAGGAAATGTAGCCCACTATATGATAATACATATTCGTAAACAAGCTTATATTAAATTTGTTTTATATAAAACGCTTAGCCGTGCCTTTCGCCCCAAACAAGATTCCATCGATATGTAAGCAGTTGCTACTTTCTTGCAAAAACCAGAATCTTCCTAGTTCGAGATTGCCTACCCAACAAAAAAACCTGGGTGAGGTGGGGACATGGGGTTTGAAACCAAGATGTGTTTCTGTGTTGCTAAAATAGTCAAATTTGACGCTTTGGCGCTAGGCCATTGCATCACCAAAATTGTAGGAATATTTGACACAATTCGAATTAAATCATCATTCAGCTCCGTAATAGATGGTATCGTCCTTCGTCTCTTGTTTCCGTATGGTAAAGGTCAAGAACTTCGTATGTTGAAGCATGGAACGGGACTGAATGTTTGCTGAACATTTTCATCAGAGCCAGATCAGATTTTACTTTCGTGAAAAGAAGTACGATGCATCCTGAACCTGTCGCAAATATCAAGACTACGAGGAAGACGCTAATGGTGATCTCGTAAGGGAAAAGACGTTCCTGAAGATCATTGAAGCACGTGAATTCGTTCACTGGAAGAGAGCTTGCTGCTTCGGGAACTGTGACATAGCACATGAACAGGTTGTGACTATCCAAGATGACTGATTTTGGAAGCATAGCATCATAAAGGCACAGACCAAGCAAAATCAGTGCCAAAACATTTCTTATGATGTATAATAACAGCATTTTATAGTTATTTTTGAACTTTTCCAATTGCTCCTCGACGTAAGACAATGTTTCATGTTTAGCAGGGTTGAGCACTCCTCTCGGGCCTTTCGCCTCACTTTCTGTAATCTCTGCCTTCCGCATTATTCCATCAACGTTTCTCACAACATGCAGTCCCGATATAACTCTTGGGACGAGCTCCCACACATGGTATACGGAGTAGAGAACAGTGGTGACTAAAAGTAAGACGAGTCCGAGGTGTCGAATCATCCAGTCAATCTTGTAATAACAAATGTTATTGACAAACGCCATTTCTGATAAGGATAAGCTGATGTTACAACGTTGCTTTCTCGTTGTGCAAGTTGTAGGTCTTCCCGTTTCAATGATGTAGATAATTACAAACGCAGTAAGAAAAAGACATGTTATTGCATATCGTCTCAGTTTCTCCCACCAAGGATACAGTTTCGTCTCGCTGAGGAGATCAGAATTCCATTTGATGTCTGAATAACTAACTCCAGCCATAATATCGCTATTTTGTTGCAAATAAAACGCCAAGGCACCAGAAAATCGACGTCACAATACCCGTTTCAGTCGCCAAAGGCGAGTGGCCTATTTACTGACAAATTAAATCTTACTGATATATACTGATAAAATTATAGGTGTTAGATCGTTGTTGCTTAGATCAGTGGCGCCCAAAGTTACTTGAACGGGGGCAAAAATTAAAAGCGGAACGATATCCGCGGGCCGGGCAAAGAAAGCCCGCAAGGAGCCGATGCTTATACCGTACGGCGTACATATTATCAAGATACGGATATAATGGAATTGTTACGAATATAGCGAAAACTGTGATAGTGACGTCATCGGGGGTATTTGGAGCGAAAAAAGGTAAAAACATGAAGCGTTGGGCCATTTTACTCAAGTTCGGCGGGCCATATTAAATCGTTACACGGGCGTAATTGGCCCCCGTGCCGCGGTTTGGGAACCACTGGCTTAGATAAATTATTATAAAAAAAAGGGAAAAAAAAAAGAGAAAGAGGTAAAAAAGAGAAAGGCATTATTACGGTGGAAACTGTTTTAATTAATCTTGAGTAGCACATTTTGTTTCAAGGCCGAAAGAGTAAGTTGTTTGAAATCTAGTCAAATTTATGTTATCCGCTGTATTTTCTAATTTCAAAAGTTTATTATAGGGATAAGAAATATTAACCTCAATAAATATTTAACTGAATATCAATTTTATGAAATTGATTCTGAAGCAATTCTTCACGACTTTTTAACACGACATAAAAATGAATACTAGTTCAAAATTGAATTTTGAGGCCCCTAGGCCTCTTGCCATTCTCAATTAAATATAGAGTAATAAAAAAAGAGGTCTCATTGCATCAGCCTTCCAATATTTCTGTTGCTTTCACATCAATTTTTATTTTAATGTTTCATTCAGGGATTTCTACAATTCATTATCATTGAATATCCCCGGATTCAGCTGAAAAAATTGCAAATTTTTGATGACTCAATTTGTATTCGAATTGAATAAAACAACACGAATAAAACATTTGATCAATTTTGCACTTTATTTCTTCACTAAAAAAAATAGCTCATTCTTTGATAAAGATATATCATAACCGGGAAAAGGTAATCTTAAATACTCTGCTGTAAATTTGAACTACAGAACGTTCAATTTTTTTTTATTCTATCTTGCATCTTGAATAGGCTATTCTTAAAATAGGCAAAAGTATTGCTTTATCCTGTACCTTACTCTGAAATTGCATTTGCTTTGACAGTCATGCCAATTGTGATGGCATTGTGTTGTTGTTCTTATTTTTATATCTGGCATCATATTATGGAACAAGATAGGGGTCGAGGAAATGAACAACGTCATTCTACGCAAATTGAACATCAGATCACATGCTATATTGCTTTATTTCGCTCCGGTGTCCTTTGACTCCATCCCACGCATTACGCAATTAAAGGACAACTAGGTTATGAAAAGGGTTTTACTATCAGTGATATATTTTCCAATCATACAGAAAATACACTTTGTACATACAGAATAAAAAAAAGAAGTAAAAATGGCAAACACGGATTTTCAGACATTTGAAGGGGTGATAAAAAAATGTCAAAGAAACTCAAAAGGCAATACATTTAATACGCATTCGTAACGGCGTTTCAGAAGTGTGTGTACCAATATTGAGGTAACTAATTTTGTTCGCCTACTTTACATTAGGTTGTGTAAAGGGACTGAAACATATGGGTAGGGGGTATATTCACTTGACTAACACAGACAGTAACCGAACTCGTAATAGAACTAAAATAAGGAAAATCGGAATAAAATTATGGCCTAACCTGGTACACATACTACGGGAGTATCGTTTTAAAGTCTATTAAAGAAGGCTTGTATGCAGCAAAGTTTTTGATATTGAAACTAATCAATCAAAATTATTATTACTTTTCACGGTTAATCGGTAAATTCCCGTTGCATAAGATCGAAGTGTCTTGTATGAATTTCCCCCCTACTTTTATATTCTTTGTGATTTTCGAACTCCACAGGGACTGGTGTTTTAATTCAAATTTTATTTTCTAAGAAGAATTGTGCCACGACGTGTTAGGTTATTAGCTGCATGTTCGATTATGACGAGCTAGGGCTCAATGGAAAACTTTGATAATCTTAACAGTCACTGTACCATAGGTTTGTGTCAATATATTTGCGCGTTGCACTCTTGGTTTATGAACCCGAATTTGGTTTCCATGCATCATGCGTTCTTAGGTCAACAACTGGTCAGGAACGACATGAGAAGGTTACATCGCCTAATGATAATTTCAAATGTAATACGTCAAAAAGTGGCGAATTCAGATTATTGTTTTGTTGCGCGGATTAAGAGGTTCTATAGTTCATCCGACTTTGATTCCGAATCGATTAAAAACGACTCTGACTGTTGATTGATAAAAGTCCTAACTCCCTAACTTCAACTGGGTGTAATAAAATTGCGATTCCGGAATACGACGATTTCGACTGAAAGCTGCGATATTTGCAACGTTTTTAGATTCCAGTTTAAAATTTCGACTAGTAATTTAAGGCTTGAATTTATGGCCGCTATCATCGTGAACCTCCAGATACCGAGTCCCGATTCCACAGCCCAGATTTACGAATGGCATGTTAAAGTCAAGTCAATAAACTGTTTTTCAGCGAATGTGTTTCTCTCTTTCTAATTTAGTATTGGACACGAAATGGACCTATGGATCGTTTGTTATTACTTATCGATTTTAATCGGTAAGTATGATGATAGGTATATATATGTCTGTTTGTCTGTTAAATGTACGCGATATCTCACGAAAGCGAGATTGAATCTGCTCCAGATTAAGCATGTGCATTCATCATATGTCGGACCAGGAGCCTATTGATTGTGGATGAATTATGTCATATAATTAGCGAGTTTTTATTTAATTAGTGATTGGACACAAGGTGTCACTATGGAGTAAGAGCGCTGTTTTGGGGATCCCCTAACTTTCGATCGATAAGTCTTCGGTCTCTGACCGATATTCTCGTTATGTTGTTGTTGGTATTTTTTCCTTTTTATTTTGTGAAAAAATTGCTTTTCTCTTCAACTACTGAACCAACCAATTGAAATCACATTTTCAGGGGATAAAGATTGTTGTTGTCGCCAGAAGGCTGGTTTTATTCATTTCAGAAATCTCTGTGGGCTTTATGAAATTCGTTTAACTATTTTTTTTGTGGGATGACATCATAAAAATTAAATATTGGCCATCTTGTGGTCATTCGAAGTCGGGAAGACTGCGATATCGTAAAAGATTCGATACCCGTATCACTTCGCTCGGGCTTTCGTGTCCATATATTTGAGCATTGATCTCATGTATCGAAATAGGTCTATCAAGTCGGTCATGGTTGCTATTAGTTCTTGTAGCTCAAAGTCATCCTTATAAAACTAGAGGAGGTGCAGGTAGGATGAAAGCCGAGTTGTGCCCTCTAGTTGTAATCATCAAATTTAAACCAAAGCATTTATCGAAAAACTGACAATTTACGCGTGTGATGCAATTTACGCCAAAAACGAGCAAGTTATGAAAATATTTTTGATATTATTGTATAATAAAGTGCTTTTCAGTACGTCTAGACCAGGGGTGGGCAAGGATTTTGGACCAGGGGCCAAAAATTTTGTTCACCTAGACTGACGGCCATGTAAGTGTGACGTAAAAAGTTACATTTTATGAACAATATTTACAGCGTTACAAAAGCAAAAGTGGAAAACAATAAGCCTCGTGCCAAAACTAAATTTGACCGCAATCTCAACAAATTCAGGTGTCAGGCGGGCAGCATCAGGCGGGCCAAATTGAAACGGGCCGGATTTGGCCTACGGGCCGTATTTTGCCCATGTCAGGAATCTAGCCATTTGTCATAGATTTTGATGAGTATTTGGAATCCGCAAATTTTCTAAGACTATACAAGTAAGTATTCAAATAAAAGTAAGCTTTGTGCCTGTTTGCTGGATTGTTTTAGTTGAGCTTGTTAATTTTAGGTAGTCTTCAAACCCCAGATTTGGGCTGAATAACCAGAGTTTAAAAGCAAATTTGGAACTATTTTTTGTTAATGAACACAATGCGAAGTAACCGCCCAAACGATTCAAAGCAAGTTTTCCGAAACCAAAGTGTCATTAGTTTTGTCATTGTTTATTTTGTTAATGACCTCATTACCTGATTGACCTAATTAACTGACTTCATACCAGAATTGAAATTGTAAAATGACTTTATGGACACACTGTATATTAAGGTGATCTGAAATGTTGTAACAGCAATGCTTATTCTGACATATATCTGCATTTGCCTTGACAGTCATGCCAAATGTGATGACATGATGTTGTTGTTCTTATTTTAATATCTGGCATCATATTATGGTAACAAGGTAGGGGTCGAGGAAATGGACAACGTCATTCTACGCAAATTGAACATCAGATCACATGCTATATTGCTTTATTTAGCTCCGGTGTCCTTTGGCTCCATCCCACGCATTACGCAATTAAAGGACAACTAGGTTATGAAAGGGGTTTTACTATCAGTAATATATTTCCCACTATACAGAAAATACAATTTGTACATACAGAATAAAAAAAAGAAGTAAAAACGGCAAACACGGATTTTCAGACATTTGAAGGTGATAAAAAAAAATGTCAAAGAAACTCAAAAGTCAATACATTTAATACGCGTTCGTAACGGCTCGTAATAGAACTAAAATAGGAGAACTCGGAATAAAATGATGCCCTAACCTGGTACACATACTACGGTAGTACCTTCTTAACAGTCTATTAAAGAAGGCTCGTACGTGCCAATGTTTTTGATATTAAAACTAATCAATCAAAATTATTATTATTTCCCCCAGTTAATCGATAAATTCCCATTGTATAAGATCGAAGTGTCTCACATGAATTACCTCCCTATTTTCATATTCCTCGTGATTTTCAAACTCTGCAGGGACTGTTGTTTTAGGTCAAATTTTATTTTTTAAGAAGAATTGTGCCACGACGTATTAGGTTATCCACTGCATGTTCGATTATGACAAGCTATCGCTCAATGAAAAACCTATCTTAATAGTGACTGTATCATATGTTTGTGTCAATATATTTGCGCGTTGCACTCTTGGTTTATGAACCAGAATTTGGTTTCCATGCATCATGCGTTCTTAGGTCAACAACTGGTCAGGAACGACATGAGAAGGTTGGATCGCCTAATGGTAATTTTAAATATAATACGTCAAAGAGTGGGATAATTCAGATTTTTGTTTTGTTGCGCGGATTAAGAGGTTCTACAGTTCATCCGACTTTGATTCCGAATCGGTGAAAATCGACTTCGACTGTAATGTATAATAAAACTTTGATTCTCGGATACGAGGATTTTGACTGAAAACTGCGATGTTTGTAGATTCCAGTTTAAAATTCCGACTACCAATTTTGAAGGCTTGAATTTATGACCGTCATCATCGGGGACATTCAGATACCGACCGAGTCCTGATTTCACAGTCCATCTTCACAAACGCCATCTTAAAGTCAACTCAATAAGCTGTTTTTCTGCGAATGTATTTCTCTCTTTCTGATTTAGTATTGGACATGAAATGAACCTATGGATAGGGCTGGGCATTTTCGAATACCTGATGATTTCAGAATCGAATCGGATAATTTTTTCGAATCGAATCTCGAATACTTGAGAGATATAAAATTGTATGTAAATTTCTTATTGTATTAGATCCACCAGACACATAAAATACCGATAACATAGAATACATCACTCAGGCACATTGCTGAGCGTTCACACACAATAAAAAACGTTTTCATCATATCATTGCGTTGAAAAAGTATAGCTTCAATAAAAAAATTGAGAAATTCACCTCGAACATTGGCGGGAAGTAAAAAAACAAGATGGCGGCGATTCGAAATTTCGCTTCGAACCGATTCGAATAATTTTATATTCGGTTCGATTCGAAATGCCCAGCCCTACCTATGGATCGTTTGGCAATTCCCGTTGTATAAGATCGAAGTGTGTTCTATGGATTTTCTTCCTACTTTTATATTCTTTGTGTTTTCGAACTCCCCGGGAACGGTGTTTTGATTCAAATTTTATTTTTTGAGAAGAATTGTTAGGTCGATTTTGACGAGCTAGTGCTCAATGGACGGTACTCCAGAAGTATGTGAACCAAGATGGCGGACACCGGAACGTAGTATGTGTACCAGGTTAGGCCATAATTCAGTTATATTACCAATACCCCAACCCAACCTGGTACCCATACTACGTTCCGGTGTCCGCCCACATACTCAATGAAGTACTCAATGAACAGCCCAGGTTAATATCAACTCTAGCATTTTTAGGTCGATGTATTTGCACGCTGCTCTCTTGGTTTGTGAATCCAAATTTGGTTTCCATACATAATATAGGTCAACATCTGGTCAGAAACAACGTGAGAAGGGTAGATCGGCTAATGGAAATTTCAAATGTATTACGTCAGAGAGTAGGGTGATTCAGATTTTGTGTTTCGTTGCGCGCTCTAAGAAGGTTTATAGTTCATCCGACATTCATTCCGAATCGATAAAAAACGACTCTGACTGTTGGTTGATAAAAGTCCTAACTCCTAACTTCAACTGGGTGTAATAAAATTGCGATTCCGGGATACGACGATTTTGACTGAAAGCTGCGATACTTGCAACGTTTTTAAATTTCAGTTTAGAATTTCGACTAGTAATTTAAGGCTTGAATTTATGACCGCTATCATCGTTGACCTTCAGAAACCGAGTCCCGATTCCACAGCCCAGATTTACAAACGGCATCCTAAAGTCAAGTCAATGAGTTGTTTTTCAGCGAATGCGTTTCTCTCTTTCTAATTTAGTATTGGACACGAAATGGACCTGTGAATCGTTTGATATTATGTTGTCGTTATTCTCGGTATTTTTTACTTTATATGTTGTTATAAAAATATCGCCTTTCTCTTTGACTACTGGACCAATTGCTTTCAAATTTCCAGTGGATAAAGATTGTTGTTGATTCTAGAAGGCTATTACTTTTATTTATTTCAAAAATTCCTATGGGCTTTATGTTATTCGTTTTTCACTATTAATTTTTGTATGATGACGTCACCAAAGGTAAATATTGCGTATCTTGTCGAAGTCAGAAAGACTGTGGTATCGGTACTGTGAAAGATATGATACCCTTACTTCTTCGTTCGGGCTTTCGTGTTCATAAGTATAAGTTTATTTCGACTCCATAATCAGCATATAATAAATAAAAATGATTGGTAAAAATAAAAAAATGATTATGAAATCAGGAGAGCAAACAAAACCTTAGATAAGGTTTAAAACGTACAGAATGTATATAAGATGGAAGGTTTTGCCAAGAAGAAGCATTACGTGTTCACATTTCTATCTAAATAGGTGTATTAAGTCGATTATGCTTGCTATTGGTCTATGCCCAAGTTACCAAAGTCTTGTCTACCAAAAGCTTTTAATAACATATTATCGTGCAAAAAAAATTTTGAGCCGAAAACTAGCTAATTTACGAAATTTAATTTGATAGTATTTCTAAAAATAGCTTTAAAAGCCGTCTGGTCCATTGCCAAATAGATAAGGACTTGCAACTCTCTGAGCAAGTTTCTGAGCAAGTAAGCATACAAATACAAGCAAGTTTTGTGCTCATTTTGCTGGATTGTTTCAGTAGCGCTTGTTAATTTTAGGTGTTGAATTCCTATATTAGGGCTGAATACCCAGAGTTCATAGAGCTCCAGAAGTGTGTGTACCAATATGGAGATAACTAATTTCGTCAATTTTACATCAAGTTGTGTAAAGGAACTAGAGCTGGGCAATTTTAAACCAATTCAAAAGCATGAAAAGTTAACGCACTTAATTCCAGTTATCGCTCCACAAGGTGAGCAAATGAGCAAATGAGTGAGCAAATAGTACAAAACAGATTGCGATAATGAAATTTTACAATATTGTAAAAGCAAGAAAACTTGTGAACATGGTAGAAAAAAACAAGATGAAATGGATTATGTCATGCAGTCATAAATGAGACTTTCCTTTCAAAAACACCAAAGCTTCTACGTGTTTGCCTGTTAAGCTAGACCTTAACTCTCTAGCAGTATGGCCTGCAGTCGAGAAAACTCGCACAAAAGCGACGACGTTGATGGCTGATTCTGGTCTACATCGGGTCATTCTATTGAATCTTGTTCCAAGCTTTCACAGTGACCCATCTCAGACATTTCTTTCTCCAAATATAGACGCAGCTTATCGGCATCTGAACTCGACAGACTTGACATAACTCTGCTTTTGAAACGAACATCTAAAACCGCACTAATAAAAGAAATATCATTCCAGGTTTCTGTAAATCTGCCAGTGACTTCCAACATAACTTTTCTTTAAATTGCTTACTTGGAGAAGCATCCGTTTCTACCACCTCTAGTTTTTTAATCAGGCCACGAATTGAAGGAACTTTAGTTGAGATTGTTGCATAATCTTGTCCACCAAGGCTTTGTACAACTTGATCGAATGGTTCAACAACTGACAAAATGGCCTCTATTATTTCCCAGTCACTAGCACGCATACTAAGAGTTGATGGTTGTGATATAATGTTTCTGTCATTTAAAACCAAAGAAATAGGGCAATGCAACTTCACCAGTCTATTAAGCATCTCAAATGTACTACCCCAGCGAGTCGCTACATCCACAATCAACTTCAGATCTTCAATCCCCATCATTTGACATTTTGTTTTTAATGCCTCAGTGGCCATGGGTGATTGTTTAAAGTGATTGACAAGACGCCTGGCACTTGCAAATGCATGATCCAAAGCAGGTATTGAAAACCCAGAATTGAGGCATAACTGTAATGTGTGTGCTGCACAAGAAACACTTTTCCAATTTTTGTCAGTCTCCAGAATTTTTAATTTGATAATAATTGATTGATTTTAATTCAACATCTAATGGTCACGGTAACTAAACTACGTCATACGCAACCTACTGCATTACAACCATAATCTAGGAATTACAGTTACAAACGGCACGTCTCGATAATCAAAGATGCTCGCCGACTTCGGCAAGTCTAGAAAAGTCTCGATGTGACATCACAAAGGGGTACACGTAAATAAATTGAGCAACGCAATTGCGACACTATAATGTAAACAACTTGATTACAAAATGAAATTTGATTATTAGCAGTCCGTAACAGCGAGAGAGAGAGGGCTAACTCGCCATGTCTATTTTCTTTATATTTGTTGATCGAGAGAGAGAGAGGGCTAACTCGTCATGTCTATTTTCTTTATATTTGTTGATCGACATCGCGACTTCGAGAGGGCTAACTCGCCATGTCTATTTTCTTTATATTTCTTGATCAACATCGCGACAGAGAGAGAGGGCTAACTCGCCATGTCTATTTTCTTTATATTTGTAGATCGACACCGCGACTTCGAGAGAGGGAGAAAGGGCTAACTCGCCATGTCTATGTTCTTTCATATAGACAATGTTTCAGCCTCTTTACCTATTACCTTTTTACCCAATTTTGTTCATTTATTTTTTAATGTTAGTAGAAAGCTTTTTCTTATTTTGGTATCTCTTATCTTGCGTTCGTATCAATAAGATAAAACGCAGATAATATAGGTGTGAGTTCGGAGATAAAGGATAAAAGATAACAGCGACCCAGTTTCATCCACTTATCTAAGAACTAGTTATCTTCGACCTATCTACGATTTTACGCCTTTACCATAGCCAAGCACTATAAATGTGGCAATGTCAACGGATACAATAACACAGTTCTTGAACTGATTCTGCGAATTGTTATTACGACTTCTATTAACTACGATCTTCAACCTCAAAGCAACGATAAATTCAACTAATGTCTACAACGAATGCATTTCTACTGTCACCAGCAGGCGAGAAGGCCTGATCTGAGACATTTGTGTTCGGAGGTTTCACCGTAAATGGAACAACAGTAGGAGTGTCCAGGTCGCAATACAGATTGCTGAAAAGTCGAGATGTCACTTTTGACTGGAAATGTCTAGGCTGCTACACAAAAGTAAGTATAGAAAATTCCAAGTCAAAAAATTATATTGATCCTGTTTCTTTGCAGGCGGTAGAAAAAATATAATATTCTTGTTTCTTGCAGGCGGAAGATCAACAACAACAGCGGAATGATTCTGCGATTTATCTGGTCCCGTCGACAGACATTCCACGACTCGTTGATTATTCCGACTCTGAATGCTCGGGATTAGCCCAATACCTATGGTAACTATGCTCTCTCATTACTCATTTAGATCCTAGCAGTGTTTTGCACCTAGTCTATATGTCAACTTGTTGCTCTTTTTTTCAGGGGTGGTGGAGTCATCCATAGAGGCTTCTGTTCATTCAGACATATCCGGCGAAAATGCCGATGCAGCTTTCGTAGTGGAAGGGGACCTGAGTCAAAGAAAACGGTGACCGTACATTTGAACCCATGTACATTTGAACCCATGCGTATATCCACGGGTTCAATCTATATGCGGGAGCTAAAACCCATGGGTTAGGGTTAGTATGGGTTTAACTATCCGTGAAACAAAAAAAAATTCCATAGGTGCAATAGCATACAGGTGCAATTGTCATGGGTTCAAATGTAATGAAACCAAAGAAGCCAAATGTAATGGAACCCCAAGCTCGAAGAGAGGCACGGGTACTCCTACACTGTGCTTCGCGCTAATCTCAACGGAAGTGGTGAGTCACAGAGAATGGCATATGAATCAGTTCAACAAACAATTGCAATGTTTCTAATTAATTTTTCCTATCTACATCTACCTGGAGGTGTTCCGTGCGGAGGAAGGGAAATGTATGCCCGGCCAGGGTTTATCAAACAGAAGATGATTTCAGTCTGAACTGAATGATTTGGACCATACCCACGAACCTAGCCCAAACGAACGGCCCCGCGTCCTTCTCAACAGGGCAGTTTCGAAGCGCGGGTTGGAAAATCCATACACGGCATATGGAGTCATTAATTACGAAAGCGGCAAGGCGAGACATGGCCAACCCGCCTTCTATAAGATTCACTAATGTAATTATCTTTGTAATTAATCGACTAATTTCAGTAGTAATTTTCAGTGTACTTAATTTTTTTTCTACCTTTCCCTTTTAGGAAGGAACATTGAAGAGGTTCTGCAATAGAAAAAGACAGGGAAACAGACCCACAGATCCATCAGACATTAACGATGAGTTGAAAATAGATTATTTACCTATTGATTTTTTATTAAAAGATATCAGAATCGAGGGGGCGCGTCACCTTTTGTTCGCAACCCAAAAGCAATTAAAAATTTTGGCAAATGCAACATGGTACATGGACGATGTTGTTAGAGACCCATATTATCAACTCTTTTCAATTCACGCATTTGTTCGAAGTGGCTCTGAAAATTTCCTGAGCAAGTAAGCATACAAATACAAGCAAGTTTTGTGCTCATTTTGCTGAATTGTTTCAGTAGCGCTTGTTAATTTTAGGTGTTGAATTCCTATATTCGGGCTGAATACCCAGAGTCCATGGCGCTCCAGAAGTGTATGTACCAATATGGAGATAACTAATTTCGTCAATTTTACATCAAGTTGTGTAAAGGAACTAGGGCTGGGCAATTTTAAACCAATTCAAAAGCATGAAAAGTTAACGCACTTAATTCCAGTTATCGCTCCACAAGGGGACAAACAGTGAGCAAATAGTACAAAACAGATTGTGCTAATGAAATTTTACAATATTGTAAAAGCAAGAAAACTTGTGAACATGGTAGAAAAAAACAAGATGAAATTGATTATGTCATGCAGTCATAAATGAGAATTTCCTTTCAAAAACACCAGGGCTTCTACGTGTTTGCCTGTTAGGCTAGACCTTAATTCTCTAGCAGTATGGCCTGCAGTCGAGAAAACTTGTTCACAGGGAGTCGCTGGAATTGATAGATATTTAAGGGCAAGCTGTGACAAGTTAGGATAACATGTGTTATTATTATGCCACCATGTAAGTGGGTCAATGTTGGTAGCCTTGCATCTCATGTAATTCTTCTGAACCAGCCGAATCGTATGCATCTGAAATAAGTTCTGACAAAAGCGACGACGTTGATGACTGATTCTGGTCTACATCGGGTCATTCTATTGAATCTTGTTCCAAGCTTTCACAGTGACCCATCTCAGACATTTCTTTCTCCAAATATAGACGCAGCTTATCGGCATCTGAACTCGACAGACTTGACATAACTCCGCTTTTGAAACGAACATCTAAAACCGCACTAATAAAAGAAATATCATTCCAGGTTTCTGTAAATCTGCCAGTGACTTCCAACATAACTTTTCTTTAAATTGCTTACTTGGAGAAGCATCCGTTTCTACCACCTCTAGTTTTTTAATCAGGCCACAAATTGAAGAAACTTTAGTTGAGATTGTTGCATAATCTTGTCCACCAAGGCTTTGTACAACTTGGTCAAATGGTTCAACAACTGGCAAAATGGCCTCTATTATTTCCCAGTCACTAGCACGCATACTAAGGGTTGATGCTTGTGATATAATGTTTCTGTCATTTAAAACCAAAGAAATAGGGCAATGCAACTTCACCAGTCTATTAAGCATCTCAAATGTACTACCCCAGCGAGTCGCTACATCCACAATCAACTTCAGATCTTCAATCCCCATCATTTGACATTTTGTTTTTAATGCCTCGGTGGCCATGGGTGATTGTTTAAAGTGATTGACAAGACGCCTGGCACTTGCAAATGCATGATCCAAAGCAGGTATTGAAAACCCAGAATTGAGGCATAACTGTAATGTGTGTGCTGCACAAGAAACACTTTTCCAATTTTTGTCAGTCTCCGGAATTTTTAATTTGATAATAATTGATTGATTTTAATTTGACATCTAATGGTCACGGTAACTAAACTACGTCATACGCAACCTACTGCATTACAACCATAATCTAGGAATTACAGTTACAAACGGCACGTCTCGATAATCAAAGATGCTCGCCGACTTCGGCAAGTCTAGAAACGTCTCGATGTGACACCACCAAGGGGTACACGTAAATAAATTGAGCAACGCGATTGCGACACTATGATGTAAACAACTTGATTACAAAATGAAATTTGATTATTAGCAGTCCGTAACAGCGAGAGAGAGAGGGCTAACTCGCCATGTCTATTTTCTTTATATTTGTTGATCGAGAGAGAGAGAGGGCTAACTCGTCATGTCTATTTTCTTTATATTTGTTGATCGACATCGCGACTTCGAGAGAGAGAGAGGGATAACTGGCCAGAGGGCTAACTGACAGAGAGAGAGGGCTAACTCGCCATGTCTATTTTCTTTATATTTGTAGATCGACACCGCGACTTCGAGAGAGGGAGAAAGGGCTAACTCGCCATGTCTATGTTCTTTCATATAGATAGACAATGTTTCAGCCTTTCTACCTATTACCCTTTTACCCAAATTTTGTTCATTTATTTTTCAATGTTAGTAGAAAGCTTTTTCTTATTTTGGTATCTCTTATCTTGCGTTCGTATCAATAAGATAAAACACAGATAATATGGGTGTGAGTTCGGAGATAAAGGATTAAAGATAACAGCGGCCCAGTTTCATCCACTTATCTAAGAACTAGTTATCTTCGACCTATCTACGATTTTACGCCAGCCCAGATAGTATTATCACTGAGCTTAAGCGTAATTTGTCTCTGGTCTTACGCCTTACCATAGCCAAGCACTATAAATGTGGCAATGTCAACGGATACAATAACACAGTTCTTGAACTGATTCTGCGAATTGTTATTACGACTTTTATTAACTACGATCTTCAACCTCAAAGCAACGATAAATTCAACTAATGTCTACAACGAATGCATTTCTACTGTCACCAGCAGGCAAGAAGGCGTGATCTGAGACATTTGTGTTCGGTGGTTTCACCGTAAATGGAACAACAGTAGGAGTGTCCAGGCCACAATACAGATTGCTGAAAAGTCGAGATGTCACTCACGAGACTGGAAATGTCTAGGCTGCTACACAAAAGTAAGTATAGAAAATTCCAAGTCAAAAAATTATATGACTGATTATTGCGACTCTGATTTAGAGATGTACCGATACCACTTTTTTCGCCGATATCGATCCGATACCAGCCTAAAGCGCCGATACTACAAAAATGCCGATATTACCGATATTCCGATACCATGTAATTATTACCTTAATTAAGTGTACTGTGTAGGGCAGACGGGTTAAAACAATGGTCTTTGAGCGTTATTCATAGTACACATTATTTCAGATCGAAAAAAGAGTTAAGGTACATCGTACAGTGAAGCTAGTAATCTCGGTGTTCAATTAGAAAAATCATAAGCCGAGATGTCCAATTCGAATTTATTGTTAATATCGCGACCTTCGAATATCGTTATTCGTGTTTAAAAGAATATCGAATATCGCCCACACATTCTAGCGCCACCGTCCTACGTTCAAATTAAAAGCATTTTACAAATATTTTATTTTGTGGTTATTCGTAATCGTCGCCGCAATAAAACAAAGCCACCATGAAAGAATAACAATGAGCATAGACAAGTAGAAGGCCTACCTTCAACCTTCGAGGATGTTTTTTTACTTTACTATTTTATAATATTTCACAATTGCTATCATATATTTTGAGACAATCTAGTCTAGGTCATGTCAAAATATCTATAAAGAAATTGTGTTTAAACAAAATTAAAATTAATACCTGGTAGACTGATAATTGTGTCGAAATTTAGTTTATCGCTGTCGACGGACTAAATGGCAGTCGCACTTGACGACAAACAGCCGGAATTTATAGCCGTGCCAAAAGTGCATGTGTCGTTAATAATGACTCCAATTTCACTGTATCATTTAAAACTGGGCACGTAGTTGCTTTTTGTTGATATATTTCTTCATAATTGCAATGTAATATTAAAAATGTCAATATAAAAATTCGACAGCGAAAATAGTCAAATTGATTGAGCTAGTTTGGCTGATAAATAGCTATAAACAGATGAATCCTATTTCCTCTCGGGGATGGGGACATGCATGGCTCATAGCTCACGATCCCTCCAGAAAAAATAAATAAATTGGAAAGTAGTATTCCAACTTATTTTTTAAAACATTCTGGACCATATCAAAAAGGTAAATATATCGGAAATATCGGCCTTATTCTAACCGATACATGGCCGATACCGAAAAAATGGCCGATATTGCCGATACCGATACATCGGTACATCTCTACTCTGAATGCTCGGATATTAGCACAATACCCATGGTAACTATGCTCTCTCATTACTCATTTAGATCCTAGCAGTGTTTTGCACCTAGTCTATATGTCAACTTGTTGCTCTTTTTTACAGACAGAAGGAATTTTTAAATTTCCCATCGGATGTTCAGGGGTGGTGGAGTCATCCATAGAGGCTTCTGTTCATAGAGGCATATCCAGCGAAAATGCCGAGACAACTTTCGTAGTGGAAGGGGACCTGAGTCAAAGAAAGCACCCCAAGCTCTATGAGAGGTACGGGTACTCCTACACTACACTGTGCTCCGCGCTAATCTCAACGGAAGTGGTGACTTACAGAGAATGGCATGTGAATCAGTTCAACAAACAATTGCAATGTTTCTAATTAATTTTTTCTATCTACAGTTACCTGGTGGTGTTCCGTGCGGAGGAAGGGAAATGTATGCCCGGCCGGGGTTTATCAAACAGAAGATGATTTCAGTCGGAATGATTTGGACCATACCCACGAACCTAGCCCAAACGAACGACCCCGCGTCCTTCTCAACAGGGCAGTTTCGAAGCGCGGGTTGGAAAATCCATACATGGCATGTGGAGTCATTAATTACGAAAGCGGCAAGGCGAGACATGGCCAACCCGCCTTCTATAATATTCACTAATGTAATTATCTTAGTCTAGGCTGCTACACAAAAGTAAGTATAGAAAATTCCAAGTCAAAAAATTATATGACTGATTATTGCGACTCTGATTTAGAGATGTACCGATACCACTTTTTTCGCCGATATCGATCCGATACCAGCCTAAAGCGCCGATACTACAAAAATGCCGATATTACCGATATTCCGATACCATGTAATTATTACCTTAATTAAGTGTACTGTGTAGGGCAGACGGGTTAAAACAATGGTCTTTGAGCGTTATTCATAGTACACATTATTTCAGATCGAAAAAAGAGTTAAGGTACATCGTACAGTGAAGCTAGTAATCTCGGTGTTCAATTAGAAAAATCATAAGCCGGGATGTCCAATTCGAATTTATTGTTAATATCGCGACCTTCGAATATCGTTATTCGTGTTTAAAAGAATATCGAATATCGCCCACACATTCTAGCGCCACCGTCCTACGTTCAAATTAAAAGCATTTTACAAATATTTTATTTTGTGGTTATTCGTAATCGTCGCCGCAATAAAACAAAGCCACCATGAAAGAATAACAATGAGCATAGACAAGTAGAAGGCCTACCTTCAACCTTCGAGGATGTTTTTTTACTTTACTATTTTATAATATTTCACAATTGCTATCATATATTTTGAGACAATCTAGTCTAGGTCATGTCAAAATATCTATAAAGAAATTGTGTTTAAACAAAATTAAAATTAATACCTGGTAGACTGATAATTGTGTCGAAATTTAGTTTATCGCTGTCGACGGACTAAATGGCAGTCGCACTTGACGACAAATAGCCGGAATTTATAGCCGTGCCAAAAGTGCATGTGTCGTTAATAATGACTCCAATTTCACTGTATCATTTAAAACTGGGCACGTAGTTGCTTTTTGTTGATATATTTCTTCATAATTGCAATGTAATATTAAAAATGTCAATATAAAAATTCGACAGCGAAAATAGTCAAATTGATTGAGCTAGTTTGGCTGATAAATAGCTATAAACAGATGAATCCTATTTCCTCTCGGGGATGGGGACATGCATGGCTCATAGCTCACGATCTCTCCAGAAAAAATAAATAAATTGGAAAGTAGTATTCCAACTTATTTTTTAAAACATTCTGGACCATATCAAAAAGGTAAATATATCGGAAATATCGGCCTTATTCTAACCGATACATGGCCGATACCGAAAAAATGGCCGATATTGCCGATACCGATACATCGGTACATCTCTACTCTGAATGCTCGGATATTAGCACAATACCCATGGTAACTATGCTCTCTCATTACTCATTTAGATCCTAGCAGTGTTTTGCACCTAGTCTATATGTCAACTTGTTGCTCTTTTTTACAGGCAGAAGGAATTTTTAAATTTCCCATCGGATGTTCAGGGGTGGTGGAGTCATCCATAGAGGCTTCTGTTCATAGAGGCATATCCAGCGAAAATGCCGAGACAACTTTCGTAGTGGAAGGGGACCTGAGTCAAAGAAAGCACCCCAAGCTCTATGAGAGGTACGGGTACTCCTACACTACACTGTGCTCCGCGCTAATCTCAACGGAAGTGGTGACTTACAGAGAATGGCATGTGAATCAGTTCAACAAACAATTGCAATGTTTCTAATTAATTTTTTCTATCTACAGTTACCTGGTGGTGTTCCGTGCGGAGGAAGGGAAATGTATGCCCGGCCGGGGTTTATCAAACAGAAGATGATTTCAGTCGGAATGATTTGGACCATACCCACGAACCTAGCCCAAACGAACGACCCCGCGTCCTTCTCAACAGGGCAGTTTCGAAGCGCGGGTTGGAAAATCCATACATGGCATGTGGAGTCATTAATTACGAAAGCGGCAAGGCGAGACATGGCCAACCCGCCTTCTATAATATTCACTAATGTAATTATCTTAGTCTAGGCTGCTACACAAAAGTAAGTATAGAAAATTCCAAGTCAAAAAATTATATGACTGATTATTGCGACTCTGATTTAGAGATGTACCGATACCACTTTTTTCGCCGATATCGATCCGATACCAGCCTAAAGCGCCGATACTACAAAAATGCCGATATTACCGATATTCCGATACCATGTAATTATTACCTTAATTAAGTGTACTGTGTAGGGCAGACGGGTTAAAACAATGGTCTTTGAGCGTTATTCATAGTACACATTATTTCAGATCGAAAAAAGAGTTAAGGTACATCGTACAGTGAAGCTAGTAATCTCGGTGTTCAATTAGAAAAATCATAAGCCGGGATGTCCAATTCGAATTTATTGTTAATATCGCGACCTTCGAATATCGTTATTCGTGTTTAAAAGAATATCGAATATCGCCCACACATTCTAGCGCCACCGTCCTACGTTCAAATTAAAAGCATTTTACAAATATTTTATTTTGTGGTTATTCGTAATCGTCGCCGCAATAAAACAAAGCCACCATGAAAGAATAACAATGAGCATAGACAAGTAGAAGGCCTACCTTCAACCTTCGAGGATGTTTTTTTACTTTACTATTTTATAATATTTCACAATTGCTATCATATATTTTGAGACAATCTAGTCTAGGTCATGTCAAAATATCTATAAAGAAATTGTGTTTAAACAAAATTAAAATTAATACCTGGTAGACTGATAATTGTGTCGAAATTTAGTTTATCGCTGTCGACGGACTAAATGGCAGTCGCACTTGACGACAAATAGCCGGAATTTATAGCCGTGCCAAAAGTGCATGTGTCGTTAATAATGACTCCAATTTCACTGTATCATTTAAAACTGGGCACGTAGTTGCTTTTTGTTGATATATTTCTTCATAATTGCAATGTAATATTAAAAATGTCAATATAAAAATTCGACAGCGAAAATAGTCAAATTGATTGAGCTAGTTTGGCTGATAAATAGCTATAAACAGATGAATCCTATTTCCTCTCGGGGATGGGGACATGCATGGCTCATAGCTCACGATCTCTCCAGAAAAAATAAATAAATTGGAAAGTAGTATTCCAACTTATTTTTTAAAACATTCTGGACCATATCAAAAAGGTAAATATATCGGAAATATCGGCCTTATTCTAACCGATACATGGCCGATACCGAAAAAATGGCCGATATTGCCGATACCGATACATCGGTACATCTCTACTCTGAATGCTCGGATATTAGCACAATACCCATGGTAACTATGCTCTCTCATTACTCATTTAGATCCTAGCAGTGTTTTGCACCTAGTCTATATGTCAACTTGTTGCTCTTTTTTACAGGCAGAAGGAATTTTTAAATTTCCCATCGGATGTTCAGGGGTGGTGGAGTCATCCATAGAGGCTTCTGTTCATAGAGGCATATCCAGCGAAAATGCCGAGACAACTTTCGTAGTGGAAGGGGACCTGAGTCAAAGAAAGCACCCCAAGCTCTATGAGAGGTACGGGTACTCCTACACTACACTGTGCTCCGCGCTAATCTCAACGGAAGTGGTGACTTACAGAGAATGGCATGTGAATCAGTTCAACAAACAATTGCAATGTTTCTAATTAATTTTTCTATCTACAGTTACCTGGTGGTGTTCCGTGCGGAGGAAGGGAAATGTATGCCCGGCCGGGGTTTATCAAACAGAAGATGATTTCAGTCGGAATGATTTGGACCATACCCACGAACCTAGCCCAAACGAACGACCCCGCGTCCTTCTCAACAGGGCAGTTTCGAAGCGCGGGTTGGAAAATCCATACATGGCATGTGGAGTCATTAATTACGAAAGCGTCAAGGCGAGACATGGCCAACCCGCCTTCTATAATATTCACTAATGTAATTATCTTAGTCTAGGCTGCTACACAAAAGTAAGTATAGAAAATTCCAAGTCAAAAAATTATATGACTGATTATTGCGACTCTGATTTAGAGATGTACCGATACCACTTTTTTCGCCGATATCGATCCGATACCAGCCTAAAGCGCCGATACTACAAAAATGCCGATATTACCGATATTCCGATACCATGTAATTATTACCTTAATTAAGTGTACTGTGTAGGGCAGACGGGTTAAAACAATGGTCTTTGAGCGTTATTCATAGTACACATTATTTCAGATCGAAAAAAGAGTTAAGGTACATCGTACAGTGAAGCTAGTAATCTCGGTGTTCAATTAGAAAAATCATAAGCCGGGATGTCCAATTCGAATTTATTGTTAATATCGCGACCTTCGAATATCGTTATTCGTGTTTAAAAGAATATCGAATATCGCCCACACATTCTAGCGCCACCGTCCTACGTTAAATTAAAAGCATTTTACAAATATTTTATTTTGTGGTTATTCGTAATCGTCGCCGCAATAAAACAAAGCCACCATGAAAGAATAACAATGAGCATAGACAAGTAGAAGGCCTACCTTCAACCTTCGAGGATGTTTTTTTACTTTACTATTTTATAATATTTCACAATTGCTATCATATATTTTGAGACAATCTAGTCTAGGTCATGTCAAAATATCTATAAAGAAATTGTGTCTAAACAAAATTAAAATTAATACCTGGTAGACTGATAATTGTGTCGAAATTTAGTTTATCGCTGTCGACGGACTAAATGGCGGTCGCACTTGACGACAAACAGCCGGAATTTATAGCCGTGCCAAAAGTGCATGTGTCGTTAATAATGACTCCAATTTCACTGTATCATTTAAAACTGGGCACGTAGTTGCTTTTTGTTGATATATTTCTTCATAATTGCAATGTAATATTAAAAATGTCAATATAAAAATTCGACAGCGAAAATAGTCAAATTGATTGAGCTAGTTTGGCTGATAAATAGCTATAAACAGATGAATCCTATTTCCTCTCGGGGATGGGGACATGCATGGCTCATAGCTCACAATCTCTCCAGAAAAAATAAATAAATTGGAAAGTAGTATTCCAACTTATTTTTTAAAACATTCTGGACCATATCAAAAAGGTAAATATATCGGAAATATCGGCCTTATTCTAACCGATACATGGCCGATACCGAAAAAATGGCCGATATTGCCGATACCGATACATCGGTACATCTCTACTCTGAATGCTCGGATATTAGCACAATACCCATGGTAACTATGCTCTCTCATTACTCATTTAGATCCTAGCAGTGTTTTGCACCTAGTCTATATGTCAACTTGTTGCTCTTTTTTACAGGCAGAAGGAATTTTTAAATTTCCCATCGGATGTTCAGGGGTGGTGGAGTCATCCATAGAGGCTTCTGTTCATAGAGGCATATCCAGCGAAAATGCCGAGACAACTTTCGTAGTGGAAGGGGACCTGAGTCAAAGAAAGCACCCCAAGCTCTATGAGAGGTACGGGTACTCCTACACTACACTGTGCTCCGCGCTAATCTCAACGGAAGTGGTGACTTACAGAGAATGGCATGTGAATCAGTTCAACAAACAATTGCAATGTTTCTAATTTATTTTTTTCTATCTACAGTTACCTGGTGGTGTTCCGTGCGGAGGAAGGGAAATGTATGCCCGGCCGGGGTTTATCAAACAGAAGATGATTTCAGTCGGAATGATTTGGACCATACCCACGAACCTAGCCCAAACGAACGACCCCGCGTCCTTCTCAACAGGGCAGTTTCGAAGCGCGGGTTGGAAAATCCATACATGGCATGTGGAGTCATTAATTACGAAAGCGGCAAGGCGAGACATGGCCAACCCGCCTTCTATAATATTCACTAATGTAATTATCTTTGTAATTAATCGACTAATTTCAGTAGTAATTTTCAGTGTACTTAATTTTTTTTCTACCTTTCCCTTTTAGGAAGGAACATTGAAGAGGTTCTGCAATAGAAAAAGACAGGGAAACAGACCCACAGATCCATCAGACATTGATGAGTTGAAAATAGATTATTTACCTATTGATTTTTTATTAAAAGATATCAGAATCGAGGGAGCGCGTCACCTTTTGTTCGCAACCCAAAAGCAATTGAAAATTTTGGCAAATGCAAAAGTTTGGTACATCGACGGTACTTTTGATGTTGTTAGAGACCCGTATTATCAACTCTTTTCAATTCACGCATTTGTTCGAAGTGGTGAATGCACCAAACAACTGCCCGTCGTTTTTATTTTAATGTCTGAAACCTATGGGCAAGGGGAAGAAATTCACTTGGCTAACACAGACAGTCCCCGAACTCGTAAAATAACAAAAATAAGAAAAATCGGAATAAAATGTGCTCCGACCCTAACCTGGTACACATACTACGGAAGTACCGAGTTCATAACACTATGCGAGAGAACGTCCCAAACTATTCAAAGCATGTTTCCCGAAACCGAAATGCATTAGTTTTGCCATTGTTTATATCGTTAATGACAGAAAGTTAATTAACCCAATGTCCGGTTTGATGAAGGTGCCTATTCTATGATTACAAAATTCGATTTTGTGAATCGCGCCGAAATCCGTTTCAACATTGTTTATGTGCGAATTCTCAATTCAATGTCACCGTTATATTATTATAGATACGCAAAGAATTCCCTTTGTGAACCAATAAGCAGTGTTGGGTGCAAGTCAACACCAAATCTTCGGTTAAACTTCGAGTACTGAGCCGAAATGAGTCATTGCACTCCAATGTTGGGTCGAGCGACTGTCGTTTCATTTAGCTGACTCAAGTCACTTCGAGTACAGTATTTGGAAAGGATAACTAGGGTAGATTTGATAACTACCCAACCCGACGCTACCCAACACTGCCATCAAGTGATCAGGCTATTTTCGAGTTACCACGCACGTATCTTCCTTAAATATATTTTCAAATTCTGTTTTATTTAGATGGAGTTTGTGTTAGAAAACTGGTCAAAGGCAAGTTGGTTCCAGTGGAAAATTGTTAGGTATGCAGTGTTAACTCCAGTAGGTCTATGTGTGTCATGAACTGGTAGTCAGATTTACCTAGAAGTTGTTGATATACAGAGTCTCTTTAATTTCAAGTAAATTTTAGCATTTAATTCAAGACTCTTTCCTAACTTGTGGCATGCAATACACATTTGGATGCCTCAGCCCAGTGGTTCCCAACCTGGGGGTCGCGACCCCCAGAGGGGTCGAGGATGGGTTTCTAGGGGGGTCGCGAAGGCCTTGCAAAACAGTACAAAACTTTAGGTTAAATATTGTCAATAGAACACGAAGAAGTCTGGAATGAGATATTCCCCCTAGCTGTCGTGAGACCCCAGAATGTCGCTTCTTGTTTGGAAACCAAGCAAGCGGCGCGAGACGTTTATGGCATGTAAACCATTGTGACGTCACACGAACGCGTCTGCATTTTCGCGCACCGTAATGCGAAAAAACACGCGGGCTTCGAAGCAATGCTGTGGAATGCCGGGATTTCGATACCAAGTTGTCTACTGCAGGGGAGGCTATGTTGTTTCATCGTGAAGATTATCATACATCCTGCAACAACGTTATAATCCCGTCATTTTATTTACAATGGCGAAGAAGCGACAATATGAAAATGAAGTTATGAAATATGAAAGCGGCTTTTCTTCATATAAAAACAAAGGCAAAAAATCGAATGAAAGTCGAGGATGATATGAGACTAGATTTATCAAAAACTAAACCCCGAATTACGCAGTTAGCTACGCGGTTTCAATGCCAGCCGTCGCAGATATGCAGGTTGATGAAAAATTAAATTACACAATATTCACTTTACCAAGTGCAGTTTCAAGAATTTTGTTGCGTCTGAAGCTGCCGCAAAACCATGGTCGCTGTGGCCAAACCATTGAAGTTTAGCCAAACCCACGGCGATTGACTTTTTAGCTGCCACAAACCAATGGCGAGATGCCGGTACCACAGCAAATTGCAGAAAATTGAAAACCAAAGGCGGGTAAAACTTTGCTGCCGTAATCATGCCATGTCGGCTGTAGTGGCAAGGCTGCCCCTGATGGGATAAATATTGGATACAGTAAAAAAAATTCTTATGGATACAGTTTTGAAAGATTTGGGGTTAGGTTTCAGATTTAAGTAGATATAATTCCGCATGACAAACTAAAATCTGGTACACGCATTTGTGAATATACCGGCAATAGCGTCATAACCACGGCAAAAGGTGTCATCGGCTCGTTCGTGGCAGCAGCTGCCATGAAGTGGAAATGAACTGCGCCTCCACTTTGCCACTTATTTTTGGACACGAAGTGGACATAACGATCGTTTCAATATTATGTTGTTGTTCTTGTATCTTGACACGTTTTTAAAAAGTCGCTTTTCTCTTCGAATACTGGACCAATTGCTTTGAAATTTTCAGTGGTTAAAGATTAATTTTGTCGCTAGAAGGCTATTACTTTTATTTATTTCAAAATTTTGCGTGAATTCTACGAAATTTGATATTTCGTCTAAAATTTTGCTGTATTATTTTTTATCCATGGGAACACGGATTTTAGTCAGTGTCATGACTGGCTGTACGTTTTGATTCTGCAAAATTCTTGCTACTGGAAATTCAGAACTTTTTTGAGGGTACCGGTAGCGTCAAAGGTACCGGTAAGGACCGATTCGCTCTGGTCTAACGTGTCCATATATTTGTGCGTAGCTCTCTTGTATTGATAAGTATAGAAAGTGAGACGGGGTCGGCGAGGTATGTGTAATCCACCAAAGGGGGTCGCGAGCCAAAAAAGGTTGGGGACCCCTGCGGCTTAGCCGAATCAGAATGATTCATGCTACCCCGAATTTATAGTAGATTCTTAGCAGACTGTAGTGAGAATTGGTCTGTGTCTCAAATTATTCTCAATATGACATTTCTCCCCTTTTGCGTAAAACGTATCCACACAGCAAAGAGTGACTAACTTGAACCTACTTAAATTGTTGTATTGTTGCAGAATAATGACGGTTCTGGTGAGTTATTTGTCTATTCTTCAATTATTAATGATATGGCAGTCGTCACCGTATTTTCAAATTTTCCCCTAAGCTTGGGGTTGAAATTTTGAACTCTACGGAATAGGAATTTTAGACTTCTCAGAGCTGGAGTCAAATTTTTTCCTAATCTCGAGTCAAAATCAAAATTTTTGTCGACATAGATTTTAAAATCGAAGACTTCTTCGAGTTGGTAGCTTAACCAGGGCTTCCTAAACTTGACTTTGTCTCAACCCCTTCCAATGTATTAAAATTTTTCGCACATTAAAATTTGGTGCTCCAGTAGTATGGGTACCAGGTTAGGGTTAGGCCATAATTTTATTTCGATTTTTCTTATTTTAGTTCTATTACGAGTTCGGTGAATGTCTGTGTCGGCCAAGTGAGTATACCCCCTGCCCATAGACTTCCGTCCCTTAACACAATTTGATGTAGGCGAACAAAATTAGTTACCTCCATATTGGTAAACACACTTCTGGCGGGCCAAAAATTTTGCTGTGTTTATTTCACGCTCACATTTTTATATGACATGTTGTAAATATATATCTCTAAGCACCCCTTTCTTGATTTAGATATTATCAGAATGATTGAACGGAAGATGAAGCGGGTGAGATTGGCATTTAGACACTTGCTCTAGTAACCAATCAATCAATTTGGTTTATTATAACAGTTCTATCATTCATCTATATTGGCGTAAACCAGTGGTTTCCAAACAGGCTGGTACAGTCCAGAAATTCGCAAGTTTACATCCAAATCCAAAAGTCTACACTACAGTGGTTCCCAAACTTTTTGATATAGTTACTCCTAAATCGAATCACTAAAAGCTCGATTGCCCATTTTATAAACATACATTACCCACTACATTTGACTGAAAATGGTGATAACACTAACACCTATTGCATTTTGCATTGACTAGATGCGAACGTTGAATACCCATCTTTTCCCCAGGCTAGTCAAAAGTACGGGGATTACAAAAGAAATTGTTAAAACAGTGAACGTCTAGATTACCCTCTAAAAATTGGTAACCACTGGTCTAGATTATTAATACGTATATATATTGAGTAAATGTAATCTAATACCTATTAGGTTTGCCAATAATATTGAACTTGTTGCAATGCATCGATCATTGTGTTCACTAGTCCTGTATTAGGTTATCTTCTATATATATTTATGGGCAAGACATGGAAACAATCAAATTAATGCACATACGATAGGATTTGCATATTTATTAACATCATATTTTATAAACTTACCGTTTCGGCTCTGATGTGTAAATTTTCGTTGTCAGTTTAGGGACGCACAGAACAGGCTAGTCAGTAACAGGAATGTTGGTTTCCTTACTTGCAATGGATTTGTTAATCGCCATTGCTTTTTATATTTGTTTTCTCAAAGCAGCGTCATTATGTGCCCATTATTTGAAAGTGGAGAAAAAAAAAATTAATAGCGACAAAATTTAGATATAACGTTGGTACCGGTAGACTGGGTACCGGTGAGCACTTCGACCTATCGTTTTCCGAACACCCAAGAAAACACTGACCTATCATAGCCAACAGACGGCCATGAACAATAAATGTTTTAGATCTTTATTTGTATATACATTTCAGAAAAATGTCCTTTTTCGTATAATTCGAAATGCTTCCGAGCCATTGGAACCCAAACGGCGAACGTCACCTTCAAAGCCGCGCAAGCAATTTGCAAACGCAACAATAGGAAATTAGCAAACATTTATGACGTCACACACTATCGTTTGCTGCCAACTTACATTCGCGCAGTCCCTACTTTCCGGAAGTCAATTAACTTGTATACCGGAATGACCTATCAGGTAGGCTATACTTTAGTAACATATATTACCGTTGAAGTTATACACCATAAAACGGCGTATCGTTATTTTAAATTATCTCATTGCTTTTTTTTTATTTGTTGGTTTTTGTTTAACCAATATTGGGTACAACTATACCGTGTTTCCCCGAAAAAAGGACTTATCCTATTTCAATTTTTTTCCTCAAAGTAACTAGGGCTTTTTTTCGGGGGATGTCTTATATTTTCATTTATCAAAAAACAGAATTACAAAGTAGAGAGATACGAGATATTCAAATATATCCATTTACCTATAAATAACTCATGGAAACACGGTACATGTTTATTAATTTATTCAATTAAAGAGTCCAGCTGCACACTAACACAAATGTATTTCTGTAACGTTTCGTCCGACCAGAGTCAGACTTCCTCAGACAAGCAGTTTACAACAATGGCAAGAAAAAAAATTTGCTAAATGAATTTGAAATATCAAATCAAGTATGACGTAACAATGCATAAACATTTAATTTGCATTTAGCCGTAGAAGTAATGATTGGGAAGATTAGAACCACAAATATCAGTGGAGCTCATTTCAGATGTAATTGAAAAAAATAAAATAAAAAAAGGGTTTTATTATTGCATTTACGAAGATTTATGTTTAAATGTTGGTTTACTTCCTCGTGGTTCTCTAAGTGCCCATAATTTTAATTACATTTAGTTACCCATCATTTTCGTAAATGCAATAATAAAACCCTTTTTTTATTTTATTTTTTTTCAATTACATCTGAAATGAGCTCCACTGATATTTGTGGTTCTAATCTTCCCAATCATTACTTCTACGGCTAAATGCAAATTAAATGTTTATGCATTGTTACGTCATACTTGATTTGATATTTCAAATTCATTTAGCAAATTTTCTTTCTTGCCATTGTTGTAAACTGCTTGTCTGAGGAAGTCTGACTCTGGTCGGACGAAACGTTACAGAAATACATTTGTGTTAGTGTGCAGCTGGACTCTTTAACTGAATAGAATAGTCATGTTTATTCCAGCTACAGTATCCTTGCAGTATACGCATACGGATCCACTAGCATAAAGGCATAGGGAAAAGATAGGAAGTTAGTCTCGCGCAACCCAACTCAAATTCATGTTTATTAATATAGCCTATTTGGAGTTAATGTCGCAACGAGCGAGCGCATTTTAGATATTTTATTACAGCGTTAGTTAAATTGGTAAATAGTATTTCACAAGAAGACTCGCGCAAATGATATTAGGGTCAACACTATTTTGGCATGTGGCTCGATCATGGACAAATATATTTTGCTTGAAAAGGTCCCAATTTTGTAGTCGAGATCTTTATTCTGGAAATGGCCAATATAGCCGTTATGAAGTGGTAAGAACTCATTTTAATAAATCTATATTAACAGAACAAGCGGCAGAGAATGACATCCGGTTACGTACTATCTCTTCCACAGGGAGTCTGGTTAACACTCATCCTTACAACAAAGAGTCGCATACAAGTGTCGGTATAACCGTTGATAAGGACATAAGAGGGTATTACACGGGAAAAATCGATACATTGCCAACCTCGACCACGTACGGTCTCATCTGCGAACATTAAAACGCTGTGGAAAAAGAAGAGTTGTACGGAGAGTTCTTTAACTTTAAACATTGTATAAACAGATTATATGGAGACTTTTGGGTACTCCCGAAGTATGTGAACCAAGATAGCGGACACCGAAACGTAGTATGTGTATCCGGTTCTACTAAGTTTCCCGTAGTATTTGTACCTGAAATTGTTGCCTAACCTGTTACACATACTACGTTCCGGTGTCCGCCATCTTGGTTCACATACTACGGGAGTGCCGACTTTTGTGCATTACTAGTGTATAAAGTTATACAGACAGCGTACATGGTTTAAGTCAGTGGTTTCCAACCTACGTGTCGCCTGCAAATTTACTTAGGTCGCTTATTTTTTCAAAATCTTGTTTATTTTATTTTTGTACAGTATACGACGGTGACCGTACATTTGAACTCACGTACATTTGAACCCATGCGTATATCCACGGGTTCAATCTATATGCGGGTGCTATAACCCATGGGTTAGGGTTAGTATGGGTTTAACTATCCGTGAAACAAAAAAAATTCCATAGGTGCAATAGCATACAGGTGCAATTGTCATGGGTTCAAATGTACGTGGGTTCAAATGTAATGGAACCAGGATATACGTCTGTTTTGTTTTGTAGCAATGTTTGGAAGAAAATCCCCCATTTTTAAATGTTACGGTACCGTATCATTCACGGTATTTCATGTATTCGACGATTAATGAACGGTGACCGTACATTTGAACCCAATAGCAAGGTGCAATAGCATACAGGTGCAATTGTCATGAGTTCAAATGTACGTGGGTTCAAATGTAATGGAACCGTATACGACTATACGGCATTGAAGGGTTGCTCAACAGTAATTGCCAGGGGCGTAGCCAGAAATTTTTAAAGGGAGGAGGGGTCTGAAATTTTTATTTGTTAGATCGAAACAGCAAGCGGGTCCGTCAGGATGCCGCAAACGTCAGTTTTCATGAGCCTCGAGGGTCTAAATAGCGTTTCAATCCACGAAAAATTGCTATGTCTGATTTAGAAAGATGCTTTTATTTTTTTACATTTTAAAAGAGAGAGGGGTGGGGGGGGGGGGGGGGGGGGTTCCGACTCCCAAAACCACCTCCTAGCTACGCTCCTGGTAAATGCATGAGGTATCGAAGCGTGAAATTTGGCAGCATCTATTTGAATTTGGTAAAGCAGCACCGGGGTTACAAAACTAGCTGGTGGCAAATAAGCTAAGGTTTCTCAATTTGAAGTAATTTCTGGTGATATAAATATTATTGAAAAATGATTATTTCTTAATATAAGTAATTTAATTTATCGGGCTCAAAAGCACTACATGTCGTTTAGTATTTGAGGATATTCTAGGGTCACGAGGCTTTACAAAATTTGTTTTTTAAAAAACTTGGGTTGCATGAAAAAAGGTTAAAGGTTAGGTAAAGGGTCCTGAGATCGAAGTATAAAGGAATTGGAAACGCAGTCACATTTTCTCTGTGACGAAATCTGAAGTTTATATTTACAATTAATGAGTGAAAAGTTCATTTGCCCCCAAACCAGATACACATTTACAGGTCCATCTATGAGCCTGTTGCGAAACTGTAACGAACCCTCACCAAAGCAACTCTTTTACACAAGAATGTAAACAAACAATTATTACCAAGTACCGTAACAACAAGTCGGAAAAGGCTGTACGTCAGCTGCTTTTGAGTTGTTCTTGCTGTTATAACTATTTAAGTGTAGAATAGCCGTACAATAAATAACCAATCCGGAATCTTGGCTCTTCTGACTTATATTTACACACAGTAGCAAAACCAAACTGTGACAATGGTGGTGATGATAAATGTGGTAAAGTAATCAGACAAAACAACCACAATGAGATTTATTTTAACCGAATTGTCTTCGCCAATTATAAGATGAGCAATGGAAAATTCCCGCGTAAGAGATACCGTTCTCTGATTTATGTATAAATCACTACTATTGTCTATCAGGGGTCGGCAACCTACGGCCCGCGGAGCCACATAATCCCGTCGGCGACGCTTCACTGAACTTCATAGTAACAAAACAGCTGTTTTAACGATTATTTTCCTTACGTAACCGAATTTATTGTGAGACACATGTAGACTAAATTTTATTATAACCTAACAAGTATATAATTCACAATTACTGGTTTGATGAGCCTATAATTTAAATATAATTAGACACATGGCAACAAAACGTAGTGACGTTGATGCTAAGTGCAATAAATCTATATTCTATTCGAGAGATGTATCACTGCTTGATTTTTATTGGACACGTAGTGGACGTAACGATCGTTTCAAAAATTTGTTGTTATTGTTATTATTATTTGTCTTCGTCAACACGTTTTGAAGAAATCGCTTTTCTCTTCGAATACTGGACCAATTGCTTTGAAATTTTTAATGGTTCAAGATAAAAATTTTCTCCAGAAAGCTATTACTTTCTTTCTCTCGCTACGTGCCCATATATTTGAGCATAGCTCTCTTGTTATAAAAAGTATCATCCGGTCGGTTTTCAACCTCTTAAATATATTTGCGGCCCGCCAATGACTTGCAACCTTTAATTTTAGCCCGCAATCGACAAAAGGTTGCCGACCCCTTGTCTAGTGGTTCTCAAAGGGTGGGGCACGCTCGACCATGGTGGCGTTGACGCTATTTTAGGGGGCGTGAAGCTAATCAAAATAAAAATATTTGTTAGATTTGATATTTCCCGCCGTATTATTTACTGTATTACTTACTATATTACTTTATAATTTACATTTTCAACATGTTTTTGAATAAAACATACTTTCGCTTTGCTATCTTTTATTTGTAACTTATGGACCTTTCCCCGACCTTTGACCCCCGAAAAATTCTTCCTATACTTTACCATTATAAAATTTTCGGGGCTAATTTTAAGAATGGTTTCGCGAGTTGGCGCCTGTAAAATTGGGTTTTAGTTTCAAACCTCATTATGATTCATCGCATACAACAATCTGTTTTTCAAAAGTACCGGTAAATAATTTTAGCTTAGTCTATCACAGCTATTTCTACAATAATTTTTTAATACTGCAATTGAGGAACAAGGAAGTCGATGCTCGGGGAAAAGTCCATTGATAGCTGAGGGGGGCGCGAGACTTGACAAATTCTAAAGAGGGGGCGCGGCTTAAAAGTTTCAGATCCAATGAACTATACAGACGGTATTTATTGATGCACTTGGTATATTATATTGATATTAAATTAAAACAAGAAAAAAAATATTTTGTCCTCATATTCATCACTGTTGAAATACTCACTGGCTTCAGACATGAAATAATAACTTGGAAGATATCACAGTAATTTCACTTTTGAATATCCACAACTTTACGATTAAACAGCTATGTTCTGGAAGAAGTTGAATATGAAAAAAAATGAAAATAATAGCAATTTAAAAAAAGCTGATATTTTACTGCAAAATCGTAATAAATCTGAAATGGAAATTACTGATCACCATGATATGTGCAATAAAAAATGTGAGCGTACGGAATAGCGTTCTCTGATTTCCATATCTCACAACCATACTTGTATGGTATGTACAGACTGTATATATTGGTGCACTTGGTAAATTCTTTTGATATTAAATTAAAACAAGGAAACACTTATTTAGCTTAATATTCATCATTGTCGAAATATTTTCTGACTTCTGAAATGGAATAAAGGAACTTGGTGATTACATTCAGTTCACTGCAAAATATCAGTAATTGCAGAATATCCACAGTTTTCCTGTTAAACAGTTTTATAATATGATTGAGGAAATTGTGTAGGCTCAATGGGAAATTAAAAATCAGTGATTATGTTAGGGCAAAACAAGATATATTACTGCGCAAATATGTGTGGTGTCCTGCAAAAAAGTTGAAAATGAGAAAAGGACGAAAATATTAGCAATTCAACTTAAAAAGTTTATAAATTTAATGCCAAATCGTAATTGAATCTGAATTACTGTTCACCACGGAAAAATGACATCCTTAATAAAATCAGAATTACTTTTATGATAGGTCAGTTTAAATAGAACGATAATTCCCAGATCATATTGCAAAATTTTTAAATGTTAAAATAAATTGCGTAATAAACTGATTGAGTTTTGTCGGAGCCATGGCAGCTCCTTACACATTGTTATAAATCAGTAAATTAGGACAAAACAAGTAATATTATTAAGGTGGTGATATTCTGGAAATATGTCGAAAATAAAAAAGAAGGAAAATAATAGCAATTCAACTTAAAAAGCCGATATTTTAATGCAAAATCGTAATTTACATCTAAAATTACTGTTTACCGTGGTAAGGTCAGATCTTGAAAATAAAATCAAACGTCGTGTGGGGGATTATAAGTTGTGAAATAATTGCTAAATACTATATCACATTTTCGGGGATAATTAATAGGAAAACAAAAAAATGCAAAATAAAATATGCGTATAGAAGATGCTGGTTTCCGGAATTGAATAAAAAGTGACGATATCAGTCACTATACTGTGATAATGCCGGTAAATTGCCTGCAAAATATCAGTAATTATACTGTTAATGTTAAATAATATTATTGAGTAAACTTAATGAGAAAATCAGTGATCATATTAACCTATAGGATAAAACGGGTAATATTGCTGCGAAAGTATCTGTAATAATCTGGAAGTGTGAATAAAATAATAGACAACAAAACTAGTAGCCATTAAACTGAAAAAGCTATTAATTTGATGCAAAATCCTAATAAACTTCTGAAATTGGTACTTAGTTAAGCCGTACCTGAATACTTGCTTTGATTAAGGTATGAAAAAGACCAATATTCCGGATATATCAAGTTTTGCCCATAACGGAGTATTTAGCGGACAGTAAAGTTCGAAATAGCGTGCGCTTTGAATAATTGTTTCAATTTCGCCAGCAACTAACAAATGAAATGTACGGTTAGTTGGTTGTTTCTTTAGCATTGTCCATGGATAACAGTATATGTAACAGTTGGTCAATGGACAAGCGGGCATTATAAGTTAGAATTAGCGTGTGCTTTGAATGCTTGTTTAATAATAGTCAGCAGTCGACCAATAGTAGGGTCAAAGATTAGATCAAGTTTAGTCCATAGATAGAGGGCTTCCCCCCAAAAAGACCTAGCCTGAGTTTTAAAAATGATTTTAATATAAGCGCTCCACTTAAAGGAAGACCTAGCCAATAGCGCAAATTTTTTTTGACCAAGTCGATAGCAAGAGAAATTCAGTCATAAGAAATCTTCATTCAAATTTATAAATTTAGTGACTTTCCAGAGGATGATATGATCATTTTTGAATAATACATGATTAGCAGTTCTGTTTTTTAAATAAAAATGTGTCATTCATAAGTAAATGGATATCGATTTTCATATTTTGTATATTTGAAATTTCGTAATTGTCCACTTTGTAATTTTGTTTTTGATAAATGAAAATAAAAGACATCCCACAAAAAATAAGCCCCAGTGTTATTTATCCAAAGAAAATTTAAATAGGGCTCCTGTCCCTTTTTCGAGGAACATAATCAACAGTCAATAGACAATTATTTCATGTTTTGCGTCTTCATGACCCGAGTATCCAAATTTCAGGTCATTTCACAGATGGCACCGTGTGAGAGGTAAGAGGGTTGACGATTGATAAATCCTTTATAAGCATATGCTGAATGTTTATCGATCCATAGTGCGACATTTTTGAACCAAACATAGGACATTGGATTATCAGAATACCACATTTCTTTTGTCAGTAGATCTGTATGTTTGCCAGATGATTCCCGAAGTTGATTACCCTGGTAAAAAAAAAATTAGGCATTTTATATTGGTTTCAAATAACAAAATATAGGCTTTAAGGTAGATATACTTTCTTATGTAGGCAACCACTGACCTTCTAAAGCAGGGGTTGGCAAGGTTTTTGAACCAGGGGTCAAAAATTTCGTCCGCGTGTGACGTGAAAAGTTACATTTTATGAACAATATTTACTGTGTTACAAAAGCAAAAGTAGAAAATAATAAGCCTCGTACAGAAACTAAATTTAACAGTAATCTCAACCAATTCCTTGAGCTATTTTTTATTATCTAAAACATCAATATTTGATTTTAGTTTGGTCGTGGCAGCATCAGGCGTGCCAAATTGAATTACCCAATGGGCCGAATTTGTCCTTCGAGCCGTAGTTTGCAGGGTCAGTTCTAAAGTCTACAAATAGTTTTTTCTTGGCAACATGAACGCTAGTCATATCAATTAGTACCATTTATATTTCGCCTTCATAATAAATCATTGAGGCATGGCTGAGCATAATAATATCATCTTAATTAAAGTAAATTAGACAATGCTGCAATTTTAGCTTTACGCTTACTCGGGATATCTCGTACTAAAGTTGACCAGACCAGTTAAATAATATCTGTTGGCGAGCGACTCCAATTAGAGAAATAAGCAAGGAAACCTACTTAGCAAAACTGTTAGCATATTATTATTTTTTTTTCGGTTCTGCACTTTTGAGTTTGAACATGATGCATATAAGCTGACTTATGCAGGCCCTCGGGTAAAATCCGACCCGTTGAGAGATTCAATCTGACCCGCCTGATGCTGCCATGAATTTCTGCTTTCAGTCAATTCTGCATGCACTACATAGTTGTTTTTATTAAAATCTATATGGTGCAATAGCCTTGTTAGATTGTGATTGTGATCTGTGTAAGTTATATTTTAGGTTGACAATTGCCTCAACCAAACTAAAACCAAAATATGATGTTTTAGCGAGCTAATAGCTTTTAGAATTTGTTGAGATTGCGATTAAATTTAGTTTTGGCACGAGGCTTATTGTTTTCCAACTTTGCTTTTGTAACACCGTAAATTGACTACTCGTCAATTGCGAAACAATGTGTGTTTTTTATTTAATATTATTTGTTGACAATGTTTCATGCACGACGAAATAAAATATCTGAATCTGAATAAAATTTCCTAAAATGTATCTTTTTACGCCACATACACATGGTCCACCAGTCTAGGATTTTTGGCGCTCCAGAAGTATGTGTACCAATATGGAGGTAACTAATTTTGTTGGTCAAACTGTGTAACGGGACTGAAACCTATGGGCAAGAGATATTCACTTTGCTAACACAGATAGTTTCAAACTCGTAATAAAACTAAAAAAGGGAAAATCGGAATAAAATTATGGCCTAAGCTGGTACACATACTATGGGAGTGCCGGGTTTTCGGCCCCTAATCCAAAAATCTTGCCCACCCCTGCATAAGAGTATATTTTACTTACTTCATAGGTGAGACCAGTCCAAGCAGTTACCCATGTCTTTCCAGTGGGAATCTTTGAGCGTAAACAATCCCTCAACTGTCTGTAGTGTTCGAGAGCATAAATATTGGTCAGATGATTGTTCTTCCCACAGAGAGATTTAGCATTGTTGAACGAGACGTTTTGTTCACCAAACACGACGATGTAAAAGCATTTTGAATCGTAAGTGACGTCACAGTTTTCTGAAACAAAAAATATTGTAGTTATCGATGTTTACTGACAGGTTCTCTCAGTGGGAATGAATACACCGAAACAGTTCGGTTAATAGCACTTAGTTCATATCTAGTCGGAATTTGCCACATTTAGAGAAAGATGCAACATGCAGAAAGATGTTTTAATATGATGCACGTAAAATTATAAAAAAAAATTGTTGTGAATTATTGCAGAAATCTGCGGCTTGTCGACGATTGATGAACATTACATGGGCAAACCTAGCGGAAAACCTATATTGCGACAATGTTCGCATTAGAGCATCTTAGCGTTAGTTTAGTACATTTACAAATCCCAGGACTTCGCTGAAAAATTTTGACATATTGCTTCCTCAAATCAACTAATTTCATTGTTCAAGTCGACGCAGAATAGTAATATAAGACGACGCCAGATTTAACAACAAAATGTTGTCTTGGGCGGAGCCAAATATAATTATCAAGTGAAATGTATTCAGCCTTGTCTGCATGTCTGTGTTTGTCTGTTAGTCCATTTGTTTGTCTGCCTACCAAATACAAAATTAGATTACTTCGGTCAGTTGTGGCATCCAGAGTTGTTGCAATGGTCGAATCTGTCACACCATCGGTAGTAGTTTCCTTTTGCTCTTCAGTTATTATCCCGGTCTCTGCAATAGAAGTAGGTTTGTTTTATATATTTATCCCTGTTCAAATTATAGAGCAATCGTTTCAAATTCATACGTGGGCAGGGGCGCCACGACACTCGTAAAGTCGGTTGATATTTTTGATAACGGTATTAAATTTCTCCGTTCAATACAAGGCAAAATATTTTTCGTACCGCCGAAAAATTCTGAAATATTTATTCCTATTGTCAAAAATAACTGTCAAGTCTCTCTATTTCTGTTGTCTACTGAATTAAAAATGAAATTACTTGGTTCAGTTATGGCATCCTGGGTTGTTGCTTCTGCCATGGTCGAATCTGTCACAACATCGTTACTAGCTTCCCTTTGCTCTTCAGTTATCATCTCGGTTTCTGCAATGGAAGTAGGTTTGTTTTATAGATTCATCTAACACTTGTTTCATGTATTAGATGTAAAGTATTTATGGTAGTTGTGTAAATACATATATGGTTAGTATTTTTTCAAGGTGATACATAAATGTTGCCTTACAGTACAAAGAAAAATTCCATTCTGCAATGCCAAAAAATTTATTTTAATTATCAAAAATAACTGTCAAGTGTCTCTTTCTATTTCTGTTATCTACATAATTAAAAATGAAATTACTTGTTTCGGTTGTGGCATCCTGGGTTGTCGCCTCTGACTTGGTCGAATCTGTCACAACATTGGTTGTAGTTTCCTCTCGCTCCTCAGTTATCATCTCAGTTTCTACAACAAAAGAAAGTTTGTTATATATATTCGTCTGGCTCTTGTTTGTTTTATTATATGTATATTTGTTATTTAGTTAGAAGTTATTTTTCCTTGCGGGACATAACTGTATCTTACAGTTCAATGGAAATTTCATTCTGTAACTCCGGAAACCTGGCATAAGACGCTGATCAAAATTGAAGGAGACCTCTGAAATATATATTTAAATTCTTTTGCAATGTCGGGATTTTGGGCGTGGCATTATTTTGTGTGCAAAGTTTGAGTCAGAATTTTTGCTAACCCGTAGTTTGCTTACCCGTACTCTTCTACAATTCAAGATTTATCACCTGTACTCTGATCTATTAATGGTGTCGTAGACTCAAATGTAGAGGGCGCTATAGAGGTCACGGATCTGGTGTCAAATTCAGTAATTACGTCATCCATTGTGTAATCAATGACGTCACCAGTGGGTTGCAAAGCAACCGTAGTTGCTACATTTTCAATGCTAGTGTCGATGGCGCGATCAGTTGTGGAAGTTATGTCGGAATTGGTGATTTTGGTTGAGTGAATTCGGCCGTTAACATTGATCTGAGTTGAGATGGCGATTTCGGCATCTGGGTTTTTCATCAAAACTGATTCTAGTTTTTTCGTCAGTTTGTCTCTCAGCTCTGAAATAAGAAGATAAGACTCGACACTGAACAGTTTAACGTGAGAGACTCAGTAGCTAGCCGACCGGGATAAATATGTAAATCCCGTCATATTTTCCTTATTTTAGTTCATTACGAGTTCAGGGGCTGTATGCGTTAGCCAAGTGAATATACCCCCTAACCATAGTAATCAGTCCCTTTATACAACTTGATGTAAAGTAGGCGAACAAAATTAGTTACCTCCATATTGGTACACACACTTCTGGAGCGCCGATTTATCATATCCATTAATTTAGTTACTATGCCATATTCTCTCAGATTTCTAAATTAACCAGTTACTCACCTTCCTCACTTGATGCCTGTAAAATAAAATTAAAAACAGATTTTAGTTTTGGGAAAGGGTTAACAATAAAATGATCACGCGTTCGGGACGTGACTCACCGTAATTGTCTCTTGCTCGTCACAAGAATCACTGACTGACTCAGATCCGAGTTGAATGTTCATGGAGATATCGACTGTGAAATATTATTGAAACTTTCAATGAACTGAAGTTAAATAAAGTATTTACTAGCGCGTGATGCTCCACCATAATTCTATGTGGGTTTCACCATCTCTTTGCGATTCAGTAGTTCTCATAAATTTGCTAATGGATATCTTAACTAACTATCTTGAAGATAACTATCTTGAATTTTCTTCTAATGCTATGAAGTCGCAAAAATATCCTGCAGTATTCTAAATATATCCAAACTTAGGGTTGCAAAAAAATAAAACCATGAATTGGTAAAAATTTTACTCCAACTACATGAAATTCAACGTCCGATACTTTAAAAAAATGCCCGAGTCCCCATCTCTGATTTTCATCTAAAACCCCGATAGAAGGGTGTGAAACCGCGAATCCAATCTGGCCATGGCCCTTCCGAGGGTTAGATCAGCTCGATCACTGAGCAAAGGCGATTAGTTAAGTGCGACCCATTTTTTTTTCTCAAGTCTTTCCGCGTCTTTGATAAATTGTAACTCCAGTCAAGGTAATGTCGCTTATCTCCCCAACACTGATGGAAGTATTTCTCAATTCATATACCGTGTTTCAATTTTCTTTCGAAAAATAACACTGGGGCTAATTTTGGGTGATGTCTCTTATTTCCATTCAGCAAAAACAAAATGGAGAATTACGACATTTTCAATCAAACAAAATATAAAAATCGATATTCATTTACTTATGAATGGCACGTTTTTCCCTTTCACACCTTTTAGAATAACCATTCAAAACGTGTCGGAGAAATTCCTTACTATCAACTAGGTCTTGTTTGGGGAGGGCTTATATTAAAATCATTTCAAAATTCAGGATAGGTCTTATCTTCGAGGAAACACGGAATCTTGCTTAAATGCAACGAAAATCCAAGAAACAAAATATAAAAAAATTTCACCTGCAAACGCGCCTCCCAAGCAGACAAGCCAAATGAAGGTTGATGAAAACATTGTAGGCTTCGACGTATCCCAATCCTCGCTTCCAGCTAAAATGGGGAAAAGAGAGCATGCACTCCAACTAATAGCATGAACTTTTTCCCATTTTTGTTAAAATTTTAGATTTCTGTTATAACACATGCACATACAACCAGGATTGGGCAACATACAAACAGGTGAATCATATTTGTCCCAACTATTCTCATTATTATTAATTCCAATATGCGTGATGCACATTATTTTGAGCAAAAACTCGGAATACGGAAGTTGCGACCAAAAGTCATTAAGCCTATGACGCGACCAAACACAGCTTTGCGGATAATTATCTATGATCAAGGTTGGTCCACGGATTAGCAGGTTCTTTATCGCCGGGAAAACTATGGGAGAGACCAATTTTATATCTAAAATGCGATTCATTATTTTGCAAAAAAAAAAAAAACGAAATAAGGAAGCGCACGGTGACACACCACAAACACACCACTGCAATATGATTGGTTGATTTGCACACACATGACCTGCTATCCAATTCATTTTTTATGGCGGGTTAACATAACATGAAATTAGCATATAGTGTGAGAGATTCCAAGCCCAAAAAGCCCAAAATTGGAATCCAGAACCCCACAAGGGGGACGTGGACAATTTTGAGGGGCGTGAAGCTAATTAGTATTGAAAATGTTTGTTAGATTTGATCTTGCCCGCCATGTTTTGGATATTTACATTTGTTTATTGTTTAGGATTGCCATTCCATCCACGTATTTTCAATGTGTTTTTGAATAAAACGTACTCGAGATATTTTTAATATTGCACCAGACTGGGAGTATAACGGCGTTCTCTGTGAAAATTAAATCAAGAAGGACAGTTGTTTTCCATGGGACTGTTGAGATTTTGTTCTAAATTTTCTGTTAGCTTATTTATTCTCTTCACGGAACAGGACGGCACATCTGGAATTCATGATTCCCAAGAAATTTCTGCAACCTTTAATTCAGGAGGTCCAGATACAAATAACGGGGTGAAACCGCGGGCCGCACCTTTATTTAACATAGACTTTCTATTAGTTGCAGGCACAAATAATTGGGTTATTGATCTTTTGACATGCATTGTTTGCTTTTGCCATTTGCACTTGCATTTATAATTTATCTTACTATATTTGACTCAATCAGATTTCTATGGTTATCTGACCTTATTATATTCATTGGAGTCAAATTAACAAATTTCTTGGCTATGTTAAACTCTCTCGCAAAAAATGACGCTCCGGAAGTGTGTGTACCAATATGGAGGTAACTAATTTTGTTCGCTTACTTTACAACAAGTTGTGACTGAAACCTATGGGCAGAAGGTATATTCACTTAACTAAAACAGATAGTCCCCGAACTCGTAAAAGAACTCAAACATGGAAAATCGGAATAAAATTATGGCCTAACCCTAACTTGGTACACATACTACGGGAGTACCCAAATTTCGCCCATTATTAGGTTACGCATTCAAAAATAAGCGCGGAAGAAAATACAGTTCTCTGATTTGTATAAACTGCTATGCCTGTCTAATATCTGCATACTGTATTTATTAATGCACTCGGTATATATTTATATTGGTATTTATTTAAAACAAGTAATTACTCTGGGACAAAATAAGTAATAATACCACGAAAATATGTCCTGAAGTGTCCTGCATAATAGTTGAAAATATAAAAAACAAAAAAAACAATAGCAATTTAACTGAAAAAGCCGATATTTTTATGTAAAATCTTAATAAACACGTGAAATTGTTTATCTTACTGCAATCGAAGATTAAGAATTAGAATTATTTTTTACGGCTTTCATGATATGTAAGCTTCAATATTGGAAAACGTTAAAACATTAACGAAGCAAAAGCCAAGGCGAAGAGTTGAGCCACAAAAACTGTGAAATAAGAACAACAATATAGGCCTATATCAAGATATAAGTGACAAGCATACTTTTGCAAAAGGAGAGGTGACGTTCATAAATTAAAGAAAATCGAGCAATGGATTGTTAAACACATGTAGTTTTTAATAAAATGAAAGCTTTCAGATCATACCGTGACTCGAACCTTTAATATACATTGACAAAGCAAAGGGTCGAGTCATAAAAACTGTAAAATACGAGAAAGCATATAATAGAATACATAACTAGTGCATACCAAAAAAAAAAGTATACTTCATAAGTTGAATAAAATGTGGCAATTTTCAGAGGGGCGTGAAGCTAATTAGAAATATTTGTTAGATTTGATCTTGCCCGCTTATTTTGTATATTTACATTTTTTTATTTTAGATATTTACGTTCCATCCACGTATTTTCACACGCTTTTTAAATTAAAACATACTTCCGCCTTACTATCCGTTATTTGTAACTTATTGTTAGCTATATTTCTGAGGTGAGGCTTGACAAATCCCGAAAAAGGGGCGCGGCCCAAAAAGTTTTGAGAACCACTGCTTTAATTATATTTCGCAGCCGAGCAACAAAAACAGTACGGTAAGTTAAATCATGTTTAGTGCAGTGCAGAGTATGTAATTGTCGATCCACGGACAAGCGGACAGTGGAATTTCGAATTAGCGTGTGCTTCTCAACTTTTTTTTTATATATTATAGTCCACGTTCGACCAGTATTACGATTAGTTAGTTGGCTTAAGTATAGGATAGATAGAATCTACATATTTATCACGGGAGAGAGAGGAAACCCAATAAGACGGCTTAACCATATGGCAATCCACTCGCACATAACCATCCCAGCATGGGATTCGAACCTGCGAACCCACGCAGAGTAATCAGAGGTGCGGTGGTGAGCGTATTCCTAACGCTTAGCACGATGAGACACATCGCTGCGCCCATAGTTAACAGAATATGTAACAGATGATCAAAAGACAAGTGGACAGCGTAAGTTTTCTTTGAATACTCACTTTAATTATTGTCCGCAGTCGACCAATAGTACGATTTGTTACAATTTTAGTAAATATTAACCATAGAGCAGTGGCCAATTACGGCGAGCGTAACGATTTAATATGGCTCGCCGAATAGTTTAACACTGTATGTTTTTACTTTTTTGCGTTCTATATCCCATTTGTTACGTCATTATCACAGTTTATTACGTTTGCTTTTCGTTTATATATTTATATAAGTAGACATTAACACAAGATCGTGTATACTAGATGAGCAAGTAACTCCACCAGTCACTATCAGTTGTAAATTCACTGTTGAAAGTCGTGCTTGTTTCTAATTTTGGCCTTCCGTCAAAGAGTAGCCAAAAAGTCAGACAATTATTTACAATTTACATAATATACGAGCCCAAGTTTGAGATTGATAAATCCAAAGTTCAGTTCATTTTTCACAGATGACACCTTTTAATTTGGTAGAGGATAGATCATTGAAAATCCCCTGCTTATGCGATTCTGGATCTTTATTGACATGAAGAGCAACATTTGTGTACCGAGCGTTGGAACTTGGATACTTCGGATACCACATCTTTGTCGATAGATCTACAGGTTTGCCAGAGGATGACAGAAAAAGATTATTCTGTTAAAATAAATTACGCATTTTAAATTGTTTTTACATAATATAAGCTCGTTTACTAACGCAGGCTACTACTGGTTTTCTAAAGGCTATATCCAGTTTTTTGTTTTCAAGCATGGACACGAGTCCTGTCAATATGTACCGTTTGCTACTATCATAAATCATTGAGGAATGTCTAATCAGAATAATCCCAATTTGGACCTCCAAAAGTATGTGCACCAAGATGGCGCATAACCTGAACATAGTATGTGTACCAGGTTCAGGTTGCGCGCCACCTTACATACTTCGGGAGCGCCCCCAATTTTATGTTGAAACCGGGTCTGGCTCAACTTTATCCCCATTCGTACTTTGCTTCTAAATCATCAAAACATGACAGATAAAAATGATATCATTTTAAAGTTAATTTGACAATGCTGCAGTTTTGCTTTTTGGTTCTTGGGTTACTTCGGAGATCTCAACAGTTAACCAATATTTATTGACGAGACATTGAAAAAACTACAACAATAAATCATTGAGGCGTGTCCTAACAGAATATTCTTTTTTAGTTACTTGGACAATGCTGCCATTTCTCGGGTTACTCCGGGAACGCCACCAGTTTAATCAATTTACGCGACATTGAAAGCTCTTGAAATAGGATGATAATCAAGATACACTATGCAGTCAAAATTAAAATTGTGTACATATTATTATATAGCTTTCTAGGTTTTGTAGTTTAGATTTTAGATTTGGTTTAAACATATCGCATGAAAAGATATTTTACTTACTTTATAGGTGAGACCAGTCCAAACAGAAACGGCCCATTTCCACCCAATGGAAATCTTTGAACGTAAACAATCTGTCAACAGATTGTAGTCAGCAATGTCATAAATATCGGCCAGATGATTGCTTCCACAATAAGATTTCGCATTGTCGATCGAGACATCCAATTTACCTCGCACAATGATGTAATAATATTTCGAATTGCAAGTGAATTCACGGAATCCTGAAAATATAAATATTTACAATTATCGGTTTTTAGAGTGAGTTACTTTCAATGGTACTGAATTTTGTAAAACATCAGAGTGCGGTGTATAGTGTATCGTTCGTATGTAGCCGAGGGTTGGCAAATTGAGAGCGATACCGTCCTGATTCATACATAAAATGATGGTTCTATATAATAATACATTGACATAAACATGAATTAACGCCGGTATTTGTATTTAAAAAAATTAAAGCTGTTTTAATACTGAGAACATTAAAATTTTCAAATTAATTTTGCTCGAAAATCCGTGACCGTTCAAGGTGAATTTTGACGTATCTACCCTACCAGTCAATTTTAGTATTCAGATTCATAGTAGTGTCATCGCGTAAGATTTATCGAGAAAATTTAATTTTTTGTTTATATTTAGCCAAGGGTTGCCTAATTTTAATCCATACAATCCCTGATCCTAATGCAACCGGAAAATTAAAATTGCTCGAAGGATAAATCTGATGGAAAACATAAATATCGACAATCTTCGTAAAACAACTTTGCGCTAGTTTGCCACATTGATGTTCGGTTTGTTTTAAAAAAATTTTATAGTCGTGGATTATTGTTCTAAAATCCCGGTATTGCGGCGAACTTATTTCTACCCCGAATCAACTAGATTTATTGTTTAAGTCTATGTTGTCCACATAAGTGTGTGTTTGTGATAATATAAGACGACGGAAGATTTATCAACAAAATGTTGTCTTTGGGCCAAGTCAAAAGGGAAATGTATTATAATAGCCTTGATTGCTTCTCTCAGTTTGTCTGTTATTCCACCTGCCTATCTGTCTGTCAAATAAAGAAGGAAATTACTTGGTTTATTTGTGGCAACTTTGATTGTTGTCTCTGCCGTGGTTGAATCTGCAGTCACAAAATCGGCTCCCTCTTGCTCTTCAGTTATCATCTCGGTCTCTACAATAGAATTATGTTTGTTTTATATATTTATCCAACCCTTGTTTCCTGTATTAGGTTCAAAGTGTTTGTGGTATTTGTGTAAATTCATCTATTAGCAGTGTCGTTGACAACTTCGTGGGCTGATGTTTTTATCACATGATATGAATGTTCCCTTATAATAAAAAAAAATATATTATTTTTTAACGCCAAAAAACTGAAATAATTTATTATTTTGTTATGACATTCTGGAGTATTCTTTTTGTCAGAACTGCAGTCGGGGGCATGGGCGTATTTTTATTCAATACAGCACACATTTGAGAATCGAAGTTGCAAACGGTACATCTTCGGTAGGAAACAATTTGCCATTTCAGAAAAGCATATGTTTTGAGGGTGCTCCCGAAGTATGTGCACCAAGATGGCGCACAACCTGAACATAGTATGTGTACCAATGTCCATGTTGTGCGCCATCTTGGTGCACATACATCTGGAGCGTCCTTTTAAGTACGGAACAACCCGTAATCAAGAGTCGAAGAATGTTTTGGATTAGTTTAGAATTGGAGTCGCGTGTAACTCTTCTACAGCTCTACAACTGATTTAACGGAATCAAAAGTTTTCAGTATTTATCACCTGTGCTCTGATCCTTCAATAGTGTCGTAGACTCAAATGTAGAAGGCGCTATAGAGGTCACGGATCTGGTGTCAAATTCTGTCATTACGTCATCCATTGTGTAGTCAATGACGTCCCCCGTGGTTGGCAAAGCAACTGTAGTTGCTACATTTTCTTTGCTAGTGTCGACAGCATCATCAGTTGTTGAAGTTATGTCGGTATTGGTGATTTTGGTTGAGTGAATTTGGCCGTTAACATTGATCTGAGTTGAGATGGTGATTTCGGCATCTGGATTTTTCAACAAAACTGATTCAAGTTTTTTCGTCAGTTTGTCTCTCAGCTCTGAAGTAAGAAGATAAGACTCGACAATGAACAATTCAAAGTGAGAGATTCAGTAGCTCCTTAACAGTGGCAGCTTTTTAAAGCTTTGTTCAGAGAGATGATACGCATACACCTCATATATATACTAAGAGTGCTTCCGTATATGAAATTTAAATTATGCGACCAACACCGAGCGACCGTTTTTTCAAAGGATTCGCGCCGGTCGCGTCTGCAATTGTCCACACAGTGCCGTGGAATCGGGGTTTAACATGTTTGTACTGAATTCGAAGTCATATTTTCAAATACCTCGGATTCAGAGTAGAAATTTCCCGTCGGAGTCAAAATTCCAGACTTTTAAGGCAAAACTGCATACCAAGATATTCTGCATAGCAATAATTTTACTAAGCGTTTTTAACAGTATGTTGAAGAAGGCTTGCATGCGCCAAAGTCTTTGTTATTAAAATTCGATTTTTTTTCGTAGTTGGAAGCAGGAGTCGGAGTCAAAATTAATTGAAAGTTAGGTTTGATCGTAAATTTTTTCCGACTTCACAGCACTGGTCCACGCAGACAAAACACAAATCTAACACTTCGTTGTTTGGATGGCGGTACACGTGAGTAACCGCGTGACTTCGGCAGTTATTATTATTTTTTTCGTTCTATTCTATGACTGGAAATGTTAATAAGACGATGAGCTACGGTCGCTTGATCAGTTAGCAGCCCTAAACTACTTAAACTGTAAAAAAGCGTGAGCGCGACTTGTGCTTAACACTAGCTAGGTGTCGATTAAAGATTGAAGAAATAACGTAAATATTTTATGCATAGCGAGGGAGGAATAAAGCTTTCCAAAATAGGCGAAGGAATTTTAGACAAAAGGTCAGGAGCCATTGATTTATTGTTACACCCGTAGTATGTGTACCCGCTTAGAGTTAGGGCAGGGTGTTATATCGATTTTCTTTGTTTTAGTTCTATTACAAGTTCGGGGGCTGTCTGTTTTAGCCAAGTGAATATACCTCCTGCCCACAGGTTTCAGTCCGTTTACACAACTTGATGTAAAATAGGCGAACAAAATTAGTTACCTCCATATTTGTATACACACTTCTAGAGCGCCGATTCATTATATCCATTAATTTAGTTACTATACCATATTCTCTCAGACTTCTAAATTAACCAGTTACTCACCTTCCTCACTTGATGCCTGTTGAATAAAATAAAATGAAACAGATTTTAGTTTTTGAAAAGAGTTAAAAATTAAAACAATCACGCGTTCGGGACGTGACTCACCGTAATTGTCGCTTGCTCGTCACAGGACTCACTGACTGACTCAGATCCGAGTTGAATGTTCATGGAGATATCGACTGTGAAATATAATTGGAACTTTTAATCAATAATGAAACGAAGTTAAATAAAGTATTTACTAGCGCGTGATGCTCCACCATAATTCTTTGTGGTTTCAATGTCTCTTTGAGTAGTTCTCATAAATTTTCTAATAGATGAGTCTTTTTAATGAACCAAAGCTGAATTATTCCATGTGCTACCGGAATTCAATATGCTTCAGTATCTCTTGGAACTAAGTAGTCGCCCTAATTTTTCTCCGAGATGAGTCTCTTCTACTTCTAAGTGAGTGCACGTAACCTTGTTTTCATCAAATTCACTTGATAAATAAATTTGCGTCAGATATACATTAATTCTGAAGTACCTGTAATATGACACTATCTAGAATTTTCTTCTAGTCCAAATCTATGAAGTTGCAAAAATGTCCTACAATACCCACGACTTAGGGTTACAAAACAAAAACTCTAAAGTGGTCAAATTTTGACTCTGACTACATGGAATTCAATCTCTATGGTTTTGCGATAAAACGCCGTGTTGGATGGATGCCCCTAAAAAAAGGTCGGGAGACACTGATTTATTGTTACTCCCGTAGTGTGTGTACCAGGTTAGGGTTAGGCCATAATTTTATTCCGATTTTCCTTATTTTAGTTCTTATACGAGTTCGGGGACTGTGTGTGTTAGCCAAGTGAATATACCCCATGCTTATAGGTTTCAGACCCTTTACACACGGCTCGTCTGAGGGTTAGATCACTGAGTCGATCACTGAGCTAAGATAAATAGTTAGGTAGACGAGTTATTTTATTTATATCAAGACTTTGATAAATTGTGACTCCTGTCAAATCGATGTCTCTTGCCTCCCCTTCAATGATAAAAGTATTTTTCAATCCATATACCGTATTTCAATTTTCTTTCGAAAAATAACACTAGGGCTTATTTTAGGGGATGTCTCTTATTTTCATTCCTCAAAAACAAAATTACAAAGTGGAAACTTACGAGATTTCCAAATATAAAAAATATGACAACCGGTATCCATTTACCTATAAATACCACGTTACCTCAGGTAATTTAACCTTTTCATCCCTCCCATGTTTTAGGTTAATCATTTAAAACGTATGAGATGGATTTCTTGCTATCGAATAGGTGTTGTTTTAAGCAAGGGGTGGTCTTATATTAAAATCATTTTAAAATTCAGAATAAGTATTATTTTCGAGAAAACACGGAATCTCGCTAAATTCAACAAAAATTCAAAAAACAAAGTATAAAAAAAATTTTCACCTGCAAATGCGCCTCCCAGGCAGACAAGCCAAATGAAGGTTGATGAAAACATTGTAGGTTTCGACGTATCCCAATCCTCGCTTCCAAAAAGCTAAAATGGGAGAATGAGAGCATGTACTATAACTAATAGCATGAACTTTTTCCATTTTTGTTATAATTTTGGATTTGTATTATAATGCATGCACATGCAACCAATGTACATACAACCAAGATTGTGCCGCATGCATACAGATGAGTTATCTTTGGCCCAACTGTTCTAACTAGTATTAATTCTAATACGTGATGCACATTATTTTGATCAAAAACTCGGAATGGGAACCCGGAGGAAGTTGCATTACTCTTTCCAGCGGAAAGTCATCGAACCAATGACGCACCTAAATCATATTTTTTCAGAATATTATCCATGATCAAGAATGATCAGAATATTCATCATTGGGAAAAGTGTAGGAGAGACCAATTTTGAATATAAAATGCGATGCATTATTTTGCACAACAACCCTATACAAGAAAGTTGCTTTAGGTTTTCCAGCGCACAGTGACACACCCCAAACACACCACCGTAAAAACAATATGTAATTGGTTGATTTGTATATACGTGACCTGTTATTCAATTTATATTTCATGGCGGGTTAATTAGACGCAGACTATGAGACAAAATACAGTTTGATGTGAAGTGCATTGTCAAATCTGAAACTAATAACTGGCTATTCTCATACCCGACATAGACTGGTAACCGGACAATAGGTCGTGTGCGTCTTAGCGACTTTCCTCTCCCATGAGAAGGCTATGTAAAAAAAATGTCGACTGATACATAATGATCCACTGTATTACAAAGGACCGGTATCTTCTGGTTCGGCTTTTCGCAATTTATTACACTCTGGGTTTCGTTTATTTTGGTCATGTGGTTACAAAGTTTGTGTACCAATATGGATGTATGTAATTTTGTTCGCCTATTTTACACCAAGTTGGGCAGGGGGTATATTCACTTGGCTAACACAGACAGTCCCCGAACTCGTAATAAAACTAAAACGAGAATATCGGTCGGAGACCGAAGACTTATCGACCGAAGGTTAGGGTATTCCCTAAAACAGCGCTCTTACTCCATAGTGACACCGTGTGTCCCATCACTAATTAATTATTAACTTGCTAATTATACGACATAATTCATCGAAAATCAATAAGCTTCTGATCCGAGCTATGATGAATTCACATGCAAAATTTGGAGCAGATTCAATCTCGCTTCCGTGAGATATCGCGTGCATCTAACAGACAGACAGACAAACAAACAGACAAATACCTATCAACATACTTACCGATCTTAAGATCAATAAGTAATAAGGAAAATCGGAATAAAATTATGGCCTAACCCTAACTTGGTACACATACTACAGGAGTACCCAAATTACGACCATTATTAGAAGGTTATGGATTCAAAAATGCGCGCGGAGGACAATACCGTTCTCTGATTTGTATGAAACTGCTATGCCTGTCTAATATTTGCATACTGTATTTAATTGCACTCGGTATATATTGTTATTTATTTAAAACAAGTAATCAGTCTGGGACAAAACAAGTAATAATACCACGAAAATATTCCTAGTGTCCTGCATATTAGTTGAAAATGAAATACAATGAAAATAGAAGCAATTTACTGAAAAAAAAACGCTGATATTCTGATACAAAATCTCAATTAACATCTGAAATTGCTGCTCAGTGTTTATCTCACTGAAATCAGAATTATTTTTGCAGCTTTTATGACATGTAAGCTTTAATATTGCAAAATTGTCACAAACGTTCAAATATTGACAGAAAAGCCTAGGCGAAGGGTTGAGCTACAAGGACTGTGAATGAAGGGCAACCATATATAATATGATATTAGGTGACAAGCATACTATTGCAAAAAATAATTAGACGTTCATAACTTAAATAAAATCGAGCAATGGACTGTAGTTTTCAATAGACTTTCTAAGTTCTAACTATGCTGTAACTCAAACGTTTAATATATATTGGCATAGCAAAGGGCACAAAACTGTAAGATAAGAAAGCTTATTTATAATAGTATACAAAACTAGTGAACATCAAAAGAAACATTTAAGACCTTTCTTAACTTAGACTAGGTGTTAACAAACAAAATAAAATGGAGGCAATGAATTCATATTAAAATCAACTAAAGTTACTACTACATCGTAAAAGTTCTCATAGAAAATCAGTTAACAAGAGAAATGTTGTACCATGGATAAATAAGAACTCACTATGTATAGAATTATCACATGGGATAGAAAAGACTTTGGAATAATCCTAATATTTTTAGAGCCGGTATGAGCAGTTTTTATGATATGTGAGTTTCAATATAATAAGTTTTCAGATCATACAGTGACTCAAATGTTTAATATAAATACACTGACAAAATCCCAGGTAAAGGGTTAGGTCACGAGAGCTGTGAAATGAGAAAAGAACGGAATAGGATACATGAGTAGTGGAAACTTGATTAAATATTATACTTTTGTAAATTTGGAGTAGGCGCTCATGAAAGCGAGGCGATGAATTGTTAAACACATAACTCATGCTGTAATTAATTAAGTCACGCGGAATCGAGAAATATCGGCCGTTCCAAGATCCATCGAGGCTTCTTATATATATATATATATATATATTATTAATGGTTGTTTTTCTGGAGCCTTACTTTGGAGATGAAAAATTATTTTTTGAAAATGACTAAAAAATCAATTTTCGATAAAATTAAATAAAACAATAGCAATAAAACATACATAGTGCATGATAATATAACAAAGAGCATTTTATAATATTTTCGAAGTTAAATACAAGAACACTCGGAAGAACGTAAACAAAGCTCGCTTTAAATCAGTGATTCTTGAACTGGGGATAAAATTTTTCATTTTCGGAGGCAAATTTGGCTAAATGTTGCTACATACTCGATATATAATGTTCACAAAAGTACAAGGCATCGTAAGTTCGAATTAGCGTGCTCATTGAATATTTGCGTCAACTATAACCAACTGTTGACCAATAGTACAGTTCGATAGGTGTTAGTAATTCCCATATATATAGTAGTCGCACAATGGACAAGTCTGGGGTTTTATAACCTGAGTATCCGGAATTCAGTTCATTTCACAAATGACACCGTGTACTGACTTAGATGGGTCATAATTGAAAATCCCCTCATCTTTACGCCCTAGATTTTTATTCACCCAAAGTGCAACATTTGTGTACGAAGTATCGAGCCACGGATAACCAGGCCGCCACTCATTTTCCAGTTGATCTACAGGTTGGCCAGATGATGACCGAAGTTGATTATTCTGTTAAATATATTTCGAATTTTGCATTTTTTTGCGTGATAAAAGGCTTATGCAGCTACATCTTCAAGATAAAATACTTATACAAGTTACCACGGAACAGTGGCGTATCTACGTAAAATGGCGCCTATGACAACGTTTGAAAATGCGCTCTTGATCGTTGACTGGCTATTCTTTACGACTGCTGTTGAATTGGGCTACGTTATTCTAACGTTATTAAGTAAAAATACGAGTTTCATTTATTTCCAATTTGAACTTATTTTATTGAAACAGTTTGATTAAATCTTTTTACCCTTTTGCGCTCCAATTCAAATCATTGAGCATGTCTGACAACTGACCAGAATATTATCATTTTAATTAAAGTTAATTTGGCGATGCTCCGTTTCTCGGGTTACTTCGTGAACGCCATCAGTTTATAATCAATTTACGCGACATTGAAAGCACTTGAATTAGGGAGATAATCAAGTTACACTATGCAGTAAAAACTGTGTACATATTATTATATCTCTTTCTAGGTTTTGTAGTTCAAGATTTGGTTTAAACATATCGCATGAAAAAATATTTCACTTACTTTATAGACGAGACCAGTCCAAACAGAGACGGGCCATGTCCACCCACTAGGAATCTTTTGGCGTAAACAATCCGTCAACTGTCTGTATTGTTCGAGGTCATAAATATTGGCTAGATTACCCCCACAAAGAGATTTTGCATTGTTGCACGTGACGCTTCTATTTCTGTGCACAGTGATGTGATATTTCGAATCGCAAGTGAATTCACGGAATCCTAAAATAAAAATATTTAGAATTATCGGTTTTTAGAGTCAAATGCTCTCTAAGTGAATAAATATACAAGAACAATAAAGGGTACTCCTGAAGTATGTGAACTAAGATGGCGGACAGCGGAACGTAGTTTGTGTACCAGGTTGGGGTTAGGCCATAATTTTACTGAAATTTTCCTTATTATGGTTCGTTCCATTACGAGTCCGGGGACAAACCAAGTGACCCCAGTAGTATTTGTACCTAAAATTATGGCCCAAACCTAACTTGGTACACATACTACATTCCGGTGTCCGCCATCTTGGTACGCGGTATCCAGGCCAGCGACTGTCATTATTGCGACTTCATAATAGCGACGTAATCAAGTGAGCGACATTCCAAACAGCGATTGTATAAAAATGCCTACCGCATTAAAACAGCGACTGTTATGATAGCGACTTAACTCGTGTTCACTGAGTTGAATTCACTGAGTCGAATTTCCTGGCCGGTCATTGGATTCACTGAGTCGAATTTCCTGGCCGGTCGTTGGAAGGTAACGCTATGTCGTGTCACATTAATTTTAAGGTCGTTGGGGTTAGGGTTTGTCGCTGTTGTGGCAGTCGCTGTTTTAAATGAATCGCTGTCGTGTAGTCGCTCTATTGACAGTCGCTATTTGGAACCCTAGCCTTGGTACGCATACTCCAGAAGCGCCCATTAAATTGCGTTGTATGGTGGAAAATTGAGAGCGTCACCGTCCTGATTCATACAAAGTCAGTCACATAAAAGCTTGGGCCGATGTAATAATACATTGACGTCGGTATTCGTATTTAAAAAAATTAAAACTGTTTTAGTATGGAAAACACAAAAAATTTAAAATTATATTTGCTCAGAAATACGTGCCCGGTCAAGGAGAATTTTGACGTAGCCTACCTACCTACCCTACCAGTCAACATTAGTATTGAAGTTCATAGTAAAATCATCGCCTAAGATTTATCGAGAAAAATTAATTTTTAATTTATATCTAGCCAAGGGTTGCCTAATTGCCAAACAATACAACCCATGGTCCTAATGTATCCGGTAACATTGACACTACATGGATAAACCTAGCGGAAAACATAGATGGTTTGTATTAAATCAACTCAGCGTTAGTTTAGTGCATTTACATTCTGTTTATTTTAAATTCTCATGTCTTGAATTATTGCTCTGAAATTCCAGGATCGCCACGAAAATATTAACTTGTTGCTATCAAAAATCAACTAACTCCATTGTTCAAGTCCATATTAGATATAAGTGGATGTAAGTTATAAGACGACATAAGGTTTATCAAAAAATGTTGTCTTTGGGCCAAGCTAAAGGGAAATGTATTATAATAGTCAGTCTTGTCTGCCTCTCTGTGACTCTCTAATCGGGTTTTCTCATAAATTCATGTTGCCAACGTGATGAAAAAATATCATTTTGTAACGCCGAATTTTGTTATGAAATATTGGAGTATTCTTTTTGTTAGAACTGCAGTCGGGACATGAGTTTTTATTTATTCAATTTAGTACAGATTTGAAGTTCAAGTGAAATTAGAAGCTGCAAACGGTTTAATCTCTGGTAGTAAACAATTTGCCATTTCGGAGTAGCATATCCTTTAAGTACGGACCAACCCGGAATCAAGAGTCGAGATAGGTTTTAGATTAGTTTAGAATTGAAGTCGCGTGTAACTCTTCTACAGCTCTACAACTGATTTAACGGAATCAAAAATTTCCAACCTGTGCTGTGATGTTTCAACGATGTCGTAGGCTCAAATGTAGATGACGCTATAGAGGTAACGGATCTAGTGTCAAATTCAGTAGTTACGCCATCCGGTGTGTAGTCAATGACGCCAGTGGTTGTCAAAGCAACTGTAGTTCCTACTGTTTCCTTGCTGGTGTCGACGGCGCCATCAGTTGTGGAAGTTATGTCGGAATTGGTGATTTTGGTTGAGTGAATTTGACCGTTAACACTGATCTGAGTTGAGATGGTGATTTTGGCATCTGGATTTTTCATCAAAACTGATTCAAGTTTTTTCGTCAGTTTGTCTCTCAGTTCTGAAATAAGAGATACCAATAAGAGGAAAGAGGAAGTCTGATTTGGGTAGAAATGAAACTTTCAGAAATACATATGTGTTAGTCTGCAGCAGGACTCTTTAATTGCACGGTAAGATAAGATAATACTGTCATTCAGTAGGTACGTGCATATCGGTGGCTTCTTGTCTATAGCCTTTTATAGGTACGAATGAGGGACCATTTACGCAAATGGCTGCTTATACCTGCCGCTTCCCGAACCAGGGATGTGGAGCCGGAGGTTTGCTGTTTCTAACCCCGGAGTCGATCGTGAATTTTTTCATCCGACTCTGCAGCGCCACACCCCACAGAGACAATTTAATGTAACTTTGCTGTTTAGACGGCATTGCAGATGAATGAATGGCGTGACACTCGGCAGCCATTTTTGTGTTCTATTTTAGTGGTGAGTGAAAATGCTAATGTAGCGACGAGTCATGACCTCTTGCTTATTTATAATTTTTAGTCGGGTATAGATATATTTCAGATTCGTTCAAATTGTCAAATTAACCAGGCACTCACCTTCCTGACTTGATGCCTGTTAAATTAAATAGAAACAGAATTTAGTTTTGGGAAAGGGTTAACAATAAAATGATCACGCGTTCAGGACGTGACTCACCGTAATTTCCGCTTGCTCGTCACAGGAATCACTGACTGACTCAGATCCGAGTTGAATATTCATGGAGATATCGACTATGAAATGTAATTAAAACTTTTAATCAACCGAAGTTTATTTTATATTCACGGAAAAGTAATTCGTTAATCGGTATTCACTGACGCGTAATGCACCACTATAATTCTTTCGTCATCGCACGGGTAAAGGGAAATTCAACTCCGAAGACCACTGTGAAATCAGAAGAAAAGTGTTGAACCGATTTCCACGCGGAATATATGCTCGCCATTAAAATACATCTAACGAAGAGATCCTACGCGGAATTAAAGTCGCTAAAATTTCGACTTCAAGTCCACGCGGAATATACTCTCCCCATGAATAATATATCTCACAAAGAGATGGATCTTACGCGGAATCAAATTGGCTAAAATTTTGACTTGATGAATGGTAACTCTAGTTGAGTCAATGGCTCTTGAATTGATAAAAAGTATTTTCAAACCAAATATTGATATTATAATTAATATTTCACATATCAATATATTATATCTAAGCACCTCGGTTTAAGTAACCAACTAATTATTCGACTCACTTTGAGTTTTTGGCTAATGGTAACTTGAATCTATTAAACAATCGCAATTCCCAGCATTGATATAAAGTAAATTTAATATCAATTCACACAGTAATATAATATCTTACCATCTCGGTTTAATTTAAATTCAACAAAAATCTAAGAAATAAAACAAAAATTCTCACTTGCAAATGCTCCTCCCAAGCAGACAAGCCAAATGAAGGTTGATGAAAACATTGTAGGCTTCGACGTATCCCAATCCTCGCTTCCAAAAAGCTAAAATGGCAAATAGATCGCATGCACCTCAGCTTATAGCATGAACTTATTTCTTTTATTTGTTAAAATTATGGATTTTTGTTATAATACATGCAAATACAACCAAGATTGGGCCACATGCGAAAAGGTGAATCATCTTTGGCCGAAATATTCTAACTAGTATCAATTTCAATGCATTATTTCGTTCAAAATTCCCGAAATACGGAAGTTGCATTACTCTCTCCGGTCAAAAGTCATTAAAACGATAACGCGACCAAAAACACCTTTGCGGATAATAATCTATGATCAAGGTTGGTCCAAGGGTTAGCAGGTTTTTTATCGCCGGGAAAACTATGGGAGAGACCAATTTTAAAGTTAAAATGCGATGCATTATTTTGCACAAAACCCCCGAAATAAGGAATCGGAGCGGTGCGAATGGTGACACACCCCAAACACACCACTGCAATATGATTGGTTGATTTGCTCATGTATGAAATGCTGTACAATTTATATTTCATATTAGGCTAAATAAGGTGGGACTGGGATTATTCGGGGAATGTCATATAAGAGTTTAACAAAACGTGAAATAGGCATAGAGATATGGTAGATCAAATCCTATGCCCGAAATTGAGCAAGCAATGCCAAACCGAAATATTCCGGTCTTTCTCAATATATTATAGCTCACCTATAATGCTTGCTGAAACAGAGTCGTTTTCGGAATGACAATCGTATTGAAAGTCGGAGTTGTTTAACAACATAAAAAGAATTCTAGCATCAATTGTTTAACGAGAATATCGGTCAGAGACCGAAGACTTCCCGATCGAAAGTTAGGGGATCCCCCAAAACAGCGCTCTTACTCCATAGTGACACCTTGTGTCCCATCACTAATTAATTAATAACTCCCTAATTATACGACATAATTCATCAAAATCAATAGGCTTCTGGTCCGACATATGATGAATGCACATGCAAAATTTGGAGCAGATTCAATCTCGCTTTCGTGAGATAACACGTGCATCTAACAGACAGACAGACAAATACCTATCAACATACTTACCGATTAAAATCGATAAGTAAAAACCCTAACAATACAGACTAACATAATTTGGTCTATATACAGGGTGTTCAAAAAAATCGACCGATTTTATAGTAATAACAATTATAAGTTTAATTAGTTTCATTGTATAATAAATGAGGATTACAAGAACAATAAGAACTATTAATAAACAAAAACAAAGAAATTTTGAATTGTTATTTTATACCATAATATCGGGCGAAATATCTTGGAAACCTGTGTGTAAATATCGGTCGTTTCACCAGATAAACGTGACTCAGACTTGTTGGGACACGAAATGAACCGCAAAACCAAAAGCTGCATTGCAAAATCAGTAATGCACATCTTATAACGTTGATGTTAGTTCTGCTTAAATCGTTTTGTTACGTAACAATGCCAGGGAGTCGTCGATTTTTGGCGTCTTGTGTTTTGATCGCACTGGCAAAATTACGAAGGCTGTCAGAATGATGTCGAAATCAAAACCTCTCAGTGGCGCACAGAAACGCAGAAAAAGGGCAGAAGAGGAAACGTATGAAACAAATCAAAGTAACCAAGATAAACGGCAAATTTTAGATTACCATTGCCTTTTTATAGCGACATGTTATGCTTTTTGACGAAATAATAAAAGCGTTGTTTTAGCTTATGTCCGAGAGTTTTAGGGTCCTTTCCACTAAATATTTTTGCGGGGGGCACGAGAGTCTTGCTACGTCACTGGCTCTATTGGTATTAATTATCTAGATTCTAGAAGATAGGCATTCAATTTACGTGCCCCAATATTCCACTAACTCTATATCTGATGTTCAGTTTCAGTGGCAGTGTTTCGACAATCTGCTTTCAAATCCAACGATCGGTTTCAAATCCAGCAAAATATTGTTGCGTGTCGCAAGGTGAAAAGGTGGATCTTTTATACAAGTCCTCGCCACTAGTGCAAAAATGTGGGATTTTAGAAAAACACCTCCGTCACGTATTAATATTACAAATAGGTTATTATCCAGTTAGCGAGGATTTGAATTTCCGGCGCAATCCTCATTCCTAACCCAAACCCTAATTGGATAATTTCTTAATTTTTCTATTTTAATCATTGGTGTGTTTCTTGGTGGGGGCTTTGTACGAAAGATCTGAAAAACTTTGAGAACTTCTGTTAGAGGTGATAAATGACCGTATTTTTTGCGGTTTGGAGTATTGCCATGAAACCAGTAACCCAGTACGGCCAAGAAGTTGCAGCAGATTGCGGGCGAAAAAAAACTAGTGAATCATGCACGAACAAAATGCTCACCCAAATTCCGTTCGTTCTCATACGTCGTACAAAAACGCCGAGGATCAGTGAAACTGGTTTATTCGCTTTGTTTTGTTGTAAGCGTTTGTGGCATGCCGGTATGCATTCACTTCGATCAGTTTTATTAAAATGATTTTGCCTACGATTTTTCCGATTGTGATCTCACAATACTCAAGTCCTTCTTTAAAGCGTGGCTCGCTGTAGCTCTTCTTAGACAGCCACGTGAGCAATGGAAGGTTTTATTTGTTCTTTAGTATTTAAAAACAGTTAAACTATATTGGTTTAAAAACGTGGATTATTTTCCAATTAACCATGGAGAGCTTTGTGAGCAGGGAGCTACACTGTCAGGTATGCATTTAAGTTTATTGCTTTGATATTTCAGTAGTCTATTTAGGGTACCGGAAGCATCTCGGCTGTGAAATTTAGGTTCGTGGCTGCTAGTCTCCATAATCGATCTGTACTGTAATTATAATGATTTGGGTATGTATTTATGTTCGGTGCTCGTTCCTATTGTTTTGTTAAACTAATAATTTTATGCCGTTAATTTTGGTGACCGTACATTTAAACCCATGTGTATATTCGCGGATTCAGTCTATATGCGGGTGCCTAACCCATGGGTTAGGGTTAGTATGGGTTCAAATATCCGTAAACCAACAAAATTTTTCATAGGTGCAATAGTGTGCAGGTGCAATCGTCGTGGGTTCAAATGTACGTGGGTTCAAATGTAATGGAACCTTAATTTTTGTTAAGTTTTTAGTTTGAGCGGTACATCGAGAGTTGCGAATCTGTTTTATTCAGAAGTGCGATTTTATTTCACCCAAAGATCAAATAAGGCCCTAACTTGTGCGCTTTTTGCTTTTGAGTCATACATAACTCAGCTTATATTGAGCAGATCACCCCTTTCAAAATTATATCTCGCTGTAGATGGCGCATAGTCATTCTGATTTCATTGTCTATAGTTACTTTAAGTTTGTAATTAGCGATGTAGCTTTTTGTTCAACCTTACTTGCTGTCGCCATCTATCGCCTCGAAGCTGGCATAATTCTTGTATTGACTATCGGATGAGAAAATAAAATTGTTTTCATCCCCGAAACGGTACAATTTAGCTAACACGCCTCTAACTTGTGCCCTTTTTTGCTTTCAAGTGATATCTCAGCTTGTATGAGGTAGATCGACCCTCTCAAAATTACATTCTGGTCCGAACGCCGACCAGTCACTGTAAGTTTTGACATCTACAGTTACTTTAATTTTTTAATTGCGATGTAGCTTTTCTGTCACGCTCAACTTTATACCGCCGTCTACTATTTTTGAGCGGTTGTATCTACTGCCCTAGGGCTGGCATAATTCTTGCATAGACTATCGGATGAGAAAATTTAATGGGTTTGTTTCTTTTCCCAATCCTGGCATCTGAAAGTTATTATTTGCTCCTGTTCGTTTATCAAAAGATTTAAAAACACAGAATTCAAGCATATATTGCCAACTAATCATATAAACGAGCAAATTTTTAAACTAAAAAAGTGCGTGAACATATTTAAAAATATATTATCGCATTTAGTATGAATGCTCCCACAGTCTCTGAACAGGATTACGGGCAAGCAGATCTGAGTATTTTGGGCGAGTGTAAAATCTCCCTGTCACAAGCTCACGGCTAACAGATTAAAATAGAAAAAAAGTTACTGACAATTTTCAAGCAAAATATAAACGAACTAATTATATTAAAAAAACTAATTCTTGAACTTTTAGAAGTACGAAAAAATATTAAAAGTAACACTATCAAATTGTACATCATAAAGCATCAGCTATTCAGATTATATCTATATTTACGTGGTGTTCTAGTTTGAGTTATTTGGCACTAAATCTACGTTTTCTGCCATCGCTTCAAAAAATTAAGCCTCCAGTCCTGTATCCGCCCATTGCTGTGCATGCTCCTTCATTTCACTGTAAACAGTAATAAATAATTTGGGAAATCGCCTCGACAAAAAGTTCCAAAATCCATCGACAGGATCAAACATGAAGCAAGCCTGTACCTCAAGGCAGTCTTGCCAAAAATGTTTCGATTTCGAATAAAGCCAACAAGAGGCTGGAGCTCTTTTGCTGGGTCTTGGCGACCCATGTCAGAGAACCGGCGCCTGGATAAGGTAGAGTAATCCTTGACTAAGTCTCCTATTTGGGGTATTTTCATTCTCCTACTGTTTCTTTCTTTTGTTGAACTCTTCTTGATATCTATCTTTTTCTTTTGTATCACCTATTTCAAGTTTTTCGTTCCATCGTTCTGTGGGTGAAACTTCTGTTGACATATCGTTCAGTGCGTCTTTTATCCCTTTGTCTCCCTTACTTATTTTGGAGACGGCACACAGAAAAGATATCTTTTTCTGTGTGTTCCAGAAGAAAGGATGTTGTAGGATAGGCTCACATGTATTGACAGTCTCCATCAATGTCAGCAAGTAGTCTTTGATAATTTTGTTTTCCTCATGTCTTGGGTCGCTTTGTCGTCTAAGAATACTCCTTCGCCTTTGAATAATGAATTCATCAAATACTTTACGCATGTCTTCTATGTCTCTTTTGTTCATCCAACGTTGCCTTAACGTCCTGCCTTAGCACCACAGTAAGATGTTTCAGCACCAGTTGTTCTCTTCTTTCAGTAAGCATCATGTTTTCGAGCCTTATATCGCCGTGTGCCCATCCATTGTCATGAATATGGTTTACCGCATGCGTTAATTGACAGAGAATAATCGTCGTAGATCGTTCATCGCATTGACCCAAGTCTGCTGATGCAAGTGTTTGGTTGAGTTTGATTATTGCGCTGTAATCTTTTAAATGGTTCACGCCTTCTTGTTCGTACTCGCAGATTTCTTGTATTCGACAGGAAGCGATATTTGGATGTGGGGGAATTCTGGCGCCATTAATCACTGTTTGTCCCCCGATACATTTTTGAATGACGGTCATTTCGGTGTCCATTTTGAGATGATATTTATATATTCACTTATTTTTAATATGCATAATTATACCCTACAAAATTATAAATCACATTTTTGTATATGAGTCAAAAATGTATAATATATATTATATAAATATAAAAAAGTTTTGTATAAAAAAATCAAAAGTATTTATGTATACTAGGCCACCATATCTATACTACAAGAATACTTTTTACGGAGGTGTGGGTTGGACGGTGGCAATGCATGTTAAAAATATTTTTCTTCGAATTTTTATAGTTGAAAATGTACATATCCGCCAAGACTACGGTGTCTATATCGACTATATTATTTCGATATAAAGCCCCTGAACGAAAATATATACAGGGGGTGGCCTGAAAAAACAGAACCCACAAACTTCTTATTTACATATAAGAAAATGAGGAAAATTTATTGAACACTCAAGCTTCTAGTTGTGTACTATGACCCAAAAGTTTCAGTGACTTAGAACTCTTTTGCACAAAAGTTATGCTATGTCTAGAACTGTGATACTCAAACAGTGGGGCGTAGACAATTTCTCGAGCGAGCATGAAGCTATTAAAAAATGAATTATTCATTTGATTTGATCTTGCACGCCTTATTTTGGATATTCACGTTCTATCCACGTATTTTCAACGTGTTTTAATAAAACATACATTCCCCTTACTATCTGTAATTTGTACCTTATTGTTAACCCTCCATTTGCGAAGTGGGGCGTGAGACTTGACAAATTCAAAAAGGGGGTTCCAAAAAGTTGAGAACCAATGGTCTAGAATATGCGTTCTGGGTTCTTTATTTGAATCATCCTGTATATATATATCATACGACTTTTTAATGCGTAATGCATGTGGATAAGTTTGGGAACTGTTCAGTATTTGTACCGATGAGTATGTGGTTCTGAGCCCTATTTGAATGGCCTCCTCATTTAAGATCTATTGACTGCCATATATATATAGACAGAAGATTGAGAATAGGTATACATATACGGTCACAAACGCTACTTGAATGGCTGGCTCCTCATTAGAGGGCCATTGGGCTGCCTAATATAAATATAGGCTAGGAATAGTGGTGAATATATGGTTAAATCGATATTTAAACTGCCCCATGTATGGCTTTTTTAGTTACTATAACTCGGCCGTGGATTGAACCGTGACAATTGAACTTCAAAAAGGGTAACTATTTCAAAAAAGACGTCGCATATCTCGATGAAGTACTAAATGAAACTAAATTCAAAAAATTGTCGTTTGCTCTGAAATAGCATTTTTCTACGTCGCCATCATATATAAAAATTTTATCTGGTATAAATATACTATATTTATAAAATATGATAAATGCATATAATAAAGTATGTAGATCAATTATATAGTAATTGAAGTAAATTCGGGCGCGATTTTACCTGCTGTAGCCAAAATATACAATTGAAATCTATTTGTCGGAAACACTTGATATTTATCTAAATCAATGTTAGGCAAAACCAGCTGAAATTGCATGCCGTAACATTGAAACACCTGAGCAGACTTGTTGTTCAGCTAATCAAAAAGTAAGTCAGGCTAGCCAAGTAAATAAACACAAAGGAAATGGGAAAATGTTAGATGGCGCTAAGAGGCAATTTATGTATACTGAATGGTATCTTTCAGTAAATGGGGAAGTCCCTGGGACGTTATTTTTTTTCAAGCAATGCTTTTTTAATGCTTTCAGTTTGGACATTCAAAAGAAAAATATGGCCCAAAAAGAAGAGTTCAGGTCTGTACTTGCTACGCATAACTTTATTTCAATAAATTATATTGTAATAAATGTATAGTGTACAATGTACATTATATAATAATAAACAGATACCACTACCGGTAGCATGTGGAAAAGAATAGTTCATAACATAGGTTTGTGCGGCAAAATAGCATCTGAAAGGCAGTTCCCACAATTTCAAATATCGGTTACATAACTCTGTTTTTAGTCTGCAGAACAGTATGTCCCTTGTCATCAAAGATAATTATTGGGTTATATGAAGTTGTGCCTGCTCAACGATGAGGCTCGAAAAAGTGCGGGTATGATTCCAGTGCTTTCAAAAACAGCATCTCGTTAGATATCAGAGGACGCTTTGGCAATGACTTATTCAAATGAGCCGTATAAACAACTAATTATAAACATTTTCTTCGGAGTCGTTTCAATTCCTTGCACCTGAAAAGAATAAAACAAGAATGTTTCATTTTATACATAAAAAGCAAATGTCTTATTAGATACTCTTCCAGTACTTGTGCTGCGTAGCCCAGCATGTAAATAACGAATGAGTAATTTCAAATTTTCATAATAAGACATAGTTTATTTTTTCACATACCGAAAGTACATATTTTACATATAGAATTGAGAAAAATAAAAAACTGTGTTTAGGTTTGAGAAAAGACGCGATAAAATGGTTATCGAGCAGCGCCACCCATGATTTAAAATGCACTTCAAAGTTTGCATTCAATGAGCGACACCGCGTGGATTTAAATTGTACAAAAATCAACTAATATCTAACGATGTGTAAGGAGATATTTTAATAAAGCGACTTTCATCTTACTTTAGTTTAAAAAATCCTATCCGTCCCACCCCTTCTCTTTGAATGAAATGGTTTTCGGCGTTTCAAAGTCGACTGTGATACAAGATCTTCGTCCATCTTATTTTTTGCTATTTCGTCTATTTTGTCCTGAGTCGGAAGTTCCATTGGCCCACTGATATCGAGATAATCAAGCTGAAAATTGTGTTTTGGAGTTTAATTTAAACAGATTACAACTCATGAATTTGGACTTAATGATGGGTTACTGTGACAATCTGAAATATATTTACAGCCTTGCGGAGACAGTTATATTCTGACTTATCTTTTTATTCGACGCCTATTTACGTCTTTCCCTTCGAACAAGGATATATTCACAAGTAGCCACTGATATTTAATATTGTGCAACAATCTACAAGCTTTATTCGAGACTGTCGTAAAAATAAAGCATATTGCGCATCAGTAACTTCCGACTTTCATTTTTAGTTGAAGACTCGAGACCTATCTTCGAGTAAACTTGAGATGCGTAACTAGTAAACATGAATCGATGTCTATAATAATTTTTTCCTAATTGCAAATTTTGCAAGCAAATGGTAAGCCATGAGTGTTATGAAGATTGGATGAAAACCCTTTACTGATATACAAACAGGGCCGGCTTTACGCCACTGTAACCTTTGCGTCTATAGCCCCCATGCTATTTCAAGGTCTAAATTATCGTGCATTATTTTGATGATGTACTGAATTACTTCGATACATGATATGATCGTCGAAAGAAGTTCGTTCCTTCAATCGTGATTTTGCACCCCGTTTAAAGGTAATAAATGTGAACATGAATTACCTTATAAGCGCATCATCTCAATTTTTTTACTATCACCCGTATTTCTCGTATACTGGGCAGCGCGCAATTAGTTTTGCACAGACCCTCCACAATAGTCAAAGCCAGCCCCCTCAATTGTACGAAAATAGTACAGTATTCATGATTGTTATAATAAGATGGTGATGTTTTTCTCCATATACAAGTGTCACATACTTTGTGTTGTCCGAGTGACTGTGAGAATTCTCTTAAGTCATTTGCAGTCCAGCGACATTCACTGAGATCCAGATTCTTCACTTTCCATTTTGCCGCCAATTTTCCTGTCCCATTTGGGTCAATACCAGGGTTTTCACAAAAATTTATAGTTTCCACCTATGAGTATTAATGTCGCTGTTATATTATTCAATATTTGTTAGTAATGAATACCCAATACAAATTTCTGCTATTGTGACCACATTCCCCGTCAGAGGTAATGTTAAAAGTGTTATGTTTATGCCGCCTTTATTTTACCATCATTTTGAATGACTAAAGTCTGTTGAGGCTAGTCTGGATCACGAGTCATTATTAGTCAGAGCAATGTTTTTTTTTTGCGACAGCGACAGCGTAATAGAAATGTATTAAATTTTGTCTCAACATTTGTTAAAAACTTTGTACAAATGTTTAATGAATTGACCTCTTGCTCACGTTTATCATCACTTTAGTTAGACGACAATAGAAATCGCTGAATATCTTGTGTTGTCAAACAACAACTAGACATATCGAGTTTCTTCGTGGAAGGAAGCCTTGTGAACAATGTCGATAATTCGGCTTTCGGTGTCGCAATTCCCATGGTAATAAGGATTGTTGCTAATGATGAGGCATTCAAGCTTTACAGAAACAAAAATATGATATCAATATTTACCCCATGGAGGGGATAAGATGTCTTAAAGACAAACCACCTCTTATCGTGTAGCTTATTGTAACTATGGATGCGACAGATAGACTCTAATCGAATCTTCAAGTCCGAGACATCATAATGGAACATCGATCGATTGTGTTACGATAATGTGCGATCATTAACGTAGGCCTAATCGTATTTTCGTACCAAATAATGCCGTAGGTAACTGTTGAATTATTTTAGAAATCAATTTTTTTCTGGTGTTTCTGGGCACAATATGAACGCGAAAGTATGACAATGTTTGTCTTCCTTCACCCACCGACTTCTGTTATTTCTGAGCGGCTATTAAGCTCAGGTGGTGGTGTTATGTCGCCGTTACGTGACCACCTGAAGCCAAAAAACATCGAAATTTCCAAATTCTCAGATGTCAATATTAAAACACGCAATCTTGATTATGATGATGCCATGATTGCAAATAGTTTTATCCGTTGACTTATTATTGTCATTTGCGTAAATCGCAGAGAGATGGCAAAAATTTGAGAAAGCTCCCATTCACATTGCAGTTCCGTAAATTTAGCGCATTGACTGAATGTGTAAAGAGGAGAAGTTTCAATTCAAGATGTTTGATTACCGCTTCATTTAATTCCAAATGGCAGAGCTCGAATTCACCCATTTTCTGGCAACGTTCTATCGCAGTGTCAACACGTCTCACTATGTCGGCGTTACGGCATCTGGCTTTTCTCGATTACGGTAGCTTTTCTGGCAAATGAATTTAATTTTATGACAATTTTGTTGATCGGACACAAAATGTAGGTCAGTTACGTCGTTAACAACTCCCAGTCAACTTAAAGATTATAGGTTTTTATGGAATATTTTGACCGCTTTATCACAAGCGAAAGTTTGCAATTCCGACCGAGTGTGTACACCAAGATCGCGGACACCGGAACGTCGTATGTGTACCATGTTAGGGTTATGTCATAATTTTAGGTACAAATACTACGGGAGTCACTTGGCTAGTCAACTTGTAATAGAATCAAAATAAGAAAAATTGAAATAAAATTGTGGCCTAACCCTAATCTAGTACACATACGACGTTCCGGTGTCCGCCATCTTGGTGCACATACTTCTGGAGCGCCAAATATCGTGTCTCACAAGACGAAAAAAAAAATGTGATAGGTATTATCCTTGTACCTTTAAGTACAGAAAATTTAAAAACGGTTGGTACAGATGAAAGCTTTGTTTCGAGCGAAAGTCGCAAATAAGCGTCGTACAAGACGTCGTCGGCTCCTTCACTAAGAAAATCATGTTACTTACTTCTAGTCGTTTCTTCTGCACCTTCGGATATGAACATGTCATATCCGAATTGTAACGTTTCGATGTTGTTTTCCCAATTTGGAAGGAGGTTAAAACTACTGATCGAGCCCAGCTTATCTTCAACTTTTGTGATATTTTTAATAAGGGCTTCGATGATGGAATTTTTGATATCCTCTATGTCTTGTTGAGTAATATATCGGTTATCTCGATCCAGTCTGATTTTTAGTTTTATAGATTCGGTTTTTAGTATGGAATAGATTTTGAGGACTGTCAGTTGGTTTTTTCCTTGGTAAGAGTTGTCCCATATATTATCCTGGTGAATTTCGTGGTCAACTCCAGCAATTGCTCCCAAGGTCTGATTGGTGAAGTTATGGAGATCGCGATAAGTGGGACACGACAGGAAGATATGGGGGGGTTGGCCAGTTAGTGTGTGATAGCAAAGCTTGCAGTTAAGCTAAAAAATCCAGTTATTTTCATTGTTTCGCAGAATGCCATATCTCCGTTTTCTATGGCACAATATTTTTCGCGCTGCATTTGTGAAGTACGATTCGGACCAGGCGTTGATCATATTAAAATTTTTAACCAATCATCTCTTTCATTTGTGTTAGTTCTGTTGGGTTTTCCATGTTGTAGATGGTGCATACTTTTTGAAATAGGCATGCATGGGCCGTAAGTTTGACGTCGACCATGCCAATTCCACCCTTCCTCAGTGGCAGGAGCAGTATTTTTCTTGATAGCGGCTCTATGTATTCCGGAACCAATAAGAATTTGAAGAACAGCGATTGTTGAGGTATCGGATCGGAATTTTGTTCTTTCATGTGTATGGTATCTAAGCGTGTTTTCAGAATTTCAAATTCTGTGGCATTTAGTGAGGATAATCCAAGTAGATGGCCCTCTATCTTGCTTTCGATGTCTCTTTTTTCTGTATTGTTTGATCTTTTTTCGATATTCCGTAATGAATTGCCTCCTTCTTAAGCTGAGATTTTGTGTAATCCCACCACTGACTAATGTCATTGAAATTTTTTAGTCGGCCGACGAGTTGGTTGTACTCATTTGTGATCATTTCGGTAAAATCCCGGTTTTTAAAATGATCTGTGTTGTCTCGCTAGGAGCCTTTTTCCCACCTCGGTTTGAGAAATTTTGCAAGGTCGATGGCGGGGAATTGGGTGTGGTCGGAGACCATATTTGGAAAGTATGCGCAAGAGATTAGAATAGTTTTTAGATTTTCGGAAATATAAATTCTATCTATGCGGCGGGATTGATATTTGCGATTTATTGTGAAGAGTTGTTGATCGGGGTTATTTTCTCGGTAGGGGTCAATCAGGTTAGCGGATTCGATGTAGGCTTTTAGGATTTTCTCACCTTTTGTGAGACCAGAGGATCTTACTTTGAGGGCATCTATTGTATGGGTTATTGCATTGAAGTCACCAGCTATTATGAGGTGGTCTTGATGATGAAATTTTTTCTGCAAAATACTGATTAGGGTTTTAAAAAAGTTTGTTTGTTCTTTGCTCGCCGATTTGGGGGGTCCATAAACATTGACAATTTTTAACGATAATCCCAGGAGTTGTTGTTCAAGGAAACAGACTCTGTTCTTTATTAGAGTTTGGTATATCGCACCTGTGGAAGTTGCGGGCTGGGAGACTAAGATAGCTGTCCCTGCTCGGAAAAATTTTGCATCTTTCTGGGAGTGTTCTAGAGTGTTGTGGTACAGTTTGTATCCTAGTTTGGTTGACCAGGAGTTAGCCACTTGTCTATTTATTTTGTGTGTTTCTTGTAGAAGGGCTATCACAGGCTGATGTTTCCTCAGCGTGAGTTCTAATAGACCGAGATGTGTCATAAGGCCGTTGGTATTTAAGGATATAATTTTCATATGATAGTTTCCAGGGACGTTGACGAGGAAGTTGCTGTTGAACTCTTCTCACGCTTGTTGGATGATGTTTTTGACGCAGTTTATCAAATCAAGCTTTTATTTATTTTAAACATTTTATTACAAGTTTTCATCATATGTAATTCATTCATGCCAATAAATGTTTTTTCACGAATCTCCACGCCTTGTGTTGTAAATATTGCACTGACCTTAAAAAGATGTGCTTGTTTATTCCAAACAAGCTTCTGTATAATTATATCCATTGATATGCAAGAGCCACCTAAATTGCTGGATGAGAAAAAACGTTTCTATTATTTTGGAAATTGCACAAGATTGAACTGGAAATCATATATTCTCTTTATTCATACTCCCAACATAATATAACAAATAATCAGCTCAAACTGTACCGTCTATGACAGCTGGGCTATGTTGTTAATTAATAGCGGCGTGAACTGGAAAACATAGTATACCAATAAAATTGATCTTTATGATACTACGCGATGGGGAACTAGAATCAAATACCAAAAAACAGAGGTTAAACACCTTACTCGCGAAAGCGCGATAAAGTCAATTTCTAGAATGAGTTCTCACTACTACGTCATCAAAGGCCATTCCCGAATTTCTGTCGATTTTCGTTGGAGCGGTTTTTGGAAATTCATAAGTAAAAAACAAAGTCCACTTTATGCAAGCGGCAAACGCCAAAAATCTTAAAAAATTATATAGAACCGAGTTTGCCCCAAAAATGTTTGCGTCATAACCCCCCTTTAACGCCTGGACAAGTCTGGACTTTTTTTTTCATTAAAAAAAAAACAGGCTGAGATGTCGGAGTTTAACATGTGACTATCTCGTCCATGTATTTTTGAAATTAGCAATGTCAAAGATACGGCTAAATAGGAGCGAATTCCACGGGGTGTCAAAGTATTTAAAAAAGTTCATACCACTCAAATGTCCAACCTAAGGGCGTATTGAAGAAATATTTCCAAGCTTTATATGTACTGCCATTAGTGTATTTCAAATTCATATACTTTATAAAGATCTAAAATAAAAACAATAGTGAGGCATTATCATCCTATAATACAAAATATATCAATATGAAATTGTTTCTATTCTGCACCTTTTTGACAGTTGGGTAAAAAAACAAAAAAATCAACGCTTAATTACCAGGACCTAAAGAACTTGCCCCGCAACGTCAGCAAACCCTTCGCCCAAAATGTCACAAAGGGAACTGTTTTTGATATTATGAATACCGACAATGCTCAGTATCAACGGCCCTTTAAAAATATGTTGATCCTCTCAATTGTTACACAACCGTAAGCTCATGTTACACGGCCCACATATTTTACTTTATCAATGAAGGTATTTTGTTCAGTACTTTGTTCTACGTTCTATACTTAGATCGTTGAGGATATAATAAAACCTGCCTTTATTAGCCAAGGGTTCAGGCGGGACACTTCTAATATCACAAACTATTGCGACATCAAATGAAAATTTAAGATTTTTAGAAATAAGCGTTTTTAGGTGTCTCTGTTTCTGAAATATCTATTTATATCAGTTTAATTCTTAATATTTTTTGTATATAAAGCAGCGAAATCTTAAGTGCTTAAGGCCTCTGAAAAGTATGATCTGGCACTCAGGTATCATGCCTACAGACCTAAAAATGTCATGGTATCAGTCGTGATATCACGCATCAACTGTTTGAAAACTTGCTGTACCCGCACCTGGTCCACTGTTAATTGTATAAAAGGAATAATATGATTGGTATGGAGTAATTGGTAATTTCCTAACTGTACTGGTACTGATGTGGTACTGACTACCCCACATGAAACGACGAAAACCGTAACTTGCTATCAGATGGATTGCTTGGCTCTACGATACAACCTAGTGTCGACAAGATTGCTAGCCAATAACACGAAAAACAAGAGAGCTACGCACAAATATATGGACACGTTAGACCAGAGCGAATCAGTCCTTACCGGTACCTTTGACGCTACCGGTACCCTCAAAAAAGTTCTGAATTTCCAGTAGCAAGAATTTTGCAGAATCAAAACGTACAGCCAGTCATGACACTGACTAAAATCCGTGTTCCCACGGATAAAAAATAATACAGCAAAATTTTAGACGAAATATCAAATTTCATAGAATTCTCGCAAAATTTTGAAATAAATAAAAGTAATAGCCTTCTAGCAAAAAAATTAATCTTTAACCACTGAAAATTTCAAAGCAATTGGTCCAGTATTCGAAGAGAAAAGCGACTTTTTAAAAACGTGTCAAAGAACAAGAACAACAACATAATATTGAAACGATCGTTATGGCCACTAAACGTGTCCAATAAATAATACTTCACCGATATTCTATATCTTAATTAAATACTACAACCTTAAGTGTCGTTGCTATATAACAAGCTTTGGTTCCCCGCGTCTTCGCTACCCCAGTAAAATCATGTTCTTGAAATTTTTGCATCTGTATCGTTTGTTCTTTTGCAGTTATGAACAGACTATGAATCTGTTGTTGTTGTGAAGTGACTGCTTTTCATCACGTTTAATGGACCAATCGATTTCAAATATCCTGGGATAAGTCGCTGAGAGGACATTATTTTTTTAAATTTCGCCTTAATTTTTCTGTTTCCTTTTTATCATAAAGGTGAACATATTCACATTCTATCACCTCTATCAGGCTTGTAAACAAACACGCTTGATCTAAAATTCTAAAGCATCTAATCCATTACCAGTATCAGAAAGAAACAAGAGGGCGATGCTCAAATTAATACACGCGAAGGCTAAAGTAAAGCAGTAGTCTCTGCCTTTTCTTACACAGTGCTAGGGTTGGGATTTCGGGACCAGTTTTTGAAATCCTGGTATCGGGATCTTCCGGGATTCAGACGTATAATCTCGGGATTAAGTAAAAGATTGAAACAACTTGCATGAGAATAAAATCACATATTTATTTCATGTAATATAGACGCAAAAATATTAGAGCATCTAGGGCAGTGGTTTCCAACCGTTTTTTTATATCTTAGTACACTATTTGGCTCTTTAAATATTCGCGGCACACCTATCAAAAACACGAACATTTTCTACCCATAAAGAACTCTTTAGTGCGATAGTCGAACGCGAACAAATGGTTAATAGTTACCGATATTAGAGCTGTTTTCTTACATTGTAAACGAGAGCGTCTTCGGAGCACCTCACATTATTGTAAAAGTTGCGCGGCCGCACGGATAATAAGTGGTCTTCAAACGCACCGCTGATCACGCGCTTCAGTTTTGCTCGCCCTTCTCCATTTCCACGTTGCGCCCTTATTGTTTTCGCATATATTCTAACTTTTTCACAACCCAATTCATTTTTGTTACAATTCAATACGTTACTCCCATTGCCAAAATCAATCAATAGTGTTATTGTCGGCAGTTGCGAGAGAAATGAAAGTGGCAAACAAACTGTATTTCATTACAACAATTAATTATTATCGCTAAAAACACTTACTAGGTTTAAAGTAGTATAAACAATTTTCACAGCTGGACGTATCTTTTCTAATTATGAATTTTGTTCAATGCCCGAGCATAATTTGATGGCAAAGATCATAGCATTTACTATGTCGAAACGCTTATTCGACTTTTCAGACCGCAGAAACTATCCGAAAAAGATAATCGTTTTTGTATTCGAGACATGGAATAATCGTCACGCTTTCGTGAAGTAGTGCAATTTACTAAATTTATGAAAGTGTTATTGAGTTTCATTGTATCAGTCTTTGGACTATCACGCGTTTCGCCAGATCACTGGCGTGATTACAGATCGCAAAGGAGGTCAAAATAGTATAGTTTCATCAAATCGAATAATTTTAACGAATTGTCGAATATCGGATTGAATTCGGAATTTTATTCCGATTTTTCACTTTTGGTTCGGCTTTGATCTTTCTTGTCACCGTTTGTAAATTAACTGTCATAATTTTAAGCTAAAAATATTATCATTTCTGACGTCGGAATGCGGATATTGATGAAGACGATAGTTGACCTTCTTGATTTTATTTTTTAAAAGTATGGCTGTTTTATTTTCGTATTAATTAGTGAATAAAAACCCCAAGTCATTGTGTGAATCCTGAATGCTATTTTGGGTTCAAATTATGATTAAATAAGTCGGCAATAATGGCAATTCTACTGGTACAATTTGAGAAATTTTCTTACAATACTTCAACTTTCACTCAAACTGTAAGCGTTGATGGATTTTTTTTAAATAAGTATTAAATAAAATGGTATAACCTGCCATTTGTGAGAATATCAATATGTGGATAACAAAGCCTCAAAATCCCCGGGATTTTGGGAAATAATTGCGGGACCGGGATTAAAAAGTCCTACATAAATACTATATACTAAACATTCCCTAAAACAAGTACGCTCGCTCAGAAATGAAGAAGACTCACTTCTGAGTGAAGTTACAGGTACTGACTCAATCGTAAAAGAAACTCATTTCTGAACAAACTTAGAGGCATTCACTCAGAAATGAAGAAAAAGAAACTCATCTCTGAACAAAGTTACGGGCAGTCACTCAGAAATGGAGAAGACTCTCTGAACAAAGTTACAGACACTCACTCAGAAATGAAAGAGACTCACTTCTGAGTAAAGTTACGGGCAATCACTAATAAGCAAAAGAAACTCATCTCTGAGCAAAATTACGGGCAGTCACTCAGAAATTAGGGTGACTCACTTCTTTGATATCATCGTGATGGCTGGGTTCCACCTTTTTCATGACATGGTGACGGCTGGTACAGGTCGTCTACTCACTCTACTGTGACAGATTGCATACCTATACTACGGCGTTTTGAATTTCGTGTCCATATATTTGAGCATCGCTCTCTTGTTTTATGAAATTGATCTTTATTATTTAAAGGAGATATCCATTATTTTTTTATTAATTAAGTTTGTCTGAAAAGGCGATATTTAGAATTTCAATCAGGCATTTTATTTCAGTCATCTGACATAATAGAAAGCATGGCGCTGTAATGAATAGTATGTTGGGCCTAATTATGTTGTAGGCCAGGGTGGTCAAAGGTTATCTGGATTTACGACATTATTACTTATCGATCTTTAGATCGGTAAGTAAGTTGATAGGTATTTGTCTGTCTGTCAGTTAGATGCACGCGATATCTCACGAAGGCGTGGTTGAATCTGCTCCAAATTTTGCATGTGCATTCATCATATCTTGGACCAGAAGCCTATTGATTTTGGGTGATTTATGTCGTATAATTAACTAATTAGTGATGGGACACGCGGTGTCACTATAGCGTCATGAATCGAAACCGCAGTTTCGATCGATGAGTCTTCGGTCTCCGACCGATATTCTCGTTGTTGTATTATTAGCGTGCCACGTTAGTATTTTAGAATGAGTAAACAGCACAATATGAAAGGAAAACTTTATTTCACAAACACATCTGATCCTTATTGGACACGGAATGGACTTATCGAACGTTTTGTTATTGTGTTTTTGTTCTTGTTGGTATTTTTCTTCTTATCGTTATGGAAAAATCGCTTTTCTCTACAAGTACTGGACCAATTTTCAGTGATTACAGTTTTTGAATTTTTTGCTAGAAGGCTGTCACCTTTATTTGTTCCTAATTTTTTTTGTGGGATCTGATATTTTATCTGGAATGTTCTGTATGATTTTTAATTATGGGAACATGGTATTATGACATCGTGATGGCCATCTTCTTGTTTTTATGACATCGTGGCGGCTGATACGGGCAGTCTTCTGTGACATTTGGATTTCGTGTCCATATATTCGAGGAACGCTCTTTTGTTTGTCATCGATCGATCTTTTTACATCAGCACTTAAGTCTCCCAACTTGTTCTTTGAATTTAATAAGTATCTTCATTACGAAGAAAGTGCTTTCTTAAATTATGCACTCCCAGACATCGATAACATTCTCCAATCAAAATCCCTTAACTTTGTTAACTTATTGATCACAATCTATGCCGTGCCGTTCTATATTATATTCTTTCAGCACCGACACAACTTTGATTCCGGTTCTTCCCTTTCAGTAGTTTCTTATCTATCAATGGCTGCTTGTACATTGAGTCGTTTGAATATGCCACATGCCAGGGCTGGTTTGAAATCATAGTGGTCAAACAGTAGCTTCAGTTCCGGAGATGGGCCACAGGCTAATGCTAATCTGTTAAAACTAGCTGCAAAGGCATTCTGATTTACTTATTTTATCGTTGAATAATGCTCAACGAGTTGACTGATAAAAACTCTAGCACAGTAATCCCAACCTCTTTCGGAAAAAAGGGTTTAACAGTTTGATAGTTTATAAAAAATTCACACGTATTACAATAATATACTGAATAACCAAATAAGCTTATGAAACTACACGCTAAATACGAATTGATATTTATCCCCAAAATTTTTCCCAGGTCGAAAAACGTTGCCGTATCGGTACTCCCGAAGCATGTGAACCGATATGGCGGACACCGGAACGTGGTATGTGTATCAGGTAGAGTTAGGCCATAATTTCAGATACAAATAATACGGGAGTCACCATCTAGTCCCCAAACCCCTAATAGAACGAATACAAGAATAATTGGAATGATAGCCTTAACCTACCTGGCACAAACACCACGTTCGGTGTCCGCCATCTTGGTTTACACATTCCGGGAGTACCGCAGTATCATATCAAATTTAACCTACGCCCCAGAGTTTACAAACGCACAACGAGAAGTAAAATGACTTAAAAATCCCCATTCCTGGGGTGCAAAATTTTCGTTTTGTTAAAATGTTGTTGTTAACCTGATGATCAAAGAAAATTGCCGAATAGTATTCAACTAATCTACCATTTATGGTAAAAATATAAATGCACTCTTGCATAGCAACAAATTGGAAGCGCGTCGCACATTAAACCGGGTCCTAAAATAAGTAAAAAAAATCATCAAATTATACAAACTGCTAAAATAATTACAAAAATGCGTAAACAGACAACGCATTTTTTTCTGCTGACCGATTCTGATTTGCTACATAAAGATGAGAAAATTAGTTTGTGAGCCATCCTATGGTTTAGAGATTCAGTTTTGAGTATGATTCACTTATACTCGAGAATATTTGACCACCGCTCAAATTAGCTGCAATTCAACAAGCAGCCACCGCCTGCGAAACAGTTGTTATTAAGCATTCCGATAGCACTTTGGTCGATTTTAACTCAACAATACATTGGAAAATCCTCTGCACATTGGCAGAGCACAAAAAGATCACTCTAAACAAGGCTCTGTACAAATAAGTAGGTATAAGGTTATATATCGACTCTTCAAGTAAGCTACCATTTGTGGTGAAATTAAATATGGATTTGTCCATATACGAAAATATCTTTTTGGTTAATGAAAAATAAATTATAAAACAACAATTTCAAAAACGTAACCCATATAAAATATATGATTAGCGACCGATTATCGCGATTCCTATCTTGATTAATTTTTGCCTAGGAAGAAAATAGCAAAATCTTTTCCCGTCAGTCAAAGTCGTGAAGACAATGTACCGAAATTATAAAAAAAAATTGGCACTTCTTTGTTTCGGCCTTTGTGTCCATATATTTGAGCATTGCTCTGTCGTTTTCTGAGATGAAATATAAATGATATTATGACGCCACAATGAATCTTATGAAAGCCTATGTGACGACACTGTAGGACGAGTCTCATAAAAGGAGTGGCATGTCGTTTCTGCATGCTTGCTTGTTTATAGACTTGCCCGGGGTAACAATGTACGCGACATTTACTCCATAATAAACTTTTCGCAGTTAATATAGTGAGCGAATGCCCTTAAATAAGTGCCCACATATGTAGGCTTACCATATATCAGAAGCAAAAAACATGAACAATGCAGATTTGGCAAGTTCAACCCTGGTTCGATTTCGAGTCTTAGTAATAGTTTAGCATTTTTCATACCATTGTGATTGGATACGGGCAACAAAATTAACTGCGGATCTTATCAAAAAAATCCTTTATTGGTCTTTACTTCAAGTAATGTAAATCTGACTTCAACTCATTACAGAACTTACACTTTGTTTTTGGCATTTTCACGATTCAACAACAGTATATGTGTGTGTTAAATTAACGTATGGGTCATCCTGTTTATCATAATATGACATAACAATTTCTCTCCGTCTACCTGAACTAGTGAAGTGAGTAAAAAAAATTTGTATCACTATCAAATAAAAAAATAATATCATGCTGCAATAACGGGACATTTACATCTACTGGCCGGTAGGACGGAACAAATTTTCAAAAATATATATGTATTCCCCCATGTTTAGTATATGGTCTGAATTTTCTAACTGACCTACCGTCAGTACGCAACGAAACGCCCCCTATATTTTGCTTGATAAAAGTGCTCGGTCCCATCTATGCATACCTGCGATGTTGGGAAGCAATAAATTTAGATATTTTATTAAACGGTTAGTAGTGACTAGGGCGGAATATATCGAATCGAATACTAAATTATCGGTTCAGACCGCCGCCACCTTGTTTTTTTTTTTGTCCGCGCAAAGGTCGAGGTGAAACCCTCATTGTTTTATTTAAGTCATATTTTTACAACGCAATTATGACATAGGAATCCTTTCTTCCGAGTGCGAACCGTTTGGGTAATAAATTACGTGTTTTCAGTATAATTTATGTGTATGGGGAACACATTACAGTAAAAAATCACATACAATTACATACTTTCCAAGTATTCGAAATTCGATTTGATTCTGAAATTATCAGAATATTCGAAAACGCTCAATATTAGTCGTGACACACCACTTATGCACTGGAATCATAAATACAGAACAGGCACCGTTCACGTTTAAGTAATTTATTGATATTCATTATAGGTAGGTCAATAATAAATAGAAAATTCATTATAACGTGAAAATGAGTTCACAATGATCACACGCACAGTAATAATTAGTAGATTTGCCTTCATAGCATTTAATCAGCCAGTAAAAGATTATTATCAAGAAAAACGGAATAACGTGCACAACAGTGGTTTCTAACCATGAAATCCGTGTCACCCTTCAGGCCCAGGGTTTCGCCAGTACGGTCCGGGCCAAGGTGTTCCGCACGTTCCAATCATGGTGCGGACCAGGGGTCGGCAAACTGCCGCGGGCCAGATGCGGCTCGCATACAAAATTTTGTGGACCTCGAGCGACTTATCTTTTGATGCATATTATTATTATCTACGCACGGATATATGTCGTAACAATGGCTGTTGTTCGGCTTTGTTTTGTAGTAATTAGCCAAAGGTATCTTCCGTTAGTTGTAATTAACACAGAAAAAGAAGTCGCAGGTGCGTCATAATCTGGAGCTTAATGTAGCGATTGCTTATAGGCAGCAGTTATCGTGGCTCGTACGCTACTGGAAATGTGATAATTCGGCCCAGTAGTACATAAGGTTTGCCGACCACTTGTGTTGAGAAGAGGATGGATACATAGTTTCCCCCAAATACATAGGTATATAAGTTAACGATCATCTTTAAAGCTACATTCATGCAAGTGTATTATCATCGTTCGCCTCTTCAAACTCCAACGATTCTTTTTCTGGAATAAAAGATATTTTGATGGTTAAGTTTAAAACTATATCCTTTATTTTATGAAATATTCTTGATGTTTAAGTGAAAAAGAGATGAAAGGGGGAGATTCCGCTATTTTGAATTCGCTGGGTAGCTGATACTAGCCATCATCACGTCAGCGATCGTCTACAATACTTTTTTTTACACAACGCTTTTTGCTACGAACAAGGCTCTCTACAAGCGGCCAATGATACTTAATGATATGTAAGGACCTACTATTATTTGGGAGGACCAGCTCGCTACATTCTGGATGATGAGGGGGTATGGGATTCATTCTCCAACGCAACCAGAATTAGAACTAACCGCTAGGTTGATTGTAGTAGCAATGAATGATGATGTCGTTTTTGGAAACGTATTTTTCATTTTGATTAAAGACAGTGGAAGTGTCTTTTTGCGAAAGGATTTTATTGTTTTTCCCTTGCTTGAGAAAGTTATTGGGCCATAGAATTTTTGTGCAACAAAAGTGAGCCGGAAAGAAAAAAGGTTGGAAGCCAAAGCACTAGTCCATTGCGAGCCACAACGCCCACTCTGTGTATTATTAATTGGGTCGGATTCCTTTTTTAAAAAATTGGCAAAAAATTCACAACACATACCTTCGTTCAAACTTTTATCTTCTATATCTGTGACATCACTATTTCCTTTGTTACGTGTGAAGAATGAGAAAATTCCAAACAATACAGAAGCACACATGCTCATTGTGCCAAATAATATAAACAATTTATCTCCTCCAATGACTTGAAATAAAACTCCGCCTAGTAGAGCACCAGCACTATAACCTGTGATAAAAGATGGCAGTTTCCTATTTGATCACACAAGGCATAGGGCAATGTCTCCCTCTCCCGGGTGGAATTTTATTTTTTATTCGTTGTAGCAATACTCATATTTTTTAATTATTTATCATAGTAACTACAATAGATAGCATTGAAGATTGAACAAGGAAAGTAGTATTATGAGTATTGAAAATGGGGGATGGGGGGGAATAAATATTTCTAAAATAGGCAAAGGGAGGAATTCAGGAAAAAATGGTGACTAACCCTTGGACCAGGGGGGTTGCCAGAAGAGTAGGGGCCAGGGGCGGACACCCAGGGGGGGGGGGGCGGATTTAAAAATACTCGGAGTGACAACATTGCGATTGAGCGGAGCCAGTGTGACAAGTACATCTCAAATTTATCGAATGCGCAAAATAGCAAAAATACGGATCAAAACATTATATAAACGGGCAGTTTACCACACTTTTTTATGTCCGCGGATTGCCGTCGTGTTTTAGAGTGGCTCTTGTTTTGTCGACTCAACCGCAGTTTAAATTGAAGACAATTAAATTAATAAATCAAGACATTTTGAATATGCCCGTAACGGTCTTTGATTGATTACTTTGCACAAGTGAAAAATCATTTTTCGTTGATGAAGTCGGCTCTTTTAACAAGTGGCGTAATCGCGGCGACTGTTCCGCGTGGATTTCGAGGCGGTGAATTTGTATTTCTGATTTACTAGTATACTTTATAATTATTTTCATTGTATGAATTAAAATTGTACTATATGGGATTTCATATCAGATATTGAGATTTTTGTAACGGCGATAACGAGTTCGGTAGATTGCAAAAATACGTATCAAAATTAAATACATCAGGCAGCTTATCTCATATTTTTATGTCCACATATCGCCTTGGTACTTTAGTTTAGTAATATTTTTTTTGAGACGTAAGAAGTCGCAACCGCGAGATATGTTGCACACAATTAAATTAATATATAAGGACATTTTAGAATCTCGTGGCTGTCATGGATCGACAGAAAAATCATTATACGCTTAAATAGGCGGCTCTTTTATCGAGCGCGTAATCGCGGTGTTGCAGACGGCAATGGTAAGTTCCGACTTTGACCCCGCCTTTTTTTTTAAATCCTGGCTGCGCGCCTGAACTTGTGCCTGTTTATTTTCGTATTAAATTATAAATAAAAACCTGCACAAGTCATTGCGTGAATCCTGAATGTTATTTCGAGTTCAAATGATGATTTAATAAATCGGCAATAATGGCAATTCTACTAGTCAAATGATAATTCCTTGGTAAAATTTAGGAAAAAAATTCGCACAATAGCTTGTTACTTTGTTTTGCATTTCTAATTTTTACGAAACGGCGTTAGTGCGCTTTATGCAGAACTAGGAATTGGGACAATAACCTAATACGACTCCTCAAATTTGTTATTTTCTGTATGTTAGCAAGAGCCGTGGGCTAATTCTCGCGGAATTCAAGAAATTGGTTCAGTGACGCGCAAGTTCCGTGTCCGAGCAAAGCTGCCTAGGTAATCGATATTTGAGTAGCAAAATGACATGCTAATACTTAGAGAATGACATCGACAGGTTATTGTTACGTGACAATACATGGCACGGTGTTTTTCGGAAGGCGATCCAAGTTCGCCCCCCCCCCCCCCCCCCCAAAAAAAATTATGGAAAGTGTCCGCCCCTGAGTAGGGAGTAGAAAAGCCCTATTTGAAATGTGAAAGTAAAGCATTTTTATTGTATCATACATTGCATCGCCCAATTTTCGGTGCTCCAGAAGTATGCGCACCAAGATGTCGCACAACCTGAATCCTAACCGGTACACACATACTATTTTCAGGCTGTGCGCCATCTTGGTGCGCATACTTCTGGAGGTTCCAATTTTCAATAAGGGGAAGAACAAAAATGTTTACCAGCAAATGTAAGAAAAAGGCGGGAGTTACTCACCAACTCCCCATAGCATAGCCTGGGTGATGCCCATCGTTGAAACTTCTAGTCCACGCGGAGATATTTTAGCCGTGTAGGAACAGATTACAACCCACGTCAGTCCCCAGGTAATACAACGAGACGATTCTACCAAAATCAGCTGCCATGGCTCGGTTACTATACCGCAGAAGATCATCCGGAGCTGAAAGAACCATTGGTATATGTATATAATTTTTAAAACAGTGAGAGAAATTTACATGACCTCGAAGTCGAAGAAAATCTATGATAAATTCGGTATGCGATGATTCAGGTTCCGGTCGTTCAAATAAAAATTAACTCCTTACACAGAGAGGTGGTCCGGAATATCAAAGCTAGGAGGGGTTGACTGAAATTCCTGATTTCCAAGTTATAACGTAACAGTTAGCTGGTCCGGAAATTTTCTATGTATAATACAAAGAAATGCGGTATATTTTCCATCATATAGTTATTCCCCACGAGATTCGAACCTGCGAAACCACGCAGGGTGACAGGCGTAATCCTAACTCGTAGCACGATGTGCCGGACGTACTTAGATACTATTTTTCCGAGGAATTGGAATCTCCATATTAATTTCTTTATCTGATATAAAGTCGGTTTTATGATCATCCGATTGACCATCTTTACAAGGAATTAAAATAACTATCGGAAGACTTACTGACAGGACTATATTTCCAAAGCATATCAACGGAGCATGACCAAACCTCTTGATTAGAGAACCAGCCGCCAAGCAGAATGGAATATCAAGCAGCGCACCGATAAATGTTGAAGCACCTGAATTAGAAATGTGTGTTAATAAAAGCGAGCAATGCTCAAATATATGGACACGAAAGCCAAAGGAAAGCAGTGGTTTATCTTAGTTTTTCGTAATTTCACATTTTGAATGTTGATAACCGGCGTTTAAAGTTTCAAATTCCAGAAAAAATTATTCATAATTCTGGGCTGATAAGTTAGGTTTGCCTTGGCTAAATCAGGGATGTGCAACAGGCGGCCCGCCTAGTATGGCCCTTGTCAACACTCAGAATTTCCCTCATCAAGCATAAAATCCTAATCCGATAGTTTAAAAAGGCGCGCATATGGGTGAAAATACGATGCAAAAACTCAAAATGTCAAGAACTGTTGAAAAAATAAAATTTCGAATTCGTTGTGTGCATGGGAAACTAGTTATTTTGTGTGGCCCAGCTAGATGTCTGAGATTGGTTATATAGCCCTAGGCTACTCAACTATTTTTACCGAAGATCCGAATACAAAACCGCAAAGTTATTTGGGTCAGGTCTTTTCAGAAATTATATTTCGGCATCCTTAAACACGCAATTCCTCGGCCGACTAATGATTATTAGATAATCAAGATTGTTTGTTATGGCGATATAGTTCTTTTCATATATACTTTTAAATCTATAAAAGTGATTTTATAAAAGGAAACTTCAAAAGTGGGGCTAATGATCTAAAATAAAGAATTATGCGCGGTCCGAATCGAATGTCCGGATTCGGACCGCCAGTTGAGTAGCCCTGATATAGCCCACCGACCAAAATGTTAGACAACCCTGGGCTAAAGCTTTTACGATAACACTTGTAGTTTAATCTGAGCTGGAGCGGGAGTCGGAAATTTCTATCAATCGGATGCCGGAGTCATTTTTAAATATCTCCGAGTTTGGATTCGGATGTACAATTTCGTCGACTCCTGATAACGAAATTACTTACCTAATATAGAACTCGGGGCGTTGAGTTTAACTTCAGCTAGCCAAAATAAATACACTTCTTGCGCCGCCATGTTGGCACCATAGAACAAAATTAAGCTGAAAAAGGCGATTGCTTTTCCTCGTTTGATGACCTCCTGCAAAACAGTAACAGATTAACTTATGCTCTCAGTAAAATCTATTGAATTTTAAAAAAGAAATACTTTTATGCCTTAAATTCTTTAACAGAAGTTTGGACAGGCCTCTCGCCAAATTCATAAGTCTGGTAACATCGGGTGAATATTACTTCTATACCGTATGCAAGAATGTGTAATTTTATGTATAATGCAATTTCTGTTTTATTTCCCGCGTTTAGTCTCACCAGCGTTTATTAAGATTGAATCAAATTCCTAGTGGATATTTAAATTCTTTTTCTGCTTATTTGGCTTTAAGCTGAGAATAAAAATAGATACCAAATTTGTATTACCCATAGACGTAAATGACTTAACTAATTTCAATACTCAAATAAGTCATAATTTTGCATGAGGTCTTACATAAACTCACCCAGAACAAGGCTCTGAACATATAACCCGATTTTTTCTTCTACTTGCTATACAATCAGAACAATTAATCATCCCACTAACCCAGAGTTTCCGAACAGAGGAAAAATTCTTTTCAAGAGAGGAATTTTTTAATGTTTCACCGGTTGGGAACCACTGTACTATGCGATTGCACCCATTAAAAGGGAACTCGCTTTTACTACGAAACATAATAGGTACTCATGAAGTATGCGCACCAAGATGGCGGACATCGGAACGTAGTATGTGTACCAGGTTGTGGTTAGGCCATAAATTGATTTCAATGTTCCTTATTTTAGTCATATTACGAGTTCGGGGACTAGCCAAGTGACTCCCGTAATATTTGTACCTAAAATTATGGCCTAACCCTAACCTGGTACACGTACTACGTTCCGGGGTCCACGATCTTGGTACGCATACTTCGGGATTACCATATAATATGCACCTTGATATCTTTCAATCGAACTTTGGATTTTTTCTTTGCCATCTTAATTGGCAGTTTTGCTGCAACGATGGCAGCACATCCCCAACAAATTAAAACACCAGCAAACATTGACAAAAACGGTCGGTTCGAGCTTCCAGCAATTCCAATTTCATCTTGAGATCTGTCTAGAAAAGAGAGTGATGATTAGTATATTGCCAAACTTTGTGTTCAATGGCGTAATCTCTCAAATTTATATTCGATTGGCCGAGTTTAAACTAATAATGAAATGGGGGGGAAATACCATTTTTAGTTGTGTAATGTTTTATCGGTTGAGTAGCCAAAGTTCCCATGTCTCGAACAAGCTAAAAATACATTAATATACAAGATACCCATTCATTGGTTTATCCCAACTAAACATGAATACATAAAGTATCGTGCAAATGTACAAGGTAAATAAAAAAAACTTGGCATTAATCTTTTTAAGCAGTGACCTGCAGAAATTTTTGGGACAATTTTAATGAATCCCAGGCGAAGACTGACAATGCTACCAGACTTGCGTTATTAACTTTTAGGTTCAAATGTGGGTAAATTGTAGAAATACAGAATACAATATTGAAAAATTCAAATTCAGCCATACCTTTGAGGTAACCAACGATTAGAGCCGCTGAGCCGAACCCAATTGAAGCCATAAGCGTTGTTGGCCAAATCGATGTCGTTGTCCAGGCCCCAGAGCTCCTAGTACACTGGATTCATAACTGGATAACTTCCAATACTTGCGAAAGAAGATACAAAAACGAGTGTAATGAGAAGCCAAAAGGTGACACCATATTCATCGACATCGCTGAGAACAATTTCGTTACATGTCGTCTGCTGTTTGAAGTTGGCTGATTGTGACGTCATAGTCCACGCACAACAGTCTCGGCTCGACAGTGCCGTAAACAACAGCCGGACTGAGTAAGTCAGTGTACAGTTTATCAGTTTGTTGAGAAGTCAGAAGTAATGTAAGGAGACGTGAAATTTGTTATCGGGGTTTCTAGTTTAACAATTGGAAAACGATTCTGTAACGTCAACTTCGGGAAAATTAATGTTTACATATTGTCCGAGGAATTGAGAACGACAGCACCAACTTTGCTAACGGGAATTGTATAAATAGTATGGGATCTGCAGTTTGTTAGAGAGAGGGAGAATAAAACATGGATGTATTTGATGGAGTTATGGCTGTGCATGATAAGGATCCGATATCAACTGGGTCGGTTTGACAGTGGAATTCATTAGTTCTGGGATCCTTTAAAATGCAGACGTCTTCCTCGTCTGACGATCTACATGATATTTTCCAGCAGAAAGATTCATTTCCACCGTAGATTTCTGTAATAAGGTAAGTAGGCTGTTGAGATTTTCATAACTGGAATGTTAGTTTGGACGATTGCTGTTGATTAAGAGAATACTAGTAATAAATAATCAAAGCCTAAAACCGCAGTGTAAGTGTGGTTAAGATATTCTTAACAGCCTAAGCTATTGTATGTCAACTCTTTTTAACCGCCAAGCTAGGCATACTATACGTCCCGGTTAGCCGGGACAGTCTCAATTTTGATAAGCTGTCCCGGAGCCCCGCCCGGTAGACTTAACCGATCCCAGGCAGTTATTGCACATCTAAAATGGTATCGTCGAATTGAAATGCGATTGCTTCACGTTGTACTAGGCTAATTATTATTATTCCGATTAGGGCTACTGGTTTGTTGCCTATGTCTGCTGACTCATCAGAGCACTTTGCGGACTCATTTAAGTTCTCGGCCTCGAGGTTGGCAGACACCGGGTAGGCAAATGACTAGAAACAGACTACAAATGCCCCAAAATGGTAAAATTGATAAACTTTAATTCGCATATACAGTAGATAATGTGACGGTGTATATAGATGTTTACCCGACTAAAGACGCAAAATAATTTTTCCCATACGGATGCCATTGTAAACTTTACGTTGCTTTATAAATAACAACTTTCTACGTGCTTCAAAACAATGTTGTCGCAAAATAATGAAATGCATGTAAAAACCAGCGACAAATCATTTTAACCTAGTCTATTTTGGCTTTTGTTGGGTGTGTTTGAGTGCTTTCACAAAAATTTAGCTCTCGCGAAGAGAAAAGCTAAGCTTGAAGTTAAGGAAATCAATGCTCGGTGACACATCTAATGGATCATCAATTTTTGTGATTGATTTGTTAGAATTTCACTAACTATGTAAACTATAAAAAGTTTATCATAAATGCAGCTATTGACAAAGTGTTTTTTATGCGACGCAATTCGCACCTTCACCTCGAAAAAGCTTGAACAAGCGAGAGGAACAAATGTAATTGGGGGTCCAGAATGTCTCTGGTTAGGCATTGTGTACTCATTTATTTCGCCCGATGCATCGCGATTAAACTCGCGAAAATTTACTTTTTGACTAAAAACTAGATATTGCATTTGCGTTTTAGAATGAAAGTATCACAGAGAAATAAGGGACTCGGAAAGATATCAACCTACTTAATTTTGCGGGCATAAAGCTTCCTTTAAATCCTATTTTTTTTTTTCAAAAAAATCGCTCGTGCGCCTTATAAACCGGTGCACCTAATGTGTGGATCACGCAGTGCTTTATTGCCTATGCTTCAAATCCAGAACCCGTACTATTGTTTCATAAACAAATCGCCGCCTTCCTCTTAAAACCATTGCGTTCAATAACCCAATACGTAAGCATACGTATGCATAAAACTCAATCTAACCAATTTATGAGCAGTGTCGCTTATAATCCGATGCGCCTCGTGGTAAAATACAGTAATATTCATACCTTGTTTGCTTGTTTCGTGAATAGAACTTTCAAAATATGATAGACATGAGGAAGCACTCATTTTTGGTAAGTGTTGAAATGTCGCCGTCCGATTTGATTGCGCAATTTTTTTGATAAAGTTGATGAGTTTTTTTGGTTTTTATTTACTGCTTTGTTTTACATATCTAGTACGGTGATCTAGATTCTAGATACATTCGAATTCCCTCTAGATTTGGATTGTTCAAAACAAGCATTACAGTTATCATCATTTGATTTCATTAAGCGTAGTAAGTCGATAAATATGTGTTTTGCAATATGTCAGAGATTTCTTTAATTTGCTGAACGGTAGGTCGTTGTTTATTGGTTACGTACTGAGGTGTGCTTGTTTGCTTTAGAGTGACGCATAGCAATGCAAGCATTTAGATGCTGTAGTGACAGGTTGCTTCAAAGTTTTAATGTTTATCGACAAACACACAGGTTAACAGGTTGATTCCATGTGTAACAAAAAGCCGCAAAAAACAAACATGCTTTGTTCAGAAATCACACACTTCCCCGATTTCGAAATTCACTAGCAATCAAACGAAATTTGGTTTTTATTTGATTTTCCCAACCGTTTAACTGCTCATAAGAAGAGCCGCAAGCCGAAAGAGTTGATATCATAATTATTCTCTACGAATCATTTGATTAAGAATTCTTACATCCATTCAAATCGTTATATATCCTACTGTACTCGATGAACTTTCGGTATAAAATTCTGAAAAAGTGTGCCTTGGTGTAATTGTCAAAAATATGAGAATGTAAACGTAACCGATGTCAACCTTTGTACTTTTCACCTCCTTAAACGAAAACATATGTTTTACGTGTCCTTATCATTTATGCTACGTTGTTGTGGTTTGTTACATGTATGCTCGTCCATAACTCCCGACATGAAAGAGAAATTAGACAAAAAGTAGTTACTAATAAACTTTCATAGCTCTTGCTCTTCAGGGGCATGCCTTTCGTGCGTTGCACCCACAGCACCTCATATCAAGTGAAATGAAATGTACTCCTTACATATATGCGTTGCGTTTCACAAAAATCAAGAATGATAAAACATAAGAGGCTAGGCCGGCCTGAGCCATCGCATCTTGTGCGGCCGCAGTGCGCCCGCAATAATTTTATGTGTTAATATTAAATTTAATATTATAAATATAGGCCAGCGAGTTTATTCTATATAGGCAAGACTTGTGAAGCAAAGTCACTTCAATCGTGATTCTGCACTGTGGTAAAAGGTAATAAAATACGAAGACGAATAATTGCTTATTACAAAATTAAATTAAATGTACTCCTCACATATATATATGCATTTCACAAAAATTAAGAATGATAAGAGGCAAGGCGGCCTTGAGCCATCGCATCATGTGCGGCTGCAGTGCGTCCCGCGTTAATTTGTGTCAAATTATCAAATTTAATATTATAAATATGAGCCTGCGTGTTTATTATATATTACTCAAAACTTGTAAAGCATAGTTACCGGTACTTCAATCGTGATTTTTCTACTTTGATAAAAGATAATAAACGCGAAGACGAATAATTGGCCATTATAAAATCTTAATATTCAGCTATTATTCACATTTTTACGGAGACTGAGCCATGCAGAATCCGTTTAGCATAGGGTCCTACATTAGTTAAGACCGACCATGATACGAGTTGGAAAAACCGTCGACAATTTAAAGCATGACTGCTCTGTGAAAGGTAGCAAGATTTTTTGTAAGTTCCCAAATGAACCATGTTGCCCACGGTAGTAATTCTGGATCGGCGGTTGTTGCATAGGGATAAGCGGTAGAAACGCGCTTGCCCTCGCAGGTTTGAATACCGTAGTGGGCAAAAGCATTACTGAAGTTCTCACCACCGCTAATTATTAACGGCTTTCATTCGCCATTCAAGTTTGTGCATCTTCACCCGGAGGAACCGCGCAGTTCGCAATATCTTTGAGCCGTCTTATGGGCTTTCCACCACCATGATAAATATAAAAATCCTATATCTTTTAAATTCAACTTACCTTCTTGAGATAATGACACGTTCCATCCACTAACAATTAAATCCTCTTGTGGAACGAAGTACATCGAGAACAACGTTCCGCCTCCACCCAGTAGTAGTACAATAAGAACAAGCTTTGGGCGTCTGGTTTTGTCTGTTAAGGCCCCGAGCAAAGGTGGTAAAAGGATCGAAACAATGCGTTCCAGTGTCCATATTATTCCTGTCTGTTTCGTCGACATTCCTAAGTGCTTCATATATACTGATCGGTAGAGCAATGCGCAAGATTCACCTGAAAATGAAAAGGTATAAACTAGTTATTAGAGATCCCTAATTTTCGAACTCAATTACATTTCCTGATTTTGTGTTTTCGGTTGCTCGGAATAATCGAAAATTGCGGTTAGCGTCGCGTGCTGTTGTGACGGCTGAAAACGATGGTTGCGAGTTCGAGCCTCGCTCGGGACAGTTTATTCAAAGCAGAAAGCATTCCGGTATCCGCCATCTTGGTGCACATACTTCCGGAGCGCCCAATTACGCAGTGATACGGAATGCTCGAGTCCAACATCTTATTAGTATTCTACGAAACTTAATATTTGTTTTGTAGATTTGAGTGCTTCCATTCACAAAATCGATAATATTTACATTCAAAGAAAAGATGTGATAAGTGCAGCGTCGTCGGCTCCAGTGGCGCAATCGGTTAGCGCGCCGTACTTATATGACAGATACGGAGTGATGCGGAGGTTGTGAGTTCGAGCCTCACCTGGAGCAATTTTCTTACCCTGAACACGATTATGCCGCCAAATTTAGAGATTTCGTGTTTGAATCCCAGTTAATTCTATAATCTAATTAAGTTCATATATTTATTACATCATCGGCTACCCAGCGCATTAACCGGGACCCAAATTCCAATGTCTACTATACTACTTTGAAAAATAAATATTTGTTTTGGAGATTTGAGTACTCCACTTTAAAATGAATCGATGTTATTCAGATTAAAAATAAGACATGACAAGTGCAGCGACGGCGGCTCCAGTGGCGCAATCGGTTAGCGCGCCGTACTTATACGACAGATACGGAGTGATGCGGAGGTTGTGAGTTCGAGCCTCACCTGGAGCAATTTTTGCATAACACATATTAACCTGGGTTGCTCAATTTTAGATTGGGATTTCATGTTTGAATCCCCGTTTATTTGATCAATCAATTGGTCACCTGGCGTCTACCAGTACGCTCAAGTACTTCTTAAACTTGCCCATTTTCAGAGAGATAGAGAACACATTATCAAAATATTTGTTTTCAATCCGATCAGCCAGTATTTCTCAACAACTTGGAACTTGTCGATTTCTGTTTTATATGTTTTGGAGATTTGAGCGCTTCCGCTGGGGAAAATAAGTGTCAGCCATGCAGGCAAGCTCCAGTGGCGCAATCGGTTAGCGCGCAGTATTTATATGACAGCTACGGAGTGATGCGGAGGTTGTGAGTTCGAGCCTCACCTGGAGCAATTTTCTTACCCTGAACACGATTATGCCGCCAAATTTAGAGATTTCGTGTTTGAGTCCCAGTTGATTCGATAATCTAATGAAGTTGTATGATGTATAATGCGCTCTTTCATTATCATCTTTCTTTGAATAGGATACATTAGTATTATTTTCCATTTTTAATATGATCGGGCAAATTTTCTCCGACATTCGGGCTTCTTCGTTTATTCACATACTTTTGAAATTCTAAGTTATAGGCTTTGTAACAAGCTTATGGAGTTCATTACATCATCGGCTACCCAGCGCATTACCCGGGACCCAAATTCCAGTGTCTGCTATACTACTTTGAAAAATAAATATTTGTTTTGGAGATTTGAGTACTCCCACTTTAAAATGAATCGATGTTATTCGGATTCAAAGTAAAGATGTGACAAGTGTAGTGTCGTCGGCTCCAGTGGCGCAATCGGTTAGCGCGCCGTACTTATATGACAGATACGGAGTGATGCGGAGGTTGTGAGTTCGAGCCTCACCTGGAGCAATTTTTCGAAATAAACTGGTAGTTGAACTATATGTATGTCTGAAGAAGTATGACCTTGGTCAGACGAAACGTTACGTTACAGAAATATATTTGTGTTAGTGTGCAGCAAGACTCTTAAATCACTTAGGATTGTTATCTCTACTCTTGACTCTTGCTTTAATAAATGTTACTGCGATAATTACATTCATGCTGTTACATACCTGCCATAAAGAAAAGATAAATAAGCTTCAACGGTATATGACTCCGATTTATGTGAACTTTGCATCTTCTTCTGTTCGTTTCGTCTTTCTTTATAGAAATGGAGTCTTCCATTTTGTCAACTTTCTTTAACAATTTATACTAAAGGTTATGTAATGTAAACATATTTTTTTATAATACGTCTGCCAGAGGAGCAAAATCCTGGTGTAAGTGAATATAAGGTGAAAAATATAAGAAAAAGAGGAAGCAGTGCAATGCGCATACTTCCGCCGAGGGTCACGAGCTGTCACGTACGCATTATGCTGTATGCAACGGCGTCTTCTGTCAAATTCATGCCAGATCCACTCATTTTAAGAATAAAACGAGAATATCGGTTGGAAACCGAAGACTTATCGATCGATAGTTAGGGGATCCCCCAAAACAGAAACTGCAGTTTCGATTCATCCGCTCTTGTAACTTGCGCACTGCGCATCGCACACACACACTCGGCGGGTTTCAAAATTCTCTCGCTTTACAAAAATCTAGATCACTATATCAATAATTGATTGATAACTCGCTAATTATACGACATAATTCGCCCAAAATCAATAGGCTTCTGGTCCGAGATAAGATGAATGCACATGCAAAATCTGGAGCAGATTCAATCTCGCCTTCGTGAGATATCGCGTGCATCTAACAGACACACACACAGACAGACAGACATACATACAGACAAATACCTATCAATATACTTACCGATCTTAAGATCGATAAGTAATAAAAACCTATAATATTACAACACATGTTCGTTTGAAATGCTATTTACTTTAAAAACCCCAATAAGAAATCGAGAAAAATTTGAATCACTACCTATGCTTCGACAACATATGTGGATTTACTTTTGGTAAAATGGACAGGTCGCGTCATGATTTATGCCGCTACAGATGTTGCAACCCTATACGCGAGAAGATACATTGGTAAACGTTTTTTGCCTCTTCTAAAAACCCTATACCAGTGTTTTCAATCTTTTTGTCGACCGGAACAACCAATATTCAGAGGCTCGAGGTATCCCTGTGCAATTGATTACATATATATATCATGAAATATATATTATTAAAAGATGTGAAAATACCACGTGACACAGAACATCTGGAGGTCTTTCGCAGAACACTGATGAAGCACACCGACTATATAATTGTATTTGTGTACTTAAACAACGTACATATACATATTCATACAGGGTGTCCATAAAGTCTTAAATTTTTTTTTAATTGCAAAAGGAATTTAGCGACACCATATATATATTGTTTGGGCCCTCACAGATGTATTAAATGAAATAAAAATACTTAAACATTTACTGAATAAAAAACAATCCTTTATGGACGTCCTGTATATATATAAAATAATTTACATTCTCAGATTTGCATGTAAACTTGCGGACTCGCTGAATAGTACCGACGTGAACTTACCGTTCCGAGGAATCCTGGTTGAAGACAACTGCTCTATACTATTGAGATCAGACAGAATTAGGTTAAGTCTCGCAGAACATTTCTTATCCTATATATTCAACATACGAATCAACATCGCATCTCTTGGTGCAAAGCTATTGATCGACCTTCGCGGTAAACAATACTACACGACGACTGAGCTATACTATAAAAAGAACTCGTAACATTCAATGCAATTTTACTCCAAATCAAACAACTTTCTCGCTTGCATAATCAGCATTATAGTCGGAAGAAAGATGGGAATATGGTCCCATTGTGCTTAAAATATCCATATAGTATGCCGTTTTGTCATACAGGGCAAAAGATGACTTTTACATATGTATAACAGTTAACATTCTGCTCATGCCTACATATACGTTCAGTGTGCTTGCGTAAGGTTGGCAAATATTTTTCACGACGCGTCAGCGGCATTTTGTGCTTACTCAAATAGGATCGATTTTGGAAGCAATGAATCAGAATGTGCAATGTAATATTACAAAGCAAAAGATGACTTTTACATATGTATAACAGTTAACATTCTGCTCATGCTTACATATACGTTCAGTGTGCTTGCGTAAGGTTGGCAAATATTTTTCACGACTCGTCAGCGGCATTTTGTGCTTACTCAAATAGGATCGATTTTGGAAGCAATGAATCAGAATGTGCAGGGTAATATTTATTGTTATTATAACTCTTTCGGATACAGCACAAAACTGCTTTTCTCATTTGAGAGTGAGGGAATGGTGTAGTTGACCACGTTGGAAATGATAGGATTGCAGCAGAAAAGAGACAGTTTTTTACCGTTGAGTAGGGCTAGGAATTTCAGGGAAAACACTTCAACCGTTAACCGGGTAAAATTAACCGCAGCTTGGCGTTTGACGTAATAATTTTAGCTTATACGTCACAATGGCTATAAAGCAATTTCGCGTGATCTCATTCCGGTGTCTCTCAAAGTTATTCACGAATCGAGATAGTTTCGTGATCGCTCTGCTGCAAGAGATATGAAAGTATTTTAGTAAAACCCGATTCCGTTATTAAATGTCATTTACGTGACAAATTTTTAGTACTCGATGTGCTAATTCTTCTAAAGATATCACGAAGAAAACAAGAGAGCTGTGCTCAAATATATGGACACGTCACAAGGTGTCGCTATTTTTTTTATTTTGACACATAAAAAACGAATCTCTTGAAGTCTACACAAACTTTTGAAATAAGTAAAAGTAATAGCCTTCTGACAAAAAAATCAATCTTCAACCACTGAATATTTCAAAGCAATTGGTCCAGTATTCGAAGATAAAAGCGATTTCATCATGACGAAAGAGAAGAATAATACTAACAAGAACAACAACATAATATTAAAACGATCGTTATGTACACTGACGTGTCCAACTAGCATCAAATACGAAAAGAAACGTGCTGCTCAAATATTCACTGGTAAATGATATCTATTGAAAATCGCTGACATGATAGCCAAAATGATTACTCAAACAAAGTAAATCTTTAACAATACTTACGATTGAATTACGCGAGATTGTGAGAACCATAATTGGCCGACTTTTCTCCCTATTCAACTCGAAGCGACGAAGTGATCGCCTACTTAACCTACTTGCGAACTTTGGTCTGGTGTTTATTCAGTGAAACCTTTAACTGAAGTACTGTTGGAGCAGACGTTAGACGGGTTTGCTCACGTTTATTTTAAATATAAATAGTATGTATGTTCGTCAAAGTAACAAACCGCAGAAATTGAGGTTAGGTTGTGAGACAGACTTACCTTTGACGCTACCGGTACCCTCAAAATATTTCCGAGTTTCGTGCAGCAAGAATTTACTAATAACACCGGACAGCCGGTGTTCCCATGGATAAAATATTAAAGCGAAATTTTGGATGAAATATCAGATTTCATACGAAATTTGGAAATTAATAAAAGTAATAGTCTTCCAGCGAAAAATATATTTTTTACTCACTGAAAATTTCAAAGCAAATGCTCCAGTAATCAATGAGTAAAGCGATTTTCTTCATTACGATACCAAGAAAAATACAAACAAGAAGAAGAAGAGTGCCAGCATAAAATGCAAAACGATCGTTATGTCCCCCAACATGTCAAAAAATGCATAATTATAAACCGATGAAGTCTTGTACGAAATATTCCGAACTAATTTTATATTAGTTTTCTCCAAGGGGGTTCGGACGTTTCCCAACCGGGGCGGATTTTAATTTTCTTGGGGAGGGAATATGACTTTGCATTGGGTGTAGTTTCGCAAATATTGTAAAGTTATTCAGTATTATTGTGATACATATTATGGATATTTCATAAACTATTCAAACTGTGCAGAAGGTAGTGTGCGGGGTCAGCATAGCACTAGAAAAATGATCTATCAAAGATTAAACAAATAGAGGAAACAGTTTATTATGCATAGTGATGGACGAATATAGGAATCCAAAATAGGCAATTTGATGATTTGATCGAAAAGGTTGGGAACCACTGCTCCAAGGGGTGGTGGTGTAAAATCGCTTCGTAATAATATCCTTGCAGAATGGATGACACCAATCCCGAAATAATTAAACTCAACTTCGTACGATAAACAGCTAAGTGAAATTTTACTAAGAGATTTTTCGTTTCTTGGTACGTTTCTGCGGACATTTGTGCTTGTTAAAAGTTTACGATCATATCGGATGCTTAGTAGAATGGTTTCTAAAGTATAACGCTTAAATGAAAGATAGGTAAGGGGCTACTACTCGCCCCGGATGCTCTTTTTTATGGCGTCCTTCGAATTCTACGAACAATACTCATTATTACAATATTTACTCAGCGCTAATTGATTGTATCGAGTATCACGCAATGAGCCCACGCCGTTATATGGTGTTGTTTTTCTAAGACGATTAACGCGTACTATGTAGGCCAATCGATATCGTCAGATGTGAAAATTCAAAGGTAACTATGAGATACATGACATAAAATGAGACGAATTTGAAAAAAGCAAATTGCATATGAAATTAGTTGGGACTACGCCAGTTACCTACCTGTCCTAGTTGAAATAGTCCGACCTCGCTCAAACATTATATTACGGGAATACCCTAGTGTAAGTGTGTAGCAAGACTCCTAAATCAAATGTACTACTGTGTTGAGATATTAGTTTCACAGATAGAGTGAATGTAACGCTTAGCCTATAAAACGTTTTCACAGATTATCCGATACAAATACTGTGTAACTACTATAAGGAACACAAAATTTATTTCAGAGAGTATTTTACCTGAATTCTAACAAGGTACTGTACACTAATCTACCCATATGTATAGGTAGTTGATATTTATTGAAAGAATTCAGAATCTTTTGAATCCGCTGATAGCATACTCAATTCGATGCCATGAAATAACAGTAAATTTCTCCTGATTTATTTACAGTGTGTTTATACAGTTTTCGTGAGAAAGAATCGTGAAAACAGAATCTGTTTGTTTATACAAGGTTGAATATGCGCCATTGATGAACCCCAACATTGAAGGAGGTAATGTTAGGACCATGCTTGGCTACATATCGTACTTTCTCAATACACCTTAAATGCCTTTTTAGTTTCCTCCCAATCAGACAAACCTACCTTTGCATTGCGGGTGTTATCCTTGATATGCGGGGATATTGAATTTGAATCTTTTACTCGAGACTCAAATACAGTTAGGTGCAACGCGACGATACAGTTGGATTCTAATATCACGATGTTTTTTTTACTTCGTACCAGTATTCAAGTCATCCTTAATTTTAGCGATGCCATAGATTGGATATTTAGACAAAGAAGCCTAAAATCTTTCGTGTTCAAATATATATTTATCGTATATTCGAGAAATATTTTGATATAAAAACTAATTAGTTAAACTTAAACGAGGGGCCTGCTTGATAGTCAGAATGGAAGACTCTGGTAATGGAAATGAGAAGAAAAATCATCATAAAAGATGCGATTTTCATGTGAATCGAAGTCACATACCTTTGAAGCTCATTTATTTATTTTTTATGGCTGGTAAGTGGTGGGTGTAAATTTTATTATTAAATAATTCCATTCTTCTGAAATTTCTAATTGCCAAGCTAGACCGAAACAACTAGCTAGTCCGGAAAACGTGGGTTTGAAGGTCAAAAAAGCGGTTCAAGCTACAAAAATTGCTAGTATGACACAGAAAAAATGGGCCTGGGTTTGGACCACCCTGGCCTAAACAGTTCTATTTTTAGGTTTCCCTGGAAATTTTTGCCTCCTAATATTACTATGAGATTCCCGGGAATAGTAAATTTCAAATCCGAAACTATCGAGAGTTTGAAAATACGAGTCTTTTGTACAAAGCCTCGTGTGAGCTTTGAGAAAAATACCCCCGCAACGTCACAAAATAACAAATTAGGGATTATCTAGTAGGAGTTAGGGATAATTTAAAAATCTGGATTACCAGCGCAATCTGCATTCCTAACCCGAAAACCTAACTGGATAATGACTAATTTTCTTATTTTGAGCGATGGCGGGTTATTATTTTTTTGGCGAGGGCTTTGTACAAAAAATCCGAAAATACTACTCCGCTCCAATAAAAATGCCTAACTTCGCGTCGATGTTTCGTCTTAATACCAACTTAATAATGATGAATTCTATTTTGCAGGGGAATCATGTGTGCTACTTTATCGATCGATATACATGAAGCACTTGGGAATGTCGACTAAACAAACTGGAATCATATGGACACTAGAAAGAATATTTTCTATTCTTTTACCCCCGTTAATCGGTGCTATTACTGACATAACAAGACGGCCAAAATTAATCCTTATTATTCTTCTACTTGGTGGTGGTGGGACTCTGTGTTCGATGTACTTTGTTCCGCAAGAAGATATGGTGTCTAGCGGCTGGAACGTATCACTATCACATGGAGGTTAGTAAATAGAAACTGTGACCGTACATTTGAACCCATGCGTATATCCACGGGTTCAATCTATATGCGGGTGCTAAAACCCATGGGTTAGGGTTAGTATGGGTTTAACTATCCGTGAAACAAAAAAAATCCATAGGTGCAATAGCATACAGGTGCAATTGTCATGGATTCAAATGTACGTGGGTTCAAAAGTAATGGAACCAATAGAAACATATCTTTGGGAACCGCTGCTAACACAATGAAACGTCATAGGCATCAGGTATAAGCTTTGCAACGCTACACGTACCAGTTTAAATTAAAAACTCGTTTCGCGGGCTGCACACTATTCAAAATTGGCACCTCTCCGCGGCTGCACAATATTTCCTTGTGGGCCGCAAGTTGCACATCCCTGCTGTAGTTCGTTAAAATAGTAATAATATGAAAAGCATATCCCATTGTAGACGCAGGTAAAAAAAAACTTTGCATATTTTGCAGAAGTATACACTGGAAATATATCGTTCTGTTGGACAATACACTGCGAGCAAAAATACTCACCAAATCAAGATTTCTGCGTTTTGGGAAATCCAAAGGCTAACTGGATACACTGTCAAGAGGATCCGATAGCTATTGGATCGCTGTCATGCACTTCAAAAATGTCTCCTGAACTTATCCTCATGTATCGAAGTCCCGGAAAAACAAAAACCGTAATTGATATTACTCCTTACGTGATAAATGATACAATTACTTCAACTAAATCCAATGTGGTCGACAATATAACTCTTATTGAGGACTACTTCTCAGTGAGTTCAACTATGTTAAAAGCAAACTCTAGCATAAAGTCTATATGCAAGATTCATTCAAATAATCACAATTTTACTACGCTAACTTTACTCTTAACCTCTCAACAAGTCGACAAGCTGTACGACGGCCTGTTAGGCCAAGCTATTGTTTACTCGATTGTCAATCCTCGGTTGTTATGCATTGACTATGACGTCACATATAATGATAACGGCCAGCAACAGTCCTGCGACGAATTCGTCCACAATGAAATTGACACATATGGTGTAACATTTTGGGTATTTATTACCCTTATTTTTATATCTTCCTTTGCGAGCATTGGCAGTTATCCCGTCATTGAAGCAAGTGTTTTGGGGGTATTGGGGCCAGAGAAACGTCATAGATTTGGTCACCAACGTCTGTGGGCTTCGGTAGGATGGGGATCGGCAGCTCTCCTTATTGGATATTTGAAGGGTATGAAATGTTTTTTTATATTTATTATTTAGTTTTATGCTCATTTGAGCCACGCTTCAAAAATCTAATAGGCCTCCGACTGTATTAATACGGATATGTCAGAAATGCTTACCGGTGCTTATCATTTTATGATTATTCTGACCTCATGAAGGTGACTTTTGTTGAAAGATATGTGAAATGCAAATGTATAAATACTTGATTCAATAGCTTGTTGGTGTTAGTTTGTGGACTGAGTTTTGTAATAGTATTTTCAACAAATGTTTCACCTTAAGATTTGTTTCAGACAGGGATCTAGATTTATATGGAGGCAAAGGAAATCCAAATCGGCCATTTTTGTCAATGTTTGTGGGTATCCTGATCTGTTGGATCTGTGCAGCAATGGTTGCGGCAAAGTTGCCGATAAAAGCAGCTTCAAATACGTCCAAAGTCCGTTTTAAAGATATAAAGGTGACTGTAACAATTTCTCTTATCAATACCACTTCCATTTTTATTATCACTGAACACATGGGAACGTGATAACTCGGTTCGAAATCGAATATTTAGATATTGAATCGAATTGGAATATGAAACCGTAGTAAAATTCAAATTATCATTTAATCCTTATTTTATGTATTGTTTTACCAGGAAGTGCTGAAACGAGGTAAAGCTATCGCATTCCTTGTGTTAGTCCTATTCTATGGAGCGAATATCGCGGTGAAAGAAATTTATTTGTTTTGGCTTGCAGAAGTTAAGCTTAACGCACCAAGCTCGATGCTAGGTAAGTTGGTATGTCGTTTTAAAGTAGTGAAGGTAATGGCCAACTGGTTTGGGCAGCGTTTTTCGAACATTTTATTTGTCCCGGAACACCTACGCTTTTTATCTCGCCTCGCGGAACACTAAGATACTGGAAGGTAAAATTTGTGGGTAGTTTAAAAAAATGTAGTCTATGCCATAGACTCTATTGTAAAATTATAATGTTTGCTGCAGAGTAGAGTTTAAAATTAAAAAATTAGACCAACGGTTAACTGTTTTTATCGCAAATACTTGTTTTACAGCAAAATGCTCTTGCCGCGATTTTTCTTTTGCGGCGAGTTATTGCGTTGCCTATATATATATAGACCCTTCTTACAAATTACACGCATAATCTCTTAATAACATAAAATTATTCAGGGGTTAGAGTCTAACCGTAACCGTTAGATTATTATCGTATTTTGGGTATCAGTTTATCTGACCCCATAAAAGGATCTCATCTACAGTTGTATTATAACCTCTTACCTCACATTTCGTTTTTTTGTCGTTTAGGTATTTCAACATTCATCAGCACTCTTCTAGACATACCGTTTTGTTTGGCTGCCGGTTCCCTGATCAAAAGATTTGGACACACGCCAATAATATGTTTTGGAATGCTCATTTATTCAGTAAGTCATCAAAACTTATTTTCTATGTATACTTGTACAAAGAGTTTTCATATTTACTTTGCGGAAAATAAGGATCATAATATGGATAAATCATATGGCGCACGTGGATTCGCCAGGTAAGCAGTGCAAGCCATGTGTGGAAACGTCGGTACTCCCGAAGTATGTGTTCCAGGTTAGGGTTATGCCATAATTTTATTCCGTATTATTTTTTAGTTCTATTACGAGTTCGGAGACTGCCTGTGTTAGCCAAGTGGATGTACCATTTCATCAAATCGAATATTTTAACGAATTGTCGAATATCGGGTATTTTTAGTATATATACGACATGCAACAAAACGCTAGACATTCTAATGTTGCTGAGTTATTTCCGCCCTTCCTCCTTTTTTTTCACAAGGACCAATTATTACACAACGGCGAACGCTGAAGTTTTATATTGCTGGGAGAACTATTCGTTAATATCGGCGACATATGTTAAAGACAGCTCATGAGGAGTGAATTCGGGATTTTATTCCGATATTTATCTTTTGCGCTGGCTTTGATCTTTCTCCCCACCGTTTGTAAATTGCATGTCCAATTTTAAGCTAACAATATTACCCTTTCTGACGCCTGAATGCGGATATTTATTAAGAAGATAGTTGACCTTCGCATAATTTGACTTGTACTGTTTTATTTTCGTATTGAATAGTGAATAAAAACCCGACAAAGTCATTGCGTGAATTTTGAATGTTATTTTCAGTTCAAATAATGAATCAATAAATCGGCAATAATAGCAATTCTAGTAGTCAAATAATAATTCCATAGTGAAATTTGGGAAAAATTTCGCACAATAATTTGGTATTTTGTTTGGCATTTTCAATTTTACGAAACGGTGTGGGCGCGCTTTATGCAAAACTTAGAATTGAAACAATATCCAAATACGACTCGTCAAATATGTCGTTTCTGTTTGTTAACATAAGTCGTGGCGTAAATTCGAAGGATTTGAAATTGGAATTTCTTGAAATAAATCAGAAATAAAATCTCTGCGCGGCACACCAAAATCATTTCGCGGCACACTAATGTGCCGCGGCACGGTGGTTGGAAACCACTGATCTATACAGTGCCTGATTCCACAACCATTCTAATAAGTCTCTATATTACGTATTTCAGTTGCAGGTGATATTATGTGGAGTAATAACAGAACCTTGGCATTTGATCCTCGAGGAAGCACCGAGGGGTATAAGTTGGGGGCTGACCTGGGTTGTGATGTGCTCGTACACTGCTAAAATTTCTCCGCTCGGATTAGAGGCTTCAACAATGGGGATCACACAAGCTACGTTGTGGGGAATAGGTGAGGATGATATTATTTTGTTTTGGTGTTTATTAAGTCACAGTTAAATTTAGTTTAATTATGTCATGAAGTCAGTTCTCAATACTTCCTAAATCAGGTTTGTTTTATTTTAAACAGTGATTATTTAGGTTTTTACTTCATTTACTACACCTGTACGGGCCATCAAAGTATATATGGTATCGATATATTCACTTTGCTGCAATAATAAGTGAATTTAGCGTTGGTTTGAATTGAAAGTGTCAAGTCCGACAATCCCAACTACATATTTCTGGGGTACTCCCGTAGTATGTGTACCAGGTTAGGGTTAGGCCATAATTTTATTTCGATTTTCCTTATTTTAGTTCTATTACGAGTTCGGGGACTGTCTGTGTTAGCCAAGTAAATAGGCTTTTGTCCCATCACACAACTTGATGTAAAGTAGGCGAACAAAGTTAGTTACCTCCACATTGGTACATACACTTCTGGAGCGCCTTCCTGGGTAATCGATGTGGCTAATTGGAGCATTTCTTTCTCAAAAAAAGGCGCATATGTTATTTGTTATCAATCAATCGATGCAGCATGCCTTGAAATGATTTATATTCAAGTTATGTGCGATAACTAATTGTTCCAATTACACCTAAGATGTATCAATATTCTGATTCATCGAAAAACCATTTTCAGCTTGTTTTATCTTCACGAGTTCAACGCTTTATTGCTAATCTATTGTTGCAGGTTACGGCGTGGGTGCTTTACTCGGAGGAATTTTCTTTCAAACGTTCGGGGGAGATAAAATGTTCTTGTTATTTGGTGCCATGAGTTTGTGTGTTTCAGTATTATTCGGAATATTTTCTTTTTGTACACGTAACAAAGACGATTCTGATGTCACAGACAAAGAAGATGGCAGTTTAGATGAAGGTATGACCTGTTTGTCTTCGGGGATTACAGTGTGACAAAATGTAATTTTTTTATGCCATTTCGAGTCCTAATTAGGGTATATAGCTTGTATCTCCTAGTAGGGGCATAGTCGAGGGGTTCCTCCTTTTGAAATGTAAGCATATTTCTGTAACTTACATTGCAATTTTTCGTAGCGTAAAACGCTTTTAGACCCTCAAGACTCTTGAAAAACACTCGGACCCGTTAGCTGTTATGGTCTGACTTGGCAATTACAAATTTCAGAACCCACCCCCTCTTTGGAAATTCCTGGCTACCCCGCTGTCTCCTAGTTTCTGAAATTCATATTGAAATGTATGATATGTGTCGTCAAATCAGTAGCTTATGACATTTCATGCCTTGTTCGGAGTTACGGGCGTATGGAATTGAGTCACTATTACTCATAACAATATCACTTTTACAATTTTTCATATCGAAGAAAAAGAAACTCTGAAAAATAATGAAGAAGATGTTGAAGAGAAGACGCACGTTTAATTATACTCAGGGGATGAAAGTTGAAACACAAATTTTAACGAAGACTAAATATAAAAGAATTGATCAGAAACTAGCCCAGTTGTCAAAAATCAAAAATGACCTTGAATGACCCTTTGTTCTGTATCACGGTCGTACCCAAGTGGACAAGTACTTTTGGACACTCAAGACCCGGATCCGCTAGATGTTACGGTCTGACCTGGCATTTAGAATTTTCAGACCCCCCTCCCCCTTCTTTTGTAAATTCCTCGCTACGCCCCTATTCTGTTTATGTATTACTTACAGACTTGTGAGTGGCTTATACATTGCAACCAGTGGTGGGATTCAGCCGGTTCGAACCGGTTCTACAGAACCGTCTCACGAAGTTTTATGAGATCAGCGAACAGGTTAGCATTACTGGTTACTGTCAATGACTTTTTGTAACAGAACCGGGTGAAAAATATGACTTCTGTTATGGAACCGGCTGACAAAAAAATTGAATCTCACCACTGATTGCAACATGTACTAATACATGCAGATCTTCGATCAACCGATTCTCACTTCAAATTGTTTACATGTAAACGGTCTTGAATAACTTTGTTGTTCACTGCTGATATGCAAATGTGTTCAAGTGTTCGTTTTGCTTGTACAGTTCTTAGTGGCATTTATTATGTTTTATTTTTTTCTGGAGTTTTGTGATCATGAACTGTGAATAGAAAAATTCATGTCTATATTCGTTGGTTTCTGATTAACGTAATATTTGTAACGACCACATCGTTTTTGATTTATATAACCTTGTGAGATCTTTTCTATCACTGTTTTAGTTTTTTTTTGGCAAAACTGCTGTGAAGTATCTTAATGCAAATATATATTGCACTGTGATACATTTTGGGGGTTGTAGTGACTTATTGGCCAGGAAGACTCTCTTGGAAATGTAGTTAGGAAGGCGCTCCAGAAGTATGTGTACCAATATGGTGGTAACTAATTTTGTTCGCCTACTTTACATCAAGTTGTGTAAACTGTAAAAGGAATGAAACCTATGGGCTAAAATAGACAGTCCCCGAAATCGCAATAAAACTAAAACAAGAGAGCTATGCTCAAATATATGGACACGTAGCGCCACCCGATGGCAATAATTTTGATGACGTCATAGCGAAAAAAAAGTAATAGCCTTCTGGAGAAAATTTTTATCTTTAACTGAAAATTCCAAAGCAATTGGTCCAGTATTCGAAGAGAAAAGCGATTTTTTCAAAATGATGGAGACAAATAACAATTACAACATAATATTGAAACGATCGTTATGTCCACTAAACGTGTCCTATAAGGAAAATCAGAATGAAATTATGGCCTAACTTGGTACACACACTGTGGGAGTACCGTTTAGAAACCTTGAAACAACTTTCATTGTGAGAAAAATCTTCGTCACGAGTATTGCTGGTTTGCGCTTTAGTGAGGGGGTCGTTTGGGTGGGTGTTGTTTGGCTCCAAAACAACAGAAAAGCGGCGGCAAGTTTGGCAACAAAATATTTAGCGTATATTCATAGCTTTCCAATTGTAACAGCATTAGGCAATATGTACAAACCTTTTAAAATTCGTGTCTGCTCTCGGATCAGTAAATTAGGCGATTCAGCAAGTGCCACAAAAGTCGCAGGTGAGCTGATGATGAATTCATTTCTGAACCGCTGTTTTTATTATTCTCTCAAATAACATGCCGCATCTGACGTAATACTACTTTTCTAATTCTCTCGTTTTCTCGGCATCGAAATCAAGTCTTCTAATTTTCGCTCGTTACATGAGTAACGCTGTTTTCTTTATTTAAAATGTCTGTTTATCGTAAATTTGGCAACGACGGAACGAGGAAAGTGATCTCATCTTGAACTTGAGTGGGCAGACTTTATTGTGATTCATATATTTTTACAGCGAGTTTAGCTTTTTGCCCGCTCACTGTAGTAAACTGGTTAGCATGTAAAGTGTGAAGGTAGAATTCCAGAAGACAGGAAGATGGGATTGTCTGGCTGTTGGATAGGATATGATAAGATTTTCATATTTATCCCGAGTAGAGGAAAGTCGATAAGACAGCCTATTAATGTGGTGAACTACAACCTCTCGTCCGGTTACCAGTCCATGCCGTGTACCGTATCGTATGACCTGGTATGATATTAGTTAGCCAGTTATTTGTTTCAGATGCGTGGACTTTATACCGGTAATGGAGTAACCCATACGGGCCATACCTGCATACGGTACCTTACAGACATAAGCAGGTTCTGAGTTCAGCAGTTTAAAACAGTTCAACCAATACAGTACCGTATGTGTCTTTCTCTCACTTTTTTATAATTACTGAATTGTTTGGATCATTGAATTTTTAAGATTCATTTCAAAAGGCAAACTGGCTGATTCTTAAGGATTGTCTTTTGTCTAGTTATGAGGTCCAGTGTAGTTTCAGACCTCAAGTACTTCTAGTGGGCGTAACTTTGGTAACAATTTTTGCATATGTCAAACCTAGCCCGCCCCACCCGACTGCGTCATCCGAAAATTATGTCACTACGACGTTTCAGTGATGTAATAAGGCCCTTCAAGCTATACAAACGGCTGAACTGTCATCCAAGGTGTGCAGACGATCACCCCAAACTGAGCATGCTATTCATCTCGTTACCTCAGTGTAATGATCTTGATGTGAGTGAGATTGCTGCTGTTAATGAGTCCTTTATCGTCAGCACAGTGCCATTTTGGGTGATTGTTGGTATACTAATTGTCTCTGAGGCGAGAGTGTCTGGCGCTGAACTGTCATCCAAGGTGTGAAGACGATCACCCCAAACTGAGCATGCTATTCATCTCGTTTCCTCAGTGTAATGATCTTAATATGAGAGAGATCGCTGCTGTTAATGAGTCCTTTATCGTCAGCGCAGTGCCATTTTGGGCGATACTTGGTATACTAATTGTCTCTGAGGCGAGAGTGTCTGACGCGTTGGCAGATGCAACAGGATGTGCTCTGCTTGTCTTGATAATATCTCGATTTAAATGTGTTAGTTTTCAGCTTTTATAATTACCGTACTAAGACTGTCTGATCCATTCTCTATTTTGTGCTCGTCTTTAGGACATATTAGGTATTATTGCTTTTGTAATGTCACTAAGGCTGCTTTGATTTTCAAATCTTTGATTATTTGCTTTAGTGTAATTATAAAAACGAACCTATTTTTCAGAAATTATTTTAAACTCAATAATTTGACTCCAATCACCACAGCAAAATGCCACAGAACGAACATATTGAGCTTCATCGGAAGCGACATGGTTATCGTCTCGACTATCATGAAAGAAAACGAAAGAAGGAAGGGAGGGAAGCTCACACACGAGCGATTAAAGCAAAGAAACTGATTGGACTGAAAGCGAAGATGTACAACAAACAGAGACGCAATGAAAAAATAATGATGAAAAAGACGATCAAAATGCATGAAAAACGGGACACTAAGCAGAAAGATGATGAGAAGACACCAGAGGGAGCTATTCCTGCTTATCTGCTCGACAGAGAGAGCCAAAGTCGTGGAAAAGTTTTATCTAACATGATTAAGCAAAAACGTAAAGAAAAAGCGGGAAAATGGTCTGTTCCGCTTCCAAAAGTACGAGCCCAGAGCGAAGCTGAAGTTTTCAGAACAATTACAACAGGGAAAAGAAAAAAAAAAGCATGGAAGCGGATGTGCACGAAAGTTTGCTACGTTCCTGATAACTTTACGAGAAAACCACCGAAATATGAGAGATTCATCAGACCAATGGCGCTTAGGTTCAAAAAAGCACATGTCACTCATCCTGAGCTGAAGGCTACATTTTGTTTACCAGTCATCGGAGTAAAAAAGAATCCGTCATCTGCTATGTACACATCTCTTGGAGTAATCACAAAAGGAACAGTCATAGAAGTTAATGTGAGCGAACTGGGATTGGTAACACAAGGGGGGAAAGTAATCTGGGGAAAATACGCCCAGGTGACAAATAATCCCGAAAACGATGGCTGCATAAACGCAGTATTACTGGTCTAGATATTGTCGTAAAGAAAAAAAAATTATCCTTGGTGTGGTATGTGGGATAATCATCGAATAAAATCATACTCCAATACGACAGTCAAATCCAGAAGCCTTTTTTCAGGAAAGGTCATTTAAGTAGCAGTTGGGACCAATTATCCAGCCTTTTTACTGACTCTTCAATTTTGCTGGCAGATTTTTTGTTTTTTGATCAAAACCTCTAGCCAGCAAAAAGTGTAGAGACATACTTTGGGTGATTACTGCTAATCCTCATTCTGTTGCTGGGATTTTTTCGAATTCTTCTATCTCAGCTAAATTTTGATCTGTTTTGTTGTTTCATTTACATGTTCCTTGTTCTACAATCAGTGGAATATTATTTTTGAATGTGTATATATATTGTATGTGATCGTACATAAAAATCGACCCCCTTAAAAGGTGAATTTATAAAAATTCACATATAAGTTGACCCTACATATCATAACACGCTGTACCTCCTGCGACAGCAAATTCGAGTTGTAGCTGTTGGAATTAAGTTAGCATAATGTGAATTCGTTTGAGTGCACATATAGGAGTGCGCAGAGTTATGTGCATATAAGCCCACCTTTTTAGTTTGGCAAATATTTTGTTTTGAGTTTTGAACTCAGCTTATATCAAGGGTATTCGCCAAGTTTATTCACAGTTTTTTTGAAGTCAAATTGAATTATTTTCTGTTACCATTCTGCCAAATTTTTGTGAGATATTTCAAAACTCAATACTTTTTTTGACTGACTTTTCAGTAATGTTGCCTTAACATTATCAATTGCAATCTGCTTTCCTTTAAATTAGATTATAGGTACTTGATATAGCTATAAATAACCATGGCTCACATTGACGATATGCGGACTAGAGTCACTATGGGGGAGCATGGAGTATTAAACGTTCATACAACTGACTTTCCTGGGAGTTATGTCGGCTACGATGACGCATGGAACCGCGAAAAGTTTATGAAAAACTTTCGGATTAATATTTTGAAATGTAATGAAGATGAAATGACTTTTGATATGATTGGGATTGACGCTGCCATAGCGAATGCATTTCGAAGGATTCTCCTGGCTGAAGTCCCAACGATGGCGTTCGAGAAAGCGTTTATTTACAACAACACCAGTATAATACAGGATGAAGTGCTTGCTCATAGGTAATTCATGAATTTTTAATGACTTTGAATTAAAAAGGGATCTTTCACATTTATCAATGAGGAGAGGAAAGTTGATAAAATTATTTTAACCACTACCTTGAGTTCAGAAGTACAATTTATGTTTAATTTTTCTAGCCATTTAAACTCGATTGCACACAAATTACAAGAAAAAGGTGTAAAGTACACCTACCTAGGTACTTGTCATAACCATGATTGTCTAGATTTGAATCTACGAACTCCTATCATGATAAATATCAAGTGTGTTACTATCGTTATCACAGCGTTTCAATCTTGCATTTACTTTATTAAGTAGAGAGGAAAGCTGAATAATTATTTTTGCAACTAGTGAATATCAATTGCACACAAATTAAGAGAAAAAGTAATATCACACAGTTAATGTAGTACTCCCATTTACTGGGACATAACCATTACCATCTGGATTTGAATCTGTTAACTCTTATAGGGGGAAACAGCAAATGTGTTCATATCATTATCACACCGCTTCAATCTTCCAGTTGCTTTATAATTTTTCCAATTCGAAACGAGTCGATTTCTTCGTAACATGTTTTGCCTATTTATTTCAGACAGTGATGCCAGAATAATACTCGAAAAATGTGGAATGTTTAAAATCTCGCTCATAAAATATACATATCACAATTAGTATTGAATAGAAATCCCTAAACTCAGAGTTACAAGTCAAGTTGAGTCATTGGTTATTTTATACGATTCTCCAGTATAATCAATTTTTGAATTAAGTCGTCATCACATTTAGATAGCTCGACATACTTTGAGTTTTGAAAAATGGTGATCTGAGTCCAACTCGGGTTGGGCCAAGTAATCTATCTTTCTCAACACTGATTTCTTATTTCCTAGACTCGGCCTTATTCCTCTGAAGGTCGATCCAAGGTTATTTGAATACAGAGCGGAAGGAGATGATTGTGAAACACCAGAAACGACCTTGGAATTCGAATTGAAGGTGAAATGTACTCGCAATACGAAAGCACCTAAAGATGTTAGTGATCCAGATCATATGTACCTGAACCATAAAGTATATTCACGAGATTTAAAATGGATACCATTCGGAAATCAAAAGGATTTATTTGAAGTAAAACCAGTACATGACGATATCCTCATTGCTAAAATGCGACCGGGGCAGGAAATTGACGTAAAATTACACGCTGTGAAAGGTATCGGGAAAGATCATGCCAAATTCTCACCCGTCGCTACCGCAAGTTACAGACTGATGCCAGAAATTACAATACTTAAACCAATAACAGGACATTTAGCATGGAAATTGAAAGATTGTTTTTCACCGGGGGTTATAGAAATTGTTGAGAATAACCAGGGAGTCGAGAAGGCTCGTGTAAAAAACTCTCGACTTGATACGGGGAGCAGAGAAGTATTACGTTACCAGGAATTGAAAGATAAAGTAAAGTTATCAAAAATCCGAGATCATTTTATTTTTTCCGTTGAATCCACTGGAATTTTACATCCAAAAATTTTGGTTTCTGAAGCAATTAAAGTTTTAAAAACCAAATGTAGAAATGTATTGAATGAAATGGATAAAACGGATAAAATGGAAACTGAGTAGATAAAACTTGAGCTTCACCAAACTAGGCTCAATTAACCTCCTTTTTCAATTTGGTGTAATTTGAGTTGGTGTCTATCCTGTGTTTGTCTTGAAGGTATGAGGTTTAAATATTGGCAACACAGATTTTTGTAGCGCTGAATAAATAAGGGGCAAAGTTACGGACATACTGCTTTAACCTTGAATTGTTTTACAAAAACATCCATACTTCTCAATCATACTTTTGTTCTCTATTCTTTACTTGAGTATATTTGCATTTGATATTTGACTGCATTGTGCCGTCATAATTGTATTGAAATTGGACATTCAGTGGTGATTTTGTATCAAATCCATATTTGCCGTTGAATCTTTTGTCTCTTCATCAATTAAATGTATTTCTTTTGTGAATTTAAATATCTACTATTAGGAATGAGTCTTGGAGGCTAAGTGAGCAATAGGAGATTTTTATGTATAGTGGAATTTACATCTCATTACTTAAAATTCTATTTAAGGATGTGCATATCGTGTATACGCTTGGGACATGTTAAATAAGGAACACAAAGCCAATGTACGTTCAATTAGTTTGAATTTGGAAATACAGGATAGACAAAATATTATTTAATTGGTTTTTAAGAAATAATTGAAGTTATTTTTGGTCATATTGTGAGGCTCAAGGGATAATTTTTTAAATGAAACTAACTATTGTAAATTATTTCTTGAATCAAAATTTGCAATATCAAATGTAAATCATTTTGAATTGACATTCCTGGACTAAAATAGACAATATCGTTTTATCTGTGATGTCGTGTTTTTGTTCCAATCTTACCACTGAATCAATTTTTTAATTCAAAATTCAATTTGAAATATGGGAAATAGAAAATTTTATATAGATTCGAGTATTTTGTTTGTTTTGATATTCCGATATCCAATATTCATCGATCTATATTAATAATGTCATTCCAGTTCCATTTTCACCTCTGAATCAATTTTTTAAATTTCCTTTCCAGCTTAGCTTATTGTAAATAAGAATAATCGTGCTTTTTATGTTTTTATCGTCAATCGTTGTCTGCTCTTGAGAAAGAGAAAATGCTTCTCTGACTCTCATAATTGTCATCAATTCCTCACCTGACAGTGACGGTGAGGACAGTGAGAGAATTTCAAACTCATTTTGGAAATAAAAAATTGAAATGACGTCTGTCGAACTTTATACTCAGGTATGTTTTGTTAAATAACAGTGCCATTTTTGATTAATATTTGTTATTCTGTTTATAATATAAAAATTCTAGTGTTGCATGATATTATATTTTTATTATACTTCGAAATTGTTGGAAAGTTTTTCGATATATTTCTATTTTTATGTAGTTATATGATTAGTACCAAACCAATTATTAGTACCATTAGTACTTACGTGAAAAATATTGCTGCTTTTAAATAAAACTCAGTTTTATGATCGTTAATGTGTACTTTATGCCTTTTAAAGTTTGTGAACATGTAGGCCTAACGAATGAAGGCAAAAGGTCAACTCTTTTTCCCCATCTCTGCCTGGTTTTTCTATGAAATACTTGCACTCAGCGGGCGCGCACCCCTTTGGAAAACGGTGGGTTAAGTGAAGTCTATTGTTGTATTGGCAAGCATCGTGTATAAATTGCTCAAAATGACAAATTTTGACAGATTGATAAATTTTCAAATGAAACTTTTCTAATATTTTTTAAAATTCTTAAATTATTATATGACTATAATGTTTTTTTTATTCATTTGGAACATCTCTGATCACATATTCGATAAATATTTTTCATTTTTGATTTTTTTTTTCGCGAGTTCTTTATATTCTAAATCATTCTTAAAACCCAAAATTTATTGAATGAAATCTGGCCTCTTTCTAATGTTTTAAATAATCTTGGACGCCCCTTTCACATATCGCAGCTTTTTCACAAAATTATGAAACTTTTAATTTTTTCTTCTTTCCTAGACTGAAAAGACCCAGATACCCCATTCTGAAAAAATTGTGAAGAACCGGCCACAATTTCCTCCGACTATTCCAAACTAGGGATGCCACTTTTGGATTTACGAATCGGATCGATTCGAATCGCATCTTTTCCGGATCGATTCGAATCAGATTTACGCGATTCGGAAAAAGAGAGCGATTTAGCGGAAAAAAAAACATTGAACGTTTGTTAAATCGTCGTTTTCGGCCGCTTTAAATCTGCCAGAGTGTGTTTATGCGGCACTCCAAATAACGCCAAATTACGGGACCGAAAAAAAAAACATTGAACGTGTGTTAATCGTTGTTTTCGGCGGTGTTAAAACTACCGAATGCGTTTATGCAGCACTCCAAATAACACCAAATTACGGGACCGAAAGAAAAACATTGAACATTTGTTAATCGTTGTTTTCGGTGGCGTTAAAACTGCCGAATGCGTTTATGCGGCACTCCAAATAGCAACAAATTACGGGACGTAAATAAATGAAAATGAATTTTTCGTGATTGACTTTTTTACTTGTCTGCCCTCATTTGTTTCAAGTTCGACACAACACACTCTTTTACGCATCACTCGAGATGATGTGTGGCGTAATTACCAGCAAACTGCGAGTTCAGTTTTCCACTAAATAGCCGAAGTTTCCATTACGCGCGAATTTAAATGGATCGTATACCTGAAAATTCGTGACAATTTTGATGAAAATTTTCAACAGCACACCTGCGCTGCGACTAAGTTATTGTACGCCCTGGCATGATTGGATAAAGAATCGGCCACCGACGTCTAGATAATGTTTAATTTTGATTGAAATTTAATTTAAACTTTGTTCTGAGAGCAATATTTTGCGTACATTTGAAGAGAACTATTACTGAATGAGTTCATCGGCCGGCAATGTTAATTGACAATCATGTTTCTCATCCTAAAATATATATTTATTTTGTTTGCGTTTGTCAGGCTTCCACTCGAGTGGCGGTAAACGAAATCAGGGGACATAATGTAATAGTACATACACGTCTTTTTTCAGCTGTTACAAAAAAAAGTAGTATTTACTTTTAATTTTGTTAGCGCGATACAAGCGAATAAAACATTTCGGATTATTTCGAGCAAATGTCATAACGGACAGGTGGGAGTAAATAATACTTGAGGAATGGCAACTTGTGCACTGTTTTACATCAACACGTGGCAGATTTCATACCAGACCGAGCATACTGTGCGAATGTCGTCTTACTTTAGCCCCAGCGACCATGTCCGATCGAGATAAAGCGACAACCAATTATCGCTCGTCAGCGCGGCGTCCATTATGCACATTTGGACTTTCTGAACTACGACATTAAACGTAGTCCACATTAATAATGAAGCCCGAGTTAGCCAATAACGCTGTTAGCCACAAATAATACTTTCTCTAATATTTATGGAAATTTTTGTTCGCAATCGTAGTCGGATGAACGATTGTTTTTATCGAATTTAATTTAATCGTGGTTAATTTTATCGTCTTCAATCATATTCTTGTAAGCATTTCCCATTTATAGTAATTCAGATGCAATTAGAATGTTTTTGTCGTATTACTCTATGCTGCTAGCATAAATATAAAATATTGTACTAAGATTTTGAAGATAAAGAATCGGTAATAAGGCCGGCCTCAATTCAATATAACAAGAAGGGAAATACCACGGTCACATATACTGGTGTGGGACAAGGAAAAGCAGTGCTGTTACTGTGTTTACGACATAACAGTACAACTGTTCCCTGCTTATTTTCTCATATGAATTCCATCAAATTGCCTCAGCCCTGATACAAGTATAACACAATAACTCAGTATTGTAAGACTCACAGATAAGTTGCAACAGCAAGTTTTTCATCAATGCATTTATTAGTGATATCTATGACCTACATCTTTTTTATCATGATGAAAATAAGTGTGGCTTATTCACTGAAAAACCCTTATCATCCTTGCTATATAGCGTATTCCATTTTCGAATTTTTTTCTTCTAGATTTGAGTTTTTTTGTGACTTTGGGCAAACATACGCATGTAATAAAAAAAAAGCTTAATGGAATCAGATTCGGAAAGATTCGATTCGAAAAGTTTTGATTCGAGATTCGATTCGAAAAAAAATGTATCCAGAAGTGGCAACCCTATTCCAAACTATTCTTAAAATCAAAAATTTATTACATGGAATACAGCCTATTTCTCATGTTTATAAATAAATTTGGACGCCCCTTTCACATATACATGTTTTTCACAAGGTTATGAAATTCTTAAAAAAAAATTCCCTCTGAGACAAAAGCCAATGTAATTCATTATGAAAAATTGTGAAGACCCTTCACAATTTTCTTTAACTATTCCTAAAACTACTATATTACAGCATATAAAGCCAATGGATAATTGTCTGACTTTCATTTTTTTTTTCTTTCCCAGAGAGCAAGGGTATGGATACCCCACCCGGAGACAGTGTGGAGATCGGCCACAGTTTTGTCGGATTATAAAGAAGGCGACAAAGTATTGAAGATAAGAACCGATGACGTTGAGGAGAATCTAGACTCTGATGGCGAATTGGTATGAAATGGTTTCCATTTTTTTGTTATAAAGCGGTTTTACAACTTCACACTGGTTTTTTACAAGCGGCTCTTATATGTAAATTTCGGCACCTGGAAATGGAAGAAGTCGCTGATGCAAATATGTTTTTATTTCCAATGAATCTTCTTGGACACAATATTTCGCCCAATTTTTTTTTATTTCAAATAAAGTAGAACACTTTTTTTCCATTGCGCTTTTCGGCTTATGTCCTGACTCCCTGAGTGTCAGACATTAATTGGCGTGAATTTGAATCCCACTTCTGACACCGTGTTATAGTTCTTTATATATATATATGGGCAAAAAATTTGACTTTTTTTATTTATATTACCAGGGTGATGAACAAGATTACATTCTCAAGGAGGGGAAACTCCCCCCGTTATGCAATCCTGACGTTCTGATTGGCGAAAACGATCTGACGTCTCTTAGCTATCTCCATGAACCTGCGGTTTTGCACAACCTACAGATCAGATTCGTTGAGAGAAACCAGATTTATACTTACTGTGGTGGGTTACTTTTACCGTTCTTTCATTACTTATCGATTTTAATCGGTAAGTATGTTTTAATCGGTAAGATATTTGTCTGTCTGTTTGTCTGTTAGATGCACGCGATATCTCATGAAAGCGAGATTGAATCTGCTCCAGATATTGCATGTGCATTAATCTTATCTCGGACCAAAAGCCTATTGATTTTGGGCGAATTATGTCGTATAATTAGCGAGTTATTAATTAATTAGTGATGGGACACAAAGTGTCACTATGGAGTAAGAGCGCTGTTTTGGGGGATCCCCTAACTTTCGATTGATAAGTCTTCGGTCTTTGACCGATATTCTCGTTTCCATTTCGTTATAAGAGATTTTACACTTTCACTCTAAACGAGGCTCAATACAAGCATCCACTAATGCCTATGAGGCTGTTCCCGGTTCTTTTGCCGATGCCTACTCGATTTATTACACTCTTGAGTTAGGTTTAGGGTGTTGGTATCTTTGTCTCGCTCAACATGAAAGTAATTTTAATTATTATTTCACACAACTACATTTGTGTGTGATCATCCAATTTTCACATAGATCTCTCTTGTAAATTTTTTTTTTTATTGAGGAAAATTATTTCTGTTTTTATTAATTACCTACATACTTAATCGGATGTGATTGTATATTGTTTATAGTAGATGTAATATTATAGAATCTTGGATTTTAATAAGACTTTGCGAAACGTCTGGATTGTACTGGCAGAACCCTGGAGTGCTGCTATACACAATACCATTTTTGCTATTTCAATTGTCAGTGGTAATTGTGTCCTCTGATTTCTTAGTGACCTTGGTTGGGGAAGTTTCATCACGAAGTTTTTTGAGCGAATTCGTTTTTTGCTTGCAACTACTTATATTGCATTATATTTTCAGGAATTGTTCTTGTTGCAATCAATCCATATGAAGAACTCTCAATTTATTCCAACGATTTCATCCATCTTTACTCTGGACATAACATGGGTGAAATGGATCCTCATATATTTGCTATCGCTGAAGAGGCTTTCAAACAAATGACTAGGTAAAGTATGATTTTTATTTGAAGGAGAGGAAATATAATAGCAAAGCTTAATCATATGGTAAAACTCAGGGATGTCCAAGACTATTCGAATATTTGAATACATTTAAAAGTGCTTTTTAGTAAAGTCTAAAAATTTTAGTGGTAATTTAGAATATTTTCATTTGCAAATGGCTTTTTAATCATTCATTATGTTATGAGAATTTGGATATTGTGTATTGAACTGCAGGTCCTTTCTCCTTGTTTACTTTCTACTTTGGATCCGTATTAATTAGTTACCGTAACTTCTAACAGAATAGAAGTTTAGGTGCTCCCGAAGTATGCGAACCAAGATGGCGGACATCGGAACGTAACATGGGTAACAGGTTAGGGTTAGGCGATAATTTTTTTCCAATTTTCCTTATTTTAGTCCTATTATCAGTTCGAAGACTAGCCAAGAGCCTCCCGTAGTATTTATACCTAAAATTATGGCCTAACCCTAACCTAGTACACATATTACATTCCGATGTCCGCCATCTTGGTTCGCATACTTCGGGAGCCCCGAAGTTCATTTGTTTGTTTATTCACATAAAAAATTGATTTTAGAATTTCATTTCTCATCAGAATAGTAAATTATTCTGCATTCTACACATGAACTTCATTCATTCTAGAATGAATAAGAACCAGTCAATCATTGTTACTGGAGAATCAGGAGCAGGAAAAACAGTTTCCGCGAAATATACGATGAGATATTTTGCGACTGTCGGTGGATCGAGCCTCGAATCTCAAGTGGAAAAAAAAGTGCTTGCTTCGAATCCTATCATGGAGGTAAAATTTGAGTTATTTTTTTCAAGTTGGCTTTTTTATACTAGTCTACTCAACGCAAGGTCTTGAACGGTAGTTCCCATTCTTTAAGGGCTTTTTGCCCTCTTCTGGGTGATTTTAGTGCTCATGGCCACCGTTTATCATTTCAGTGGTATTCATAGCGTTATTTTGAATGGTAAATTCAAAATCCCATGATGTTCAAACAATTCATGCTCAACAAAGTGAAAACACCCTGTGAAATAACCTTATCATGCAATGAAACTAAGAAGAAGGGGGAGTTTTTTTTTAAAGGGAAAAATAAAATCAGTTTCATGCTCAGCATAGTGAAAACAATCTTGAGAAATGATCTGGAAAAGGAATGAAACTAGAGAAGTTTTTTTGTAATGTAAAAAAATTGATTTTTGCATCTACCATTGTGGGCCCTCTTCAACTGGCCCCTGGTTGGGAGCCACTGGTCTTGAGGGTGTAATGAATTAAGTAGGCTATTCTTTCCAAAAAAGTACCGTATATGCTCGTTTTACCGCCCGATCTTGATTAAGGGCCCGTTTGAATAGCCGCCCCGCCCGCCCGTGTGAACAGAACAGAAGCGCTTTTGTCGCAACGCTGTTGAATTTTAAGTGAGTTTAGTGAGTTTGGTTAAAAAAATATGGGCCCGGGCTACAAAACGAGCAAATACGGTAACCTCCTAATTGTAGTGACTTGTTTATTGCCTTGTTCAGTTCAGAGAATCAGTTCTATAAATTATCACACTTATCGGTCAATCTGGATTCTTCTCTCATGAGGGATATTTGATTATCTGAATCAGGTCGTGGACTTTGTATATCTCCCTGTGGAATAATAAAGATATCTTATTCTGTGGAATATTGATTATATTATGGGCTGATTGATTATTTATTGGGAGGTTTTTGAGTTCAATGCAAATCTACACTTTTGCTGAACTAAAATCAGTAAGAAGAAAATAATATAAGCCTTTTTTCATTGGTATATACCAGACATGGCCGAAGTACGGCCCGCGGGCCAGATCCGGCTCGTTTGGTAATCCAATGTGGCCCGCCTGATGCTGCCACAACCAAACTTGAGCCAAATTTTGATGTTTTAGTTCAAGTTCATGGAATTTGTTGAGATTTCGATTAAATTTAGTTTTGGCACGAGGCTTATTATTTTCCACTTTTGCTTTTGTAACACTGTAAATATTGTTCATAAAATGTAACTTTTACCGGTTCACGTCACACTTACATGGCCCACCAGACTATGTTGGCAAAATCTTTGGCCCCTGATTTAAAAACCTTGCCCACGTATGGTATATACATAGACGATTATCATATTTTTGTGGTGAAGCAAACTAACTGTCTAATTAGCAGTCGAATTGCCCATACAAAGAACATTCATATGGAAGCTTAACATGTCCACTCCTATTCCTAGCCTGTTGTCTATATGGCGCAATAGTAGCCAATATTTATATAAAAAAAATGGTTGAATATGAAATTTTAAATACATTAATTCATGCATGTCCTTTCTTGGACATGACCCAATTTAAAATGTATCGAATATTCTGTATTCAAAAGTATTTTATAATAGCAAATTATCTGGCTATGGTCATTACAATCATACATGAATGTTGAATATAACTAACAGTTGGGGTTACATGAAACTATCTACCTTTCCTTACCTCGGTCAGACGAACGTTACCGAAATACATTTGTGTTACTATGCTGCAAGACTCTTGAATTGGATAGAATGTTGAATATGCGTTTAATTATAATCAGATGTTTCTCTCATTACAGCATATGGTTGTGTAATTTAGTCAATATTTAAACTATCTGACATCTATTTGAGAACTTACTCCATCTGTAAGGCTCGCATTGTGGAATGTATTGATTTTTAGTGATTTGTTCTCACATTTAGTGCTGCCTTCTGCCCTAATTACAAGTCGCAATGGAAAGTTTGAATTTTCCACTTCACAAACTTGTTAGAGTGAAGCCATAATTTTGTTCATATTTCCGTATTTAAGTTCTATTAAGAGTTCGGGGACTGTCTGAGTTAGTCAAGTGAATACCCCCTGCCCATGGGTTTCAGTCCCGTTTCACAACTTGATGTAAAATATGCGAAAAAAATTAGTTATCTCCATATTGGTACACATACTTTAGAGCGGCGGTAATTATTGCTATTAATCTTCATTTGATATCTGAAATTTATACCCTGTTAAATATATTGTTTCATTTATTATCTTTGTATCGGTATTTTATTTATTTTGTGCCGGTATGCTAAAGAATTACGTAATTCCTCATAAAACTTTAGATCCGCCCGAATAGTAAATAAAAGGTAATATCACCACGTTATGGTGTATGGATGTTGTATAAATATTGTTTTACAACTGTCTATCGAATATGCCCTAAATCAGGGGTCTCAAACTCAATTTACTTGGGGGCCGCTGGGGCAGAGTCTGGATGAGTCCGGGCTGCATCAGGTTTTCCACAATAAAAGCTTAGCAACTCGTTTAAATTGTATTCCTTGTGCACTACAACTTTAACTGTGCAGATAAAACATGTCGGGATGCTCCTATGCTCAACAAAGAAGTATTTCATTTCCCAGTTTTTTGAAATTGTCTGTGCTCATCACCAACCTTTCTGTTTACTGAAACTTCACTTCCAACGACACGTTTATAGATGAGCGAAATTATAAAATTCCATCTTGTAATATCTGTTGCGCTGTTGTTTCAATCAAGCATTTAGCCGATGGACAGTGATGTTTCGCCACATGGGAAACATGGTTACAATGTATCAAGATAAAACTAAGCGTCAGTGATTGTGACATTAAAAATCATGGAATACTGTTTTAAAATTATTTCAGGCAGTCCCGCAGTCGAATATCAGGCCTACAGGTATGGTACTGGTAGGTTACCGCACCGCATATTCCTTTCAGGGGATATATAATAAAATAATTTGTTTTAAATTGATAAAGAAAAACTTTCAGCATTTCGAAGTAAAACCAGGTAGAGATAGAGGAAGAACGGTTGACCTTTTGCCTTTATTCTTTAAACTTGCTTGTTTGTATTTAACAAAACCACTTTGAGCCGACGGTGACGATTGGGCAACAACTTCATGATTCTCAGATCGCCATGGTGACCAATTTAGATGTATTTTTGATTCCTTTTCCACGCAACACTCGGAAGATACTTGCGGAACATTAGTGTTCAGCGGAACACAGTTTGGGAAGCGCTGTTATATTGAAAGCCTTAATCATGCTAACTGAGCTAAGTGACTTGTGGGCCGCACTAACATCAAACTCAATACCAAGGCGGGGGCCACAAACTATCATCCTGCGGGCCGCGAGTTTGAGACCCCTGCCCTAAATGGTCATGTTCAACAAATACCATAACGCTTATGATTGCGTATCATTCAACATACTGTAATTAATTTCTAATCAATTCAAATATTCGTTTATTTTTTTTAATTCTTCGGGAACAGTTAATAATGAACAGACTGTGTGAAAATTAACTATTTTTCAATAAATTGTATTTCTTTGTTACAATAAACTAAAGAATTCAAAACATTTTTATATTATTATTTTCACAATTCAAGCGCTTAGTGCCCATAGGAAATGCTGTAATATCATACATCAAAAAGATGTACAATTCAAATTTGTTATATTTTAAAGTGAAATAAAAAAATGAATCATTTTACAGCGCAATATTTTTTGTTTAGAATTGCACAAAGATTTGTCATTTCCTTCCAGCTTATGACATCATGAATAATTTACCATATAGTTGTCATAGCGACTGATTCTTACATCACAAGAGATTTTATTGAGCCTTCTGTTTTTACTTATGAATATTTATTAATATGGTGCTGTATGTAGTCTAAATTGTACTCTGTATGTGGTATAGATTTTTTAAATATTTTATATGGTCTCCACATACATGGATTAAGTGGAAATTGAAAGAAAATAATTGAATATTTGAATCAATTTAAAAAAATTTATATTCAATATTTCAAATTTTAGATTTCATGAAATAATTTTGATTAGTTTTATTTAAAACTTTTATATTGAAGCCTCGCAGTATGGTGAGAAAAAATCTAAATCAGTGGTTTCCAAACCGCGAACCACGGCCCAAATACGGCCAATGTGGCGATTTAATATGGCCCGCTGAACTCAATTGAAATAGTTTAACACTATAGGTTTTAACTTTTTTGTATTCTAGATACCGCCAATTATTATGTCATTATCACAGTTTAAGCATGTATAAGTTATTTATTTATACCTGTATCTAAATTATTATGTCATTATCACAGTTTAAGCATGTATAAGTTATTTATTTATACCTGTATCTTAATTATTTGTCCAGTATCGGCCTTTTACGGGCGCTCTCCTGGCCCCCGAATATCCTTTCGCCTCATATATAAGAGAACAAATCAAATCCCTGTTTATCTCGATCTTTTGCATTTCCCAATTCATCGAATATACAAGGTGTCAATAAAGTCCCTTTACAATTTCAATTTTGATATAAAGTCAGATCTTGATATATCCTAACCAGGTTTGTTGTTTTTTAATCAGTAATTATTTGAGTATTTTTACCTCATTAAATACATCTGTGAGGGCCAAAACAATAAGTATCGATAAGTATTTTGAAAATTCCAAGACTTTATGGACACACACACTCTTCATTGACTCTTATATCTTCTTCGTTGAACATCACTCAATTCAGAATAAATTGGATTACTGAGGTATATCCCTAAAACATTATTTTAAACACATTCATAATATTAGATTATCTGGAAGCCCAAATGTCAATCATAAGCTATTCTCAAATGTCGGCCTCAACACCAGTTATTTCTATATGCTGTTCCGTTTTGTTTTGCAAATATTTTTGATTCAAGATATTTAGAAATCACCAAAATCGAAGCATAATCCAAACATGCTGTATCTATAATGTATAAGCTCAATTTTGTTTTTGTAATTCAAGTAACCGATAATGATTATATGTGAATCATAAGCTATACTTAAATTTCGTTCTGAGTTTTAGTCATATTTATATGCAAATTCTGTTTCATGAACAATTTCTATTTCCAATATTTAGAATTTGAATATTTTTAAAAGAAAGATAAATAAGCCATAAATATAAATCTATAATCTATGAGCCTAACTACATTATATAAAATTCAATGCAACCATTAATGAACTGATAATAATCTGATATTGAAAAAATATTAAGAATGCACTAATACCTAAGTAAATCTGAAAAGGCTATAAAAGCTGAATTTAATTTTTTTTAAATCCGAATGAAACCAATATTGAACGAATAATAATCATAACAATCAAAACCTAAATTTTTGGAAAATATCAGACTTAATCCTAAAATGGCGAATTTTGTGGAAGAAATGTGAATTGGGAATATCTGGTTTTTGAAATAGATTTTTCCCTGAATGATCATTGATTGCAGAGTTCATCATAATTTTTTCCAAGTTACAAATTTGTTCATATGTGGAATCTGTAATGTATTTTAAAGCAGAGACATCAGCCTTGATTAAAAGTTTAATTACGGTTGTTTGCTGTTCTTTGTACTCATAAATACATGTGCAAACAACAAATGTTTGTTATTGAGAAATAGCTAATTATCTATATGGGGACTCTGTTTCTAATTAGGCTAAGGCTAATAAAGTACCGAATTTTACAGACCATAATGCACACATCGAATCCCTTTTTCCTCAAAAATTGATTTTGTGCCTAATAAGCCTGGTCAGGTATTGCTTTATAGGCTACTTTATTGCCTACACCGGTACCACTATTGCTTTAAATACCGTTATATCTTATGCATAAATGAGCAATCTAAGCAATTTAGTGACAGAATGATATTATGATTCGTGAAAGTCTTGTGATCGAAAAAATATGGTAATTTTTTTGCAATAAATATCATAAAAACACATGAGACTGTGAGGAACGATTGATAGTATTATTTTCCTTATATCTGTATCAAAACCCTTTTTTGTCAAATTCTTAACAAGTCTTATTTATGTTTTGCAAGCCTCCCAGTGTATACTCTCCATGTATACATTGTTTTTTATCTGCCTATGTATCAGCTAAAATAAACTGTTTTTTGTTTCATTGATTTTTAGACTCTCTCTGCTATATTCCACTTTTGTGGCCATATTGAACCATATTCACCATTCAATTTTGAATAATCCATGATAGTTAACCCTTTCCATGCGATTTTTATTTTTTATTAAATGATCGTATTTGCTATGCTGATTTTATGCATTTGTACCCCCACAACTAATCGATCGACTTACGAAAAACTAATGATCCTCTGCTGCCCACTGATGGCTCGTTGGAAAGCCTATTTAAAGAGCTTGCAATTGGCGATTAAAAAAAAAAGTTTTTTTCAAAAGTGGTGGTCTGAGTCACAAACTGGATAGAAAAAAGGCATTTTTTTCCTTGGGAGTTGAAACCGCGATAAAAAATAGAAATATTTGCTAAATCCTTTACTGTTACCGCTTCGTGGTTGGCAAACAATAGCATAGTATTGCTGTAGCAATTTCGTGATCTAACTCAAAATACTTTGGTAGATGGAAGGGATAATATGTCTTCTATTACCACCCAAAAAACACCGAAATTTGCATAAATTTCAAAAACACTCCTTGTTCCGCCGGAAATAAAATTCCCGTCGTAAACGAAAGCAAGATTTACCGTCGCTTATGTTAATCCCGAAGAAGACTTCTTATCAATAAACTAAAACCTGGAAAAACTAGACCAACAGTTTGCGACCGATTGCTAAATAATACAGTGGAGTACATCAACGTACCTGCCGCAATCTAGCGACTTTTGTCGTTGGTGCGTATACATGCCCACCTCACGGAAAGGGTTAAGGTCTTGCTTTATGCCAGTTTCGGTTGGGTAGGTCCATAACCGCCTGTCCTATATGCAATTAATTTTGCAGTTTCTATAAATAGACCATTCATCAGCTGTTAAATCACCAGGTTAGAAAAATTTTAGAAGTTTTAAAATCTCTCTTTTCAGGCAATTGGAAATGCAAAGACAACTCGTAACGATAACAGCAGTAGATTCGGGAAATACATTCAAATCAGCTTCAACAAGAACTTTCATATTATTGGAGCTCACATGAGAACTTATTTGCTGGAGAAATCAAGGGTTGTCTCACAGGTATCTATGCTGTTTGTTATTGTTAGGATTGGTATATGACTCTCATTCGCGTCTTGCTTTGAATAAGTTCTGAATAACGAATGTGATTGATATGTAATGATTTCTCCTGCAGTGTGTGTACCAGGTTAGGGTTAGGCCATAATTTATTACAATTTTCCTTATTTTATTTCTATTACGATATCGGGGGCTGTCTGTTACCCCCATAGGTTTCAGTCCTTTTACACAACTTGATCCATATGGGTACACACACTTCTGTAATGGTCTAAGGAGGAACTGGAGGGATCTTCCAAGTTTGGAATTTCCTACTCAATGTATTGCGCTCTGAGTGAATTTGTAGGCATCGAATTTGAAACAAATATGTGTGATCTGCGATGCAAACACAATTAAGTCTGTAACCGCTTCAAAAGGAGTGTGCAACTTGCGGCCCGCAGGGAAAAATTGTGAGGCACACAGAGAAGTGCAAATTCTGAAATTGGTGCGGCTCACGAAACGAGTTTTTAATTTAGTTTAATCTGGTACGTGCGAGTGATTCCAATTCTTTAGATATAGTATATTGTATACCAGTTGTTAGGTACCAATGCAAAATTTGGTTATTTCGGTATTTGATCAGCTTGACGATTGTTACAAAATTGCGAATCGTCCTTGATAAAACACGTCTGTGCACAAACAGCCACTGAGATATGTAAGAAGTTACTATATTCTGGAAGTAAAGGAATCTTTGCAATTCCCAAAATCAAAAAAATTAAAATTTTCCCTAATCTTTCCAAATTCGCCAAAATTCTCAAAATTAAAAAAAATCAAAAATTTTCTTTTATCTTACCAATTCGTTAAAATTCAAAAAATCAGAAATTTCTCAATTTTTCACAAGTTTTGCCATTTTGGGTTAGAAGGCCATCCAATTTATTCATTCTTGTCTAAATTTGTTTTTAAAATCAAAAAATTACAATCAAGAAATATTTTCTTTATCCAGCATAATGTAAGTAATGTTTCATATAGATGTGTTCCTTAACATATGGCCATCTTTTCATTAATTTCAGAGTCTGTGATGTTCTTTTCATTATTGCTGTTATTAATGACTATCTATCGTAATAACGCTTCGTCCAGTTTTTATTTAAATTTGGCTTAAACTAATGTTTTTATTTTTATGCTAACATTTACAGTTACCATCATAATTTCTTTTTTCTATGATATTCCAAACATAAGCAAGGTTCATTATCAGAACAGAGAAATGTGTGCTCTTAATGCTATTTGTAAATTTTTAAAGGCATAGGATTACCACTTATACTGATAGAGAATCAAGCATAAGTACTTCATTAACTAACGCACAAGACATAGAAAACTTCAATTAAATAATGATTTGACCATAGGCAGTCCATGTATTTAAATGCTAAATAAGCTTATTTGCTGGATAGGTATATACAGAAAAGTTTAGCATACATTTTTCTATTTGGCTTACAATAATCATACTTTTTATTTCATTTCATGCATCTTATTTGGAGCTCTCGTAGTATGTGAACCAAGATGGCAGACACGTAGTATGTGTACCAGGTTAGGGTTAGGCCATAATTTTATTCCAGTTTTTATCATTTTAGTTCTATTACGATTTCGGGGACTAGCCAAGTGTCTCCTATAGTATTTGTACCTGAAATTATGGCCTTACCTTAACCTGGTGCACATACTACGTCCCGGTGTCCGCCATCTTGGTTTACATACTACGGTAGTATCTTTTATTTATCATGGCAAATAATACATTGTTCAAATGCTAACAGAATAACTTGAAAATATACAAGCTTGAATACTATTATTAACATTACAGGGTCTAAGGTCAAATTTTGTATAGTTTCCTATATTATCATCTGTTGAATTCCATACGAATTATTTTCCTGTTGTAAGGTTTGATCGTTTTTAAAAAAAGTTAGTATTTGCGTCATATCCTATCTAGAACGAGGCATTGTGTTAGCATTTAGCTATAATCTTCGGTTGATTGATACACAGAACATCAACTTGAACTCTAGATATTTTTCCCCAATCCATTGCAGGACAAATTTTTGCATCCTTGAAATAAAGTATCGCTGCTCAGCACGAAACGAAGGTTTTATGCCATGGTAGTTAACCGCTATCTGCAATTTTTTTCGCCAACTTCTCGTGACAGAACAAGCTTCAATATGTGACTTCAATAACTTTTTGGTCTCTAATTAATCTATCTCGAGGAACTAAATTGCAAGAGAATATCTGTTATAATTTAATTATTTTTTTTTATTAATCAGATTGTATTTACAATTCTTATTGAGAAACGCCCAAACAGGGGCTTCCCAAACTTTTCAAATAATCCTTTTGCAATCGTAATGACCAAAGCCAGATACCTTTTCTGTTCTATTTCAGGCTCCTGATGAAAGGAATTACCATATTTTCTATCAACTTTGTGCTTGTGCTGATCTTCCACAATTCAAACCACTGAAATTGAGTAAGTGAAGTATTATTATCTTGATTGAACTAATCAAGCCCGGTTGTCATAGTTAATAACACCCTTTACTTGTAGTTTTTGTCAGATTCATAGTTCTAATCTTGTAAAAGCTTCTTATGTGAGGAATAATAAGAAACCATATGAAATAATGATAATTGATCGTCTAATTCTTCATTAGATAGCAGAACCTTGATGGTCACTGCTTGATAACCAGCTTCCCTGTGGCTTCCCTTCTCCAGCAAAATTATGTTCTTGACATTTGTGCATATTTTTTGCATTGTATCTGTTTATTATTTTACTGGTTTGGTAAAGAAACTTAACTATAAAAAATTGCTGGACTGCTCTTAATGCATGGTGCTATATGTAACTGCTGGTCAGCTACAGTCCCATGCATTCTTACCGTCCATGCATCTGGAATAATCTAACTGGTTTGCTATTTCAATATCTGGCATTATCTGGATAAGGAACCCATCTCAACAGCTTTCCTTTCTTGAATAATTATCAAAAATTACTAACTCTCACTGGTAGAAAAGCTGCGAGTGACCCTTGACGCTTCAACTTAGCCCTATCAGGGAACAATGGTGATTAATTTGGGGCAAGGGCAACTATGGATGGCGATGAAAAAAATTGAATTCTTTATCATTCGATAATATTTTCTTGTAATTAAACAATCATTTTGTTTGAAATTTCCATTTTAACTCTTTCCTCTATTTTTCAGTGTCTGCCGAACATTTTGAATATACCAGAGTGGGAAACTGTACGACCATAGACAATGTTGATGATCAGAAAGAATTTCAAGAAACTGTGCATGCTCTTACGTTACTTGGTAAGATATTAAGTTTTTGTAAAGATAATTTCAGGTCAGATAAAACATTAAATAAAAATGCGCTTCAAAAGTCGAATTCAAAGAAAAATTGCTAACTAGCTAACATTTCATCAAAAATTGAATAAATAAAGCACTTTTCATGCATAATGGGGAAGGAATAAAAAATTCCAAATTAGGCGAAAGGAGGAAATTGATAAAAACGGTTGGGAACCATCTAACCACTGAAGTAGGGTATCATACTTATACCCAATTTGAAGCATTAAATGAAGTTCTACATATAATTCCAATTCAAGGGTCAGTACAAAGTACCAATCTTTAATGTTCCATATTAAATTATTTGGACGATCCTTTTTTATGAACCCGTTTTACGTTTGGAATGAATTTTAAAATTTGTTAAAATTCTCACCCGACGCCAAATTGGATAATGTTAATGGCGTGCCCTACTGTCAGCTGGCACCTACACACTTAGGCCCAAAATGCACCGCCCTAGCAAGAGTGCCCAATAGTCCTGTGACTCCTGTTAAACAATTTACATTCTTGGTGCAAGCGCAGTGTTCTCTTCGCATAATCTATGTACAACAAGGCTTTTGTAATCATACTATCATAAGATTGGTAATTTGAATCACAAAATAATTCGATAATCATTCTAATTTTAGGAGTCAGTACCAAGTACCAGTCGTTAATGTTCCGTATAATATCAGCAATTCTTCATATGGGAAATATTGAAATTATGGAAGATGAGAGAACGGATTCTTGCCATATATCAGTAAGTGTGGAAACATTTTGTACAAAATTTGATATAAAGGCTTTAACTTTTTTTAAATTTAGAATTTATCAATACCATGTATTGTTTTAGCCGTCATAGATGTATTGAATGAAGTAAAAATACTTACCAGTAGTAAAAAAACAACAAACATGGTTAAGATATATTGAGAACTGACTTCATAACAAAAAATCGTTGTAAAATCATATTGGAATTATTCGAAAGAATCATAGGAGATCTTCTCTGAGCATGTCAAAATTTGTATTTCATCAAATTCCTGAAGTTTTTCAGCTTTAGTGAACCACTCAAAAGGTAGCCAATTGATACCTAACCTATCGTACCTACAATGAAGGATTTGTGTGTTTCTTTGTATCTTTTTCTGCTTGATTAGATATCTACTAAGCGCTCGTGAATACTTCAGATTCAGTTTACTGGTTTTGAATAGAGGTTAAAATTAGATTTGAAATTTGATCAGATTAAGTTTTGGTTCTGAAATGTGGACCTGTTTACCCAATTTTTTTTGTCTGGTTTTCTTGGAATAATTTCTATTTTTGCTTGCCAATATGAAAATCTTTGAAAAGCCATTTTTTTTTCTGGAGGTTTGTCTGCGTTATACATAACATGGTACTCCTGTAGTATGCGTAACAGGTTAGGGTTACCCATAATTTTATTCCGATTTTCCTTATTTTAGTTCTATTCAATTTCGGGGATTGTCTGTGTTAGCCAAGTGAATATATCCCCTGCCCATAGGTTTCAGTCCCTTTACACAACTTGATGTAAAGTAGGCGAACAAAATTAGTTACCTACATATTGGTACACATACTTCTGGAGCTCCAAATCATATCAACTCTATCATATATAAATGATTTTGTAAGTATTCGAATATTAATTTTTTTTATATCACAGGCTCATGTTTTTACCAACATATGTAGACTCACCTTCATCCCCCAGGGGAATTTCAATTTCAAGTCACTAATTGACATTGTAATGGTTGGCCATGTCGCTCAACAACCAAAATTTGATTTGCTATTTCCAACAACCTTGTTTGGATTAGATTTTTTTTGAAAATTAAATGTTTAGCAATTTTAGCTATTTGAAAATGGTGTTTTTCAGGGCTTCTCATCAAAATCATTGATTTTATCATATATACACATATTATATATAATAAATATACATAAAATAATAAACTACTTGGATGAGAGACAGGGGTTCTCAACCAGGAGTAAATCTATCGAACGATAAAAGTAAATTTTACAAGCTGGAAAGTACATGCCTAAATGCAGTTGTCTGTCGTGTAATTGTTTTTTATTATGCTCTGGTTTTCAACCTTAGGACCTCTTTAAGAAACATTGGAGATGGTCAGTGTAATACTTTAATTTTCTGAAAAGTATAAACTGTACCTATATATAAAAGCAAAGCTAATATTGACGAAAATGGTCTTTGAAGGGTCACAATGTTAATAATAGTGACAAACCGGTGCTCCAGAAGTATGCGCACCAAGATGTCACACAACCTGAATCCTAACCGGTACACACATACTATGTTCAGGTTGTGCGCCATCTTAGTGCGCATACTTCTGGATGTTCGGCAAACCCATTTGAAACATGTTGGCAGGTTAATTCCCACTAAAAAAGTAACTATAATAATAGAATAGGATTCAGTATTTTGGATTCTGATAAAGGTATTCTAAAATATTCCAAAATAGTAAATTATTCTACATCGACCATCCCTAGTTACATCTCTAATTCATCATCTCTTTGTATCACAGGTAGAGGACCCCCATCTTGTAACAATGTGTGGTTTACTCGGCATCGAAGCCCAACAAATGTCGAAATGGTTTTGCAACAGAAAAATCACAACAATGGCTGAAGTTTTGATCAAACCACTCACATGTGATCAGGTGAGAAATTTTTTTACATCTAGCTCTGAAAAAGGCTCTGGGCAAGCTGTCACTGACAAGGCTTGACACAGCATTCCTAAACTGCAGTTATACTTGTTGAGGTTCGTGTCGCACATCTGTGTCTTAGGCCAGTAAGGTCTTGAACATGTATTACGTCTCTGTTAACTGTTTAATTATTATGCAGATACTGTTTACACTTTTACATTTTTGAGGCTTTGAGGCAAGTAAATATACATACATACATACAAGGCTTACAACAGGATCGGCACCAGCGCGATATATACTCAATTAGTACGAATTTTGCTCTGAACACGGCTCTGAGTGAACTTCCAACTAAAATGAGTCCAGATCGCTAATCACCATCATAAGTAAAATTTTTGTAAATTTCATATTTATTTTTTGGATATTCACGTTGAGCAAGGCTTTGTACAAGCAGTGACTTTTGGAAGTTTTAACTACATGGTGGGCGCTGAAAAAACAGTAAATTTGTTTGTGTATGACCGTACCCCAAAGGGTCATTAATCTGAAACATTTTGCACAAAAGTTATGTTCGGTACAGAATATTACAAAGGACCTGGTATTTCAGATCACTCTGATAATAGTCTCTCTACACAATGCATGAACTCTATTTTACTGCATCAGGTCTATTTACATAAGCGATTTGTTGTGTTTGCATATTTGGTTAGTTGACTGTTCTGTCACACTTTATCACTGCATTACGTAATACCAGTGCAACTAAATATGGACAATGATTTGAAATAAACTATATTTAATAGTTTCAATTCTTTATTTAAGGACAATTCAGAGTAGTTTAATTTGAAAAATTATGAGCTGATTTTTGTATTTTGATTAAGAACATTTTTATCTGAAAATTAAAGATTTTTTTAGCGGCTGGACAGGCAGTTCAAAACTTAAGACATCCTAACTGATAACGAACAACACAGAAAAAACAATGACCTATATATTTGTGTCGTTTTAGATGTGACATGTGATCAACATGAAGAAAAAACAATTTTCCACATCAACTTGACCCCAAATGTATTAGATGTTCGAAAACATTTTATCAAAATGTATTTGAAATAGTGAAATATTGTGTTTTGGTCATCTCTGAGATTCATACATTTGTTTTATTTTACAATTATATTGACTTTACGACTCTATACTGATTAGTATTCTATCTTAAGCCTCTTTCTATTCCTTCTTATCTCTCTCTCTAATGAATCAATATATTGATGTCAAGACGTAAATTAACGTTCTTACAGCGTTTTCCAAATTGTGCATCATAATGACCTGTTTGCTGTGCTTTTCAAATGCATCGCAAATTTACATTTCTTTTGGTGTTATGAAGCCAATGAAGAGGCCCACAATAAATTTATAAAAAAAGAATACAAAGCGCACATTGTTGTGAATCGATTAATTTTTCTGAGTAAATTAGAACCTCATTTATCCATTTTTGAAAAAATGGCTTTTTATCTGCCTGCATTAGATGCCAAAATCTGTTAAAATTAACATTGAGATGAAATATATTAGGCATTCAGTCAGGCTGTTATCAATAATGTGCACAAAAACCGGTACTCCCGAAGTATGTGCACCAAGATGACGGACACTGGAACGTAGTATGTGTACCCGGTTAGGCCATAATTTCAGGTACAAATACTACAAGAGTCACTTGGCTAGTGCTCGAACTCGTAATATAACTAGAATAAGAAAAATTGGAATAAAATTATGGCTTAACCCTAACCTGGTACACATACTACGTTACGGTATCCGCCATCTTGGTGCACATACTTCTGTATAATTGGGTAATTCCAACAGTACAGTACTCAGTATAGTCTCCTTTACTCTTGCTACAGCATCCTTGCTTTATATGCATACAGTTCCACCAGCTCAAAGCATAGAAGAGGGATAAATAGTTGGCTACGCAGATAGTCAACTGTTGTCCATGTAAAATTTAAGTATTTATACTTCCAAGTCTGTTGTTACTCTTCATTCACCTTCTCATTTCTTTTACAGGCGTTGGCTTCCAGAGATGCTCTTGCCAAACATATTTATGCAAAACTATTTGAATGGATTGTCGACAAAATCAATAACGCTTTGATCACCCAGGAAAAACCACATTCATTCGTTGGAGTATTGGACATCTATGGGTGAGACAGCTTTTCCCAACAGGGGTTTAGAAACCTAGTTTTATGGTAACTTGCTGCGGAATTCAAACTAATCAAAGTCATAACCTGGATTCTGATATAAATTTTTTTTTAATTCACAAGCGAAGTTGTTTTCAATAATTAAATATTCACCATTCAAAATTGTAAGCTCATGCAGGATAAATAATAGTGCAATGCCAAGCATATTCATAATGCTATGCATGATGCAAATGTTAAGCGACTGACTAACTCATGGGAAACGTGAATTTTCAATGGCCTAAAAATCGTTTCAAGCTTTTCAATCTTCGAAAAGATTTAACATTCTGATCTTTTACTAACCACAGATTCGAAACATTTGAGATCAACAGTTTTGAGCAGTTTTGCATCAATTATGCAAATGAGAAGCTGCAACAACAATTTTGCCAGGTAAGAGTGTTGATTGGATGAATGTGAATTAACATAATCTCACAGCACAGGCCGTTTTTGAACTCTCAGTCTTTTCAAAATCGTCCATAATAGCAGGGTTTCCTAAACTAGGGTTCGTGAATCGTGACTACTGCACAGGGAGTTAGCAACGATGTTAAAAAAGTCTGAAATATGTACAAATAGATCATAATCTTATCAAATTGCTGTTAGCCTGACAGTAATTAACTTTAGTAGGCCTATAGGTATTGATTCAGACTTACTTGAGTTTTATTTCGTCAAAGCAAACATTATCCTTCCTCGTTGGCTAGGCACAGAAATTGATACAACATAGGATGGGGGGGGGGGGGGGTCCTTCAGAAATAAAATTCAAAAAGAGAGGTCTGCGGCTCAAAAGGTTTGGGAAACCCTGCTTTATAGCTTCATTATCAATTTGTTTGCCTTTGTAATCATATTGACTTCACAATTCTACAATGACTAGCGTATCATGCTAACACTCGTTTCGTCGGTTCTGATTTCTTCCTCTAACTAATCAATATATTGATGCTGAGACTGAAATTAACCTTCTCACAATATTATTTATTTATTCTAAATGATCAATAATCTTAGAATAGAACAGAATATGGATAATTAAAGATTGTACTATGGCAGTGGGCAAATTATGCTATTTATGTGTCAAAAACTGTTTATTATTTATAGTTCCATATTGGGTTTTGCGCCTCCGGCCCAGTAACCAAGTCTATAATCTGGGACTGGCCCACTCAGAAAAGTGATTGCTCACCCTTGTACTACGGCATATATTCCAACATTGGTGACTTATCATTGAATTTACTATTCAAATTTTTTTACTATTTCCAATACATCATGAAAAATTATTTTCAAATAGGAGATTTTAAATGCATTCTAAATTGGGGGCAAATTCATGTGGAAAATTCCATAGATCATTCTATCTTCATGTTGATCACATCCAAAGTTACATGAAAAAAGGCCATTGTTTTCTTTGTGTGTTCTTGTTTTTTACCAATTAAGATATTGTACATTTTGATCTGCCTGCTTAGATTAAGACTAAGACAAGTTGAAGCTTATAGATTAAGATGTTTTGAAATATTCCTAAATTCAAAAATTTACTATATCAAATATGAAGGATTTTGAATGTATTCAAATATTCATTTTGGATGTTCCTGGTCGTAGTCCTTGGCTTCTTTTCTAGTTGTAATTCCACTCGAGTGATTGTCTCTATTTCTGAACGAGTTTTTTCGACCTCCAGGTCAGGGTGTACACTTTCCATAATTTTTTTTTTGGCAGGGGGCGAACTTGGATCGCCAACCAAAAAACACATCACTGTGTTGACACATTGTAGGTAACAATAACCTTTCGATTCCACTCTTTTAAATGTTAAAATGTCATTTTACTATTCAATTATCCAGTACAACGTGACCTGGAGCGCTTTACTTGGACACGGGACTTGCGCGTCACCAAACTATCTACTTGAAATCGCCTTCCCCCTTTTTCTCTTGTATTTTTTAATTTGTGTTATTACATAAAGTAAATTTTGGTTACCTATGACTTCTCTTCTTCAGAAAAACAGAAGAAAAAATCCTTGGATTAACGTGAAAACACTTTTACTTAGCTCCGAGTTAAATAATTACCTACTTTATCCAATTTCAGCATGTTTTCAAACTGGAGCAAGAAGAATACGTTCGTGAAAAAATTGAATGGAAGTTCATTGATTTTACTGACAACCAGCCTTGCATTGATTTGATTGAAAAGAAACTTGGAATCCTGGATCTGCTGGACGATGAATGTCGGGTAAGGCACTTTAGGCGCTCCCAAAGTATGTGTACCAAAATGGCGCACAACCTGAACACTAAACCTGGTACACAACTATGGTAAGGTTGTGTGCCATTTTGGAACACATACTTTGGGACTTTCAATATGAACAAAGCAATGTACAAACAGCCACGGATAATGCTCCGACAGTAACTAAGCTAAGTCTGTGTTACTATTTGATTTGACGTCTGACTCAGGATATGATTCCCCGCTACTCCCGTAGTATGTGTACCAGGTTAGGGTTAGGACATAATTTTATTTCGATTTTCCTCATTTTAGTTCTATTACGAGTTCGGGGACTGTCTGTGTGAGCCAAGTAAATATACCCCCTGTCAATAGGTTTCAGTCCCTTTACACAATTTGATGTAAAATAGGCGAACAAAATTGGTTACCTCTAAACCGGTACACATAATTTTGGATCGCCGGATTCCGTGCATATGGTAGATATCACTATCGGTATGTGATTATTCACATCATTGGCATTGAACAAAGCCCTGTACATGCAGCCACTGATATCGAACGATATGTAAAAAGCTACTATCATTTGAAAAGACTGGAATCCTTTTCATTCGCCACTGCCTCACCATTTTATTATGCCGTCATTTCAATGGTCACCATATAACTTTTCTCAGAGACCGGTCTTGCTTACTTTTGTATTATCGTGCGACCTCACGTTTACCAAATTCTCTTGAAGGTGACTTCAATGCCACCACAAGTTGTTACACCAGCACAAACAATCGTTAGGTCAAAAGTCAAGGTCATCGAATGGCTCAAAAACATTCTATAAAAACCATCATATTATTTTCCAGATGCCAAAAGGGAGCGACATATCATGGGTTCAGAAACTCTACGACAAACATTTGAAAACTTCGAATCATTTTGAGAAACCAAGAACTTCAACAACTGCTTTTGTTATTGTGCATTTTGCGGACAACGTCAGGTGAGAGAAATTCTGATTTGTGAGTAGTATATTTCTAAGGAATTGGGTTTCTAAGGAAGGAATGGTTGTTTTAGCCTTGCTCTGAGTGAAATTTTGCGAAATAATTATTATAATAATTTTATATGAAAAAAATTCGAATTTTTTAATTAGATGAATTTCAAATCCATTTCGACTTGATTTCAGACTTGATAACTTGTGGATTCTATATTGTTAGGGGAACACTCATCACCACCAGTCGCTTTAATCGTTGACTGTTGTTAAATTGAATAGACATTAGTATTTGAGTAAAAATACGAGTTTCGAATATTTCCCATTTTGAAATTATTTTGAGCTTTTCGATTTTTTGTGCCCATGTCAAAACAGCGCCCATGCCATTGGTCATGACTGCCACACCCTAGATTCGCCTCTGGTCACCACACTGCTGTTTTTAGGGTGCTACAGAGCAATCTTCAGAGGGAATGTGTTAAGATCAACTTAACAATCTCACTAGTTTGTGTGAATTTAACTTCAATATATGCATCATGTCTAGGTATGAAGTTGAAGGTTTTCTAGAGAAAAACAGAGATACAGTACATGAAGAACAGTTAAATATTCTCAAAGCAAGTCAGGTATGCATCATTATGTTCCTATAACCTTTAACCTCAAAATAGTTTCAATACTGAGTGGTCTGTGTTTTGATGTTTAATTTTGTCAAAATCTAATAGAATCACGCAGACACTTTGTCCATAATTATGTAACAAAATAATCTGGTAGCTCGTATCTATATTTAAATCGAGGCATATTATGTTTAGCTATCATCATTCTTCATTATACATAAAACAATAGTTAGTAGACCTGCCTAATTAGATAGATAACAGCCTAACTTGCAAGTTTCATTTAGTCAATTTAATTTCAGAAATTTGTCTCTGGCTGTGAAACATTATTTGCTTCACAAATTTTTGAATATAATAGCCAAAATGTTTCAAGTGATTATATAAATGTGAATCTTATCCAAATTTAAACAAAAAAATAGTGATGTTGCAAATATAATTTTTCTTTAGCCCAAGATGGCTGACTTATACACCTAGTCACTATAATAGAATAGACAAATAGATGCTTTAGGTTTCTAGATTACTATATTCCATGGGCCACAAGGTACACTTTAAATTCCTTCTTTTCTCCAACTAATTTTGTTCGCCTACTTTACATCAATTTGTGTAAAGGGACTAAAACCTATGGGCAGGGGAATATATTCACTTCCTCGAACTCGTAATAGAACTAAAATAAGGAAAATGGGAATAAAATTTTGGCCTAACCCTAACCTGGTACACACACTACGGGGGTATCTAATCACCCACCCCCAAAACCGGTAATGCTTTAAAAACCAGTAACAGTACAGATCGTGCCTTATTTATGAATAAAAACCCAATTTAAGTAATTTATAAACCAGTGTGCCTTATGGTCTGTGAAATACAGTATGTATAATTGCTTAATGTTTAATTTGTGTAGTCCCAAGCAATAGAGGTGTTTAGTAGGGGTTCTCAACTGGGGTAAGTTACCCCTTGGGGTATATTCGGCCTGCATTGGGGGTAAATTTTACTTTTCAATTCTGAGGGGTAAACAATAAAAGGGGCTCCCGAAGTATGCGAACCAAGATGGCGGACATCGGAATGTACTATGTGTACTAGGTTAGGGTTAGGCCATAATTTTGGGTATAAATACTACGGGAGGCTCTTGGCTAGTCTTCGAACTGATAATAGGACTAAAATAAGGAAAATTGGAAAAAAATTATCGCCTAACCCTAACCTGTTACCCATGTTACGTTCCGATGTCCGCAATCTTGGTTCGCATACTTCGGGAGCACCAAATAAAATAATGCTTGAGAACCCCTGGTGTATAGTGTTGGGTGGAGTTGAAATCTTTATATAAGTGTGAATTAACTTTCTTTTTTCTGATTTTTGTTTCCTGGACGTTTCCCACGAGCAGAAGGTAAAGTATTGGTCACTAACTGCACCTTGTGTAACACTTTCCTGTTTTGTCTCTTCTTCACTGTATGTTTGGTTTGCTGTTCTGTCAGGGTGTAGTTAGGAATTCTTAAAGGGGGGGTTTTATACTTCTAATTGTTCATTTAGACCACAACAAATAGCGGTCGCAGTCCCCCTTCTCCCCCTTGGCCACGCACTCGTGCACTGTATACATCGCTTTGGGGTTGGGGAGTTTGAATGTTTCTACTGGAATTATAGATGATATTATTTTTTAATTTAAACTGATTAAAAATTTAGGTTGGGTAAATATTTCTAATAGTCTATTAAGGAACGCTTACACACACCAAGGTTTTTATTATCGAAATTTGATTTTCATGAGAGAATGAGAGAGAAATTTCAAAACCCCGCCGTTTGAAAATTTCTAGTCACGCCCCTGGTTTGAGGTCTCAAAGTCAACAATTTGAATCAATTCTAAATTCTTGCTTCACGGCTCTGTATTACATAAACCTTTTGCATTAATAACTACTGTTTTTCATTTTATGCATTGCCTTCATTGGTTTGGTGTCTTTGCATAAGAAACATCTCTTTAATGACACAACTTTGACCAAATAATTCTTTAAATCGAGAATTACCTATATCAAATATAACATGCATACTTGGTTGAGTAACGTGTTGTATTGCATAAACCTTTTGCGTTCTTATCCACATTTTCCATTCTTTTGCACTGTCTATGTTGGTTTGGTGTCTTTTGCACAAGAAACAAATGTCTCTTCAATAACACAAATTTGACCAAATAATTGTTTAAATCGAGAATTTACCATGTTAAATATAACAGGCATACTTGGTTGGGTAGCATGTTGTATTACATAAACCTCTTGTTCTTAACTGCCAATATTTTTCATCTTTCTATACTCTCTGTGTTGGTTTGGTGTCTTTGCATAAGAAACATCTCTTTAATCACACAAATTTGACCAAATAATTGTTTAAATCAAGGATTTTCTATATCAAATATAACAGGTTGAGTAGCGTTTGTATAACTATGGCTCTCTGCAAAATGACAATATTCAGTTATTCAGACGTCTTGCATCGCAATTTCACAAATTATATTCTGTAATGTTTCGTTCGACCAAAGTCGGGCTTCCCCAAACGAAATGTTACAGAATTAAATTTCAGAAAGCATTATGCAAATAAACCTTTTGCAATAAACACCACTATTTTCTATCTTCCTGCACTGTCTATGTGGGTTTAGTGTCTTTTGCACAAGAAGCATTGCTTTATTAATCACACAACTTTGACCAAATAATTCTTTAAATTAAGATTTTACTATGTCAAATATAACAGGCATTCTTGGTTGAGCAGCATGTTGTATTACATAAACCTTCTGCATTTATCGGCAAACACGCAATATCGGCCCGATATATCATATCGGCCGTAAACCGCCAATATATATCGGCCATACTCTGCAAGCGCCGGACTGCGTGCTGCAACGGCTCTCGCTCCTGCGTAACTGGTTTCCCAATATTTCTCTCGCTTTCATTTTGCGTTAAAAAGGTGTCTCTCCTAATTCCCGATGTCTTATGATTAGCCATTTCATGCATTGTCATAACTGAACCTCTTAACTGCCATTACTTTTTGTCTTTCTGCACTGCCCATGTGGGTCTGGTGTCTTTTGCGCCACAAAAATCTCTTCAATAATAACCACTCAAATTTAACCAATTAACAGTACAGTAAGTAAAGCATTAGAACACAAAGTTTGCTGAAAAGAAAATAGCTGTGACAATGGGGATGAAATGTGATGGATAAAAAAGGTGTTCCCCTTTAATTAAAATAATAAAACAGCAAAATTTTGGGTGAAACATTTAGTCTCATAGGATCTGGAATAAATTATACAAAAATATAAAAGTGATAAATAACCTATTGGAAACTAATTCCATCTTCACTGAAAATTTGAAATCAATAGGTCAATTGTTCGCGAATAAAAGCAATTATTTCCTAACAATTATAATTTAGCAAATATGTAGACATGAACATTTTGAATCTCATTTCTATATGTTTTAAATTTTTTGTTCCTAAATCTTATTCCTATGAATAATTAATGATTTCACATAAACTGGGAACTAAAAATTCTTTATTGAACAAAATCTGTGTACACAACAAAGATTTTTTGAGATGTAAAATTAGTGAGAACATCTTTTTAAACACAATTATATTTGGTTGCATTTATGGACACTGCTGTGTAAATATCCAAGTAAGGTGCTAAATTTAGATCGAATCTTTCGAATTAAAAAAAATTTTGAAGTTCAGATCAAACTTTTTTTGGGGTTTTAAACTCGTTTATATGCGAGTCTATACGTTAAATTAAAATTGATGGTTTTTCTAGTAAAACATGTCAGTGTATCAGTGAAATTTAAATTACGGATTGAGACTACAGCCAGACTCCTAACACATATGGCAGTTCAGGCTTAGTTCCATATTGAATTATTTGAAATTGCCAAATATGATCTGAACATATCATATGCAAGTCGTATATGATTAGTGTTTGGGTCTTGCTTGTTTGAGTATAGATTATCATGATTAAGTAGCCTATTAATTTTATCCAAAATTAAAATTCATGACATTTGGCATATATCATAATTTCGCTATTTAATCACTCAGATTAGGATATTTGTATATGAAATCAATGGAGAGAAAAATTATGGAATTGATATATATTCTAACATGAGCCGTCTTTAGTTTATTAAGAGGTAAATGCCATTTCAAAATGATACGGGAATTGTTTACAAAACCCTTAGCAATAGCTGTTGCTAAACTATTCCATTTGTAAAGGTTTTAGTCTCACACAAAAGTGTTATACCTAATGTTGCCGAATATGAACCGAGGATACCATAAGCTAATTAGATATGATTCATGTTTGGGCCGTGCTTGTTTGAGTGTAGATTACCGTGATTAAGGCACCTTTTGTTAAAAGTCATTCAGCTGAAATTTTCCCACGACATCACAATAAGTGGAATAAAAGTACAAAATGGAGGGTTTTTAAAAGGAGCAAAATTTTAAACAGGTTTTTATTTACATTGTTTTTACATGCTTCACTCTGATAAGGCTTTGAACAAGCAGATGCTTCCATGTTAGAAGCTTTTTCATTCCGGATTCATTCCAATATAACTCCTCAATCTAAATTACTCAAGTTGAGTGTAATTTGCTGATATTTGTCCTATTTTAGTGGAGTTTTAACCAATTTTTCTTTCAACTCTCACCAAATTTTGCCCATGTGACTGCTGAACTACATTGTTACTCTTCTTTTTTCTACTGCTGTTCTCAAATTAAGCGACGATACAGAAGTGCGTGTATCAATATGAAGGTAACTAATTATGTTCGTCTACTTTACATCAAGTTGTGTAAAGGGACTGAAACCTATGGGCTAGGGGTATATTCACTTGGCTAATGCAAACAGTCCCCGAACTCGTAATTGAACTAAAAGAAGGGAATTGGAATAAAATTACGGCCTGACCCTAACCCGGTACACACACTATTGGAGTACCAATTAAGCTTTGCATTGAAATATTTACAATCTTCATTGGACATCGATAGTTCGTATTGGAAATATGTTGTTGTTGGAATTTTATTTTTTTGTTGTGAAAAAAACACTTTTCTCTTCAACTACTGGACCAATTGCTTTGAAATATTCAGTGGTTAAAGATTGTTTCTGTCACTAGAAAGCTATTAATTTTGTTATTTATTATTAAATATTTCTGCGGAGTCTACGGGATTCGTTTTTCACTGGAGGATAACGTTTCTTGTTTCTTCATAAAATTCTCACATTGCTTATTCAAATCTTCCAATTTTCTGCACATTCACTCATCTTTGCTTGTTTTAACTTTCTTTCAATGCACTAAACACACTACTAGAGTGCTTGCATAGAATATGTTTTACATATTGCATGGTGTGAATGTATGTGTTGTACCTCTCTAATCTTTAGGTTAAGTGCTAAAATATATAGTGATAATAAGAATAGTATAACAGTTAGATTTGACACTTGAACGACAGTGCACAATGTAACTGCCCCAAAACTATACCTTGTTGTCTATTTGGCATTGTAACAGCCTTTTATGGGTCAGGCCCTCTGACTGGAAGCCATAACCTAACCTTCTGTCTATATAGCAGCCCAGTAGCTCTTTCTTGTGGTGGCTATTTGAATAGCGATTTTGGCCATATATCCATCCCTTTTCCTAACCTGCTGTCTACATTGCAGCCCATTAGCTCTCTACGGAGTATACATTTAAAATGGAATTGGAATATCCATCCCTTTTCTGAACCTGCTGTCTACATTGCAGCCCATTAGCCATCTACAAAGTATTCTTTAAAATGGAATTGGAATATCCATCCCCAGTCCATGACTGGCTTGTCTACATGGCAACCCAAGAACCCTATATGAAGGAATCATTCCAATCGTCTGGTTATATTATGTTCCAATACCCCTCTGCGTAGGTATCCATTTGAATCCTAGTCATTTTCAGATACATCTATCTTCATATACCTTACTTCAACTAAATTTCCTGTATATTTAGCTGGCTTTGTCTTCTATTGGTGCCCATTGTAGTGTGATGAATTCAAATTAAACTTAATTCACTTAATAATTTTAATTTTACTTCTCACAGTATGAACTAGTTGCTGAGTTATTCATAGAGAAGGAAGAGTCCTCACATGAAGTCAAAGCAGGGGTTGGGAAACACGGTGTGAAAATGGTCAAACAAACATCCCTGGGAGGAAAGCCTAAAGGCAGAGGTGGAAAGGAAATGAGGAAAACTGTTGGGAACCAAGTAATTGCTGTGTTTACTTTGTTTTGGGAATTTTTGTCAGAATTTTGATAAGATGGCTTTTAGGTTAGCAGTTACCGGTAGTGGTTTGTTCCCACTTCCCAACTTTTTTTGTTAAATTCTTGTTTTCACCTATTTCGAAAATCTTATTTCTTACCTACTGTGCATAAAAACCACTTTATTTATTCGAAATTGTCAATCGATCCCTAGCTAATGTTTAAGCGCAAGTCACTCTCCCGCTTTTGTACAGTTTAACTAGTTTATAATGTGTTCACAGATAAATATTAGAGTATTATACAATGCAAAATTCCACCTCAATAACGACAAAATCCACTCCTGGTTGGGAAACATGTTGAGTTTCACTATTTGATGTTGCACTCGTAACACTAGTCCAGGATTTTTCAAACTTTCATGATCTGTTGTCCTCTTCCAAAAACTCTTAAAGACTTTGTTCTCTCATAATAATATTTAGTTTTGCTTTTAATGCTTTTCGATCAGTTATTTTAAGGCCATATTTTTTCAAAAAGCCAACAAACAAAAGTAAAAGAATAAATGCAATTTGGTCAAAGAAATAAACTAATCACACTCAGTTTATTTTAAATTAAAGTAGTCATTGCAAATGGCCTCTCAACTGTGGCACCTTATCGGCCCACAACCTTTGAGATTTACATACAAAATAAAATCACTTGCTATGTAATGTTTAATACTGTATATTTATATGACAAAATATTTTCAAATACCCAGAGGGTGTCGTTAATAAGTGCAAGAATACATTAACTAAATATATTTTTCTCTACAGTTCCAATCCTCACTTGTAAAACTCATGACAATTCTCAACTCAACGACTCCACATTATGTCAGATGTATCAAACCTAATGATTACAAGCAATCTTTCACGTAAGTTATTGTTAAGTGTTTTTTTGGGGAAAGAGGGGGGGGGGGGATATTCACATATTCTCTAGAAAAAAAAATACAAGGTACAATGAATTACATATTCATCCCAGAGGAAAGGAAACCCAAAAAGGTAATCATATGGCAAACCACGGACTTTTTCCTGAATACCAGTCCATGTCGGGTATGGGATTAGTTAGCCAGTTGTTTCAAATACATGGACTTGATGATAGACTGACAGAGACAACTGGTTGGTCTCTGTTGAACCACCCCCTGAAAGACCTATAAAACAGCATATAAAATAACCCGATTTGATTAGAATTATGACTGCAAAAACTGGAAATTTTAAACGCAAAAACAATAACAAGACCAAGATTATATTCGGTTTTCACACATGAGTTAACAATTCTAATATTTTAGGTTTGAGCCTAAACGAGCTGTCCAACAACTTCGAGCTTGTGGGGTGCTGGAGACGATCAGAATCAGTGCAGCTGGATATCCATCACGATGGTCCTACACTGAGTTCCATGACAGGTATGTGGGATTCTACTTAACGAATTCGGAGGCCGATTGAATCCCTAATATGCGAGTCAAAATCCAAATTTTTTTCAACCTGAAGTTCGAATCAACTTGGAGTCATTTTTCAAATGGTTTCAAGTCTGAGTTTTCTTTGGCGCCACAACGGCATTGCATAAAATCGCCAGTTACCTGACTTCAACTTCTTGCTTTCCTTTTTTTCAATTGAAAATTCAAGCATAAGTTAGAGTCAATTAGAGCAGTGCTTCTTAAACTTTTATGTATTGTCGCCTCCTTGCAACACTCTATACATCATCATCATGGTCTCTCTGCATTAGAAAAATGCGGTGTTGGCAAAAATATTAATAAAAAATTAATAAAACTAGTATACTAAACGTGGTACATGGTGTTTTTTAGTGATATGATTGAGCTTGATAGTCTTCAATGACTTCTTAATATGTAGAGAAATGTTAGAATATGTGTGTTATTATTACATCACAATTGAACCAGATTTTATAGGCCTTGACTACGGGCATACCAAAATAAGCTTCATGATAACTCTTCACTTTCCAAAAATGCACTTTTTCCCTCTTCTCGGATATCTCAACCCCATCAACTGTGGGTTTCCCCAAATAACAATGTTATCCTTCTTCCAGATATCGTGTCTTGATGAGATCAAAAGAAATAGTTCGTGGCAAACCAAGAGTGACTTGTGAAAACGTACTTGCCAGATTGATACCTGAACCTGACAAATATCAGCCAGGAAAAACAAAGATTTTCTTCAGAGCTGGACAGGTAATGCTATATTGCAGTGTTGTGTGAATAAAAAAAAATTTTAAACCGCCAAGAATTAAATTACAACAATCTTTAAATACTAAAGTACGCTTTTTTTAACAACAAAAACAACTTTTTATATTTACACTTTGAGACCGATAAATAAATTCATTTTTTGTGTCCAGGTTGCTTATCTTGAAAAACTCCGTGCTGATAAATTACGAGCATGTGCTATCATGGTTCAAAAACATATCCGTGGGTGGTTGTGCAAGAAGCAATATCTTAAAAAGAGAAATGCAGCGATGATTTTGCAACGATATGCGAGAGGAATGAAAGCAAGAAGGTATGTGTTAAGACCAAGAGTTATTTATCAGTTGACCTTGAGGTCTTGTCGCCTCCTGCCTATTATATTTAATGATTATTTTTTGTTTGTTTGTATTTTAGAAAACATTTAAATATTTTTTAGTCAGTTTGTAAATTATTCAACTATAAAAACCACCAATATGACTCATTTCCTATTTACCAGGCATGCAAATTTTCTTCGTCGCACCAAAGCAGCAATTCAAATCCAACGTACATGGCGTGGATACGTATCGCGATCAAAATATACAAGAACATGGAAGGCGATCGTCAAAATTCAATCTTTCATTCGTGGATTGTTGGCTCGAATTTTATATCGAAAGATGCTCAGAAATGCAAAGGCTACTATTCTACAGGTGAGTTATGTGCAAGACATGAATGAGGGAACCTTAGAGAGAGATTGGTATTTGTCAACCAGAAGGGTAAATTTTCCATTTTGAGGGGGTGGTGACCTAGTAGTTAAAGCTTTACACTTCTATCCACGATGGTTAAAATCCTATGCCCTCCACCTCGCCAGCGTTGTAATAAATTGGGTAAGCAATAGGAAACGGGAAGATTCCGGACCGGCGCTGTCGAAGTAAGATGCCGGACACCGGAACGTTGTATGTGTACCAGGTTAGGGTTAGGCCCTAACTTTATTCCAATTTTCTTTATTTTAGTTCTATTACAAGTTCGGGGACTAGCCAAGTGACTCCCGTAGTATTTGTACCTGAAATTATGGCCTAACCCTAACCTGGTACACATACTACGTTTCGGTGTCCGCCATCTTGGTTCACATACCTCTGGACCTTCCTAGCTATTATAGCGTCTTACCTAGAAGCGTGACACTAACTAACTTGTAAAAGAAAACATAATCCAAACCCCTTCATTTTTCAAGGCTCACATCAGAGGATGGCTGGTACGAATCCGTTACAACAAACAATTGAAAGCCATTGTTTACTTGCAATGCTGTGTCAGAAGAATGTACGCTAAACGTGAACTCAAAGCACTCAAGGCGAGTATTTACGAATAGAGTTGGACATTGTTCGCAAGATCGCAAAAAATATGTATCAAAACTAAATATAATTTGTTGTATATCCATTGTATATTCGTTATAATCAAATGTTCAAGCCCTAATCAGCTTTCCCTAAACTTTTCGTCGTGTAGCGCCAAGTTATCAAGGAAAAAAAAATGCTTCTAATTAACTGTGATCGTTAATGTGTACTTTATGCTTTTCAAAGTTTGCAAACATTTTCCTTTGAAATGCTAAAAAGACATGTTCGCTAAACTCGGTTCAGCAGATAAATAAACTGCAGCTTACAATTTCCTTAACGAATACAATTTCATCCAAGCGATAATGCATTGTTAATTTGAAAAGTAAAAATCAATGTGGGATGGCATGCATACATACGAATATGCAAATTAAGACCACATACCCCACTGTACTTTTCATTCATAAATCAAATTTGTCATTTTCCACAATTTGGCACCAAGGTGTATTTCCGTCAAACTGATTGAGTATCTGTGGCGACGGCTGGGCATTTTTGAATACATGATGATTTTGATTTCAGAATTAAAGCGAATATTTTTTTCGAATCCAATTTAAAATATTGGAAAATATAGGATTGTATGTGACTTCCAGGCATATTAATTACTGAAAACATAGAATCCATTACTCAGACAGTTCGATGAGCATTCACGCACAATAAGAAACATGTTTTATCAATACCTCTTTATGAAGAAAAGAAGCATATGTCAGAATTGGTGTAAAAATATGGCTTCGATAAAATGAATTGATGTTCACCCCTACAATTGGCGGAGTGAAATAAAACAAGATTGAGGCGATTCAAAATTTTTGCCAGAACAGATTCTAATAATTTACTATTTAATTCAAAATGCCCAGTTCAATCAATGACAAATATCAGAATTACATTATCTCAATCTGAAATGTAAATTGTGTTTACATTGTTTCAAAATTCCATGTCTGCCCTTCATATCCTTCACTGAAGTCATATGATCAGAGTTCGATTATAGAAATGTTGCATCCTTTTTTTTCACCACTTAATATTCAAATTTTGATGTTGACTTTTTTGTTTATTCATAAACTACAACTCCACGTTCAATAGATCGCCGACCTCTTGACTTAGAGCAGGGGTCGGCAACCTACGGCCCGCGGAGCAATATAATCCGGCCCGCGACGCTTCACTGAATTATTGTAACAAATTATAGCTGTTTTGTCGATTATATTCTTTACGCAAAAGAATTTATGTGTAAACTAAATAATATTATAACGTAACAAGTATATAATTCACAATTACTCGTTCAATGAGCCTATAGTTTAATCATAATTTAGACAAATGGCAACAAAACAGACAAAAGTTGATGCTTAGTGCAAATGGTTTAATGCGCAAAAAAATATTCAAATGGTCAGTCTTCATGCGCTGCTCAAAATTTAACTTCTGATCTGTGTGATTAAATGTGATTCATAGGTCATCCATTCGATTTTTAACTTTCTAAAAATGTACGGCCCGCCAATGACTTGCAACCTTTAATTTTGGCCCGCGAGCGACAAAAGGTTGCCGAGCCCTGGCTTAGAGCATGTTAGGCCTACAACAGTACTGCATTTAAATTTGGAGTTTTAGAATTAATTATCACCAATTATAATTATTTCTTTTTATTCTAGATTGAAGCTCGATCCATTGGTCATTTCAAGAAACTCAACCAAGGAATGGAAAATAAAATTGTTGAATTACAAAGAAAACTTGATACTGCAGTGAGTATTGTTATCTCCAAGTTCTTGTAGATCAGTAGCTCTCAAACTGCGGTCAGCGTGCCAATTACAGCACGTGCAATGATTTAATATGGTCCGCTGAACTTGAGTGAAAAAGTTTAACACTTTGTGGTTCTTTTTTTGTTCTAAATACCACTAATTGTTATGTCATTATCACAGTTTGAGCACATGTATATTCGAAACAATTCAATTATACCAGAATCTTGAATATATGTACCGGTATCGGCCCCTTGCGGGTGTTCCACTATCTTGGCCCGCGATTATCATTTCGCTTCTAATTTTGGGCCCCAGTCAATCAACTTTGAGTGGAGGCTTGAGTCCATCTCTTCAAAAGACAGCGGCTCAAATTGAGCATCTTTTAGGACTTAATGTAACTTGACTTAGCGCCTTTTATTTTTAAATTTTTGTGTTGGGAAGACTTGATTCGAGTCAGTTTTTCAGAAGATTCGACCTGAGCACTTTTTTAGGACTCAAAATGCCTCGATGTGTGTATCTTTTTCAAATTATAAAGGGACTTTAGTCAGTCATTTATTAAAAAGACCCCACTTGAGCACTTTTCCAAGGCTCAATGTATCAGGACTTGAGTGTCATTTCAAAAGACTGGAATGAACTCTTATAAGTCAAACAAAATGGCCACCAGACAGACTTGACTTGTAACTTAGTGCAGTGCAGTTGCCCCACCTGGGACCAAACTTCAAATTTGCAAACGCTCATTTCCAACTTGTGATGCAAGTATGGCTAAGTCCGTGGCTTTAACTCTACACCATTACACAGTATTTTACTCATTTTTCTGCAGAACAAAGAAACAAAGAGTCTTCTTACAAAAGCTGTGGAAGCTGATAATCTCCGACAGAAAGTTCAAAAATTGGAGAAAGTGGAACAGGATGCAAAACAAACACAGGAGCATGCAAGAAGTCTGGAAGAAGAAATTGAACATCTCAGAAAATTACTGGAAGAATCTCAAGCCGAGACAAAGATTGTTAAAGATGAATTAGAAAAGGAAAAAAATGATAAAGATGAGGTCGGTAAAATTCAGTGTTCCCCTTGACTTATTTTTGTCGTCATAATGGGAATATGGTAATGAAGGAGTTCAAGAGAACATAGTGAAATAATTTAATAATAATTTAGCGAAGGTATATAGACCAAACGGTGCTCCCGAAGTATGCGAACCAAGATGGCGGACATCGGAACGTAACATGGGTAACAGGTTTATAGTTAGGCGATAATTTTTTTCCAATTTTCCTTATTTTAGTCCTATTATCAGTTCGAAGACTAGCCAAGAGCCTCCCGTAGTATTTATACCTAAAATTATGGCCTAACCCTAACCTAGTACACATATTACATTCCGATGTCCGCCATCTTGGTTCGCATACTTCGGGAGCCCCGACCAAACAAATAAAGTGTGTGTGATTTAAGGCTCAACTTCATCTTGCAGAAACTTCATTAGAACCGCATTTTAACAAATATCATATCAAAAAGACAGCAGTGAATTTCTCATTCAATTAAATTCTCTGCTTTTGAATTGTTTACTTTCGTCATAATCCAATTTCTTTAAATATGGTTCGTGTTTTTGACTATTTGAGGTGATATTGAAGGTTCACCGTTATGCAAAATTAGTTTTGAAATTTTATCGATATACAAACTGAAAAGGTTGAGAAACACTGGGCTTGACTATATTGTTTGCTTCTTAGCATTTCTGTATGTATTACTAATGCCAGCAATGGGTTTTCTGTCACTAACAAACACAATATGTTACGTTACTCAGGCTGTTGCTGAACTTACAAATGAAAAAGAACATTTGGTTGAAAGTTTGGCAGAATTGAAGGATGAGATGGAAGCTTTGAAAGTGGAGTCTCAAAGTGAGTTCATACTTTGGAATTTCAATTTTGCTTTACTATAAAATAGAAAAAAAAATAGTAGTATTTGAAATGTATGAAAATTGATATATCTAGTTATAGAAACTAACAAGACCACAAAACTTAAACTAACTAATTGGAGATTATTTAGATCAAAGTCCATAAATACATGTTCATCTGAGAGACAAGGTGCAAGACCGTAACTAACCCCAAATTTGGGCGAGAGGCAAATTTTTTCTTCTTTATAATGACATTTTACGAAGATTTCATGTGTCTTTTCGGCTTTTCCTCTAAACAAGGCTAGATAAATGCATCCACCGATATCTCACAATCACTCTACAGATTTTTTTTGTTGTCAAAGTTATCAGGGTGCTGGTGCAGGTTATCAAAATTGTTATTTATTTTCAGAACAACTCGAAGAATCAGTTTTATCGGCGAAAACATCAGTCGAAGAAGAATTGGAAAAAGAACGTTCGTCTCATCAAGCAAGGATCAAAGAATACAACAGATTGGAACAACGCTATGATAATTTGAAGGTTAGTATTGTATACTTAAATGTATAAATTAGTCATTTTTCAGAATTTTGTCTTGCAAATATTTACGATTTTGAATGTTCCAATCTGGCGTAGTCATATAGATAACCTACTGTTTGATTGCCATATCCGTTATGGAATTAGTTAACCAGTTATTATTTTTCTGTTAATCTAACGTTAACATCCAAAACAGTTGGTTATCTACACTGCCAGCATTGGCCCCTCATATTTGTCATTTATTTATTCCGCAATTTTCAGGACGAATTGGAACTAACAAGAAGCCAGGCTGCAGCAGCAGCAGAAGCAACATCTGGCGACCCTGGATCAAATGCTTCATCAGCCCCACCCTCTCCTCCCGAGTCCGCTTATAATTCTATCAATACCAATGCTTCAGATGTTATGGAGGTTCAGGTTAGTAAAGAAAATGCTGTTTATGATTATCATTCACTTTTATACAACTTCGCTCAAAGGGGGATTTAAGTGAAAAGTGGAAAGAGTACTGATAGAAGAGTTTCGAGTTTGCCCAAAGCAAGGTCTTAAGTCTTAACCAAAAGTGTATTTTACGTAAATAGTTACGTTACATTTGCCATGCAGTATTGAACAGATATTAAATCTGGCGCGTTGTTTTTTAGCAGCCTTTGGGCCAGTCTATTTGGTAACTATATAATATGAATTAAGATGATGCTGACAAAAAATTACCTCTCAGTAAATTTGTTTCTATTAGTGATTTTCAAAACATCAATATTTTGACTTTCAGGTATTTGTTTTTTAACCGAATTAATATACTGCTAACAGATAAAAAGCATAAACAATAGACCAATCATAATTAAGTACCACATACTTCAACTACTTTTCTTGAAATCCATCTTTAGAAGTTTAACAATTATTAACTTATATTTGTTTGTTTTCATTCCCAACCTCACTTGAGATGTCAGTTTGAATAATCACAATCTTGTGTGAAACTTGAAATACCTGTGAGCTATCTGTGTCGTTAAGATTTTAAATTTGTATTTGAAAACGCTAGAAATGGATGGTATTTTAGAATATTATTTAGTTTGAAGGATTTGAATGTTTGATTCTTCCCAACCAGAAATGATCAAAACTATTTTAAGTTGGATAAATTGGAATAATTTAGTGACAGTTATGTTATAGGTTTTTGTGAGGCTGTGTTTTTTTTTTGAAGTCACATGAAGGACTCTAGGTAAGATAGTCAGTCCACTCTGTTGTACTAGAATCTAATTATTGTGAATTTGCTCTGAAGTGAGTCTCCGGTTACGGGTGAGTGTGCTTAACTTTTCTCAGAAATGAGTCACTTTTGAGTGAGTGCGTGTATCTTTGCTCAGAAATGTGTCTCTATACTTGTAAGTGAGTGTCTGTAACTTTACTCACAAAGAGTCTTCTTTAATTCTGAGTGAATGCGTATAATTTCGCTTAGAGATGAGTAGGGCTGTCCAAGCGAACCAAATATTCGAAATCGAATCGCAAATTATTCGAATCGTTTTTCGGCTAATTTTCGAATCGCCAAAATTAGGTACCTGTACATAAAGCGGGAACCACCTTTACGGGATGTTTTTCATCGGGCAAGCGGCAGCGCTCCGAGCTCAGACCACTCTTGCTCCCGGCTTAATTGGTTTCCCGATATTTCTCTCGCCTTCATTTTGTGATCAACATGTCATTACTCATGCCCGCCCGGTGGCACGTGATTAGCCATTTCATGCATGGTCATCATAACATGGTATAATTGGTCATGACGTTTTTGAGAGAGAACAAGGAGAAAAAGGAGACAATTTAGAAAACGATAGTTCTATAAATAGAATCGATGTGAAGCTGTTGAGTTAGTTATCATAGGAACATGGTACAGGCAACTCAAAGCTGAAACAGGTGTTTTGGGATCCTTATGATGGCAATACCTTCTTTGAATGGAATTTGTAATTTCTTATGATGGCATTACTGTATTATCCATCTATATACCAAGACAAATAATTGCACTCTTGCATTTTGATGGCTGTTGTACACTAACAATATTATAGTCGTCAAATAATATTGTCATCAAACTAGCTTGGAAATTTTAAATGCAATTTTGAACTTTAGCAACAGTTTTATCTATATTGATGGCTGTTATCATTTTGCTGAAATTTACACAAAAAAACATAAGACTAGTGAATAGGATTAAAATAGCATCTACAGGCTTTACATGTCCTATTAAAACTGAATCCATCAAAATTGAGATTGCAATTTTTGAATAGTGCAATTTTTACTCTTAACACTCAACAGTTTCCGAGACCCAAATTTTGGAGTCCTCCAATTTTTTTGACCAGTTCATACAAGCGTGTGATCTCCTTTCATAAATCTGAAAACACGGTATTGCAAAATACCAGCAGTAAGTAAGATGTAACTGCACATACGTTACCACAACATCGAAGGGCAGACGTTTATTGTATAATAGAGACAGATTTAATATTGCGCAATAATATTCGATTATTCGGTTCGATTCGGCGAAAATATTCGATTCGATTCGAATCAAAAAATTATTCGATTTTGGACAGCCCTAGAGATGAGTCTTACTTCTGAGTGAGTGCACATAATTTTGCTCAGAATTGAGTCTCTTTACTTTTGATTGAGAGCGTGTAACATTGCTAAAAGATGAGTCTCTGTTACTTCCAAATGAGTGCCAATAAATTTGCTCTGCTCAGAAATGAGTTCCTGTTACTGAGTGAGTGCCCATGATTTCACTCTGCTCAGAATTGAGTCTCTGGTACTTCTGAAATGATTGTCTGTAACTATGCCCAGAGATGGGATCTTTACTTCAGACTGAAAGCGTAACTTTGCTCAGAGATTACTCTTTTGAGTGAGTGTCTGTAACCTTGCTCAGAAATGAGTCTTTGTTACTTCTGAGTGAGTGTCCATAACTTTGCTCAGAAATGGGTATCTTTTGCGTCTTTAGTGAATGTCCATAACTTTACTCGGGAATGAGTCTAAGTTACTTTTGAGTGAGTGCCCGTAACTTTGCTCTGCTCAGAGATGAGTCTCTGTTACTTCTTTGTGAGAGCGTAACTTTGCTTAGAAATGAGTCTCCTTTATCTTTGAGTACAAGCCTTAATTTGCCCATAAATGAGTCTCCTTTACTTTCAAGTAAAACCGTTAGTCTTCTTTTCTTCTAAGTGAGTGTCTGTAACTTTTCCCAGAGGTCTTTCATCTGAATGAGGGTGCTTGACCTTGCTATGGGCAAAATGCACAAGATATTGATTAAAAAACTTTTATTTTTAGAATTTACAAAACGGATCTGGCTCTCACGAGAGCGTTAATCTGCTCGGAAGAATGCAAAAGAAAGTGAAAGAACTAGAATTTGAAAAGAGAGAATTACAACAGAAAGTTCTGGAGAAAATGCAGGAGCATGCAGAGGAAGAGGAGAATAGAAAGATAGAAATGGAGGAACGAGAAAGTGAGAGTGAGAGAGAGAGAACTGTTGCATTTGCTGATGGATTCAAGGTGATTTTTTTTTTCAATTTTGACAGAAATTTGGATTCCATGTTTATCTTAAGAGAAGAGAATGAAAATTTGATAAGAGCGCAATGGCCTAGTGCTGACATGAGCCAAATCTGGCCGTTGGGTAATTCAATCTGGCCCGCCTGATGCTGCCACAATCAAACTAAAACCAAATTTTGATGTTTTACCTAAAAAAATAGCTCAAAGAATTTGTTGAGATTGCAATCAAATTCAATTTTGCACAACGCCTATTGTTTCCCACTTTTGCTTTTGTAACACTGTGAATACTGTTTATAAAATCTAACTTTTTACATCACACTTACATGGTCCGCCAGTTTAAGTGGGCAAAATATTTGGCCCCCAATCCAAAAACCTTACCTACCTTTGGCCTAGTGGTTAAAACGTTAGACTTGACTCTGTTGGCATCCCATCTATGGTTCAAATCCCGTACACATCAGTCCATCCGAAATATCGCTAGATATCGGTGCCTGGTTTTAACGAAATTTAGAATTCATAGTTTCTTTGAGAGAAAAAGAAATCTAATAAGGGAACGATGGTTGCCTAGTGGGTAAAGCGTTGGACTTAGCTTAATTGCCATCGCAGGTTAAAAATCTTGGGTTCAAATCTCTTGTTCTCCAACCCCAATCCCACAGAGCTAACAGAAATATTTGAAATAAATAGAAGTAATAGCCTTCTAGAAAAATATTCCATCTTTCACCACTAAAACTTTTGAAGAAATTGATCCCATAATCAAAGAAAAAAACGACTTTTTAAGTTTTCCACTAGGTGTTCAAAAACAAAAAAAATGCAAAACGATCGTTATGTCCACTAATGTTTCTAAAAATTTGGCTTTCACATACGCTTTAATTACTGCATTTGATTTGAATATAATCTTACTTGGCCAAAACTCGATAATCCGTCATAGTTTGACCATGGAATATCGAATATATTTAGAATTGGTCATGTTTTACTAAATACATATAGAAATCATTATATATTTACTGGGTGTATTCAGTGTGCTTACAAGAATGGTTGATACTCCTGTAGTATGTGAACTAAGATGGCGAACATCGCAAGGTAGTATGTGTACCAGGTTAGGGTTAGGCCATAATTTCAGGTATGAATACTATTCACATGGGTAGTCCCTGAACTTTTAATAGAACTGAAATAAGGATAATTGGAATAAAAATATGTCCTAACCGTAACCTGGTACACATACTACGTTCCGGTGTCTGCCATCTTGGTTCACATACTATGGGAGTACCTAATCAACGCTGATATAGGCATTTAAAGATATTGTTTTACTTTCAGTTGGAAGAAGTTGAGAAAGACAACGAAAAAATGAAACAAGAGTTGACAAACCTTCGAAAATCTGTCGCTGACTCAGCAAGTTCTGCGATGACTAAGGATAGTTCAGCATTCAAGGTGAAATAGATGAACATTATGTGCTGTTATGGCCATGTTGGGAGTAGGATTTACTTATTTATCTCGGGGAGGGGAAAGATGGTTTAATCATATGGCGAACCACGCCCTTTCTTCTGGTTACCAGTCCATGTCGGGTATGGGATTAGTAAGCCAGATACTTGAATCATGGTGGAGTAAGTCGTAGCCAAACAGCGGTTATTTTAGCCACCCTACAGTGGTATAGAGTCCAAAAATTCAACCTGCGACCTTCTTCAGGGTGTATAAAGACATGATGGCGAGCATATCACTAATGCTTAGCACGATGCGCCACAGCGCCAAGATAAAAAGACGAGTTATAAATCCAGGGATCGAATTTCACCTAACTGAATTTATTGGGAAGAAAAACTTTGATGAAATATTAGGCATTTATGAATTTAAGATAAAATATATTAATAGTCCTTTTAGCGAATTCATCCATCTTTAAAAAAAATTTTAAATTAAATGGTCTGTTACTAGCAACAACAACGATCACCCCGACAAGATTTAGCGAAAAAATTCATTTTGCCCAACAAGCATTATTTAGCACAGTAGTTCCCAAACTGTGGGTCGCGGACCCGGGTGGGGTTGCCTGACGATTTTCCGGGGTCGCCTTCCGCTTAATGTACAAGCGACATACGACACACAAGTCGCTCGCGAATATCTATAATATTTAATTTTACGAAAATTGGGGGCGCTGGGAAAAAGTTTGGAAACCACTAATTTATCGGAAAACTGGGCAAGCACTCTACCATATGAAATAATAATGGCTGAAAATTTCTCATATTTTCTCTCTTATCAGGAAATGTACAATCAAATGCTGGCAATGCAAGAAGAGTTGGAAGTTCGGAGGTCAGAGGTCATCCAATTGAAATCTGGGTTGGCTTCAATGAAAGACAGTTTGCAAAAATATAAAAAAGAAAATGTGGCGAAAATAACAAAGGTAAGTATTTATTGTTATTCCAGTATCTCCGGAGGGAGTCACAGAGCAGTTGGAGAGGGCCACCATGCCAGGCACATATCTGATTTTACCTTCCTTTTCCTAGGAAAATTCTCGTTCTTCTTAGTTTCATTCCTTGATAAGGTTATTTCACAGAATTTTTTCAACTTTGTTGATCATGAATTGTTTGAACATAATGGTATTCGGAATCTACCAATCAAAAAAATACTATAAATACCACTGAAATGATAAACAGGCGCCATGAGTGCTAAAAGCCTCCGGAAAGGGACCACGAGTTACAGAAAGTTGGGGATCACTGCTGTTGAACCAATAAAAATGAAGATATATTTCATGCATTTGTTACATATTTGTGTTTTGACTTTTTTTACTTATCGATCTTGATTGGTAAGTATATTATTCGGTATTTGTCTGTTAGACACTTTCGTATGTTACTGAATCTGCTCCAAATTTTTGCATGTGCATTTATCATATTTCGGACCAGAAGCCTATTGATTTTGAATGAATTTTGTCGTATATACATCGAGTTATTAATTAATCAGTGATGGGGCACGTGGTGTCGCTATTGAGTCAGAGCGAAGGATACACGCCGCTAGATTGATAAGTCGGCGGTCTCTGATCTCTATCTTGTTTAAATGTTGGGAAATATTTTTCACAGAGCACAATGACCAGTGCAGATCTCCTCGGATCAAGGAACAGGATGGAAGACATTAATGTTGAGAAATTGGACAAGAATGATTTGAAAACTGTTCTTGCTAAAGTCTATGATCATAATAGGTAAGGTCTTAACATATTTATCGGCGCTCCAGAAGTGTGTGTACCAATATGGAGGTAACAAATTTTGTTCGCCTACTTTACATCAAGTTGTATAAAGGGACTGAAACCTATGGGCATGGGTATATTCACTTGGATAAAACAGACAGTCTCCGAACATGAATTGAACTAAAATAAGGAAAATCAGAATAAAATTATGGCCTAACCCTAACCTGGTACACACACTATAGGAGTACCCATTCATATCCATTTTTCATTCATGCTAGAGATATTTGTTATTATTCACTGAAGTTTTTTTTTGGATACACGATCAGTGGCGCAGCAGGGGGTTTTCGAGTCCGACCCGTTCGGTTGGCATTTTAACGAGTGTCGTAATCGTGACTAATGTTTCAGAAGCCGTTCCGCAGGGATTTTGAGGCGTTAAAGATGGTTTTTGATATACTAATATACTCATTAATATGCATTTTTATTGTACTAAATTAAATTGTAACCTATGGCGGATCCCTGTATTTTTTTTAATGGATAAAACGAATTTGCAAAAATACAATAATGGGACAATTTATCTCACATTATTATTTCCGCAGATTGCCGCGATATTTTGGAGTAGTAATGCTTTTATTTTGTCGTCAGATGGCGATTTATGCCACATATTTATCATCGTCAACATTCTGTCTATATGGCAGCTTTCTATGCCCTACAGAGGAAGCCATTCAAATGGCGATTGTGAACATATGTCCATCCAATTCTGCTTACTAAAAAAGCCAAATGAAATACAAAGATGCAATGATTCTGCCCTTGAGGAAATAAAAAGAAATAGTGTGCGTTTGAAAGACTTCAATCACTTAAAATGTGATCCATTTTTACTGCTTGTGACATATACTATGGGAACCGTTGTTTTGTTCGATTAGTGAGGAGTATTTGGCGTTATGCCTCGCATCTCATTCAATTCTCACTGCTTATGACAAAACACTGCTGTATCCACTTTGATTCATGGGAGACAGAGCTTCAAGAATGAAGAGCCGCAGGTTGTCGATCGCTGGTCTAGGCTATTGTACTCTATATGTGATACCTCTTTTTAACCAGTATACATTTTTTAGAATGTTGGAAGCTGAACTCGAAGCGGAGCGTAAGAACCACGATATTGAGATTGAAGAATTGCACCAGAGATTTAATCTTCTGCAAACTGATTCTAATAGAGAATATTTAAGGGTGAGTGTTAACTCAGTATAAAGGTATAATTAGTAAATACCAATAACCATAACCAAACTATAGCTTTCGGGTATAGTTATGCAAAAAACTGGAGTTCAGGTGCTAGCAAATTTGAATTAGTTATTTTTACCTTCATAAAAGTAATGTCACTTTTTCTGTTGAGTCATGGTTAAAGGCCACGTGTTTATTATTAACTGCTTCGATCACAAGAAATTTATTGGTTCTGTTTTATGGTCCACCCCCATCTTGTGTTATTTGGCCGGCCTAATGATTGTCATCCTAAATCCTTTCAAAAATTCCCTTTTCTTGTAAACTAATGTACCAATCGACTAATGGCACGAACTTCAAAATTTGCTGAGACTCGAGACTGTCGTTTTGATCGAAGCCAGAAAGATTGCCGACGATGATGATATCGCAATGTAACACAGTAATGATGACAGCGATGAGATAGCAATAATCATCACGATGACGATATACAATTGAAAGAGCTTGAACTAAATTGAAACTTAGGACCACGCGAACTGCTGACAAACGGCATGAAGATTAAGTGAAATTAATGTACAGTATGAATCTGTACAATCGACGATATTGCTTAATTTATATAAAAGCAAAAAACACTCGCGGCACACAGATTGGAAACATCTGTTCTAGTGAGCATCTTCGGTATTTCAATCTCCTATTCTTTTACAGAATGGCGATAGTTTTGACGGCAATATTCAGTTGGAACTCCAACGATTATCTACAGAGAACTTCGAATTAGAAGCTCAAGTTGAAAGTTTAGAAAAACAGAATCGAAAGTTGAAACGACAACTCAAACTTTATAACAAGAAGTTGAATACAATGGAATGTAAGTTTCTTATTCCACATATTTATATTCCTTCAACTCTGAACAAGGCTCTGCATAAGTACCCACTGCAAAGTAAGTTGCTACCGTCGAAGAAGGATAAGTAGTTAGTATCGTAGAAACCCAATTGACAGCGCAGACTCAGGCCTTGTGGCGGTTCTGCATTCGCTGCTTTCTGGTGTTCAGACAAAGTCATGACGACGTTTGAGCCTTTGTGTTAATTTATTTGAGCATCACCGTCTTGTTACTTATCGATCTTTATCGGTAAGTATGTTGATAGGTATTTGTATGTCTGTGTTAGATGCACGCGATATCTCACGAAAGCGAGGTTTAATCTGCTCCAAATTTTGCATGTGCATTCATCTTAGCTCGGATCAGAAGCCTATTGATTTTGGATGGATTATGTCGTATAATTAGCGAGTTATTAATTAATTAGTGATGGGACACATGGTGTCACTATGGAGTAAGACCACTGTTTTGGGGGATCCCCTAACCTTTGATCGATAAGTCTTCGGTTTCCAACCGAATTCTAGTTTTGGTAGCTTTTGGCACTTCAATGGTAGCCTTGAAAAATAACAAGACATTCTGTAAGTTACAATTCTGGTTATATATGTAAGCATATCTAGATATGTCCTAGCGGTCTCATTGAAATTCATCATTGTAGTATCCGCTAATTCCTAATAGTTATCGCACATTGAAATTTATTACATTGGCATTTTCATTACAGCGGAAATGGGAGGAACTGGTATCAAGCCTTCTGAAAGCAACATGAGTTTGGGAGTTCAAAATGTGAAAGTCAATGGAGATTCAGACACTCATTCTATCGCTGGAAATCCAGCCGTGAAACACAAGGATGCAGAAATATCGGGAATGCTTAAATATAAGAAAGGAGAAGATTCAAAAGCAGTCAAGGCTATTATTCTGGGTAGGTTCTTTTTAATAGGTTGTTTTGCATCTTTAAGTTGCAAAAAACTCCGTACAGTTGACAGTTTCAGTTTTCATTTAAGACCAATTCAGTATGACTGGCAGTGCTTTTAAATCTAACTTTAAAGAGTTTGAGTTAAAAAAATCTATAGAAGGAATAGTAGGTAAACTTAGTCGAAACTTGTTTATTTATTATAACCAGTTTATTTATTATAACCAAAATTATGGCTTTCAGAAACTAAAAACGCATCTTAACCCAAACACAAGAACATGCAACGTAATTACATTGAGTCACTAAATATAGCCAAACCTAATCGGTTCATTGTCTGATACTTGTAACAGCTAGTGACTAATGCTGAGTCCATAATTTGAGAAAGCCTGCTCTAGCCACTACGCTGTCAAGGTAACTAAAGCTTTTTTAACTGAAGTTTTTTTTTCTTTCCTAGATTTGAAGCCACGCAGTGTCGCAGTCAGTCTTCTTCCCGGCCTGCCTGCACATCTGTTGTTCATGTTACTGAGATTTGCAGATCATAGAAACGATGACTCAATGATCAAGTCATTACTCTCTCATATTATAAATGGAATCAAGAAAGTAGAGAAGGTCAGTGGTTGGTTATTGCTTTGTCTTCATGGCTTGCTCGCCGATAGGTTGCGCCACTGTATAGGTCGCACTATTAGTTTTTTGTTAAAAAAGTTTAATTTAGAGTTGACTAGCACATAAGTCGCATTGAAAATCTAGGGCTCTTTTTCTAGCTTTTTTGCATAGATAACTTCCTATTTTTTTTTTTGTAGGGCTTCATATAATCAAATATGTTATACATGCTTGCAATAGCCGAAAACTTTCAATTTTGTTCAGAATTGGTGGCGATTTGCACTCATGTCGAACGGATTGGTCTCACATATATTTACATATTTATACCGGGAGAGAGTGTAGCCGATGAAATGGCTTAACCATATGGCAAACCACGGTTTCTCATCCGGTTACCAGTCCATGCTGGTTATGGGATTAGTCAGCCAGTTGTTTGTTTTCAGAAGCATGCATTGATGGTGGAGAAAGCTGTGGCCAATCAGGGTTACGTGAACCACTCTACGGCGGCGAGGAGCTCAGCAATCCTCTTGCTCATAATATTATTGGGACTGTCTCTACATTGATTATAATATACCTAATCGGAGGGTTCACCTAAAAAAGCAAAACTTGAAAAGGCTGTTTTGAGAAAAAAACATTTTCATATTTTTGATTTCCACCTGTAACAGTGGTTCCTAACCTTTTTGGGTAAGATCCTCCTTTGCCATATTTCTGTATTTTTCCTCCGAAATCAACGAAATTTCTCCATGTGAAAGAATTCCTCACCAGTTAAAAAAACGTTTGCCTGTAGTTTTGTGTTTGGTTTCATAATTGTGACAGAATTTGTTTTTTATTTACAGCAACATGAAGGGGAATTTGAATACATTTCATTCTGGCTGGCAAACACTTGCAGATTCCTTCATAATATGAAACAATACAGTGGAGATAAGGTAACATTTACCTTGATAAAATAATATTGTGCATTTTACTGAGAAAATTTACTCAAAGCAGGATCGTACTCACTCAGAAGTGAAATAGACTCATCTCTAAGTGAAGTTTTGCACACTCACTCGGAAGTAAAGTAGAATCGTCTACGAGCAAAGTTACGGGCATCACTCAGAAGTATAAAAGACTCATCTCTGAGCAAAGTTACTAGCGACCGCTCACTTAGAAGTGAAGGAGACACATCTTTGAGTAGAGCCACACATTCACTCAGAAGTGAAATAGACTCATCTCTGAGCGAAGTTACGCGCACCCACCCAGAAGTAAAAGAAACTCATCTTTGAGCAAAATTACGGGCGGGCATTCACTCAGAAGTAAAGAAGCCTCATCTCTGAGCAGAGTTACTCGCTCCGAAGCTTGTTTCATACGCTCCTCTGCGAGCATTGGAGCATTTTCAATCCGGATTTCGGGGGGATGTCTATCATTTTCACCATAAACAAGTAATTAATGGGACATAGGTAAGTGCTATTAAGGAGTTGTCCTATTATTATTCCATTCCTCAAAGAATTATTTATTCTTTTAGGACAAATATGAATATCTAATCTACCACAAAGGGTGGATTGCTTATAAGACATCTATGTGCAAATGATTCCCACCTTGCTTTGAGGATTTTTTTTCACTTTCCAATGTGCAGAGAATAATATGTACCGGTATGTAAATCTTCCATAGGATATCTAGCTGTAATTTTTATATCAATCTGAGCCTTGAAATGAATGTCTTTGATTTCATTAATGAAAATAGACTATTTTATAGTAGCATGTTCCTAATTACTGTACTTTTCTCTTGATTAACTAACAATTGATTAATTAAAGTCACCACAAATGGTAGATTACTTATCACACTCGTATACATACATTCCACAAAGCTCAGAGTGACCTTGCTTTGAGCAATTCTTTGTACTCTGCCAATGTGCGGGGAGTAATTGTATAGAAACAGTCAGTCAAGCTATCATGTAATGCAGCTGCTTTAGCCGGCACCCTCCTTCAAACAGGGATATGTTTGTATTCAGATGCTTTAAGTCAGGGGTGTGCAACCTTTTTCGCAGGCGGGCCAAATATCAATAACTGGGTAAAATCGCGGGCCGCACCTTCATTTAACATAGGCTTTCTATTAGTTTACAGGCACAAAATAGTTTCTTTTTGTTATTGATCTCATGTCGTCATCAGAGAGGGTTCCTTGCAGAAAACGCATAAATATCTTAAAACTGTAATCCAAATATATTGTCACACCCAATTTAAACGAATTCGGTGAGAAATTTGCTGCTGGATTCTTTTATCCAAATTTGCCTAAATGCAGTGCTAGCAATTTGATATGACGGCCATTTTAGAAAAAAGTATGTAACCAAAAAGTGCCATATTTAAAGCCATGACTTTTTTCAAATTAAAATTTTAGTTGAGATGTTTTTGGTGTAATACGCCAAGATTCATTTCCAAATACTTAAACTGCTTTCCAGTTGCTTAAACTTCAATTGTCTGTTCTTACAAATTCATTAGCGTCTGCTCCGCATTTTTCGTTCAGTTGTTTGCTGCTCGGCAAGCTTCTTTGTGAATCGCGATGTTCGCTTCGCTGTGAAGACGTTGTAACGTAACAGCCATAGATAATAAATTGGACTCGAATATAAGCTTTGCACCGCGAAGGGAACCAGATCAAACTAAATTAAAAACTAATTAAGCTTGCCGCACACCATTCAAAATTGGCATTTCTCCGCGGGCCGCACAATTTGTCCTCGCGGGTTGCATTTGGCCCACGGGCCACACTTTGCACACCCCTGCTTTAAGTAGTTAGCTGCATTTCCCCATGCATAATGCGTGCTTTTGGGGTCAAATTTTTTCTTCGAAATAAGGGTTAAAGAAGTTAGACCAGGGGTTCCCAAACCGCGGGCCAAATTCGGCCCGCATAACGATTTAAAATGGCCCACCGAGCTTAAGTGAAATGGTGTTCAACAGATTTTGTTTCTACCTTATTGCGATCTAGATACCGCCAATTGATATGTCATTATCACAGTTTAAGCACGTGTTTATCGCAACAATTAAATTATAACGGTATCTTAAATATACGTACCGGTATTAGGATTACATTGGGCAGAAATTTAGTTATCAGTCACATAAGAAAGCTTAGCGATGTCAAAAAGCATTTGAAAACTAGACGCTGAAAACGGACTTTGCTGGATAAATGTCATCATTCGTATTTCTGTATTGAAAAGAATCAAACTTCAGCCATTTGTCTTCTTTGCCAACGTACTAATCCACTTCCGAAGGAATACGACATTAAGCGCCATTATGAGTCAAACAAACATGTTTAAAATAATGTCAAATGTAAGTGAATCCACAGACTCTCAGCTAAACTGTCGCATACTTTCGGGCGCTACACTCTTCGAACTCCACGAACATCCTTCGGATTCTAATTTTGGCCCGCGGCCAATGAAGTTTGGGAACCCCTGAGTTAGACTATTGTTATTATTATAATAATTGCCGATTAATTTCAAGTTATATTGACCATATTCAAGTCATTGGTTCCCAAAGTTGATTGACCGTGGGCCAAAATTTGAAGCCAAAGTATATTTGCGAGAGGGGAACGCCCCGCAGGCAAGGACATGTGAGCTCATAAAAAAAAAAAATGCGAGGAAAAATAGAAAAGAACACAACATTTTAAACGAACGCAGTGCACAGAACGAAAGTACTGCGCGGGGATTCTCGGCCAGTTGCGCAGCTTAGAGGGAACGTTGTCTGCAAGGGGCCGATGCCTGTATCTTCACGCATAATTAAGATTCCAGTATAACTGAATTGTTCTGAATATACACGTGCTTAAACTGTGATAATGACATAACAATTGGCAGTATCTAGAACGCGAAAAGCTATAAGGTGGTAAACTATTTAGCTCAAGTTCATCGGGCCATATCAAATCATTACGCGGGCCATAATTGGCCAGTGGTTTGGAAACCCCTGCTTTAAATGTTCGGTCCATAACCTTCAATTTTGATGAGATATTTAACATAACTCATGGATAGCTGACATAAACTTACATTTATAAAATGAAAAACAAATGAGTATAATTCTGGTTTCGGATTTTTTGCATTTACCATAAATAGTAGATTACTTACAAAGTATAAATGGCTTTGATTTAAATTGTCAGTTAGAGCCTTGTTTAGAGTGAATATTTTTGTGCTCTGCCTATGTGCGGAGAATTTAACTAGTAGTGAGTGAACTGTAACTGACCAGAGGTTATGTGAACTACCCTGTGGTGCAGTGGTCGGGAACCTTTGTGACCAAGAAGGTAGATCTTTTCAATTGCCTTTCTGTGCGAGCCATTATTCATCTCTTCATTTCTACTCAAAAGTCAGTTTATACAATGTCTAGTAACCATTAATGTGACTTCTGATGTTGCATGTTGTCGCTGAGGGCCTCTAACGACAGTTCACATGTTGAAATCCACGATACTCATCATTTTTTTTTCTATTAGGCATCTCCGTGGTGCTTTAAATTGTCAATATATTACAAATAAACAGTGACAAACAGATTTTTCTGGGAGCCATATGCCCCCACCAAAAGAGCCATATGGCTCGCGAGCCGTGAAGCGCAGCGTGATGCACCACACCGCTGGGCCGAGATTTGAGCTTGTGTGTTCTAAGTCTGTGATGTCATTTTTTATGAAATTTTAAAACCAGTTAAAATTTCTTAAATATTTCTTTATAGATATTGCCTACTTTGATATGAAATTTTCTCTCAAGATCTCAGATTATTTACGCTTACATTAGTGACGTCGTGGTAACTTTTTCTTTTCTCTGCTCTATATTTATGATAGTGTGCTTTCCATATCACGCCCTGATGAAGTCGTTTTGAATACAAATTACATCGTTTTGCTAACATCGGTTGTGCTTTATTTATCTTCGACATGAATATACCTGGCGGCAATCATGCGCTACTTATCATTGTCTGTAATTGCATAAGTTGAGTGAGTGAGTGAACTTAATTACTTTCGATCCCAGACATTCAATTTTTCTGCTCGTTTTTTCTGGACATTCAACACAAATTGACCTTAAATTCGTCGTATCTAACATCCAGTTGATGGCGTGAAATTTAAACAACTTCGATAATACCATATCACATGTAGGGAAAGTGGAGAGAAGAAATTTACCACAGTATGTGGTATAAGCGATCGTAATCTCTTTTGAAGAGAAAAATGATCCATAAAAATTCTGTCATAATAGTCTGTGACAAAAAAAACGACACCAGACTGGAAAACTAACCCATAAACGCACAGCGCAGTATTATCACACCATATTCATAGGTTATTTCAATTTTCAGTTAATGGGTTGTTCAAAAAAATTGAAATTACCGTTTATTGTTAAGAATTAATGCTGTGAGTATTAATCTACCCGAAACGAACATGACCTGGTTCCAACAACATAAACTTATTCATACATATTAGTGTTTAACTGACCAACAGAGAATCAATTTTTCAGCCTGTCTTATTGAAGGGTCATATTGAAAAATCCTATTTTTCAGTGCTAATAATAGGCTTCGTTTTATTTGCCGGGTTAACTTATTCGCTTGGAAATACAGTAAGTCAATGTGTCTCTATCGAAGCCATGTTTAACTTTCATTGTTCTTCCTGGTCAAAATGAGACAGATAGAAATTCTTGCCTGACGGTCGCTGGCTTGTTGAAATCCGTTCATGATCAGCATTACTAAAGGAAGAGACAATTTCATCAAATATCATTTGTGCATATCAGGCTTTCGTTAGTATTAAACTCTGCACATGTGCAGTGTATATATCAGGGGTAGATCAGGCTAACTTGTGCCTGCTACAATTACGGCTATAGTTTTTATGAATATAAATTTCCGTTCAAAATAACATAATGACGCCGATTGTTGCATTGCAGTTATTAATATTGTTATTATATATAAACAATAGCTTAGCTGTTGGACTAGCTTTTGTAAATAAACTGTTTTATTCATAGTTTTTGATTTTGAGTTTTGAGCCCAGTAACCAAGTCTATTGTTTGTAACCGGCTCATTCAGAAAAGTAACTGCCCACCCCTGGTCTGTTATCAATTTATCTGTTATACGCGATTGTTTGGTCTGTTGCTGAAGAAATATTTTCTCGGGTCCCCATCAAGGTTGTTTTGTAGTTCCTATTCCATTGCTAAAAAACATCCTTGAATTTATTGGAATCAATATGTGAATTCAAATCACCACAAACGGTAGCTTACTTACAAACTATATAATTTTGTTATGACATTGGATTTTAGAGCCTTGTTCAGAGTGATCTTTTTGTGCTCTGCCAATTTGCAGAGGATTTTTAATTACGTTAATGTTGGTTATATGTTACACTGCGTTCTCTGATAGTTGGAAGCCAGTCTAGTGAAATTTGTGAGTTGTAGTAGCTTGCAGGACTGTTAAAATCAAACAAAATGGCCTCGCGGACAGGCAATAAAATATTTAGTCAAAATTTGGGATTCAGAAGGATAAAGTTAAAATAGGAAAAACATTTGCAAGGTCACATAAGTAGCGTTGCGACGTACTCAAATAATACAATCTGAGCTTCAAAAGTTACACGTTTCCATGCCTACAAATTTTTGCTGCTTTACCGAAGCATACAACATGACCAATCCATTCTTCTGTAGGCTTTTCTTGTTATAAAAATACAACTATATTGCAATTTCCCGGTAATATGGTATGAGGAGGTCTATCATGCGACACTGCTTGAAATAAAGTCTTTGTTCATATTTAAATAAAATTTCAAGTTTTCTTGCTTGTTACTCGCAAACTCTGTCAGATATTTCAAGTTTAATACAGTATTTACAATATTTGTTCGATTCAAATCAAATGTGAAACGCAATTTGCGTTCAACAGTAGCATGAATTTCGTAACAAGTACTAATCTTATTTGTTGTTGGCTTTCTTATCGAAATGGACGCCAATGCTCATGAGAGTTTGAGAACCGCTGCACTAGACCCACCGGCCACCATTACCATTTTTTAACATATTGGTAATATCTGATGGTACTTCTGGTTGTATGACTGTGCTTGCCATTTATTTATAGAAATGTCGCATTTATATTTTACCGTAAATGGTAGTTTAGGTAAATACTATATATACATACACTTTGACATTTTTAGGTACAACGATTTAGCAAAATTCTATAGGTCTTATTTTTGTGTCCTGGAAATGGGGATTTTTGATCAACTTTGTGCTTGGTTTGCATTACAATCTGAGTTCTGTTTTGAATTAGTCATGCTTTGCGCTTAGATTTTCTTATCTAGTATTGAAAGGCTTTTTGTTCTGTTAAAACTTTTTCTACGCACCGCTGGTACAATTCCGCAAAAGAGGAAAAGTTCTGCGACGCCCTAAAAGAATTTAAACGACGCACTTGACTCTGAGAACCACTGGTTTATACAATATAGGCGATTGAACTATTACACAGGGGTACTTATTTCGGGGCTCCCGAAGTATGCGAACCAAGATGGCGGACATCGGAATGTAATATGTGTACTAGGTTAGGGTTAGGCCATAATTTTAGGTATAAATACTACGGGAGGCTCTTGGATAGTCTTCGAACTGATAATAGGACTAAAATAAGGAAAATTGGCAAAAAATTATCGCCTAACCCTAACCAGTTACCCATGTTACGTTCCGATGTCCGCCATCTTGGTTCGCATACTTCGGGAGCACCATTATTTCATTGAGTTCTGCTTCACCAAACAGGTTTAAAATTACTGCAATACAAACGCATCACTAAACTTAAATTTGTTGCATCAGGTTTTACAATATGACTCTGTCACCCTAGTTATGACTCTACAACAATGCTTGTAAACCTTTTTTGAAGTGGTACACCCTTTTATACTTCACTCAAAATCTGGTACACCCCACCCATCCTACATTAATCGACCAAAAACACGATATTTAGAAAATATACATGTTAATACCGACACAATATTTCGTTATTTGTCTAATGAGAACGTTGTACAAAGTGAGGTAATAACCTCAATTCAAGCACCCTCTAATATCATTGTGAATAAATCCTCAATTGCATTCCCGTTCATTATTTTTATTGAGAGCAGAAAACCCTTGTTCGGAAAGCTATATTGTAGGAATTCTGACGAGAATGAAAACATCTTGTGTGCACTACTTCATAATTAAAAATAAAAGACAAAATGCAAATCTTTTTTTTACATCATTTCAGGAATTTTTGAAGGACAGTACTCCTGCTCAACAAGGACATTGCTTGAGGAACTTTGACCTATCAGAATATCGACAAGTTATCAGTGATATGGCCATATCTCTTTATCAGAAGTTGGTGCTGCTTATCATGCATGAGATAAAACCTATGATTGGTAAGTTATTCCGTAATGCTCGATTCTATATTATGATTTATGATGATTTCTATTCTCAGCAGTTCATTTCATTTTACTGGTCGCCTGTAACTTCATCCATTTCTGAGTGCGTGCCCACAACTTTGTTCTGAGATGAGTCTTCTTTATTTCTGAGTGAGTACCCGTAACTTCACTCAGAGATGAGTCTTCTTCATTTCTGAGTGAGTGTCTGTAACTTCACTCAAAAGTGAGTCTCCTTTACTACTGAGTGTGTGTCTGTAACTTCACTCACAGATAAGTCCCCTTTACTTCCGAGTCAGTACTCGTAACTTCACTCAGATATGAGTCTCCTTCATTTCTGAACCAGTGGGCTTGCTTCCAGACAATTTTCCTTAATAATAAGTATAAAGTATATGTAGGGCAACGTTTCCTAAAGCGGACCTTCTGGCCCACTTAGGGTGCCACAGCGAAGCTTTTTGGAGGCTCCGGCCCAGTAACGGAGTCTATAACCTGTAACTGGCCCACTCAGGAAAGTATTTGCCCACCCATGGCCTATACCAGGGCGGTCCAAACCCAGGCCCGCAGGCCACATGCGGCCCGCCGCTCCATTATCTGTGGCCGGCGTCACATTCGGAGAGTAATCAAAAAATCGCATTAGGTGTTGTTTCGGCATAAAATTAATCGAAAAAATCTTTTGACATATTGTCATCACTAATGTCACTGAGTTAAATAGTTTTATGGCTAGCTGGGTAAACTAGCAAAGTTGAATGATGTGCTTGGCAGTTTAAATTGTTTTCTAACTTTTTGGTCAGGAATATATGCTAACAATATAGGCATCATAGAAAACTAAAAATTGAATGCGGATTCTATTAGCCTAGAATGGCTATGCCTGATGACTATGTGATTGCACAATAAAAGTGTTTGTTTTGTATTGCAATGTTTACCTATGCTTGACACTAGGCTTGCACGTAATTTACGGATTTACGGAATTACGGAATTATTGCGAGTTACGGAAGCGAAGTTACGAATTACGTAAAGTCGTAAACGAGCTCTCTTCAGAGCAGTCAATTCCGTCGATTGTAAAAAATTAAAGTTAAGTAAAAGAAGTTAGAGTTCCGGTTTTTCGCAGCCGTTTTTCTCTCTCTTGTTAGGCAGATGGGGAAGGCATAACGCGTCATTTACTGCCCTATTATCAACTTATCTAGGATGGCCAATGTACATATTAACCGTAGATAAGGAATAGAATTGTGATGAGACCGATGGACGTCAACACACCTGGTTTCAACTTCTTCGGGTGAAATGATTAAAGAATGTAAGAGATCGACTTATAAAACATGGTCTATTTGTAAATGCCGTGATAATTAATGTCGCGCTTATCAAACAGCAATATAAAGACGGAAGAGAAATTGCGTAAAGAACCAACGCAACTTAGTCTTTTCGGCATCGGTAAAGCGATTGAGACGGCAGAGAAACAACAATACGACGGGATCTCCCGTGTTTATTTTGCGCGAGATCCATTTTCTATTACAAAATCTTGATGTTCTGTTACTGATTTTATCGTTATATATCTGTCACAATGCCTCGCAATATGTCGGCCAAATATGATTGCCTGTCTTTACCAAATGCGGCAACTTATTTTGATTTGTCATCGACTCGAATACCACCGGCACTCGACCAAACTTGTGTCAATCTTGGCAAATAGGATTGTCGACTTGAGTTAGAAAAATAAATTTATATTTTCATGAGTTCAAAATAAATGTCACAAAATGCATTGTTTTGCGATATAACTTTGTATTTTCGGAGAAGGCATGTCATATAAGTACGGTATTTTAAATAATGCGCAAATAACTAATATTTAATCTAAATTTATCGCAAATAATGTTATAACTTTTAGGCCGCGAAATGATTTAATGTAAAATGAAGCATGAAATTCGGAATATCGTCAATAAGTCGGCATCAATAATTATTATAAAATGCTAACAAGTAGTAAAGTCGGATATTGTAAAAAACGGTGAAATAACAAGTCTTCGTCGCGAGGCAAGCGAAAGTATAATCAAACGAGAGAATACGCTTGTAGTTGATTAATAAATTAGCAACCCGGAATTTTTATCTAATACGAAAGTCGTATTAATACGTTAATACGATTTCAAAAAACTGAACTATCGTTTCTTAAATATATTACCAGTGTTGGTAATGATAAAATTGATCGCATAAAATTTGGTGATTAAGTGGATAAAAAAAAATCAAAGCTAATACAAAAGATAAAAATCAGAATAAAATTATTTTGAATTCACTCCTTGATATTTGTCTTTAACATCTGTCGCCGGCGTGTAGTACTGCCGGGAATATGAAAACCAAACTTCGATGTCCCATTCGGAATAGAAGTGGATTAAATTGGTTGTTATGATAGGTTTAAATGTGTGAAAAAAATATCGCAATTACGGGGTCATTACGTAATCGATTTGGCCGTAATTACGGAATTGATTTTTGTCAATTACGTGCAAGCCTACTTGACACTATTGTGTCTATTGTTCAACAGGGATAATTTTACGTTTTAATGAGAGAATAGAGATTGACAACCTTGATATATAACAAAATATCCATTTTTATTGTATCCACATGGATACTTATATTCTGTGTGCAGAATACATGCAACATAGGTTTAGGCTGTTGATGGGTGCCAGATGCTTCCAGTCACTTCTTTGCTCCTGTTTTTTCTATTGGCCTTAGCTGCTGCCTTGGTTTCTTTCACATTCCCGGCCTTTTTGGTAGTTTCCTTGATGACCCCAACAGCAACAGTCTGTCGATGTCGCTGACATCAGTAGACCCAATGCATATACATTAGGACATTTCATTTTGAAATTCCCCCATTTTCTTATCAAGCGATTTATAAAAATAATAATAATAAACATAAAATCTCAATAACAAAATATTTTTCATGAAATATTTCCTATTTTAGTTCCAGCAATGTTGGAGCACGATACAATCCAAGGATTGTCTTCCTCTGTCAAACCTTCTGGAATGAGAGGTCGGAGTTCAAGCAGAAGCACTGAACCGGAAAATATTTTTACTGTTGAATCTATAATCAAACAGGTAAAGTTGTTTTTTGAATTCAGAATTTAATATTTTCAGAAGCGCATTTTACTTTTATATGTGATATATTTTATGCCATTTAATCCCCATCTTGCCTTTACAGTTGACAACACCATGCCTGCTATTGCAACGCTGATTCCATTTGGCAGATTTGCAGGTTGTCCAGCTCAAGACCCCCCCATCATTGTGCGACAGTGGTGAGGCAGGTTGTCACCACTGCATGTCTGTTTGCTTTCCATGGGTTCAAAGTAGCGGTATGTGTTCGATCAAATAAGTCAGGGTTGGGCCAATTAATTACGGCCTGCGAGCCAGACCCAGCCCAAAGCGTATATATAATATAAACGAGGCAACGCTAAGACAATGGACGCCATCTTGTGCCTATTGTTCTCGGCAGTTTAACACGGCGCCTTATGAGAAGTTCCAACACAATTATTAAAACATACCTATTATTTTCACTAATATTTTAGGTAGAAAAATTTTGAAGGTCGCGTTTTGAAGTAGAATCTTAGCCGTACATGCTTTTCATGTTGGCCAAATTACATTTATAGTACATTAAATTGTCTTTGAAGACAAGTATACCGGTTCCGAGTTGCTTCCGAAATAAATTGGCCATTCTAAACGTCATAATAAACCATTTGACAATGGTGTTCCTTATGACGTCACAGATGAAAAGTTGTATTTATTCGTTGAAATTACCGGCCGACCCAACTTTGCTTCAATGGCCGTTTTTATTTTCTGGTTAACATATTTCGTCTGTCAAGCTCCATAATGCCCTACTGCTGAGCTCCAAGCTGCGCTAGAAGAACAAATGACATTGTAGGATTGTTGCGGTGACATTTTATAGCCTCAAATTGGCGTATCACTATAAAATTTTATGGATATAACTTTCAGTTAAAATTATGGATCAAAATAACACCAAAATTGTTACAATGTGCTTATTATTATATAAACTTCAGCCTAGCTGTTGTAAACTTTTTGACGAAAACTTATGTGTTGTTTCCTTCGGAAGGAGCAACCTTCTGTAAGCCTCGTCTTTCAACCAGTTGGTTGGCATAAAACAGTTGAGCATCCGACGCACAGCACCACTGTTTGAGCGTGACTGAATACCGTCGTAATCTTATAGCAACCTGGGCACTTTATGAAATGAAATATGAGTTTGGTGATTGAACCAATCTTTTCTTCTTGTGACATCTTTTTTCCTTCTCGGGGGAGGGATGGAGGTAAATCTTTTGCCAACGGCATTGTTACTCTTCAGCATTGTAGGAGAAAAACATTTTGTTTTTATTCATAGTTTTTCATATCGAGTTTTGAGCCTACGGCCCAGTAACCAAGTCTATTCTCTGTAACTGTTGGCCCACTCAGAAAAGTAATTGTCTACCTCTGATCTAAGCGGATAATAACAACCAAATTATTTTTATATACAGTTAACAGCCTACCATATCACCATGAACCAACATAGAATGGACCAGGTGCTGGTACAACAAGTTTTCAAACAGGTGATGTACGGTATCACAGCTCACACCATCAACAACCAACTTCTAAGAAAGGAACTCTGCAATTGGTCTAAAGCAATGCAAATAAGGTAATGTATTAAGTTCATAAGATAAGTGGGTGCTCCCGAAGTATGCGAACCAAGATGGCGGACAACGGAACGTAACATGGGTAACAGGTTAGGGTTAGGCGATAATTTTTTTCTAATTTTCCCTATTTTAGTCTTATTATCAGTTCGAAGGCTAGCCAAGAGCCTCTCGCAGTATTTATACCTAAAATTATGGCCTAACCCTAACCTAGTTCACATATTACATTCCGATGTCCGCCATCTTGGTTCGCATACTTCGGGAGCCCCGATAAGTGCAATCTTGGTAAATTTAATCAGTTGCCAGTTGAATATGAATGAAATAAAAGTTATCTTATCCAACCATAATATGCGCGTAAGTGTAAGGTTCTATTCGAAAAGAAAATTTTTTACGCAGTCATTTATTTTGCCACAGATCTTACTCTATATATGTTACAATAACCATTTACCAGAAACTTTATAGCTATCCTAACTCGGAATATACCATGAATAATAAATATGCTTACCCTTACAATTTGCCTAAAGTTTATTATCCAACCTAACCCATGTGACCTATGCTCTTAAATGTACACATTAATTCACACCATCCACTGTAAACATGGCTCTTTTACTGTCAAGACTAATCATGTAAGATGATACTATTTTGGAGTCTAGGATTTTCTATTTCGGAACTGCTTACTCAATTTCTTACACCCTGAGGTGGTGGGCATGGGGTCATAAAATTATAATGAATTGGACTTCTGCTGGACTAACTATTGATCCTAGGTCCATGCTTTTGCATCAGTGGATCTTTATAAATATAATGCAAAAATACTGAGTTGTCCCGTGTTAAATTACACGAATTACAATAAAGTTGATAACGTGGCGTTCGATTGTTTTTTTAATGTAATACCACATCATCTAATTTTTCAAATTTCAAATACAATGTGTCTTAATTAGAATGTTGTTTGTAGTGTTTACAATTATGCCTAAAAATCTCTGAGTGACAAAAGTATCTGAGCAGTTGCTAAAATTTCAACTGTTACGTCACTTTATGCATCTTGCTGATTAGCCAATGTTACGGAAGTAAACATGGAAGAGGATTCTCGGACTCCTCGCAGCCATAGGGTGGTTCACGTAATCAATGGTCAGTTACGGCTTCCTTCACCATCAAGTCCATGCTTCCAAAAACGAATAACTAACTAATCCCATATCCATGGAATGGTAACCGAACGAGAGGCCGTGGTTCCCCATATGATTAAGCCGTCTTATCGCCTTTCCTCTCCCCCGAGATAAATATGTAAATCCTATCCCAAGTCAATGCTCAAGAAAACATCCATTATGTATCATTACTTTTCTTGTTTCCAGATACAATGTCTCTCAATTAGAAGACTGGATACGAAAGAGTGGTTTGAACGAGGCTGGATTGAGAGACATGTTGGAACCCCTTGTGCAGGCTTCACAGTTATTACAAGTCAAAAAACAATCTGAACAAGATGCGTTGGAGATTTGTGAGATGTGTTCAAGGCTAACTCCTGCTCAGGTATGTTGTGTGTTTTGTGTATTTATGTGGTCACTAAAATAGTTGACACCGACCGTTATATTAAGTGTCCGGGCCAGACATGGGCAAAGTACGGCCTGCTAGGTAATCCGCCTGATGCTGCCACAACCAAACTGAAACTAAATTTTGATGTTTCAGTTAAAATTGGCTCAAAGAATTTGTTGAGATTGCGGTTCAATTTATTTTTGGCTCAAAGTTCATTGTTTCCCACTGTTGCTTTTGTAACACTGTAAACATTGTTCATGAAATGTAACTCTTTAGGTCATACTTAAATGGCCCGCCAATCCAGGTGGGCAAAATTTTTGGCCTCCGATCTAAAAACGTGCCCACCCCTGGTCTAGACCAAGCTTTTCAATGGAGCGTAATCTCAATATAACAATCTATAGGCTGAATGAACCGCTGAGTGATAGTTTAATTGTCTTTCGTTATCTGAATTGCATTGACTATAAATATATATAAAAGCAAATTCAATACTGGCAAAATAAAATGATCTTTATAAAGTGTAGCAAGCAAACCTAACAGGTATTCAATTATATTTAAATAAAATACATGTAACAACATAGACTGTTGAATGTCAATGTAAACTTGAGGAACGCTGTTGAAAACCACTGGTCTAGAGTTTTTGCGAGATGACTCAAGAAAATAGGTTTGAAAAATGCTTACTCTAGTTCAGTGGTCTCCTAGTTTTTAGTGTGTGTTTGCAATCTTTTTGATAGTTAATGTGATGAAGATCCTAGTCTCACCTTTCCAAATTTTCTACAGACCTTATGGACTATGAACCTGCTTCATTCAACCTGACGGAAGGTTTTTAAAAAATTATCTCATATGAATGTGTAAATACCATATGCCAGAATATGATAAACCCCACCCTATCAGCTTTCCACTCCAGCGAGACAAACAAAAAACTCCTTATTTTTAGATCGTAAAATTGTTAAATATGATTACACCTACCAATGACTATGAAGAAAGAGTTCCAGTCAAATTTATAAAGACAGTACAAGGCAAACTCAAGCAACAACGTCCTGATATGTTCGGAGGACAACAGACTTTACTAATGGATAACGGTTTCATGTTTGGAGTCACATTTCCTTACGCTCCTTCCACTATTTCATTAGACAGAATCACAATTCCTGAGTCTCTCAATTTAGGTTACTTAAAGCTGGTTTAAAAAGTGACCGAAAAATTTTGGAATTTGTGTTTCGTAATTTATTGAAAAATATAGTTTTGGAACTGTTGTGGAGAGAGTGATATAAATCTTGATGTTGAAAAATGCTCATTTTAAACTTGTTTTGAATTTATGATAACTTGCTACTCTGTCTTTCAGTACTTTTCTTGTTTTAAATGATGTCTTGGGACCTTACTTTGAGCAATCTTGTAACTCTTCTATCAATACAGTTGAGGTTCAGGACCTCTCCTTGAGTGACCTTGAAACTCTCCTATCAGTAGTCTTTATACATTTCAGGTTGAGAGTCAAGACCTTACTTTAAGCTAACTTGCAAATTTTCCATCAGTACTGTACTCCCATCAATTTTAATTGAGGGCTGGTAACCTTACTCACTACTCTTTCCACTCGAGGTCAGAGTCGTGCTATGAACAATATCTATATCTGCCCAAACATATCTTTCCTATGAATAATAAAGCTAGGTTTCAAATACTTGAATGTGATGTAGATATGCTGAGAACTATGTCATTTTTAGTATGTGTTATCAGATAAAAAAGTGATTTTTGTTTGTGTTGTGAGATAGAAAACAGGTATGATAACCTATTTATTTTTCAATTTTTTTTCTCGATATCTGTTAATACTAAGCTCTTAGTTAAAGTCTTATTGCAATTGCTAATCCATTTTCTCAAATTCTCTGTAATAAATTTCACTAATTTTCTAGTAAATTCACTAAAGTTTTTTTGCCTGATTACATTTTCTATCGCAAGAAGAAATTTATCTTACATGCTCTGGTTACTCAGAGTGAAATATCAGTTAGTTACTGCTTTTGATTAGTAATCTAATCTTATTATTGTCGAAATGGACTTAGTGTATTCACGAGCCATTCATCAAAACATTGCTATCTTAAGCAATTTATTGATGTAGCAATCAATTTTTCTTCTAAATTGACACCAACTTCACTGAAATTTCATTGCCTGATTCATAATTTTGTCTAACGTACTCTAGTTTCAAGCAGTAGATTTCTGCATTTTAGTAGTTATTCAATACTATTATTGTTGAAAATAGACTTTGTGTATTCAGTCCATGAATCAAATAGTGATTTGTTGGATTGATATATCATTCTGTTGTATGATAGACAATTGAACTCAACAATGTTCTTTTTTAGAATATTTTCCTACTGAATAAACACTCATTGACCTGATTTTCCATTTTTTTTTCAAAATTCCGCTGTTAAAATGTGACTAAAATCATAAAAAAAATGCACTAGCGTTAATTTTTCTATGAAACTAATTTTTCTATGTTCCTTTGCAGTGTGATTTTTTTTGTTAGTTTCCATGGTGATTTTGTCATAAATTTGAAAAAAAAATTTGAAGTGTTGAAATAATACGCTGCTGTAGTCTGTTTTATATTTTTCGAATTATTTAATTTTTTTTCTTGTAAAAAAAGCTGGTGTTCTATATCCCATATTGCAGTAGATACCATGTTGCTGCTACCAGGTTTATCCATTGTAAGTAACCCTAAAATATTCTCTCAGTATGGACCGCTGAGAAATAGAATGTGATTATTGGACATCGTCTGACAATTCGACATTTGGCAATCCAAGCGATCTGGACGATTTACTGTTCAGATATTTCCATTCCATTTAATTCCCATCCGTTAAATTCATAATTTTATCTTCAAGGAGTATCAAACTACACCCCCGACTCTAATAAAAACATGCCAGACTCTGATTCAAGTTACTTGTGTGACACTCGGGTTAATTATTCCCAGATAATTGACGAAAGCTATGTCCGCCATGTAAAGCATAGGCTATTTCTTAATCAGCTTCGCTTTCCCTATAAAGTCACATTCAGTAAATTTATAATTTCGTCTTCAGGAGTTCGAAACTCTGTCTCAAACTCCAATGAAAATATAGGCCAACTCTGACTTTGCAGCCCTGATTCATATTACTGTACTGTTGAACCCTGGTTTGCTATTCGCTAATTGGACGAAAGCTGTGGGCCGCCATATAAGGAATAAGCCTTCTTGTCAGTTTTCCTCTCCCTATTAAGTCACATTCATTAAATTCAGAATTTCGACCTTAAGGAGTTTGAAATTATGTTTCGACCCCATGCAGAACTCCCAATTTGCAGCCCTGATTCAAGTTACTGCATCTGGAACACTCGCTGGTAAGCTGATCCCATAACCGACCTGATAATTGAACTAAAGCTGTGCTCTGTCCTATCAGCTTTTCTCCTAAAGTCACATTCGTTAAATTTGTTAAAAAATCAAACCAGCAACCAGTTTTATAAGCTTTCCGCTCCCTATAAAGTCACATTCATTACTTAAAAATTAATACGTGGTAATCGTAATCACAAACTAAATCTTCTTACTTTATTTATCTTTTCTTTGTTGTGCAATATTGTGTCATAATGCTTCATTTGTTTTTTCTTTGTACTTGTTTGTGTTGCAGTGATAATTATTTCAGATACTGGTGTTCTTTGATCTAGACGTTCTGGGTTCGCAACCACGATGAAATAGCTTATTTTGATATTGTTAGTTAGTTTTTGTTTGCGATATTAGTAAGTTTCTTATTAGTACAATGCTTGTATCGATCACTAAATACTGACATTTCTGGCGCAACGATATATATTTTAATATCTACATACCTTTGGGTTGGGTTGTGCGAGACTAATTCCCTATCCTTCAATTATGCCAGTGGGTCCCTATGCGTATAATGCATAAACAATAAGCATGACTATTCTATCTAATTCAAGAGTCGTGCTGCCTGCAGAAATACATTTATATTAGTGTGCAGCAGGACTCTTGACTTGGATAGAATATATACCGTATTTGATCGTTTTGTAGCCCGGGCCCATATTTTTTTTCAACCAACTCACTAACCGGGCCCTTATTCAAGCACGGGCGCTTGTTATTTTCGATCGTTACAATAATTAATATTGTTATTTCCAGTTCTCAAGTATGATTTTAACGAGAATAACGAAAATTTTGACTTTCTCTACGCACCGCAGGTACAAATCCGCAAAAGAAGAAAAGTTTTGCGATGCCCTATCAATATTGAAACGACGCACTTGGGCGTCGCCTGGCCCAGTTTGAGAACCACGGTGTTATTTAATCAATACTATCTGTTATGTACTTGGACGCATAAGACGTGAGTGCTTAAAATGCTTAAAATTCAACAGCGTTGGGACAAAAGCGCTTCTTATTTCCTATTGTTCTCTACCACTGAAAAATCAGCTTTTACAACGGGCGGTATTCAAGCACCGGCCCTTAATCACAATCGGGTGATAAAACGAGCTTATACAGTATATAGTTTTTTTGCGAAACAGTGGTAAACTCTTCTGTTAGCAGTTTTTCTACTTACTAAAAATCTCTACGCACTAAAAAACATTTGCGGACAATTTTGATATCATTTTGAAATAGTCCATTTGTTTCTTTGCTTCCTATCTATTCCAAGGAAAAACTCGAAACGCATCGAAATCTCAATACATAAATTTTCATATAGCTCTCAATGCAGCTCCCTCGCAACCCTCCCTATCAGTACACTTTGGATATGTAGGATGCGAGCTTGGACCCTTGCTTTGTGCAAACTTGCAACTGTTATATTAGCACACTATCAAATTTTAGTGAGGGCTCGGGACTTTGCTTTGAGCAAACTCTCAACTCTTCTTCCAGTATTCTTTCCACTTTAAGTTGCGAGCTTGAGACCTTGCTATGACCCAACCTGCGACTCTAATATCAAGACTTGGTACCTTGCTTCGAGTAAACATTTAGTTCTATGAATCCTTTCCCCACACATTCATTGAGAGCACACGGTCTTTCTTTTTGCAAATATGCGTAAAAAAAATAATCCCAAATCGTATTTTTTAACAACATTCACACTGTTATGGTGGAAAGTAACAAATTAACAGATTTTTGCACTTCAAATAAATATATAATTTACAGACATTTATTATTCACTGTTCAGTTCATTTCTGTGCTCTATATATGGTACTCTTATTATGATTTTCAGTTTAAACATGGGTCTGGACAAGTAGATAATGATACATGAAGTTTGGAAAAAACAGAATCTTTCCAGTTTGTTATGTCACAAACCCCAGACGATTTTTGACCTGACGTGACCCTAGAATCCATTGTGAGGTGGTAATACAGACCTAAAGCCCAATTTATTTCTTCATATATATAAAAACGTATATATTATTCTGTACTTATGAAATATTATATAGTTTAATTGATAGTATAATACTAACATACCTTATATGAATGAGTTTGAATTTTTATAAAGTCTTAAAAAAGCGGAATTAATGTTATTATTGTTGTAGCTCTTTGGTAACTTGTATAATTTATATCTGATAGAGTTTCGTTATTTATGCCACCAAATTTGACATTTTTTGCATATTTACTTAATACTCACCCGAGATAACCACAATATAGTTTATTTCTTTGGATCAAATGTACGTTCATCCATGCGTATCAGGTTCAAAGGTTATTTCCATGCCAATATCTCAGTCCAAATGTACGTTTATCCATGCGTGTTGGGTTTAAAGGTCATTTTCATACCAATAATCTCTTTTCATGAGTTACAATGCAGACGCTGTCTATACTCTTTATTACTTAAATGTTTTTCTGGCAGAATATTTTGTGTTTATAGTGTATAATTGTGATTCTGTCAATTGTTGTAAATTTTCACTTCAGATTTTCTCTTGTCCATTTTCAAATGATATTATAATGACAAAAGGTTGATGATAAGTGTTTGTTTGTTTCATTCGGGTAGTTTTTGAAAATACTACTCTAGCTGGAGGGAAAACATGCCGAAGGCAGACTCAAAATCCATGCCACTGGGTTTTTATAACAGGACTCCCACATTTTTTAGGCTCGCGACCCCGCGATGTATTGAAACTTTGCGCAATCACTGTTAAGTTGGCATTGTTATGCAAGTTCTTCTCTGATCCTATATATTCTCTAGAAATCGTGAGATTTATGTTTCACTAATTTAAATAATTGTGTCGCGAATCAAGAGTCTATAATAATACTTTGTGTAAAAATTGTGCACGCTTTGCGACCCCTAAAATTTGTTGCGCGCCTCCCTGCGAATCCATTACCCTAGGTCTCTATATTAAGTTTGTTTAGACTCCATAATCAGCATAAAGGGCGAATAAAATAATTGATAAAAACAAAATAAATAAAACTGATTGTTGATAAACATTCCCATTTATTAGAAGCCGCGACTATATTTTTGTTCCGTAAAAGCTATTTTATGTGGTGTTGTATTTGAGCTAGTATTTTTAAATTATTGCTTCGATTGTGGGCGTGCCCATACTCTAAAACAGGGGTCGAAAAACTACGGCCCGCGGGCCAATATAATCCGGCCCGCGACTCTTCACTAAATTATATTAACAAAACAATTGTATTGACGATTATATTCTTTACGTAACAGAGTTTGTTTTAGACACTAAATTATATTATAACCTAACAAGTATATAATTCATAATCGCTCGTTTAATGAGCCTATAAATTGATTATAATTAGACAAATGGTAACAGAACGTGAAAAAGTTGATGATGAGTGCAAATGGTTTAATGGCGCAGAAAATATTCAAATGTCTTCGCGCGCTGCTTGAAATTTAACTGAAATCTGTGTGAAAAAATGTGATTCATTGGCCATTCCCTCGGTTTTTAACTTTCCAAAAATATGTGCGGCCCGCCAATGTCTTGCAACCTTCAACTTGGCCCGCGAACGACAAAAGTTTGCCGACCCCTGCTCTAAAAGATTTTCATATTTATCACGGGAGGAAAGCCTATAACGCGACTTGATCATACGACTAACGGCGGCCTATTGTCATGTTTAACAGTTATTTGTCTCGGGCGATTCGGTTATGATGCACTTTAAAAATATATTTTTCATCGCATTGCAAAAAATGTAATGATATTTCAATAATATAAAAGTCCGAACAATCCTACGAAGAGCTACGTACGTACGAAGAGCTACCTACGTATTCAGTAACTATTAAATCTGGAAAGACAAGAAGCTCCCTCGCAGAGAGTGTAGATTCCTCATTTTGTTGCAAATCAAAGTTTAGGTGGTAGGTATGTGACAAACCCGAGTAACGCTATTTTCTCTTTTGGATAATATTGCGAGCGCGCGATATGAAGTGTCACTAAACGTCGCGTGTAAACGTTCTATTTCAAAATAATTGAATGAAGATATGGCGACTCCACACCTACCATGTTTTCTTCCCGTAAAAGATGTTTGGATTTATTAATGTGGAGTTATATTAAAGTTTCCAGTATTTCGAAGTTATTGCTTTGACTAAAAACACATCGAGACGATCTAAGGTAAACACTACGTTGTCTCCTGTGTAGTGACTGACGAATTCGTGATTATGGCTAATGTATATCGGCGCTTGGCATCGGGCAAATGGCTGGGAATCGCACCTCTGATTAAACTAAACGGGCTGACATGTTCAAATTCCGTAAGGCGTATAGGTAAATTATGTGCGGAAGACTGGAATGAACGCGTGTAGGTGTATTCAACATTTACCATGAAGCGCAACCCCAAACATTCGAGACGCTAGAGAAACAATTGTATTGTCTAATTGTATTGTCTGAATTGTATAAACCAATGTGTATAAAAGCAAACTCGATACTCGGAAAACAGGTAGATCTTTAGTGAGTAGAAAGTTTTAAGGGTCCAAATTAAGGGGGTGGTATTAGCGTTAGAACTTATTCGTAAACAACCTAAAATCGTTAGGTGTCGGAATTTAAAGTTTGGTGCCACACCTTGAAATTAGAGGAACTGTAGCAATTTCATATACTTGCTAAATATAATTCAGTACGTTCATCTATCTAACTCAGGGGTGGGAAAATTACGGCCCGCGGGCCGGATCCAGCCCACTTTAGTGCTTTATCCTGCCCACTTGTTCGCGCTGAAATTAGGCTATAGTTTTCATGCATAAAAATTATCGTTGAAGAGATCAGAGAAACAACAAATCGTCCGCAAATGTAAATATTGAAATTCCACACGTACTATCAGCCCTGAATATAAACATAAAACCATCTGAATAATTTCTGTACAATAATTCAAAAACGCCAGCTCCTGACATATCAGCATTTTGCTACGCGCGTGTTCGTTCGTGGATGTCCCAATAAATTTTGTTTACCTTTGTATAGTACAGGGGGGTTGAGTTGAAATCGCTAATAGTTACTTCAGCATGTCATGGGTATTCAAGACATGAACATCAGTAATATATCGATAAACTATATTACAGGGAATTATCCCTGTATTATGAGGACGTCGAGGAAAGAATTTCCTTGGAACTGTGCGTGAAGTGTGCAAAACTCCTTATTGTGTGGTCATCTGAAACGAGAGACTAAATACAAACTAAAAATTTAATCCGCAAATCCAACTGAAAATGAGGAAGTGATTATTGTAAGAAAGGAGCGGAGTCATAAGAGATATATATATATCACAAAATATAATGCAGAACATTATAAATTACGTTTTCAAAGCTCTATTTTTGACCTGGAAATCCCAAAAATTTCGTTATTTTTCATCGGATCGGAAACTATAGCAAATCCCAGCGGTTCCCAAATATGTGTTTGTGCTGCGCCATATCGCTGCATTATTTCAAAGTTGCAATGCTTTTACCTCATCGAATTGAAGTGTGATTTTATGACCGACCTTAGAATTTTGCAAATGGTGATTTATTAAAAATAATCATAAGTGGCTCAAATTAATCATATTATATATTAAATTGATATGGCAAGACATTTTTAATTCTCGTAATAGTCTTAAACTGAATATTTTGCGCAACAGAAAAACCATCAACGGTGAAAAAGTCGGCAATTTCAACAAATGGGTAATCACGACGACTGTTGCCGTTTCCTATTTTGGATACAAATTAAAATCAATCAAATAACACTTGCCTCCTAAATCCCAAGTTACAGTAATTTTGTTCGTACACGACAGGAATGCGCACCCCTGAATTCTAACTTTAGTAAAAAAGCGAGCTCTTTTAATCGAGGACATTTCCAGCATCTGTTGAGAGTTGGGTGGAGTCAGCCTTGAAATGGCGAAAAGCGTGGTTTCCGAATCCGAGTGAGTTAACTCTTTGAACTCTGAATCCCCAGAACGATGCTACTCTCTCACCCTGACCTCCCACGGCGTCGCATCGATTCGACGCGTTAAAAAATTGTAATATCCCTAATTTTAAATCAACATAACTTCTAAACCATTAGATATCAGATGGTCTGTAATATATCATATAAAAGCTTATCTAGTCTTTTATTTTTAACTGGCATTATTTTTCACGATATGTTTTGATGAGATGTGTAAGTCTATTTGTATTTTGGTAATATTTAATACATTTCTTAGAAATGTATCATCAATATAAGTACAATTTTGAAAAGTATACAAAATTACCTTTCGGAGGATATACGTATGACTTTCTTAACATACGCATAACTCATTTTATTGCAGAATTTGTACTATCGATTCAAATGGTTTGCGAACAAAATTCATCAACTATTTGACGCCAAGTTTGCGTAAGGACGCAAAGGGCGATGACGACATTGTCGTGATATCGTTCATGCGACGTATCGTGCGTAACTCTTTGCGTGAGGTATATTGCGCAATTGCACATCTGGTCGTTCACAGCTTGAGTGCAGATTGTGGCTTCATTGCATTAGTATCATATCCTCGGCCGCAGATAAAACCCTTTCAGACGAATTTTGATCGAACATAGTAAAATTGCTAGAATATAAAGGCCATTTTATTTACGTTTACTATTTGGATATGGGACGAAAATGAATGGCCAAAACGAAATATTTGATCCTCATGAATTTATGAGGTTCCGCCGGAAACATCAAGGCTAATTATTCACCGTTGGATATCATGAAGATTGAATAAAAAAAAAACTGATAACGGGTACACGGAAGACATGGTGGCACCAGTAGCTCACCTGGTCAGTGTTTTACATTTTGCGGCCTCATTAGATTTTCGAAATTACTGCATATACGCTACATTCCTGATATCGCTATATTTACAATGGATTTTAAAAGAAAGCTTTGTCCAGATGAAATATTGGATGGTATTCATCTATCAGAAGAAGAAAATATGGCACAATAAAACTCAGCAATGGCGCTAAACAATGCATCCATCGATATGTTCCATCATTCTGTTTTTAAAAATCCTTATTTTTGCTATGCGTATTTTTCATATCTTTATGCAATTAAAACGGCAATAACACTGCATATTGTGTGTTTTAGTCGAACCGATTTTGAGGCTGGATGTAATGCGTAAATTTCCCCGTGTATCGTTTACAAGTCGTTAGTCGCTTCACGAATACGAACTTAAGTAAATGACGTTACGAGCATGCGAGGAAAAGTTTTTCTCGTATGAAACGTAAACGTGCTACGTGCCAACGTAATTGCTCAACGTCGCTGCGTAACGCCGTAAATGTGTTAGGTCGTTATTTACGTCACCTTGACGTCGCCTCGATCTTGCGACAAACAAAATCACGAATAAAAATGCTTCTAAAGTTTGAATGGTGCAACATAAGTTCAATCTAATAGTATCACTGGAAAGCTATCTTCAAATTCTAGAAATTTTGTCGATAATGTACTAGGTTCAATCGAAAACAAATTGAAGTTTTGTCAATTAGATTTGAGCAATTTTCAGAAGTTTTTTATGCTTTTTAATTTTGCCAATTTTCATAAGATGATCACAATATTTTATCTCAATTTTGAAATTATACTTAGTCCTGTAGATTATCTTACACACGATGTAAAACTTGTCTAAATATAATAAATGGTTCGCGAGATATGAGGTTTCAAAGTTGCATACGTTTTACGGGATGCAAAAGCCGCTCAAGCGGAAAGCGGGAAAGCGGCTTGCAGGGTTCAAAGAGTTAACTCTTTGAACCCTGAAAGCCGCTATAGCGGCTTTCCCGAGAAAGTCTTCTGACGCTGAAAGCCGCTTGAGCGGCTTTCGCATCCCGTAAAACGTATGCAACTTTGAAACCTCATATCTCGCGAACCATTTATTATATTTAGACAAGTTTTACATCGTGTGTAAGATAATCTACAGGACTAAGTATAATTTCAAAATTGAGATAAAATATTGTGATCACATTCAAACTTTAGAAGCATTTTTATTCGTGATTTTGTTTGTCGCAAGATCGAGGTGACGTAAATAACGACCTAACACATTTACGGCGTTACGCAGCGACGTTGAGCAATTACGTTGGCACGTAGCATATTTACGTTTCATACGAGAAACACTTTTCCTCGCATGCTCGTAACGTCATTTACTTAAGTTCGTATTCGTGAAGCGACTAACGACTTGTAAACGATACACGGGGAAATTTACGCATTACATCCAGCCTCAAAATCGGTTCGACTAAAACACACAATACGTAGTGTTATTACCGTTTTAATTGCATAAAGATATGAAAAATACGCATAGCAAAAATAAGGATTTCTAAAAACGGAATGATGGAACATATCGATGGATGCATTGTTTAGCGCCATTGCTGAGTTTTATTGTGCCATATTTTCTTCTTCCGATAGATGAATACTATCCAATATTTCATCTGGACAAAGCTTTCGTTCAAAATCCATTATAAATATAGCGATATCAGGAATGTAACGTATATGCAGTAATTTCGAAAATCTAATGAGGCCGCAAAATGTAAAACACTGACCAGGTGAGCTACTGGTGCCACCATGTCTTCCGTGTACCCGTTATCAGTTTTTTTTTTATTCAATCTTCATGATTTCCAACGGTGAATAATTAGCCTTGATGTTTCCGGCGTTATATTTCGTTTTGGCCATTCATTTTCGTCCCATATCCAAATAGTAAACGTATATAAAATGGCCTTTATATTCTAACAATTTTACTATGTTCGATCAAAATTCGTCTGAAAGGGTTTTATCTGCGGCCGAGGATATGATACTGATGCAATGATGACACAATCTGAATTCAAGCTGTGAACGACCAGATGTGCAATTGCGCAATATACCTCACGCAAAGGGTTACGCACGAGACGTCGCATGAACGTTATCACGACAATGTCGTCGTCGTCGTCCTTTGCGTCGTTACGCAAACTTGGCGTCAAAATAGTTGATCAATTTTGTTCGCAAACCATTTGAATCGATAGTGCAAACTCTGCAATAAAATGAGTTATGCGTATGTTAAGAAAGTCATCCGTATATTCTCCGAAAGGTAATTTTGTATACTTTTCAAAATTTTACTTATATTGATGATACATTTCCAAAAAATGTATTAAATATTACCAAAATACAAAAAAATAGTAGATGGGGCTAAAAATAGGCTTACACATCACATCAAAACATCTCGTGAAAAATAATGCCAGTTAAAAATAAAAGACTAGATAAGCTTTAATATGACATATTACAGACCATCTGATATCTAATGGTTTAGAACTTATTTTGATTTGAAATTAGGGATATTACAAATTTTTAACGCGTCAAATCGATGCGACGCCGTGGGAGGTCAGGGTGAGAGAGTAGCATCGTTCTGAGGATTCAGAGTTCAAAGAGTTAATATGTTGGCCCCACATATTACACACCATGTCCACCGCCTTGCACAGGGTGTAATAAATTGGGTAGGCTGAGTAGAATCGAATAGATTCGGGTCCTCAAAAATGATTATTCGGCGCTCCCGAAGTATGTGCACCAAGATGGCGCACAACCTGAACCCTAACCTGGTACAACTACTATGTTCAGGTTGTGCGCCATCTTGGTGCATTCAAATTAAGGGTGTGGTATTAGCGATAGAACTCATTCGTGAACCACCAAAATAAAATGGCTTAGTTGTTGGAATTTAAAGTTTGGTGCCACACCTCGAAATTAGAGAAGTATTTGTAAGTAAATCAAAAGCAAACCTAATACTGTACTCAAAAACAAGCTGATCTTTTAACTGTAGCAATTTCATATACTTGCTAAATACAATTCAGTACGTTCATCTATCTAACTTTAGTAAACAAGCGAGCTCTTCTAATCGGGGACATTTCCAGCATCTGTTGAGAGTTGGGTGGAGTGAGCCTTGAAATGGCGAAAAGCGGGTTTTCCGAATCCGAGTGAGTTAAAACTGTACAAAGATAGAGATCACTTGTAGCATGTTTATATAGTGCACACTATATCTGACATCCGGCCCGCTTGGTCCTTCAATCTGGCCAGCCTGATACTGCCAAAACCAAACTAAACCAAATTTTGATGTTTGAACAAAAAATAACTCACGGAATTTGTTGATATTGCTATTAAAATTTAGTTTTGAGACGAGGCTTATTGTTTTTCACTTTTTGTAACAATGTGAATATTGTTCATAAAATGTAACTCTTTACGTCACACTTACATGGCTCGCTGGGCAAAGTTTTTGGGCCCTGGTTCAAAAACCTTGTCCACCCCTGCACTATACAGTATTGCTCGCAAAGTCCTGAGCTCGAAACTAAAAGTAGAAAAGCATGGCATTTTTCACATCATGCTATGAGTTAAGGAATAACCAGGAAATCGCACCTAGATGTGCGGGTTCGCAGGTTCGAATCCCGTTGGGGATAAATATGTGTGAGAGGTTTGCTGGGCTCCTCGCCGCCTTGGGTGGTTCATGTGACCGCTGGTCGTTTACGGCTTCCTACACCATCACGTCCATGCATTTGAAACAAATACCGAGTTAGCTAAAAAGCAAGATCTCGAGGCCTCAGCCAACAGTAGGAAGAGTACTGATATAAAGGTTGCAAATTAGCTAATAGTGGAGTCCGGATATTTCTATTTCGGAATCAAATGAAATAAGAGTTGCAAGTGACCGCCCATACACTAAAACCATTTATATATCAGGGTTCAACCTTGTCAGGCGCTATGTCACAAATGACCTTTAAGCACACTTCGTGTCCAATAAACAGGAAATTTATATAAGAAACTCAATTTTTCAGAAGCGAGGAAGAAGGCGACGTGCCCAAACCATTGGAAGATGCCAATATCGTGAGCAGTATTGAAACTGCAATTGAACAGTGCAAAAAAACGCGTAAATTTGAGCTCTGTCATTTGAAATTCAATGAAGCGGAAATCAAACATCTTAAAGTGAAATTAGAAAATCTCCTCCACACACATTCAGTCAATGCGCTAAAATTACGCAATTGCAATGTTAATGAGAGCTTTCTCAAGATGCTCTGCAAAACGTTCGAAGGGAAACAGGTAACGGGTTAACTTTTTGCAACACAATGTGTAATAATTGCATAACAAAGGGTGTAAAACGTTATTACATTAATACCGGTAGCCTGGCCCTGTTCGACTTGCACTGAAGTTCCGCTACCAACCATTCAAAAGCTTCAAATCAAAATTGCGGACCAATTCCCACCGACTTGCCGTCAAATGTAATGCCAGTATGCCGTATGCCAGTCAAATTGTAGGTGTCGTTGAGTGGCCTTTATAGATAGATAGTTTATTCGAATACTCCATGATATACACAAATTTAAAATGGATAATTTTGGAGGATATATAAATTTTGTTCTTTTGATTGTTCTGCAGATTAAAAATGTTAATCTGAGTGGCAACAATAACATGGATCCTGATCAAATGAAAGCATTTCTGGATGCCGTGCATCCTTTAAAACTTAACATAAGCGACCATGAATTCAGCAAAGCTGGATCAAACATGATGCGAGCTTTAAATGTAAGATATTTAGCTGACTTAGGATTCAAAAGTACTACCCTCTACCTATACCAGGCTGATATAAATTGATTATAATACGTACATTGCGACCGAAATGACATGAAAAAAAAACAGGTTTCGTGATAGCAGAAGCTCATATGCGAGTGTAAATGATCAGTCAAATACATAACACATTTTTGTAAGTTACAAATGGTTTTATCACAATAACGAAAGATCCCTGATTTTGGAACCCCCCCCCCCCCCCTTCCTGAAATAAAAGTTGGGGAACATACTGGGCTGGACCATGTCCGCACTGGTCCACGCGCCCATAAATAAATAATAAATAACGAAAAATTGTATATTTTAACAGGTAGGTGAACTCAACATGGATTATGCGATGTTCGCGAAGGATTTTAGCACCGATGATCTTGTTTACACTCTGAATGGAGGACTCACGAAATTAAGTATGGTTAATAGCAGCATAACAACCGATCAACTGAAGAATATCGCAACGTATCTAAAAACCGGGGTTGAAATTATTTTATATTGTATTATTGAATATTTAACAAGAGAGTATGATATTTCAAACAAGAGAGCAATGCTTAAATATGTGACACGTAGACCAAAGAAAAGCAGTAGTCTACCTTATCCTTAACGGTACCGTCAAAAAAATTCCGAATTTCACATAGCAGGCTTTGCAGAATCAAAACGGACAGTCAGTCATCCTGCGGACTAAAAAACGTGTCCCAATGAATAAAAATAATAAAGTGAAATTTCAGAAGAAATATCAGATTTCATAGAATTTATACGAAATTTAGAAATAAATAAAAGAAGTAATTGGTCCAGTAATCAAAGAGAAAGGCGAATTTTTCTTAAATATGTCATAACTTTATAAGGTCATAACTTTATAAGGAACAAGAACAACAAAAATACCAAAACGGTCCATAGGTCCACTACGTGTCCAATAAGGTGGGTAAATTGGAGAGAGTATACCAGTAGAAATTAATCAACTGAAATCTTGAGACTCGATCTTTCGTGTTTATTCGAGAAGAAAGCTGTTTCAATTCGATAGCGAATCTATTTCCTGGTTTTTTGTCTTTGTCGAATATTGGATTAGTTGACCACTTATTTCAGTCAATCCATTTTTCTATACAGGACCTTTTCTGTTGCTTTGCTATTTAACCTATTGCCCTAAATATTTTTTCTATTTTATTTCAGATATCACTTCAAAGTCTGAATCTCACACATGTAGAACTCAGCGAAGAGGGAATCGAAGCCGTTGCAGAAATTGCGAACAAACCTGTTAACGGATTGAACCAATTGAACCTTTCTGGATGTGGTTTGACCTCTGGAAAATTGGCCGCGTTCGGGAATAAGATAGAAAAAAAAGTAAACTTTCATGATTGTAATTATATGTAGACCAGTGGCTTCTAAACTGTGCATTACGAGACAATTCAGAGTGCGACACGTAATATCAATCCTAAAAAATCATTTTCTATTTGTCCGCGTTTGGCACTTGGCATATGATAATCAAATCTGTTTAAGGTACTGTTGGAACAAAAGTACGACTATATTGGACACCCGGCTTCATGATCGTTTATATGGAAAAAATTAACTCATGTATCGTATCGATTATATGTCTTATTTGTTTATTTTGTGTCCGGGGCTAAATTTTGTTGGCCTGGTTTGGAAGAGTTTATTGCCCGCAGTCTGATGGACATTTCTTCGAACTTAGAGCCGTGGTTCCAATGTACCAAAACATGTTTACTCGAATGAAATTCTCGCGTCAAATTATTTATCTGACGCGATATAATGCCGGCGCAACAAACAAACAATAACGGCGGTGCAATGTCCTTTGGTTCATCTGGATAAAGTTGGGCATTTTGAAACTTTTAAAAAAGATCGTTGAAGCAAAGTTGGGTCGGCCGTTAATTTCGTCCGACAAATATCACTTCCAGTCTGTGACATCATAAAAAAGGATTGTCAAATATCAATTATGACGATTAAAATGTCCAAAATTTACTTCGAGTAGAACTCGACACCGGTATACTTGTCTTCATAGTCAATTTAATGGACTATATACATGTGGTTTGGTAAATCTAATAAGATCTTAACGTCTTCGGCTAATATTCTTTCTAAAGGAAACAACCTTCCCAATTTTCCTACCTAAAATATTAGTGAAAATATTGAGCGTTTCAATCGGTGTGCGCAGAATTTCCATAAAACGCTGTGATACATGACGGAGAGCGATTGTCTCAAAATGACGTCCGTAGTCTGAACGCTGCCTCGGCCCTCGGCTTAGCGCTTTAGATGTAAATCTCCACTTCGTTGCTATAACCTACCAAGACCGTGGTTTTTGGACACGTAGTGGACATAACGATCGTTTCAATATTATGTTGTTGTTGTTCTTTGACACGTTTTTAAAAAGTCGCTTTTCTCTTTGATTACTGGACTAATTGCTTTGAAATTTTCAGTGGTTGAAGATGAAATTTTTCTCCAGAAGGCTATTACTTTTATTTATTTCAAATATTTCTGTTAGCTCTGTAAGATTTGTTTTTGTTTGCTATGACGTCACTAAACGTTCTGCGGATATCGGACGCCATTTTGTGTCCAACGGACCATCTTGCAATTTCAATTCACGCTGTCACAAGACAGGACCTTCTAAAGATAGAGAAGTTCTGGTACCGTAACACAGTGCGGTGACACTGAACTAACTCGTAGCTGTCAAAAGCTTGAAAATCCATACAAATATGAGAAATAAAAAGATGAAACTTGGCAGGTGGGTAGAGTTGTGTTTCTTTTAACCATATTTGAAAGTTTCGCGTTTCTACATTTGAAGGAGGGGGAATAGGGGGTGTGCATTTCCGATACGTCGATAATATCTTTGTCAACCAATTTGCGGCCACCGTGTTTTCGTCTGTTTGATTGCTGTGATGTGATGCTTTGTTTATAATTTAACGAGTTTTGTTCGAAATAACCGTGTTCTTGAAATATATGACGGTCGGAAATGCAATTAGAAGCCCAATGTTTTCACGCTGTCACAAGACCAACAATTGTCAACCAATTTGCGACCACCGTGTTTTGTCTGTTTGATTGCTGTATGGCTGCGTATGCGATAGTCTCGACGCAGCATAAACGGTGATCAAGGCTTGAAATCCATGGTCGCACACTGGTCGGTCGCAAATACGTCTTTCGAGTGCCGTACTTTGGGGATTTGTATAGCTTCAACCCTTTGTCGTAGAAAGTTAATACGAGGTTTAGCGTGTAGAATAAATGCCGCCAATGCACCCACGGTGAAAAAATTAACGGGTTAGATATATTGGTTTTTGTTTTATAGCGGTTTGAATGAAATTGTCCGCAGACTGGCTACACCACCCTAGGCCTGGTGAGTTGTCCGTGTAGTCGAATTGTCCATCAGCCCTAAACGGCTATGACAGTCACTGTACCAAAAATTGTACCCCGATTCGGCTGGTGTTAAGTTGACGCATGTTATTTAGTAACGTTTTTATGTGAAATGTTTGACTGTGGTTCGGTACCTGATCCGATAATACGGTACATAATTGACTCATATCACGAGATATTTCAACTGATGTTTCAATTGTCACAGGACCTAAAATATCTATGACAGTCCCTGTACCGTCACGGTACCCCGATACAGGTACTGGTAAGTCACCGCCGGTATGTTAGTCGTTGGTCACCGCATATGATTTTTGAGGAATTGTTCTGCGTGTCCATATATTTGAGCATTGCTCTCTTGTTTATATGATTATGGTGCATTCAACACGCAAATAAATAAATATTGGTATTTTATACTTGTTTTTGTTCCTAGGTCGAATTTCTCATCATTAGCAACAATCCTATTAAAGATTGCGACACCTTAAGCAAAATTGCCGGAATCGTTCACAAAGCTTCGACAAAGCAACTGGATATGTCTTGTTGTGGTTTGACTGAAGAAGTTATTCAGAAATTTTTTTCATCAGATACAGAAACAATAAACGTGAGTAAAACGTCAATTCATCAGACAAGAAAACGTCAATACGTTTCTATTACCACTAGAAATAACACAGAGTGACCTAACAACAAAACCAAATAATTTCTTTTTTATTTGGCGCTTCAGGAGAGTGTATACCAATATGGAGGTAACTAATTTTGTTCGCCTACTTTACATCAAGTTGTGGACTGACACCTATGGGCAGGGGGTATATTCACTCGGCCAACACAGACAGTCCCGAAATCGTAATAGAACTAAAATAAAGAAAATCGGAATAAACTTATGGTCTAACCCTAACCTGTTACACATACAACGGGAGTATCGAAAATTTATTTAACACTTGAACTTATGTTTGCGTATGATTATACTCAAAAGTTTCAGTAATCTAAGATGCTTTGCACAAAAGTCATATTTTCTCTAGCTAGAAGAGTGATTCCCAAAGTGGGCGATATCGCCCCCCGGTGGGCGAAAATGATACAGAGGGGGGCGAAAAAGTCGAAGGTGGCGATTTCGCGAAACATGTTTTTGTTCGGCGCTTCGTGCACTTGATTACTGTACTCTGCATGCTTTCGTCGGTTTGAATCACGTGGACGATTATCACACGCGAAAGGATTGCTGGACTCGTCTTCGCAGTAAGGTATACGGCAGTTTGCGTATCTCAGTGGTCGGCAAAATACGGGCGGAGTAAAATAACCTGGCCCGGGACGCTTCCCTGAATGGACCTTTCCCCGACCTTTAACCCCGGAAAATTCTTCCTGTACGTTACCATTTCAAAATTTTCGGTGCTTATTCTAAGAGTGGTTTTGCGAGTTTTTGCCTGTAAAATACAGTTTTTGTTTCAAACTATCATTCTAATTCATACCATTCAGCAATTTGTTTTTTAAAAGTAACAGAATTTATCGTGAGAAACGGTTAGACTAAATTTCATTGTATCCTAAAAATGCTACTAAACAGCTACTCGTTTAACGAGCCTACAATTTAATTATACATAGACAAATGGAAACACGCAGAAAAGTTGATGCTTAGTGCAGGGGTTCAATAGCGCAGTAAATATTCGAATATATTGCAATGCAATAAGGAAATTGAATTCATATTCTATTCGAGAAATTCGTTCACTGCTTAATTTTTGTAAGAATGTATCTTCCTAAAAAAAATCTTTATCAAAATTTCACAAACCATGCGAAAATATTCACTTCGATGTTTGGAAGTATATATCTGTGCGAACAAATATTTTCGAAAATGAACATTACGAAGGACTGGGATTAGTGATGCCTATTTAGAAAATGTGCCAATCTTGTCGTCGTGAAGCTATCAAGCGTAATACACATTAAATGTCGTTGTAATAATTTTTTAATAGGACGACTGAGTTGAGTTCACGAATTGTCGCAGTTTTCGTGCGCTGTTTCGTTTTTAACTTTCAAAATATATATGCGACCCGCAAAATACTAGCAACCCTTCATTTTGTCCCGCGAGCGACATAAAATTTGCCAGTTGGTCACGACTTCTTCCACATCCGAGTGCACGAATCCAAAACAAATGGCTGATTAATTCTATCGACTGGGGAATCGGGATGGATTTTACCGGAGATCGTTATATATTTTATATTTTGGTGCAGGTCATCAGGCTGTAGGGACGAACAAGATGTACGAAAATAATTAATAAGTTTAGGGAAATTAACTTTGTTTTCAATATTTCAATGTAAAATTTGTTGACGGTGACGGGGTGGATTTAAGGAGTTATATGCTATAAGGCAAGAGTACACGTCGGTTTTTAGGAAGGCAAAACCCTGGATTCTTTCATTTCCGACCTCTTATATGGTGAAAAGGGTATTTTCTGCCGCGCTACTATTGCTATCAAAACAACGAAATCGCCTTTCCATCAGTAAACGGGGTAATTTTAGATATAATAATAAACTCGCTGACGAACACCAAGCTCATCCATCTCATTAAAAAACACTATAAACTATGAGTTGTCTTCTTATTTGGTCTGTAATATATTCGATCCTGGCTTTACATTTTTTTGTAGTGCTGGGGGGCGATGAAGTTTTATAAACTACTATAGGGGGCGATGGTACAAAAAGTTTGGGAACCACTGAGCTAGAATATGTTCCGAATGTTCTGTTCTTTCAGGCGTCACGATATAACATATCTAGCAACTAAGGCTTAGTTTTAGGCTATCACGGATTTTTCTAACAGCACAACAGCGACTTTAATACTCATCCTATAATTGCAGGTGGAGACTATAGATCTGAGTGAAAATCCTGGTATCGACCCGAAAGGGACTGGAAATATGGTGGCAAAATGGGAAGTGAAGAATCTTGACTTGAGCGAATGTCTCTGGACTGCAAATGACTTGAGCGAGTTCTCACAGTCACTTGGACAACACAAAGTATGTGGCCCTTGTATATGGGGAGCAGGGACGGACACTTTCCATATTTTTTTTATTTTTCATTTTTTTTTGTAGGGGGGAACACGGCGACGTGTTCACTCATTGTTAACAAAAATCAAAATACAATCAAGATAAATCGTGGATTCGGACTTCCTGAAGTATGCGCACCACGATGGCGCACAACCTGAACTCAGGTTTTGTACCAGGTTAGGGTTCTGGTTATGCGACTTGGTGCGCATACCTCAGGAGTACCGTGGATTCACTCCTTAATAGTTGTCTTTAACATAAGTTGCCGATGCGAACGCATTGTTCTGCTAGGAATATAATGTTGTATGCACATCGTTAGATATCATTGGATTTTGTTCAGAGCCTCGTCTGGATCAACAAATTTGAATTAAAGTCGTAGAAAGCAGATAATAAGTTATCTGTAAACACAAAACTTGAAATATTCCAAGTCAGACTGCCACGGAAATGAATCATTACATCTGCACTACTGGGTATAATTTCAGGAGTTTTATTTTGTTTAAAAAAACACCCAAATAATTCCTTTTAGTTAAAATCCGTCGATCTCAGCGAGCCCATGGAACTTCCAACCGAGGACAAAAAAAAATTGGTAGCAGAAATAACATGGGCGGAGAATGTCGTATACCGAAGTCGACTTCCAGACGATAAAAAACTTTTCATATAAAGAGAAGCGGTGAGATCAAGAAAAGTTTTTTTTTATCTATAACAGGGCGAAAGTTGCTCTATTACCGCAACTACTTATACATTGTTAGATAAGTGGATGCCTGTACGATTGAAATCCACGCGATGACGCTCACGTCATCGTTATATGTCCAGGGGTCGGGAACCTTTTTGGTCAAGAGAGCCATAAAATATACATATTTTCAATTGCATTTCCGTGCGAGCCATATAACATTTCTTCACTTAATCAAGCCTGAAATGTTTACTCAAAAGTCAATATACATTTAATGTGATATCTGATGCTGCATGTTGTCGCTGCGGGCCTTGAACGGTTGCTCACATGCAGCCCAAGTTGAAATCTACGATACTCATCACTCTTTTCAGTTCGGTATTCCCGTAGTATTTTTAAAACTCTATGGCTTTGTAATGTCACAAAATTTGTTCCAGAATTCCCTTGTTTTGTCACGATGCCCGTCTGGTAATTCTCTTACATAACATAGACATGCGCTGGGCGCGCGTTCTCAAACGTATTGGGAATTTTCTGCCAAATTTGGCTATAAAAGAGTTTGAAATCTCGTAACAATAGTAAGCTTAGTCTTAGAATAATAGATTTTTCTGGGAGCCATATGCCGTCACCAAAAGAGCCATATATGGCTCGCGAGCCATGGGTTCCCGACCCCTGTGTTAGACTATGCAGCATAGGTACTGGTAAAATATCTAATAAGACATCTTCTTATTATGTATATAGTTAAACATCATTGTTTTTTCAATTTTCAGGGCCCAGAGATTGAAACGGGGAATTTGTAATTTTTACTCTGACTCCGGAAAACGTGGAAATGCGACTTACCAGACATTATTATATATGCATCACTACTGCAGCCTATAGAAATATACACAACATTGTTATTCTTTATGAAATAACTTCCTAAAGTAGGAGTGTTTATTATAAAATATTGTTATAAGGCGTTTACTGTCGCCAATACCAATCCTCTGATATCTCATTATATGAAAAGAGACACTATTTTTAAGTACCGGAATTTTGCAATTTGAAGTCTCCGGCTCGGTATTGACTACCCAATACAAGTGGAGTTCTATGCGGGCTCCCTTTTAGCCAAATCTGCTGAAATCCAATCCTGCAACGAATTTATTTCCCCGAACTTTTTGACCCCCAAAGGCGAGCAGTCTACATTCTTTATATATTAACCCAGGGGTGTGTAATCTGCGGCCCCCGGGCCCACAAGGAAAAATTGTGCGGCCCGCGAATAAGTGCCAATCATCAATGGTATGCGGACCGCAAAACGAGTTCTAAATTTAGTTTAATCTGGAACGTGCGATCCAACTCCAATCCCTTTGCCTTGTAAAGAACCTATTAGTTATCTTTGGTGACGAGGAACAAACTGTTCTGCACTATGCCGACTAGAAACGGTGTTATGTAGCTAATATTTTGAATTAAGGAAAATGCTTTTCGGATGCTATTTCGCTTTAAAATTTAATGACTTAAAGCTATGGTTAGCACGTATAGTCCTTATGTAATGTAATGTGCATCTTTTAATTAATATTGAACGCAACTTCTCCTTTTGAAAGTTTAAACTAAAACGGCATTCTCTATTGAGGGGAATCCCCTCGATGTTTCACGGATAGTTAAACCCATACTAACCCTAACCCATGGGTTTTAGCACCCGTATATAGATTGAACCCGTGGATATACGCATGGGTTCAAATGTACGGTCACCCATTTTTATATACACGAATTGCCTTACAGCGCCATCTTGAGACTCTTCCGTTGTGGTTTCAAAAGTTACTGTCCCACACTTTTGACTTCAAAGCCTTAACCTATAACCAAACACATAACATAGATTTGGATGAACATAAGACCCGTTTACATTAATATCAAAACGGGCAGAGCGTATACAAATAAATGAAATCCAATTACATTTTCTGATTTGGAGCTGAAATCTTACTTCTGGCTCTAAGACGCTACGGTTTTAAGGAGTTTCGGGTAACCACATAAAATTCATTAAAACAAAACAACTCAATATTTTTATGGTTATTTTATTTAAAAAAAATAAAACAGCGGTTTGTTTATACCATGCTATCGCGTAAATAAGACAGGGGATTATTTTGGGGGGGTGGCTTTGATTTTCATTTATCAGAAACAAAATTATAAAGTAGAGAATTACGAGATTTTTGAATAAACTTACTTATAAATAACACGTTTTTATTCAAAATACCTGCTAAACATAGATTATTAATCATTTAAAACGTGTATGGGAAATTTCTTGCTATATCGCGCTATCGACTATTTTAATGAGAGGGCTTATATTGAAGTCATTTTTAAAATCCAGGCTAGGTCATATTTTCGGGGAAACACGGTAGCAGTGTTTTCCAAACTATGGGTCACGACTTAATACTGGGTCGTCTGAAAATCTTTTGTGGTCTCTTGCTTTTTCAACAAAAACTTGAAGTTACTGATTTTATTTCATATAGTGAACTTTACTGTTTATTTTATATTTGTTATTTGTATGTTGCTCAATGGTATCAATTGTATTTGTCGAAAGTATCAAAGCGTATGAGCGTGGGAAAATCTATTTTGTTTAAGTAAAGCCAAGCCGCGATTTAAAAATGCCGCTGATAGCAAACAAGTGCAGCTTTCTCACTTCAAAATTATTTTTGAAAAAATAAATGTAAAATGAATATTTAATATTAGTATCTTAATTATTCGGTCATAAAAGCACTGGTGGCGTTCAGTATTTAAGCATATTCTTGGGTCGGAGATCAAATTTTTTTAATTTGTGGGTTGTAAAAAAGAGATGGGGTTGGTTTCTAGAAGAATAGTGCTGGTCTTATTTTGGGTAGTGTAGCTAGGATTGTGCAGCAGCCATATTTACGGTTTGATTGTTTATCTGCATGTATATAAGTCTAATGTAATTTTTGTTTTTGTAGAGTATAAATTAAAAATTAGTGAATATATATATATCCACTCAAAATGAACGCCGAAATGACCGTCATTCAAAAATGTATCGAGAGACAAACAGTGATTGATGGCGCCAGAATTCCCCCACATCCAAACATCGTTTTCTGTCGAATACAAGGAATCTGCAGCAACGAAGAATACAGCGCAATAATCAATCTCAACCAAACACTTTCATTGGGACACTTTGAACAATACGACGAAAGATTTACGACGATTATTCTCTGCCAATTAACGCATGCGGTACACCATATTCATGGGAATGGATGGGCACACGGCGATATAAGGCTCGAGAACTTGATGCTTACTAACCCGAGAGAACGGGTGGTGCTGAAACATCCTACTGCAGTGATGGGACAGCCTGCAACGTTGGAAGAACAAAAGAAAGACATAAAAGATATGCGCAAAATATTTAAATCCATTATTAAAAAGCAAAGGAGAAATCCTAGTCGTAAAAGCGACCCAAGACACGGGGAAAAAAAAACTATCGAAGATGACTTGCTGACATTGATGACGACTGTCAGTGTCAATACATGTAACATCCTACAACATCCTTTCTTCTGGAGCACTCAGAAAAAGATTTATTTTCTGTGCGCGGTCGCCAGAATAAGTAAAGGAGACAAAGGGAAAAGGTTAAAAGACGCATTGAACGGTAGGTCAACAGACGTTTTTGACACAGAAGAAGGATGGAAAGAAAAAATGAAAATAGGAGATTTAGAAGAAAGAGATAAATACCAGGATGAGCTCAATAAAGAAGCGCGAAACAAAACAATAAAACTAACCCAAATAAAAGACTTAGTCAAGGATTACTCTACCATTGCCAGGCCTCGGGTCCCTGCCGCGGGTTGCCAAGACCAAGACCCTGTAAAGCAGCTTCAGTCTCTTGTTAGATTCATTCGAGCTCGAATGGAACATTTTCGGGAAGGGCGTAAAGAAGTACAGGCTTGCTTCATGTTTAACCTCGTCGACGGATTTTGGAACTTTTTTTCGAGGCGATTTCCCAACTTATTCATTACTGTGTACAGTGAAATGAAGAAGCATATAACGCAATGGGCGGGTACAGGACTGAATGTAGAATATTTCGAAACGATGGCAGAAAACGTGGATTTGAATACAAATAACTAGATCTTCTATGTACTAGCTGATTCACATTTTTAAAAATTTACCCATGCGTTCTGTATTTTCACAATAAGGGATCCCTAATCCCTTACTCTCACTAGAGCAGTGGTTCCAAACCTATGGGACGCTTGAAAATTTTCTTTGATCGTTTGTTTTTCCAAAAAAAAAAACTAAAAGTTACTGCGTTTCTAGTCAATTTTATTGTTTATTTTATATAGTGTTGCCCAAGTAGTAATATTGTGGCGGGACTGAAATTGTCCTATTTTTTATTGTTTTGTATTTTATTTATATTTCTTGTCTGGTTATTGCATATGCATGGGTGTGTGGAGTCTGAGCCCTACTCCAACCACCACTGCATATGTAAACCGTGTTGCGGATTCGCAGTGTCAGCTTTTTTCTTCTTTGCTGTCCCAAGAGTAAGCGTTGTATTTTGTCGCTCTTATTTTATCTGCTTCAAGCGTGGATTTTACACTATTTTAATAAAGTCTCTTCGTTTGCATCGTGCACATTGAACCTATTTGTGTGGCTTTGCAGCACACGGGATCTTTTGAACTAATTATTACTAGACTGTATTAGTGGCGAGCACCTACCGGTATTCCGGTTAAGTCGTACTGCTGCAATATGTATAGTAATTGTATATGTGGGTTGTATCACAGCATGGAAACTTGGCATCTGCTGTTATTAGTCAGTCAGTAAATTTTGTGACCATTCAAGCCTTGAAATTTTAAGGCATAGTGCATTGATTCTGCGTAGTAGCGGAACATATCCTTGGGTGAGATTTTACAAAATTCTATTTTTAAAAAAATTGGGTCGCTTGAAAAATAGGCTGAGAACCACTGCATTAGAGTGGTGGTTTTTAACCAGGATTCCGTCAGTGCAGACCAGGGTTTCCGCAAGTTTCCATTCTAAACCGAAATTTAATATGGAGGCGCTCCCGTAGTATGTGAACCAAGATGGCGGACACCGGAACGTAGTATGTGTACCAGGTTAAGCCATAATTCCAGGTACAAATATTACGGGAGTCACTTGGCTAGTGATATATTGATATATGTTGGTTTGTGTAAATGTAACTTAATTCCTATTTGGTTTGCAACTATTATTAAACTTGCTACACTATAGGCATTTTGTGTTAACAGCATTAGGTTATTTTATATAATATAGTTTCTACAATTCTTCTGTCTGTCAAAACACGATCCAATCGCAAAGAGAGACACCAGGCTCATGATCATCCTTTAATAAGTTTTTTTAGAAGAATAAATTTAATTCTTTAACATTTTGTATTTTATTATAAAAAATCCGAACATGAGTGTTTTAATTTTATTATTAATCGCATATTTTTGGTATAAGAGAATTAGACTATTGCAGGGGTCACCAAACTACTGTCCGCGGCGACCTATCATCCGGCACGCAATAACACGAAAAAATGGCAAAAAACGTTTTTTCCAAGAGATGATTCCTCGAGCTTCTACTTCCTTGTTATTTCGTAACATTGGCCAATCAGCAAGATGCAAAACCTGACGTACCAATAAGCCATTTCGCAATCGTTCAGACACTTTTGTCACTCAGACAGATTTTCAGTGTGGTTGTAAACAATACCTCGTTTTCGCGATTTTGAATGCTATTCGTTAGTTTATGGTTTTGTTTCGGAAATTTAGATATGAATCAAATAAACCAATCATCATTTTGCCAGCTTAGGAGTTGTAGTTTTAGTGCAGTAATCAAAAAATAGTCTAGAAATAGCTGTGGTAAAATTGGCTAAAATTCTCAACCGGTACGCATCGTATTCTGCGAAGGATGCACTCTTACACTCGTGGCGCGTGCTTTCGGCGAAACTGTTGCTGTGTACGTTCTCATGCTAAAATGAACGTCGAACGTGCATGTTGGGCAAAAAGTTCTGTAATCTCTCACGTACTGCTCAATAGTATATATTTTTTTTCACCAGTCATCATTGCCACTAAAAAGAGAAAGATAGATGCAGAATGTCGTTTTTTCAATAATGAATGGGGAGAGAAATATTTCTTTATAAAATCAAATGATCAAAATGCTATATGTCTAATATGTAATGACATTGTTGCCGTGAAAAAGGAATATAATGTTCGTCGTCACTATGAAACTAAACATCTTTCAATATATTCTAAATATACTGGCAAGATGCGCAGTGATAAATATGAGTCCACGAGACGTAGTTTAGAATCTCTGAGGAAACTATTCACGAAGAAGTTTGCGGAAAATCACGCGAGTCACAAAATAGTGACAAAGTTGGTAGAGCGGGAAAAACCATTTACTGATGGGGCCTTCATTAAAGACTGCATATTGGAAGCAGTAAATTATTTGTGTCCTGAGAAAGTCAATCTCTTCACAGGTAGAGGCTTATCACCGTCTTCAGTTGTTAGGAAAGTAGAAGAACTCGGAGCAAATGTAAAGCAACAGATCCATGACAAAGTAAAGAACTTTTTGTGGTATTCATTGGCACTGGACGAGTCGACAGATGTCTCAAGTACATCGCAGCTGCTAATCTTCATCCGCGGTGTTGATACCAAGCTCAATATTACAGAAGAGTTGGTATCCGTTTGTAGCATGCATGGCACAGCGATTGGAGAAGACATTTTCAAGGAGGTGCAGAAAACTTTACAAGACTATAATCTTCAGTGAAACCAACTTCGATGTGTTACAGTTGATGGAGGGAAAACATGGCAGAAGTGATGAAGGGTTTGGTAGGGCAGATTCACAAACAGCTGGAAGATCTTCAACTTCCTAAACGTCTGACTGCATTATACATCAACAAGCAACAAGACCTCGATGTTTCTTGTGTGCTGTAACCTGTCACAGCTGTGGTCAACTTTATTCGAAGTCATGGTCTTAATCATCGCCAGTTCCAGGGATTCTTTGAAGACATTGATTCTGATTTCAGTGACTTACCTTACCACACAGCTGTGAGATGGCTCAGCTGTGGCAGAGTCCTGTCTCGTTTTTACAAGCTCAGAAGAGAAATAGAGCAGTTTCTTATTGAAAAGAATAGAGCTGATCCACAGCTGTCACATCTTGCATGGCTATCAAAATTGTCATTTTTAGTTGACATCACTTCTTACATGAATGAATTGGACTTAAAACTACAAGGGAAGGACAATCTTATCTGTGATCTCTACAGAATCATCAAAGCATTTCGAAGAAAGCTGTCTTTGTTTGAAGCACAACTTGAAAGAGGAGACTTCTCACATATTCACTCTTTTCAAGTATTTTGCGCTGAATATGTTGGACGAGTGAATTGGAATTTCAGAAAAAGATTGTCCAGGACTTGAGAAAGCATTTTTCTCTCAGATGTTGACAGAATTGAAAACGAGATTTGTCTGTTTCAGAACCCCTTTGATTGTTGCACAGATAACGTACCAGATGAACTGCAACTGTAGATTAAGGATCTACAAGCTAACTCATTGTTGAAAGAGAAACATAGAGAAGGAAAACTTGTATATTTGTTTTGGTATGATGCTCTTGATCTATAGTCGAATTCAATATTCAAGACTCCAGAAATATAGAATTCAAATTGTTGAATAAATTCAATGGATTTCCCAGCTTTTGTGAATTTATTCAATTGCATTGACAAATATATTTGTCCGGCCCGCTTCAACCCAGTTTGGGTCATACCTGTCCCGCGGTCCAAAAAGTTTGGTGCCCCCCCCCCCCCCCCCAATAAAATAAAACATTTGAAAACCACTGTACTATAGTGCACAGTGCTTCCCAAACATTCCTGATTCGTGGCCAATAACAAAAATTCTCAGCACTCTTCTATATAGCTGTTTTTTTTATGATTTACATCAGGGGTGTAAAACCCGCGGAGAAGTGTCAATTCTGAGTGACGTGTTGCCCGGGAAACAAGTTTTTAATTTGGTTTAATCTGGTACGTGCGAGTAATTCCAATCCCTTTGCGTTGCAAAGCCTATACATGAGTCCTTATCTATGCCTATGGCGTTACAATCCTCTAACAGCTAGCCTGTTCGAAGAGAACAACTCATAATGATCAAAATTTTGTGCTTGCATCTACTAGAAAGCCTATGTTAGGTAAATGTGCGGCCCGCGGTTTCACCCAGCTATTTGTATCTGGCCCTCTTGTATTAAATGTATCACACCCCTGATTCAAACTATGATATATTTTCATGTACTTCTAATAGTTCAAGAATTAGTTCGTTTATAATCCTCATATTATTAGTTGACAACGTATTAGTCCGGCAGATTCGGGCCTTAACATTGTTTTGAGACATAAAGTTTTTTTTATTGTTTAGATATAATGTATATGACATATATAATGATACCCAGGTGGGTGTGGAGTATATAATGTTGAGAAATTTTTTTAAGTGGATTTAAAGTATTCGGTCCAAGATGACGCACATCCTGAACCCTAACCTGGTAAACATACAATGTTCAGGTTGTGCGCCATCTTGGCACGAATACCTCAGGAGCGCCTTTTTGTTAAAAAAAATTATTTCATAACTACATGGTTTAGTTTTGCATACATAGTAACATTGAATCTCCTTACAATGTCAGAAATTCAATTTTAGTAGAATAAATGGTAGTTTATTTCACTAATACAAGCCAAGATCCATAGACAGCATCCAGCCACTTTCTATTGCGCTCTTCAAACTACATTTGGCATTTCGTTTTCCTAGTTTAAGCTTAGGGACTTGGAAAATATTTTATTAGTTGAATTGGATTGGAATATTTGACCTCGTCTTTCACTCCGAATAAGGCCATGTAAAACCATCCACTGGTATCTAAAGATGCGTAACGTGTTTTCTTTTGGAAGAACCGCAACCTTTCGGTGCTGCATTGACTTTGGCAAAATTAATATATCCTTGTGGAGATAGAAGGTATGCGTATGCGAAACCGAGATGTGCACCTGTTATGCCAACATAGTTGCGTAAAACGTTTCGAATACTAGTACATCACACACATTTTCCCGCGTGCTTCGGTTGTACGTAGTAACGCGCACATTTTTGCGCACATGCATCAAATTCCACTTGATTATTGAGCTATAGGTTTTTGACGAGCTTTTGTGTATGATTTCATTTCATAGAATTTGTATGCTGTTCTAAAGAATACTAGTTTCAGCTTTTTCATTCATTCAAACCGCGTGTTGAAAATAAGTTTTGTAATATTGCGTGTTGGTTTCCAACATCCTTAAATTGGGGATGCCAGTAAATCTTTAATACAAAAAAAAAAGTAACATCTGCAATAAAAACAGCGTACCCACTCAAATGACAGCTGGGGGATGGATACTCTTAGTATCTGCTCCATCACGTGCTTCTCACAGTCTTACCAGTTTACATGAGTGCCAATTGGTATCTAAGCTCAGCCAGAGACAAAAAGTGTCGGACTGCAGTTGGCGTGACGAAATGTATTTAAATATATATATATTCTACAATAAGATTATTTGATTGCATACTACTGAAAGTCTCGCCTTATGTCTTTTCCCATTGCACTATTCCTTTACTGATATTCGATAATATGACGCTCATCTGACATAGTTCTTAAAGTGTGTAGATGGGTATAATCTTTTCCACGCTGTTCAGATGGGAATGCGCGAATATATATAAGAATTGCTAATATAACATTGGTTTGTCATGCAATGAAATCCCATCTTGGCATTTCTGCCTCTCGCAATTGCTGCGTATACCTATCGGGGAAGTTCTGTGGCGCGGTTATCAAATGAAAAAAAAAAAACATGGGAGTATTTTTTCTACTTCTCTACTACTATCAAACCTTGACATTTTGTGAAATTTTTTTTCCATGCAACCTTTTTTAAAACATCCCCAACAACCACAATTAATTCTGTTGTTAAACTTCCGAAACAAACACATAAAATCATCAACAGATGCATATCATCATTTAGATATTGCTGAATTGATCTTTATTTTACCATTTTTCATGTAATTCTTTTTAGTAAACCTGTTATCTATCGTAAATACAGCACATTTGACAATGTTGTAGTGTGACTATTTTGGCCTCACATTTTTGATATTTGTAGTTAGAGCTCTTGGGGATCTGTCAAACAAAGTTACATACAAAATATTGGTTGTAAATTGCAAAACATGATCATGTTGTTAGAATAACTTGGCATTTTACCACCCGTATATCATTCAAATTTAAAAATCCGTTTTCGTGAAATTTTCGTTGTAGCTGAATTTCAGGGACAGCATGACAACATGCAAGAGAAGCACGGTTGCCTCTTTTAGTTTATGACAGGGTTTCTTAAAAGGGGACCTCGTCCTCCTTGGAAGCGCTGATCGGTTATCTGGGAGCACGAACAAACAGATGGAAATGCGAATATATAATAACAATGTATTTTTATAGAAGAGAAGAAGCAAAAGTGTTGAGAGTCTTTGGTAGTTTGAAAAGCATTGGCATGGAACATAAGAATGAACTACATTCTTTCCCAGGGAATACTACAAAATGTAGCAATTTTCTCATTCTTGTTCTCGTAATATCATTATCTTTCACTGCGTCGTCGTGATCATACCGCTGCATAACAATTCTCGCTAACAAATAATTGACTGTTCTCTACCCGGTGTATATCCTCTTGAACCAGACTGGCGACTGCATTAGCAGGCTTGTATTGGTAATTGCAACAAAAGCGGGTATTTTGAAATAGTACTCTTTATTTTACGCGTATGTTTCGACAGTATTTCAATATACTGTATATGGGTCGCGACCCATAGCTGGGCTCAACAAATACCTAAAAGTTATTGATTTTATTTCTTAGTAAATTTGGTGCTTGCGTAGTTTGTGCACCAAGATTGCGCACAACCTGAACATAGTATTGTAACATGTTATGATTCAGGTTGTGCGTAATCATGATGCACAGGTTTGACAAAAAACACTAATACAAATATCGAGCCGTAAAAAAAGTGCTCAAGGGTGCAAACTCCACGCCCATGTAGAATTGATGGGCAATGACCCCAAGATGAATAATCACAAATACAAAAAAATTCATGTCTGAAATCAAACTTGGGCCAAAAAGGTCCCCTTATCTGCCGGACTACATGCTTGAATATCGTGTGTGAATGGCTGTTGTTATTTGAATCTTTTGGCAAACGACTACTTTGAGCTTATAACGGAGGGATTTTTACTACCGTGTTTCTCCGAAAATAAGACAGTGTCTTATTTCAATTATCTTTTGAAAATTATACTAAGGCATTTGTGAGGGATCTTTTATTTTCATTTATCGAATACAAAATTACAAAGTAGAGAAATACGAGATTTTCAAATATACAAAAAATGAAGACCGATATCCATTTACTTATAAATAACACGTTTTTATTTAAATTAACTGCTAAACGTAGATAATTAGTTTATCAAAACAAGTAGGAAGATTTCCCTAGGTCAGGGATGGCGGCCCTTTTTCGACGAATGGGTCAAAAATTATATTTTAATCACGGAACAGAAGACTGCTGGTCACAAATATTCAATCAATGTTAGTATTTATAAGAAACTTGCTGCTGCATCCTATCTTTCAAATATTATAAGCTTCGGTTGGTGTTGTGTAGTTTTGGGCTTTATTTATGCAGCAATTCTACCAGAGACTACTGGATTGTTTATGACACTCGGTTTTATAAAATTCGTGTACAAAAACACGCATATGAATCACCCAAAAACGTTTAGAATGATGCGGCAAATTATTTTGCGCGCAAAAGAGTTTAGAGGGAATTCCACTCTAATAGAGGTATATTTTTCGATTGGCTTTCAACCACATTAAGGTATACTTTCACACTGCCCCATTGTTATTTCAGATTTCTAGGTCCTCCTTTTGAGTCTAACAGATTTTGTTTTCTCCACGACATTGTAGGCGAGAAAACTAATGAATGCAAAGTAGCATCTAGTTTTCGTATACCCTAAAGGCCTAAACAGTCTGCAGTGCCTTTTTGGTTCATGTGAATGAACGCTGTAACAAGACGTTGCGAGTAATGAACAGATCAAATTGATTGTTTTGTCATAAACGATATCACAGCCAATAGCTGCTTAAAGGTATACAGGGGTGAACACGTGCGTCCAAGATTGGGAGTTCTGAAAATTACCATACCGATCCGGAAATTTGAATTTGAGCGTTCGCAGGTCTGGCTGCCCAAATGACGTTACATTATGTAGTTAACTTATGTACTGTTAACTTTGTTGGAAGCCGGTTTTATCAATTTTTATCACCTGCAAGTTAGTATGTTTTTATTTCATTCGTGCCTTGGCGGTACACCGAAAAAACGCGGTGCGGGTCAGTGGTTCGCCATCCCTGTCTTAGGTCAAAAAAGCTTGCGCTATTGACTAGGTATTTTAAGGGAAGGGCTTTAATTAAAATCATTTTTAAAATTCATGCTAGGTTTTGTTTTCGGGGAAATCTTGAAGTGCGCAGATATGACGTACAGTACTAAGCAGTCCAACATCCCACGTGTCTGCGAAGAAAATTAAATAATGACATTTCAGATACCGGGATTGGGAAAAAGACTAAAGTCATTAAATGTTCTCATCCAATAAATTATGCCAGCTCCAAGCCGGTAGATACCATAGCTCAAAAATATAGTAGATGGCGACGAAAAGTTGAGTATAACTGAAAAGCTACATCGTTTATTAGAAACTTAGAGTAACTAACTGGAGACGCCAAAATTAGAGCGGCTGTTCGGCGTCCACAGCAGGATGCAATTTTGAAAAGGATAATCAGCTTTATATAAGCTGAGTTATCACTCAAGAAAAAAAATACGCGAACAGGTTGAGATCTAAAGTGATATTATTATATAAATGATCGCACTTGTCAAGGTGGAAATGCAAGAATGTGCAATTTACGACATGATGAATTTGCAACGCCCAATGTTCCGACAAAATAACGCATAAAAATATTAGTTCAACAAAATGGAATAGAACTAAACTCAGGTGAATAAACACATGTCATAGCTACAGTACTGTAATTACAGTTCCTGCCGATAATTGGAATAAGCAGACACAAACCAGAACTCCACTGCCAAAATGCTACCGGTACCCTAAAGACTACTGAAATAAATATTAATATAATAAAATTCCCACCTGACAGTGTAGCTCCCTAATCACGAAGCATTTCACAGTTGATTCAAAAATAATTCACTTCTTAAAAATTACAAGTATTGATTCTGAATGACCGAAGGACAAATAAAATCTCGCCATGCCAACGTCAATGCCGAGGAAGGACGACAACGAACCGTGCTTTGAAGCAACGCGCGTGAGTATTGTGAGATCACAATCAGGAATCATAGGCGAAATCATTTAGGCCGATAAAGGTGGAGGCATAGGCCACAAACACTTGCAAAAAAGCGGATAAGTCATTTTTACCCAGCTATAAGTCTTTTGTACGACGTATGAGAACGCACGGGGACTTGGTGAGCATTCTGTTCGTGCATGACTCCCTAAATCTTTTCTCTGCAACTTTTTAGCCGCATTGGGCTACTAATTTCACGTCAATACTTCGTAATAATTTGAGCCCGCAATATTTACGGTTATTTACATTTTAATCTGCAACATGATTATACTTATAATCATGACGCCATAATGTTTTCTCCTCGATACGTAAAATGTACTATCACACAATAAATGAATTTCTAGGTTAACCGTACTTATTTTTGAAGCTTAAACGGTGGATATTTGATACGATAATAATTAAACCGATTACGCAGCGAAAACCGCCCATAATCTGTTGATGAGAGTGGGCCTTTTCATACGTACCACCATTATTTTAGTTACCATAAGTCGCATTGTCAATAAATTGGATTAGATTATAAGTTTTTCAGTACAGAGGGCGAATCGAGCAACAAAGTGAGTATAGAATTATCGTATAAGCTCATTAAACTCGATGTGCTTTATGGGTATTGTATTTCATTCAAACAAACGTAAAACGACGGCTTGTTTAAAAAACAATAGCACCGCTACTGGCTTCCAGGCGCACGGCCGATTTTTGATAAAGAATGCCTAATGGTCAGCAAAATAGGTAAGTTGCAAAGCAATTAATTCAAGTCATTTAAACAGTTAATAGCGATTCTGGAGACACGTCATTTATGCATCTGAATCACAATTATCAATTTCTTATGCCATGCCGCGCTGAAATAATGCTCACTGTAAATATAGTTCGCAGTCACAGACAGTCATTTTATCTCATCTGTCCCGCACAATCAAGATGACAATTATATATCATCGGAATATCAGTATCTACGTTTTTTCGTTGGTATCGGTAAACCTCTACTTATGAAAACACATTTTGATATGGCAGACAGGTTATCTAAAAATTTTATTAGACACTCAAACATAAAAGTTTCTGTCGATGTAAAAATGACCAACATAGATAATATTAAGAATTTCGCTACAGTTCGTTGCCATGTTGATTTTTCGTCTTTTTGAGAGTGACAACGAAATTTTGATTGGCTCGCACCATTTTGGTTAAACATATGTCACTTATTTTAATAGACAGTGACATCGTGTGAGATGATGGCTATCGAATTGTGCTTACAAACCTACAGAGTCAAGACGTGGTTCTTGTTCTGCCAGCGTCATTTTAAACTGACTGAACGTCAGTTTATTCTGGCACTGTTTGACAAAATGAATTGTTTCTTTGCTGAATGTTTTCCCGAGTCTTTAAGTTGGTTGTTCGTAAATGTTTCTTCTCGACAACTAGTAATGTTTTTTGCGTCTTTCTTTACCCGAAAGTGCCATTCTACGTATTTCTCCATATTCTGTTCGTACAAAGTGCATTTTTAAAAATAAACTACTGATTTCTTTATCCAACGCTGTTATTGATATTCAAATGTCCATTCTATTCCTATGTCCAAATGGATTCTTCTGAACGCGAATTTGAGGTATTTCCACCAGGCAAAAGCCTTTGGCTTTTTTTTCGCTTCGGACAGTAGTGATAGAGACGACACGTACACAACAATATGGTTATCACAAAAAGTACTGTGGCCGCCACCAGGCCTCCAATGGTTACAACGGTTCCCGCAGACATGAAATACAGTTGTACTACTATCCCAGTTAGAATGCCGTACAGCAACAAATGATCCGGCGCTTCGAAACTTTTACGGTTGCCACATTTATTTAACACTTACTGTACTGCACACTGGTATTCGCTCCCGTCGCCGGTAAAAAATGAATTTTTCCAAATGCGAACGCAAAGCGATTGCTTGAGAGTCTTGAGATTGTTTTTGCCAATAGCGAATTATCGATTTTTAGACAGCTTTAATCTTGTTCTATTTGCGCGAATTAGACTTTTACTAGTTTGAAAACACCTCATTACAATGCGATGGGTAAACTTCATCCGTTCGGAATTTGAAAGAAAACTTTCAAAAGCGCATGTGAGGCGATTAAAACAGGTAAAGAAAGGCATTTAGGTTTGCTATTGTTCGTCCCCAGTGTCCAGTTACGCAGAATTCTGAACTCATATCGATTTATTGAAACAGCTAATCCTATTATATTTGCACGAAGTAAATCATTTGGTGATTACTTTTACTCATTCCCAATGGACGCGATTAACTCTTCAGAATAAATTACATGATGAATTCTCTGTATTGAATACTTAGAGCTGTTCTTGCTCGCTATTTATGGACCTGACAAGCCCAGTCAGAGCCGTATTTATATAATAATACAATAACTTTATTTTGAGTTCCCCCAAAAACATGCACAGAACAAATAATGAATACACAGAATAGTGGGAAAATCGGGAAAACAGGCAAAACCTCTAGTAAGGTATAAAATACGTAGAAATACATGTGCCTGTTCACCCATATTACACTCACAAGCATATTACGAAGAAGATAAAAACACGAACGTGTTATTGTTCGGGCGTCTGACTTGTGTAACAAACAAACTGCAGGTGCGGTGGGTGTTAATTTAAAACTGTTTACGTCGAAACGGACATGATTGGGCTGTGTTCATCGTTTCGGATTTCGGAGCCGTTTTAAAGCAAACCAATAATTTAATTGACGTAAACAAGCCTGTATATGCCTTTTTCAGACGTCTGAAAAGATTGGGAACTTTTCGTTTTGGCACGAGTAGATTAGTTTGTGAGAAATCCTACGTGGTTAAACTATTCACTTAAACTTTTTTTTCTCTCAACCCAAAGCACGTTAATTACAGTCACCCTTGAATTCCCCCAAACTACCGTATAGTACTTTTCTGGGTACTCCTGTAGTATGCGAACCAAGATGGCGGACACGGAAACGTAGTATGTGTACCAGGTTAGGGTTGGGCCATAATTTTAGGTACAAATACTACGGGAGTCACTTGGCTAGTCCCCGAACTCGTAATAAAACTAACATAGCGAAAATTGGAATAAAACTATGGTCTAACTCAGGGGTTCCCAAACTGTGAGTCGCGACCCCCGATGGGGTCGCGTGAAGATTTTCCGGGGTCGCCTGATTTATTCAAACGTGCGCACACAAGTGACAAAGGTTGGAAAGTGGAATTTGTTTTGGTCGCCAAGTATCGTAAAAGTGCCTTATTTCGGATTTTCAGCAATAATTTAGCCATTTTTTTTTTGGCAAAATGGCGCCGAAAATGCTCAATAAAACTTTCATGTAATACTTAACCTTTCCAGCTGGTCGGTAGGTATTTGTTCATTATTTTGTGCAACCAGAGAAGTTGAATGCTGTGCTTGGCAGTCTAAATTGTTATCTGGCTTTCTATCATTTTGGTCGGAAATATAAGCTAACAATTTTGTCACCATAAAAACTAAAAATCGAATGCGATTAAATATTAATGTTATGGCCTAAACATATAATTCATGTCTGGTGTTTTTTTTGCAACCAGCAGGATTACAAGAAATGCTGCCTTGACGTCAAAAAAAATAGTTATTACCCTCCTGTACATCACATTCGGTAATCAATCTATCTGGAGTTATTTTGTAAACATGAGTTCGAAAAGAAAAATGACGAATTCAAACACATTTTAAACTGGATGAGGGAGGTAAAATACCACAATGCTTGCCTGATATGTCGGCAAGTTGTGTCGATGTCAGAAGAATATGATTTAAAACGGCGTTTTAGAATCTTGTGAGCCATGAGTATATACAAAGTTAAGATTTTGCTTTGAAAGTTTTATCGATGTCCAAAAGCACTAACATTTGCGGAAGCCCCTTTTCCGTTAGGAAGAGTTTAAATTTAGATATAGAAAGACTTTTGTTGGTTTTTGCATGATAAATGATAAACACTGATCAATGTGTTTGCACAATAAAAGTGTTTGTTTTGTATTGCACTGTGTGGCTATTCCCTGCACTATTGTGACCCGCGAACAATGCAAAAATAATTTTGTGGCCCCGGAGCCGACAATCTTGAACCACCCTGTTCTAGCATAATGAAAGGCGCTTGAAAGATGTGATTCCGTACCCGTTTTTCCCTATTTTACTCTCATGCTCTGTTTTACTTTCGAATTAATAATGGAGCAATCTGTAATATGTTAACATTGAACTAAAAATATTAAAGACACTGATGGAATATGCTAAATAAGATTTTAAATTTATGTATATTTAGAAGCAATTTTACTATTTCCGGAGTATCGTACGCTTCATTACAATCTACCACATTTTATCAAGTCCGTCTATGTTTCGCCAAAGAACCGTTATTATTCTGATCGAAGAGATTTTTACACCATGGTTTACATACGGTGCCATGTGTTTACAAATCTTCTGAGGTTTTTCCGGCGCATTGCCGTATTTGTTCGTATACTTTTTTTTAGGTCATGTTCACCGTCAACGTCCACTTGTAGTCGATATACAGGTACAATTGTTCCCGTTGAGACAATTGAAACGGATATATTGATTTTTGAAGTTGCTGAACGGTTCTAGTTGCGGGGTCGCGAGTAGCCTATCTGTAGACTCTGATTTTATGAAAATTGGGGTCGCGAAAAAAAAGTTTGGGAACCACTGGTCTAACTAACCCTAACCTGGTACACATACTACGTTCCGGTGTCCGCCATCTTGGTTCACATACTACAGGAGTACCCCTTTCTGGACAGAAGTACTTTTGCTTCGAGTAATTCAATTGAATCGGGAATCCTTTGTCCGTTTGATGGCTATTGAAGACAATATCTAGAAATCTATATTAATTATAAAATTCGGCAAAATAATACGGCGTTCACCGACAATAACGGTAGTTCCGTAAATAGGAGACCCGATCTTTTTAATTAGATATTAGAACCTTGGGTGTCGCTGCTCGATAACCAGCTTCGGTTCCTCGCGACTTCCCTTCCTCAGTAAAATTGTATGATTATCCCTCCTTTTTCTGAATGTTGTAGTGATTGTTTTCTGCTGATAAAATAAACTTGACTTGAATTAAAGCATTATCCCATACGTTTAAACGAAATCTTCCCGCTTCTGGATAAATCGTCTTTTTTCACAAACCACCCGTTTTTGAGGCTGTTGTAGGTTGAGCCAGTTTCAAATTAACGTAACGGTCGTGGCTGACTCCGCCAATAAGTCTATGCTTTTGAAGTAAATAACTGACTAACTATTGCCATACCCGACATGACCAGACCAGCGGCCCTGGTCTGCCATATGCTTATTCTTATCGCACCCGTAACAAAAGTATTTTAATTTTGTATTGGAGTAAAATTAGATATAGTTTGTTAGTTCAAAAAATCTGATGATTTAATAAAACCAATGACAATATGTTATTGCTAAAACAGTAAAACTTATAATTGCCACGCGTGTAATGCAAAGGGGCCGTAATGGCCAATTTGTAGATGTTTCTACGAGGATCAAATTTATGTTTACATCCGTAACAATTGCTAATCAGCAAAGACTTTACGGTGACGCAACAATTAAAATTTTTGATGACTTTTCGGTAACACAACAATTAGAATTTGGATTTACAATAATAATTCACTTGGACACTTTTTCCAAAGTTGGTTCAGTAATTTATTTTTACACCATACTGAAATCACACTGAATATACAAAAAATTACAATAAATATGAAAAATGCGTTTCAGGGCGAGGGAAGCCGCGAAAAACTAATATAGGTTATCGAGCAGCGGCACCCTGGTTAGTTGTTCCCTTGTACCACTGTTTATCAGTTTTAGGTTATATGCCAAAATAGTAAATGAAATGAATTAATAAGCAGCCAAGTTGTTCCGGGCAAAGCTTTAGTTTCTTCAAGATACGGCGTCGAAAACCTGAGGTAGCTGCCGGTGCGACGGTGTCGCTCATCGTGCTAAGCGTTTGGAATACGCTCGCCACCGCACCTCTGATTACTCTGCGTGGGTTCGCAGGTTCGAATCCAACTAACAAATCCTATAGACGCATACACGACTTGGAATGGCAACCGGACGAGAGGCCGTGGTTGAGCAGTCTTATCGGCTTTCCTCTCCCCCGGCATAAATATGTAAATCCTATCCTAAATGGAAATGGTATATTTGAATGAACGACAACTGGCAAATCACTCGCACATTTGGCATAGATAAGTTTACAAAGAATTTGTATACAAAGGATTTTACTAGGATAAAAGATCGGAAAGACATGCGGTATTTAGATCAGGATATTTGTACAAGATAGATGTTTTACCGAGAATCGATCTCCTTGTTTATTTCGGTAACAATATTCAATCAGCAAAAAAGTCAACGATGACGTAACAAATGAAATTATTGCAGATGCTCAGACACTTCGTTCGACGAGTCAGATTGATAGTCCAAGTCCATGCTTCCGAAAACAAACAATACAGTAAAACTAATCCCATACCCGACTTGGAATGGTAACCGGACGAGAGGCCGTGGTTCGCCATATGGATAAGCCGTCTTATCGGCTTTCCTCTCCCCCGGGATAAATATGTAAATCCTATCCTATATTCAAGCATGGATTACTAGAGGTCCACCAAGAGCACAATGACAATTAAGTAATTTGATTTACACCGAGAGAAGTGTCTAAGCGACCACACAAATTACAATTGTTAGGTCATTGTTGACTTGATCTGTAATGTACCAGATCACAATGTAGCACTGGTATTATATATATTTTACACATGTCCTCTAAACTCTATCACAATGTGCTTTTAGTGTTGAATCGTGGAACTAAAATATCTGCCGACTCATTCTCCGTCTTTTTTATATTTATATTGTGACAATTAATTCCGACTTCTTAATCAATAACAGTGTTAAATTGGTCAGGAGCCTTGATGACCTTCAACGGTCTTGCATACTGGCCAACACAAAACAATGTGTAAATTGGACTACTTCTATAAAAATCATCGATATTGTTTTATACTGTTTTTCATTGTTTTCATCATAGTCTAACTCTCTAAAAATTATCGATATTATTTAATATTGTTTTTTCATTGTTTGTGGAAATAAATCTCTCTCTATTGCTGATTGGTTGTTTTACGGAAATAAACAAGGAAATCGATGTTCGGGGAAACCTCCAAGATTATTTTTTCGGGGGGTCAAGGGTCGGGAAACATCCATGGGCAGAATTTACATTTTTATCCAAGAGAGGAAAGTGATAAGACGGTTTGATCACATGACGAACCACGGCAGAGTAAAATAGTAGCGGCAATAATCCTTTAACTTTATTATCAGGTCATAATCACGTCTGACCATTTACCGATAGGGTATACGGTGACCGTACATTTGAACCCATGCGTACCGGTATATCCACGGGTTCAATCTATACGGTACTATATGCGGGTGCTAAAACCCATGGGTTGGGGTTAGTATGGGTTTAACTATCCGTGAAACAAAAAAAATTTCATAGGTGCAATAGCATACAGGTGCAATTGTCATGGGTTCAAATGTACGTGGGTTCAAATGTAATGGAACCAGGGTATACGTCTGTTTTGTTTTGTAGCAATGTTTGGAAGAAAATCCCCCATTTTTAAATGTTACCGTATCATTCACGGTATTTCATGTATTCCGAATGCGATTATCAATTATTTTGCATTTCAGAAAAAAACACTGAGCGCCTTAATTTGTACCATAGAGAATGTACTAGATATCCCTGAAGATAAATTGGTGCAGAAAGATTGCAATGCAATCATGGTTGTTCTAAGCAAAATGACAGATGTAGGAGCTAACACTCTGGGACCGTTTGATGCAATTGATTGTACATGCTATGAGATGTGTCATACTTGGAATAGTTCATGTATGGGTACTTACGTTGATACGTTCCACAAAGCATTTGTGTATGCTTTCAAAGTATATGCACCTTTGTACTTACTGAACGCCCTGTGGAAACTACAAAAGAAGCGTACTGACAAGAAAAGGCTTGCAAGGAATACAATATTACAAACCTTGAGATCGACGCTGTTTTTGACAATGAATGGTACTTGGGTACTGATGGTTGTATGTGCTTATGGGAAAATTTTTGGGAAATTTCATGGTGTGTCGGGTTTTATTGTGGGGTTAATATCATCATTTCTGAGTATAATTATTGAGAGGAAATCAAGACGAGGGCTTCTAGCAATTTACATCACAAATTTAGCCCTTGAGATTCTTTTTAAAATGTCGGTTTCCAGGGGTTATGTGACCCCTATCAACAGGGGTGAAATTTATTTATTTGCTTTGTCAAATGTTGCATACATGAGTTATTTTCGTGGCTCAAATTTGCCTTCATATCTTCAGTCTGTTTTTGAAAAAGTTTTGGGAAACGATGAGACAAAAACTTACAAAATCAGGGAAGAAAGAGAACATTCCTCTGTAGCTGGGAACAAATTGATTTTTAGTTTAAAGAAAATGTGCTCTTACTTGTTAAATAATTTGAATTCTATTGGTTCCAGGCCCCCCAGTTGTTGCCATGGTGATAGTTGTGTTGCTTATTCAGCAAGAGCTGCTATCAAATATTTCTCGATTGGTTATGGGATTCAAGTTTTAATGAATTACCGTAGAATTTTCCAAGCTTTGCTACGAAGCAATTTATCTCTTTTGGGAAAGAGTTTTTCAGATTTTCGATTAGCAAAATTTTTCTGTGCTTATGTGACTGTGTTTAGAGCTATAAATTGCTTATTACGACGAGCTGTTGGTCAAGATAACCCTGAATTTTTTGGTGGAATTGCTGGATTTTTTAGTGGCTTCAGTGCTCTTTTTTATCCTAGTACAACTTTATCATTGTATGCAGTTACCAAACTACTTGATATATTCTGTATGAAAGCTGTGGCTACAAAACGTCTTCCCTTTTTCCCAAACTTTGATGTTTTTATGTACAGTTTGAGCATGGGTATAGTTTACCATGCCTCTATCTTTGAACCCCATAATATTCGACCCTCTTACTGGTCTTTTATGAAAGGCCTCAGTGGGTACAAGTTTCCACTGCTATTCAGAAAGTTGTTGGATAGATTTGGGACCGAAGCAACAAAAATGTACCCTAATTTTGTGCCAGATTTAGACCCAAAATATGTGATAACACCAGAAGTTCAGCAAGTTTTAGCTTCTCATGGCAAATGGCCTTGATCAGTGGTTTTCTAGCATTTTTGATCTATAGTCCTTTATAGACTACAAGTAAAAGAATAACTGTATTACAGTCATGAATTAAACATATCACATTCAATATACTTTTGAATTGTTGTAATTTTTGACAATAGTACCTTGTAACGGGCCATTGCTTGTGACTCACCCAGGTGCTGAAAATAAATGAAAAATACATATCATGATTGTATTTTCAGAAAATTTAGAACCATATTCAAAATTACAGCCATATTGAAAGGGTCTTAATAAATTTTATAAAATCCAAATCATTTTATTATAGAAATTATCGTATTGTATAGGTTGTCCATAAAATGAAATTGCAGAGGGAATACCATATATTGTTTTGGCCTTCACATACGTATTAAATAAAGTAAAAATACTTCAACAATTACTGATTGAAAAAAAATATACCTGGCCAAGATATATTGAGAACTGACTTCATAACAAAATTAAAATTTAGTTAAGGGACGTTATGGACACCCTGTTAACATTCAAATTGCAAGAGAAATTATTCAAATCAGATCTCTAGAATATAAAATCATTATGAAAATCAAAAATTTGCTATATATTATCATTTTGAATGTATTATTCTTTGATTTGTTATTGAATTATGTATTAAATTTTTTTCTGGTTATTCCAGATATTAAAGAAATGATCGAACAAGTGTATTTTAATTATGTGCAATCGGTGCTGTTTACCACATATGCAATTATATGAATAAATGATACGAATGGTGTTATTGTAAGTTTTGATGTATTTCAGGGGTGGTCTTGTAAGATTTTCCAGTGTTACCAAAAATTGAGAACGAACATTTGGATCAGTAGTTTTGGTCTTCCATAATGTGTGAACCAGGTTGGGGTTAGGTCATGATTTTATTTCGATTTTCCTTATTTTAGTTCTATTGCGAGTTCTGGGACTGAATATACATACCCCCTGCCTATAGGTTTCAGTCCCTTTACACAACTTGATGTAAAGTAGGCGAACCAAATTATTCTCTTATTAATTCTCTAATTAATCTCAAAATTAGTCTCTTCAGTCTTCACACAACTTGATGTGAAGTAGGCGAACAAAATTATTTACATATTGGTACACACCCTTCTGGAGTGCAGTAGTTTTTAACCCTTTGGTGAAGCGGAAACCCACGCATGTTAACACAGATTTTCCCAGCCATTGATTTTGGGTCATGTTAATATTTTAACCAGGATAATCAGAAGATTTTTGGTCAATTTTATTATTAGGTAGTGATGTTGTAATAGCTGACAACTCAACTATATTAATCCCAGCATTTTGAACAGATCTAAAACCCCTTTTTAATTGCCATAAGTATAGGTGTATTTATGATATGTTGTCTATTTCACTCTCGAAGTTGACACAGCCAGGAAGTAGGAGTTTTCACTCTGAACAAGGCTTGTAAAAGCAGTCACTGGAGACTACTGCACAATTTATTTACACTTAGGTTAGTTACGGCATGAGATGGTTGTGGCAACATTATCAGGTCCAATTAATTAACTACCATGACCTGGTTATTCTGGGCACTTAGTTGGCTAATAGTAGCCCTCAGGATTTTGGCACATATCAAATTCAACTTTCCCTATCAGATGTTACCACCCTTATTTAAAACCATATTTGAATAAGTTTGATCCATTTGTAATTTACAAAAGCTATCATACATGACTGTGTTAATGAACAGTGTCAAGTCAAAGGCCCTAGCTAAGCCTTGAGTCACTGCCACAGTCTATCCCAGCCTATTGTGCTAGGTGAACATGTAAATAATGCCAGACAGAGGAGTAAATTGATATCCCATAGTTCTGACATATTCCAACTCACTTATGCATAAATCTCGAGTGTAAAAAATTTACCTAAACATATAAGCTTTTCGAGTCAAAAATGAATAAAAATATTTTGTAAGTTCATTTTTAATATATTTATAGTGAATGGCTCAACACCAGCAGTTATTGAAGAAGAAAATACAATAAAATTATTGAATATTAAAATTTAAAAGCAGCATTTTACACTACGATTAAAGAAGACAATTTAAAATCAGATTATATACAAAAATTAATTCATTGCACACAAATAACAAGAGAAATTGAAACATGAAGTATATCACCAGACTGCGTTGAATTTCACATTTTAGAACCTCTTCCATTAATAAACTTGTATAGAAAATAACAAATATTTTTTAATGCACAGATGAGACCCGGATCATTCTGTACAATATGGAATAATGAATGAGTGTATCTAGGGGTAAAATAGACCAAAACAAGATTTGCATATTTATTCTTGTTGAGAAGATAGCCAATCGTAAAACAGCTTAATCATATGGCGAAACATGAGTTCTCATCCGTTTACATCATCCTTTTTTAGATGTGTGTATTTTACATGTTTACTCAATGCAGGATATAGAGCTCTTGATATAAAGTGTCCAGAGCGAGGATAGAGTAGTTCACTGATACATAACATATATAGGTTCATATACACCACAGAGAGATGGCAGTGAACTTGAAACTAACCGAATCAACACTGTCAGGAAATAGCTACAAAATCAAACCAATCGGTGGAGATACAGTAACTGGTTTACTTTGACTGTGGAAGCATTAAAAGAATAATATTACCCTAATTAATTAATACCAATGCTGTTGGTTTGCGATTGACTGACTAGTAGATCAGAATGACAAGAAATCACACTGAAGATCTCTATATTTTAAAACAAAAATCTGAGATATCCAAGTTCAAATTGGACAGTGATGAGTAAAGAAATGTTTAAGTTTGATTGACAGTTTTAACATTTTAGAAGAAAAGGAATGGCGTCCACATTGCTGCCCCAAGCATAGCTCCAGCAGCTACCCCATACATCATTCCAGATCCTCTGTAATAGTAGGGGTCATCATCACGAATCACATGGATAACTTGAGTGCGGGGATGGACGTAATACGGCCTGCCTTGCGTAGTATAAAGCACTTGAACTGGGCCATGGTTTGGGTAATAATAAACAGGCGCTTGTTGTTGTGGGTACGGTGCTGCTCCTTGTGTGGCAGCAGGGTAAGGCTGCTGGCCAGCCGGATATGGGTATCTTTGTTGAGGTGCATATTGGGGTACTGCAGCTCCTTGTTGGGGTCTGCCTGGTTGGTAACCCCTTGCTCTGGCCTCTATGGGTTGTTCGACCATCAACTTCCACGCCAGACACTCATCATTGGTCTCTGAGCAAACCGTGATTTCTTCTTTGTCCAAACACACGATAGTCATCAAGCAACCGAATACCCGACCTTCCGGGGGTTCTACAGCGCATTCTAGTGCTGTTTTAATGCTCGCACCATTGAAAAGGAGATTAACATTTCCGTGTTTTTCACGCTTTGTTTCGTCTTCATAATACGATAGATTTCCATCAGCTAACAGCACGAAATAGTTCTTTTTCCAGCGTTTTAACACTGTACTTAATCGCAATAGCCATCCACATTTGACTATGGGTGTAGCCATTTTAATTAGGACGCTGAATACCTTCGAAGCAAACGCACAACTTCTGAATTACGGCGGACAAAAACTCAGAACGTCGGACCGCAGCAGCGATGTTTGTTTACCAACATGCTCACGTGATACATCACGTGAAAAATTTTCTTTTTCGATGTGTCACTGGCGCGTGACATCAATCAGCCCATCGTCATAAGCAGGGCTGCCATCGATATGAACCAAAAAATAAAAACATCAGGGAAACATAATAATAGAATAACAAAGAACGAAATGTAATAAACAAAATGTATTTTTTCATTTTTAGAAACAATTTGTTTCATCCTTCATCTCACTTTCAATTTGGTTCAAGTTACACAGACTGATTTTGGCCGGAAGGCTATTGTTTTGTCATTGTGTCGGTTAATTTATTATTACGTAACGAATGCAAGCAGTTATCAATGAAGTTGTAAAATATCATTTCTGACAAATCACGCATTCGAATCGACCAATCTAAGTGCCTGGTAATAGAACCTCTACCCATAAAATACGGCAAAAATAAGGACACATGTCAAAATAAGGACGTTTCCTAGAAATAAAGACAAAAATATTTTTCAAGACAAAGTCCTTCAAAATAAGGACAAATCTTAGAAATAAGGACGTTATGGCAGCCCTGGTCATAGGTTATGCTTTATTAGGCCGCGAGCCGAGGCCCTGAAAAACGCCTAAAAAGTGAGTTTCGTAGCGCACATCAGGTAACTACCTGAAAATGATTTTAAAATGTTCCTTAAAAATTTAGTAACAAATATTGCCTTGTTCCCACTTCCAAAAGTTTCACATTTTACGGAAAAGACGCTTTTACTACAAGAAATATGTGCTACGATCTGTCCTATATTCTCTACATTTTCGGCAATGAACAATGGCTTCTGCATGACGTAACAATTGAATCGAATCAGCTGTTAGTGATCAGATGAATATTAGTTATTAATGCCCGACCTTGCGTTGAGTTGGGCAGCCTTTCCATAGCCCTGTTTAGTTATTATTAGTTAAGTTATTCTAAGACGTTGTCGAAAAATGTATGGGTAACACTTGTAGATCCTTACCACGGATATGGGCCGTGAGACGAAGCCTTGAAAACGCCCAGAAAATGAGTTTCATAGCGCACATCTGGTAACTAAATAAATTCTTCAGTTTTGTGTGAAAATGAACATACTGAACGCATTACATCTTGTTCGACAATCCTGATGTGAAATTGAATATAATAGGTTCCCGGAAATTCAATAACCATAAGTTTACAACATATACATAAGAACTATGCATTTCGAGAGCCCTACAGCACACTAACACAAATGTATTCCAGTAATGTTTTGCCTGACCAAAATCGGACTTCCTCAGTCAATCATAATTTATAAGGTAGATTACGAAAAATATGGCATACATGTAACCAACAACAAAAAATACTTTAATTGTGTGACAGTAGTCGCAAGTGACCTCGAAAGCAGCGACACCAACAACGGTGACAAATAAATCAGTTATTTCTCACTTAGAAATTTACCGGAAAAGTCAAGAAAATTAAATGAATGTACAATATGTACATAACATAGTGGACAGAAATATTACAATTAGTCTTTTTTTAGTTTATGTGGTTATGTATTTGAACGTAAGCAATATTATTTCTAGAAACAGGACTACGACACTAACAAATGTCCGAAAAAAAACAAATAAATGATACCTATTAAATTAACTGCAATATCTAATTCACTTTCTTCTGAATTGTTGACAATCGAAATCCACTATCTCGAAAATCTACGTTTTCTCTATAAGTGTACTGTGATTTTTGCAGTCAATACAAAAACAAAAATCTGTGCAATTTAAGTTGATTTTGGCACACTTGCATAAATTATTTTGACTATTTTTCGTACACTTGCAATTTGCCAACTCAAGAACTGATTTGAGGGCCACATGCTTCTTCAGTGAATCATTGTTGGGTAGGAGAGTATAATCCTTATGTTTGCCAGAGTTAAATAGACGTGCCCTGGTATCATTTATATTCTTCATATCCTCTTCATACAGTGAACAAACAAATTCCTCAGCTTTATTGTTTAATGCCTCGTTAACCTCAAAAGATCTTCATAGTTGAGAAAAAATGAATTGAAAACCTCAATGATGTCTCCAACATGAGTTGATGGGCAGTTCCAATTGCAGAAAAGTGCTAAAGTATTTCAATATGAATAGCCCATTTAAGCTGTTTGCAACTATTATGATTCTCATATACCTTTACGCTTCAAGACTTGTTTAATCCATTTTATAGCACTGATAGCAGCAGGGATTAGAGCCTGCGTTATGTCGGATTGGTGGAACATAACTAATACCTTGAATACATAATCCATTTTATCTGATGTACTCAATGAGCGTATATATGCTCATTGCATGTACTACAGTCCAGCAGTGTTTGCATATCATTACTAGACTATATCTACACTGAATTTTGATATATCACAGTCTGAAATGCCCTATGACAGTATGAGTATGAACTATAGACCAGTGATTCCCAAAGTGGGCGATATCGCCCCCCAGTGGGCGAAAACGATACAGAGGGGGGCGAAAAAGTTGAAGGGGGCGATAGGGGGGCGATTTCGCGAAACCTGTTTTATGTTCGGCGCACCTAATTCTGTAATCTGTGTGCATTCGCAGGCTTGAATCACGTGGGCGATTATCACACGCGAAAGGATTTCTGGACTCGTCTTCGCAGTAAGGTACGGTAGTTGCGTATCCCAGTGGTCGGCAAAATACGGCCGGAGTAAAATAATGTGGCCCGGGACGATTCACTGAATGGACCTTCCCCGACCTTTGACCGCGGAAAATTCTTCCCATACTTTACCATTTTAAAATTTTCGGTGTTTATTTTAAGTGTGGTTTCGCGAGTTGTTGCCTGTAAAATGGGGTATTTGTTTCAAACTATCATTCTAATACACACCATTCAACAATCTGTTTTTTAAAAGTACCGATTGTGGCGAACCACTTAACTAATAATAGCCGTTATGAGTCACAATTGTTTTGTTTATGTTTTTGTCACGCATGATTACTTACGTGCTTTTCTTACGATAACTTGTCATTCTGTTTTCTGTTCGCTTGTCGTTAACATTGCTTGAAAGTCATAATTGAATTGTCTTTTTCTTGTTAGAAAGAAGTTAGTTCGCTTCAAATGGTGACCCCGACCTCAAAAGCATACTTTTGAGAAAAGAATACGCACATAACGAAGAATATGAGTGAAGACAACAAAGCAGGCCTAACAGCGGTATCATTAAAGCTGCCGATTTTCTGGACTAAAAATCCTGCCGTTTGGTTCCACCAAGTCGAAGCGCAGTTCGCTGTTCGAAATATCACAACAGATGAAACAAAATACCACTACGTGGTTGCCGCTCTGGATGAAAATACCGCTGCCAGCATTCTTAATGTTCTCAATAACCCGCCGGAAACGAACAAGTACCAAGATCTCAAAGAGAAGCTCACTACTAAATGTTCGCTGACGGATCCTGAACGAGCTGCGCGCCTTTGTTCAATGCCTGGACTAGGGGATGGAACGGCAACGGAACTTATGGACAACATGCTTGCATTGTATCCAGTAGGTAAGACACCTGATTTCTTATTTCGCATTTGTTCGTCAGTCATCTGCCACCAGACGTCCGGTCTCAACTTACAGACATTTTAACAACCACGGGCGACGATTTTCGGAAGCTGGCAAGGAAAGCAGATGATATTTTAACTGCAAAAGGCTATGAGGTGACAAACGCTGTACAAAAAACCAGTTCGTTCAAACCATCTCATGTTTTGTCTGAAATGTGTTTTTATCACAGGAAATTCGGCAAGAAAGCCAAAAAATGTCGCCCGCCATGTTCTTTTGTGGTTTCGGAAAACGCCATAGCCGACCGTCAGTAACCTCTTGGCGGTCGGCGATTCAAACCTTTATTACGTCACAGACAAAAACTCTGGACGCAGTTTTTTAGTTGATACGGGTGCACAAGTCAGCGTGCTGCCTGCCACCGGTCATGACCGTCGTTACGGGCGACCAGGACAAGCACTTTTGGCAGCTAATGGCACCTCAATTACGACATATGGCACACGAAAAGTGCCTTTGACTATATGCGGTAGAAATTTTACCTGGAATTCACATTAGCCAATGTTTCACGGGCAATTATCGGGGGAGATTTTTTGCGCTCTCACGGACTTTTGGTTGACATCAGGGGCAAACGACTTATCGAGGCAAGCACATACGCTTGTATTCCAACCAGAACGATTACTGGCACCCCGCCTTGCCTTCACTACGTAGCCGAAAACGATTTTGCCAAAATTCTGAACGAATTTCCTGATTTAACGCGCCCCACATTCAGCAACCCGACCACTGCACACGGGGTAAAGCATCATATTGTTACAGAAGGCCCCCCGGTGCACGCAAAGGCTCGAAGATTGCACCCCGATAAGCTAGCCGCGGCAAAGGCAGAGTTTGATAACATGATTGAACTCGGAATCATCCGACCCTCAAATAGCCCCTGGGCGTCTGCGCTTCACATCGTACCTAAACAGGACGGCGGGTGGCGCCCATGTGGAGACTACAGACGTCTCAATGATATGACCGTGCCTGACCGCTACCCAGTCCCAAACATACAAGATTTTACGGCCCGTCTTGCGGGAAGGACAATTTTCTCTAAAGTGGATCTTGTTCGCGGTTATCATCAAATACCTATTCATGAACAAGATATCCCCAAAACTGCCATTATCACACCATTTGGCCTATTTGAATTTCTCCGCATGCCGTTTGGGCTTAAAAACGCCGCCCAGGTGTTCCAGCGTTTAATGGATACCATCTGTCGAGGTTTGCCTTTCGTATTTGTCTATCTTGACGACATCCTTATCGCCAGTACGTCTAAAGATCAACACAAAAAGGACTTGCGAAATCTTTTCCAAAGGCTAAAAAGCCACGGTATGGTTATCAATCCTGCCAAATGTAAATTCGGTTTAAGCGAATTAGAGTTCCTGGGACATACTGTTACAAAAGAGGGTGCTTTTCCTCTCCCCAATAAAGTGAAGGCGATAACTAATTTCCCTCGCCCTTCATCTGTAAAAGGCCTTCAAGAGTTTCTTGGCATGGTTAATTTCTATCATCGGTTTTTGCCCAAAGCTGCCCAAATAATGCAACCACTATTCGCAGCACTTTCCGGCCTGCCCAAGAAGTCGAAGGTTTTGCCCGAATGGACTGACAGTATGATATGTGCATTTGAAAAAACTAAGAAAGCACTGGCAAATGCAGTTATGCTTACACATCCACAACCAAACGCACCAACTGCCCTCACAGTCGACGCTTCGGACGTTGCCTTAGGAGGTGTTCTCGAGCAAAAGTTAAATGGATCTTGGAAGCCAATTGCATTTTATAGTAGACAGCTACGCAAACCCGAGACGAAATACAGTGCATTCGACAAGGAACTTTTGGCCGTTTACTTAGGAATACGACATTTTCGTTATTTTCTCGAAGCACGACCTTCACGATTTTTACAGATCACAAACCCCTCACTTTTGCTATGTCAAAAGTCTCTGAGCCATGGTCAGCGCGACAACAGCGTCACCTCAATTTCATATCTGAATACACAACAGATATAAACATATTTCCGGTAAGGATAATACTGTCGCCGACGCCCTGTCGCGCGCGGTCATCAACGACATCAATGACGGCATCGATTATGAAATTATGGCCACAGATCAACTAAACGACAAGGATACACAGGCTTACCGCACTGCTATCACCGGCCTTCGTGTCGAAGATGTCCCTTTTTGCAACGGCAAATTTACATTGCTGTGTGACGTATCTACGGGTAGACCACGACCTATAGTGCCTGCCAGCTGGCGCAGAAAAATTTTTGATGCGGTTCACGGGCTCTCGCATCCAGGCATACGTACCACTCGCAAACTGATCTCACAAAAATTTGTGTGGCATGGTCTTTCCAAACAAATTGGACAATGGGCCAAAACATGCCTGGAATGCCAAAAGTCTAAAATAAATCGTCATATACGGGCCCCTTTAGAAGATTTCAAAATGCCAGACAAACGTTTTGACCATATCAACATTGACTTAGTTGGTCCTTTACCACCATCACAAGGATACAATTACCTTCTTACAATAGTAGATCGTTTCACAAGGTGGCCAGAAGCCATTCCCCTCAAAGACATATCAACTATGTCTTGTGCCCGAGCTTTCCTGTCAAATTGGGTTGCCCGTTTTGGTGTTCCACTTCACATTTCTTCTGACCGAGGATCACAGTTCATTTCAGGCCTTTGGTCTGCCTTTGCCGAATTATTGGGAACAAAAATTCATCACACTACAGCCTACCACCCACAGGCAAATGGTTTGGTAGAACGTTTTCATCGAACAATGAAATCTGCCATCAAGGCACGACTCAATGATACAAACTGGTTGGACGTGCTTCCATGGGTTTTATTGGGAATCCGCACAGCTCCGAAAGAAGATCTTACGGCATCGTCAGCTGAGCTTGTTTATGGCGCTCCCCTCACTGTCCCCGGTGATTTCATATCAGACTCTAAAGACAATAGCTGCCCGACCACAAATCTTCGGCTTCTCAGAGAAAGAGTAGGATCATTGGCTCCAATTCCTACGTCGCACCATGGTCCTTTCAGAGCAAGAATGCCAGCCGCACTCAATCAAGCCAAGTTCGTGTTTATTCGTCGTGACGCACACCGATCTCCTTTACAAAGACCTTATGAAGGACCATTCGAAGTTTTGCAACATGGGAATAAAACTTTCAAAGTACAGATTGGAAACCGAAGCGAAACTATTTCTGTTGACAGGTTAAAGCCAGCTCATCTTGATCTCGACCATCCTGTTTCTGTATCCATTCCTAAACCAAGAGGACGTCCTCCAATCCCTAAAACAACAACGAACAATCAGCGTTCTACAGACGATCGTTCATCCGAACCTACAACCGGTTATGATTACAGAACCAAATTTGGTAGAAAAACTCGTAAACCCACTAGATTTTTATAACTCATTCCGTCTGGGGGGGTAGTGTGGCGAACCACTTAACTAATAATAGCCGTTATGAGTCACAATTGTTTTGTTTATGTTTTTGTCACGCATGATTACTTACGTGCTTTTCTTACGATAACTTGTCATTCTGTTTTCTGTTCGCTTGTCGTTAACATTGCTTTGTTATGGATTAAACATCAACATAATTGAAAGTCTTTTTCTTGTTAGAAAGAAGTTAGTTCGCTTCACGATAAAGAATTTGAGCCTAGTCTATCACAGCTATTTCTACACTAATTTTTGATTCCTGTAATTTAACTGAAACTCATAAGAAGACAAAGTAATCATTGATTTATTTGATTTATATTTAAATTTTCGAAAAACAACTAAAAACTAACGAACATAATTCAAAATCGCGAAACTGAGGTAATGTTCACGACCACGCCTGAGAATCTGTCTGAGTGAGCGTGTCTGAGCGGATGTGAAAAGGGGCATTGTCACGTTTTTTGCATCTTGCTGATTGGCCTATGTTACGAAGTAAACAAGGAAGTCTATGTCCGGGTAAACATTCAAACGGCGGTTTTGATGATGAAATTTTTTTATTTATAATCTACGCTCGAGGAGTAAATTACATTTTTTTACGTAACAGAATTTATCGTGAGACACGTTTGGACTAAATTTTATTATATCCTAAAGCAAAGAACTGGGATTAGTGATTCCCATTTAGAAAATATTCCAATCTTGGCGTCGTAAAGCTATCCAGCTTGATGCAGCAACAAGACAGTGCCACATTAAATGTCATTGTAATATTTTATCAATAAGACGGCTGAGTTGAGTTCACGAATTGTCGCAGTTTTCGCGCACTGTTCCGTTTTTAATTTCAAAAAATTATGGCAACCCTGAATTTTGTCCCGCGAGCGACATAAAATTTGCCGTCCCATGGGCCGTAGCCGATAGTCGATCACGGCTTCTTCCACATCCGAGTCCATGAATCCAAAAACAAATGGCTGATTAATTATGGACTGGTGATCGGACTGGAGGCCGTGGTAGGATGAGGAATCGAGGATGAATTTTACCAAAGTATTTTGGTGCATGTCATCATGCTGTACGAATAAATGAGATGTACAAAAATCATTATTATAAGTTTGGGAAAATTAACCTTGTTTTTATTATTTTAATGTGAAATAGAGTGAATTTAGGAAGTGAAAGTAGAACCCTGGATTCTTTCATTTCCGACCTATTATATGGTGACAAAGGGGTTTTCAGCCGTGCTACTATTGCTATCAAAACAACAAAATAGCCTTTCCACCAGTAAACGGGGTAATTTTAGACACAATAAAAAAGAAGCTAAAGAACACCAATCTCATCTATTTCATTAAAAAACACTATAAACTATGCTTTGTCTTCTTATTTGGTCTGTAATATATTCGTTTCTGACATTTTTTTGTATTGCCTTGGGGATGAAGTTGTATAAACTACTATAGGGGGGCGATTGTCAAAAAAGTTTGGGAACCACTGCTATAGACTATATTTTAAAATTTAAAACATCAACTGTCTGTCTACAACTTGATTTTTAACCTCTCAATCGTTTCCAATGCTACTTTTTTTCCACTCCGGCATAACTTATCATTTCTTGTCGACTCTATGAATTTAGATTTGGACCAACCGACATTAGTAAAATTGATTATTTTCTTCTCTTTCACACAACCGTGCATTACAGAAACAGTCCTTAATTTATATTTCCAAATATGCTGTGGCCTATATAGTAGTATAAGTCTGCTGAATAGTCAAGAAGAGTCATTAAATTAATCATAAACATTTCATGCAAGCCAGAAAATATCGTTGTGTGTGATATATTATTCTAGGTCTAGCCTTCCTTGGAGTTACCGCACCGTACCTATTTTAACAGCGTCTCATGAGCTAGTGCTCAACTAAAATTGCTATTTATGGTAAGGATATACAAGTGTTTAATATCTTACTTATACTTTTCAACACCTCCTTAGAATAACTTAACTAATAATAACTGAAAAAAACTATGGAAAGGCTACTTAACGCAAAAGCGAGCAGTAGTAGTACATCTGATATCCATCCGACCACTGGGGATTCACCTACAGCTGACTAATTTGATTGTTACGTCATGCAGAAGTCTGCGTTCATTGGGCCATGATATCGGAAAAGCAGAGAAAATAGGACAGATGGTAACACATATTTATTGTAGTAAAAGCGTCTTTTCTGTAAAACGTGCAACTTTTGTGAGTGGGAACAAGGCAATATTTGTTGCTAAATTTCTAAGGAACATTTAAAATCATTTTCAGGTAGTTACCTTATGTGCGCTACGAAACTGAAAGATAAATGGTCTTGGCTCGCGGCCTATAGGCCATAAGTATATGTTCAATTCGACTACATAATCAGCGTAACAGATGATAAAATAATTGATATTGCTATTTCATGTGCCGTTCAATGCGAACACTGATTTCACACTGGCGGCCTGTGTTTTGCGGGGTAATTTTTCCCTTTCCCCCAATGTTTCTTTAATCTGGGTTCGATCGAACCCCTGGGGTTCGGCATGATGAATATTTGAAATTCGATAAAGAAATACCGAGAGACACTACCGTGCTCGAAGTGTTGTTTCAGCTTTCGGATCTCCAAAGTTGCATTTGTGGGCTATCCCCTTTCCATCCACACAAGTTGTACAACACAAAGCATCTTTCTGCCTACCACCTACGACATTGTGATATAGCAATGGTTATTTTGACAAAGTGTATGAATAATTAATCACGGTGGTTGCAAGTTAGTCCGAAAGGCAATTGAATTCCGAGGAGATTTTTGAGAAATATGTCAACAAAAAAGGCACTTAGTCCAATGCCCATTTGTCAATATGAGTTAATAGGTCGCTTTTTGCAATTCGTGTTCCCGCTTATTAAGTTTTAGTTGCGCCCCTGGTTTTAACTGTTCAAAACGCCGAAGTTCGATGGAATCGTGCAGAATAACATAGGGGTTCGACACGTTTCCCTTGAATCAACGAAATAAATTGTCTGGGAAGACAAGAAACGAGGAGGCGGATAGCGCTTAGCTTCGCAATAATAAAGGTGTTGAGTAGGGCTGGCCATTTCGAATCGAATATTCGAATCGATTAGTAAATTATTCAAATCGGTTCAAAGCAAAATTTCGAATCGCCGCCACCTTTTTTTTTCACCGGTGGTTGAGGTAAATTTCTCAATTTATTTTATGGAAGTGATATTTTTTCAACGCAATTCTGACATATTTTTGACCCTTTTCTGTCGTGGGTTATTGATGAAAACGTGTTTTTTTTATTAAGTGTGAACCCTCAGCAATGTATTCTATGTTTTCAGTAATTTATGTGTCTGGCGGGTCTAATACAATAAGAAAGTTACATACAATTTTAATTCTCAAGTATTCGATTCGATTCTGAAATCATCAGATATTCGAAAATGACCAGCCCTAGTATTGAGATAAGGCGAAACAGTTAACCCAGCGACAATAACAAAATACGTAACGCATTTTTTATTTTTTTTAAACACAAACTGTCGGATTAGGATTTTAAGCATGGTGTGGAAAAATCATAGTGTTAGCAAGGGCCACACTAAAAGGTTTGGCGGGCCGACTGTTGCACACTCCTGATCCTATTTTTTCAGCGATGCGCAAATTGTAACAAGTACTGTAGTAGGTTTCCATATCGTGATTGTGGCCTAACAATAACGTAACCGAACGTAAACGACATAGAAAGATAAAATGAACTTACTGATTCGTATACAAAGCATTTATAATAAAAAAAACGATAAAACATTTATAATAAATACAATATGTAAAATATTTACCGGTATTCCAATTTTAGTTAGGCTTAATACAATTCCGTTAATTTTCGGGGCGCACTTAGCAACTTTTGGGAACCGCTGACCTAAATCGTATATATCCCAGCCCAGATAAATCAAAAATGAGTTACAAGAGTTTCAGCTCTGTTGCTGGATTTATGATCACTTCACAATAAAGCCTTACTGTATATCAGGGGTGGCCAACCTGCTTTCGACCGCGATCGAATAAATCTTCAAAATAGCTCCCGATCGACTGATCGGTAATGAGGTCATAAACAAAAATGAATAAATACTGAATACGCAGATAACTGCACACACACATACAAAAATTCCACCGCTGTCAATAAGTTCGGCTCTGTGTGCGCATTCTCAATGAAATTGCTACAAAAATAGTATTTTTTATGTTTTATTCAATATGATTATGTAATTGTGCCCAGGGTATATGTTTCATCATTTATTTTAGATTTATTTAAATCGTACATTCCAGATCCAGGACCTGTCTAATTTCTGGCCGCAAGTGTTTTCAATTTCTCTAAAAACCTAGAAATGTATCCATGTATTATCTAAACAGTGAATAATGAATATTTTCAAACATTAAATGTTACATGACTGCTTTAAATTCAGTATCTAGTTTACAATTTTCTTAAGTCCGATTCGTTGCTCGCTTGTAATTTGAAAGAATTGGGCATTCTAGTAGAATCTAGTGCCACCGCAACGGTTACAAATAAAATTTATCACAATACTCTTTTGAAATAAGAAAATAATTTCCGCGCAGTGGAGAATTTGTTGTAGGATCGTTTGCCAGCCAAAACACACAATTTTCGGCAAGTTCATTTCTAAAACTTAACAGTGGTGAAACTTATATTTGTTACGTAATGATATGCTTTATCGGGGTTGTCCATACCCAATTACTGCATGTGTATATCGTATTTTGCGCACGCACAATACTATAAATCCTCCTGTTTCAAAACACACAACAGGCGCTGTATGAAACTGGTTCAAGGCATTTTTTGGGGGTATGTTATTACATTTACTCAACATCAGACGCGATCGACTACTTGAGACGTGGCAATCGACCGGTCGATTTAAATTTGATTGAATTATTTTTTCGTTATAGAAAGTTTTGTGCGCCTTGGACACAGCCTAGCCTACAGACCTTTTGAAAATATACAACATATGAAAACCGATATCCATTTACTTATGAATAACACGTTTTTATTTGAAGTAACTGCTAAATATAAATTATTGACCCTTTAAAACGAGTAAGGAAGATTTCCTGCTACCGACTAGATCAAGAAAAAGTTTGCGCTATGGACTAGAGATCTTACTTTTAAGGGAGTCGGTTTATATCAAAATAATTTTTAAAATTCATGCTAGGTCTTATTTTCTGGGAAACACGGTAGGATGGGCGGCGTATCTCGTTTGACATAATTGCTGTGAAAATAATATTTTCATTAAATTTACAAATATAAAATTTACAGATTGGCCCGGGAGGGGAGAAAAGTCGATAAGACGGCTTAATGATATGTCGAACCATGGCCCTAGATCAGGGTTTTCCAACCTTTTTATCTCAATTTCCCACTTTTGATTTAGGCCATTTTTTTTTATTTCCCATTACCTCATTTGATGGGGCTACATAGAACCGTGAAAAGTAGCCGAGATGACTAAAATCTTTCTTTATTTTTACATAAGCCATTACCTTTTATCAACAATTTAGCGAGATGGAGGGACGGGTCAAACAAATATTTGTTCATCAGAGCGCGTGCCTACCCAATATCTCTGAGACATTTGAATAAAAACTGTTCTCTTTTGCGGCTCTGCAACGAAAATCTTCTTGCGTAACGTTTAAAGCAGGAGTTCCCAAACCGCGGCCCGTGACGATTTCAAATGGCCCGCCGAACGTTAGTGAAACCAGAGCCATTATATAACGGCTATAATATTATTATATATAATGGCTCTGGTGAAACTATAACCGTGAATAAATACTAACACGTTTAACAATTTAAATGTGTTCATCCTTTTATGTCGTAGATGCCGCCAATTGTTACGTCATTATTACAATTTGAGCACGTGTAAATCGTAACAATTCAATTATACCGGTATCTTAACTTACGTACCGGTAGTAGGATTGCGTTCGGCAGTCTTTTAGGTATCACGTATCAGCCCTATATTAGGGAAGCTTGAAGATGTCACAAAAACGAAAACTAGACACTGAAAACAGGCGTTTTTCGGATAAATGGCAGCGTTCTTATTTCTTTATTGAAAAGAATCAAACTTCAGCGATTTGTCTTCTTTGCCAACAAACTATTCTTGTTCTATTCCTGTTAAACTACGGTCCAGACTGACAGATAATCACTTAGAGTGCGGTATTGCAAATACAATGTAACAAATTGGAGCCACGTTTTGAACATCAGTTTTCGAGCAAACCCCAATTACACGTATCTACAAAAATGCAAGTAAATTATGTTGGCTATTCGTTTTTTTTAATATATACATTGAGACGTTTTTTTGTTTAACATCGCTATCTGGGGTCATCTCTTATCTCTGGGGTCAATCTCAACCTCTGTGTCAGTAGATAATATTGGTAGTACAACTGCAAAAACCATACTCACCAGAGATAACAGTGTTTTATAAAATTCAACTACAAATTTAATTAGATAACAAACCTTGGGTGTCGCTGCCTGATATAATCAGTTCCCAGCGATTTCCCTTCCCAGTAAAATGTGTGTCAATTTTACTTTTTTCATAATTTCGTTTGTTATTTTTACTGGATGGAAAAAATAAACTTGACCATGATATGAGTAGACATTTATACGAAGCCGTACTCCAGATGAGCAAGTAACTTCATTAGTCGCTATCAGTTACAAATCCTTTTTGAAAGCCGTGCTTGTTATTCCTCGGGTATTCTATCACCTAACTATTATACTTATGAATTTTATTACATAACAAACTGCGATACTGGGTGTATCTAAAATCAATCTTGCAGCCTATTTTTCAAAATTTTCTCAGGGCGCTTAAGCGCGCCCTGAACCCCAGCCTTTACGTCGGGCTTTTTTGGTCATCCCGCTTTACTGGCCCGCGAGTATCCTCGCCCTAAAATTTTGGCCCGCGGCCAAATAAGTTTGGGAACCCCTGGTTTAAAGCATTGGTGCTCTTCCCAGACATGTCTGCGAGGGTGTTATCGACCGACCAAAGATCAAAATGAGTTAAGTAGCACAATCAAAATATCATGGCCAACAACGTGATATTTTACTAAAGTTTCGATTAATTGAATTGGGATCTTTTTCCGCTTCATGGCATATATTGTGATTTTCATTATGTAATATTTAACAATTGTGTTGTTGTGCGTAAATTTTAAGAGCATTTTATTTCCCACCAGTGGGAAATTTCCCATTGGTTGGGAACCACTGCCCTAGACTTATTGATAAATTAGATTGTAATAGTAATGAATGAAGCAGTTTTTTCCTACTAAATGGTAATTTTCATTGTATCATGGGAGTGGAGGTGTCTATCTTTGTGAAAAGAATGTTTCGTTTTTCCACTGCATGAAAAAGTTGATGGGCCAAAGAATTTTTTGTGCAACGCAAGTGGTCCACGAAAGAAAAAAGGTTGAGAGCCACTGGACTAATACCTTCAAATTCTGGATATACAGCACTCAAACGTTTTCATTGCATAAGAGTAATATCATTCAAATATATAAAATAACATCAGTGAGTATATCAACAAAATTAAAATGAATCAACAGTGAAAAAAGGGAGATAATTAGAAGCAATATGATCATTCTTGGAAATGTGATATATTCCCAGCAAGAAATATAGCAGCCCATACATAATAGTATTTATTTGCCAATAGTCTAAATCTGAATATATTCACAAAATTGCAAAGCTAGCAAGTTAGGCCAACACCAAAATTTTGAGAACCCTTGATCTGAGTAGAATGACCAGGACTTGCCATCAACGGCGAGACTTAACTTAGTATTTGACTAGAAGGAAATAAGCTGTGACTTGAGGTTTAGTTGGAGCAGGGGTGTGCAACCTGCGGCCCTGATGAGGCCCACAAGGAATAATTATGCGGCCCGTGGAGAAGTGCCAGTTTTGAATGGTGTGTGGCCGCAAAACTAGTTTTATTTCAGTTTAATCTGGTACATGGAAGTGATTTTAATCCACTGCATTGCAAAGCCTGGGTCTAATTTATTATCTATGTCTATGACGTTACAATGCCCTAACAACTAGTATGTATGAAGCAAATGACGCATGTCATCAGATCAATAACGAAAATTTTTGTGCTTGCAACTACTAGAATGTCTATTTTGAATAAAGGTGCGGCCCGCGGTTTCACCCAGTTATTTGTATCTGGCCCTACTGTATTAAAGATTGCACACCCCTGAGTTAGAGTCTTTGACTTGACACTGATCAGTATCACAGTCATGTTTGCTTTGTTGAGAGAAAAATTGTTGAAAATCTTGTAAATTACAAAAAATGCGTGATCAAACTAGGGCTGGGCATTTCGAATATCTGATGATTTCAAAATTGAACGAATCTCGAATACTTGGGAGGTATGTATTGACTGTTTTATTGTATTGGGTCCTCCAGACCCTAAATTAGTGAAAAGACGTAATCTATCAATCTGACATTCGAATGATACACGGTACTATTCAATTCAAAATGCCCAGCCCTATTTCAAACCATTCAAATAGATTTATTAGATACTAAAATTATTTATTTAAAAACAATAATATATCAGGGATGTCAAAAGAACCTAGCTTAAAAACATTTCCAATATGCTTTAAATCGGAACGCCAAAATTACGATTTTTATGTAAAATATTACTGGTTTTACACAAAAATTTTTTTGTCGAATAATTTAGGATTTACATATTTATCTCCGGGGAGAGGAAAACTATGAATCGACTTAATCATGTGGCGAACCACAGCGTCTCGCTCGGTTACCAAATATATCAGATTAGTTAGCCAGTTATTTGTTTTCGCAGGCATGGCTTGAGTAAAGATAACTTTAGTGAAGATTTTATATCATTTCACTGTCAGGAAAATAAATAAGAATACAATGTAACGTTTCAAATGCATGGATGCAGTAAAAATTAATTCAAAATGACGAACACTGGAATAGGACACAAAATGAAACACAATGCTAATAAAGTAATCACAATATTGTAGGCTTGATTTAAGAATGAGGCAATACTAGTTTACAGATCAGGTTTAAAAAAAATATCAGGTCTATCTAAAAACTACATTGTAGGATAGGCTAGGATTTACATATTTATCCCAGGGGAGAAGAAAGCCAATAAGACGGCTTAACCATATGGCAAACCATAGCCTCTCGTCCGGTTACCAGTCCATGTCGAGTATTGGATTATTTAACCAGTTATTTGGTTTAGTGAACATGCAAATCCAAATTTGAAATGTTATACTATGTTATGCTCTGAATTGATGCCAAGATGAAATTGCAGGCAATATTAAATAAAACTGGGATCAACTGAAGAATCTCCCCCACAATTAGGACCAACTGTAGAATCTTCCCCCCATCTAACCCAGGTCAAATGAAGGATCAACTGGTATTACCGGCTTAGGTGGGTCAGGGTCAGGGGATATTCTTAAGTTGGGAAACGGGGTCAACTGAAGAATCCTCCCCACCAACAAACCCCCAGGTGAGTCCAACTGAAGAATCTCCACGTCTGGGGGGGGGGATTCTTCAGTTGATCCCAAAACTGATTTCATCAAATATGAAACTACTTTTTTATGTGAATTTCTTCAAACAAGGCCACAATAACTCACTCACAAGTAAGGGTGGAAAATTAATAAGACAAAGACATTAAGCTATTAGGCCTCCTATAGCAGGGGGTTTGCGGCTGCATTTCAAAACCCTAATGGAAATTACTTCTTTCAAAAATTCAATTTAGAGAAAAATACTCAATTTGTACAAATTGTCCTAGGAATGACTTAAATTGCAATGGTAGGTGAAATAAGGAGGCAGACATGACACTATAGTATAAACTATGAAGCATATATTAATCTAACCTTTATGGACACAAGCATATATGTAGTACCATACTACTACCATACTCAAATAGCATATGAATATACTGAAAAAAATCAATATGAATTGCATAAAATGACCAGAAACTAGGAAAACAATTGGTATAGGTATCATTTGAACGCACAAATATTCTGAAAAATAATTTCAAAAACATATGTGAGGACTCGGGATCAAATTCAATTCTAAAAGCTTGGAAAAGCCCAAAATTTATTGAGTTCTACAGTAAATATGAGAGAGATTTATTGAGTATTTGTCGTTTAAAGTTGGAGGCAATCACTGAAATGCCAAGAGGTTTTGAAACTATATGATCATGTGGGGATGCATTGTTCACAATCAATTGCCGATGAACATTAAACAGGTTAACTATTACATTTCACACACTTTATTGAAGAAGACTGAAATATGAGCTATATCGCGGGTGGGGGAGACCAGGGGCCAAAAATTTTACCCACCTAGACTGGCGGGACAAGCGAGTGTGACATAAAAAGTTAAATTTTTATGAACAATATTTACAGCGTTACAAAGCAAAAGTGGAATACAATAAGCCTTGCGCCAAAATTAAATTCGATCACAATCTCAACAAATTACTTGAGCTATTTTTTAGCTGAAACATCGAAATTTTGTTTTAGTTTGGTTGTGGCAGATCAGATTGAATTACCAAATGGGCCGTAATTTACCCATGTCAGTGCTAGATGGTCTGCTGCCAATCCGAAAAACAACAAAAGAATTTGGCCACCTTTGATAATACGCTACACTGGGATACAATAATAAACTTTGGTCACATTGGAGTCAGGGATATACTTAAACAATCACACAAAGTAATAATCAGGGAGGATTTTTTTTTGTGGGGCATATTTCACTTTGTAATTGCTTGTATTTCAATATATTTCAACCAATTGGTATTATTGGACACGTTTAGTGGCCATAACGATCGTTTCAAAATTTTGTTGTTATTGTTATTTGTCTCAGTCTCCATTTTTAAAAAATCGCTTTTCTCTTCGAATACTGGACCAATTGCTATTTTCAGTGGTTAAAGATAAAATTTTTCTTCAGAAGGCTATTACTTTTTTTTTTCGCTATGACGTGGAGCTACGTGTCCATATATTTGAGCATAGCTCTTTTGTTGTAAGACATATTTATACACACATTACAGCTATTCAAACCTTACAAAAGCCAGAGTCCGAGTTGTGCATATTACCAGCCAATGATCAAGTTGAACAACAAATAAGACATAATTTTAATGCATAGTGAATATAGGGTTGGAAAATAGGTGAAGACTGGAATGTATTTTGAAAAGTTGTGAAGCACTGTTTTTTAATAATACTTGATTAAGGTGCCCATAAACTATTTTTAGTATAGAATTAGTAATCAATGCGCAATGGTTTTTATTTCAAAACTATGCAGTGCTTAATTAAATAAATCATTTTGCAATTGTGTCATTTCTTGATATTTATGGCCATTTCCCGTGAAGTAATAATATTTCTTTCACCTCAGCCGTTTTTACATTTTTTGGGTCCAAATTTGGCACAAAATTGGGATAAAATTTCGAAGCTTCTGTGCCATATTGATCGAGTAATTTCCTGAATATCAATGGGAAATGGTTGCCACTGAGACCTTTTAAAAAGGACCAATATGACGGTCTAATATTCTGGGGCTCAAACAGAGCATCGTGAAAAAGGACACCCAGACTTAAACTATACACAAGTATGTCAAAATTAGGGAAATATGGAAGCCAGTTATGAGCAACAGCCTTCATACAAAATATATCAAGAAGCTTTGCAAATGCATACATGGTGATGGAAATATTTGGGAAAAACTTTGAGCTTAACCCGGCAAAAAATCCTGCAATTCCTCCAAATATTTCTGGGTGGTCTCTCCCAAAGAGCGATCTTAACAAGCAATTTAAAATTCTGAACAGAGAGACATACGCACACATAAATTTAGCCAATTGAAAATTCGAAAGGCTTTTTACCAAAAGTGATGCCTTTCTCTGCACTAAAGCTCTAAAGATATTACGATAATTCAGTAAAACTTGAAGTACATATCCAATGGAAAAATACTTAATTGCACTTTTTGCCATATAGGCTGAACAACTATCTTGATGCTGGCAAGCTGGGACACGAGGGCCAACAGCGTTCAACAAATTTATCAGATATTTATAAGCTTTCATTAAACTTTGTTGCATCTGACTTTGAGGATTTACAACTTGATTCTGCGGTTGGTTTACTGCAGCTCTAGGTATCTTTGATTCCTCACTGCCTAATACTTTTTCAAACAAGTTCTGGATGTATGGGGGCAAGCTTGAACCTCTGAATAAACTCATATAAGCGAGGTTTGTTAATGCAAATAAATACATTTGTCCATTTTTGATTGGGTTACATAGCCCCTTGAAACTGCCATATTGAACACAGATTCAATTGCATGGTTCATTACATAAATAGCAAGCAATCCTCTCCTGGACTTCTTTTCTAGCATTAAGCTGAAAAATGATGAAGCAAATCCTGCAATAGCTGCAAATACTCCATGAAACTTTCCAAACATTTTCCTGTATGCACAGATGAAAAATATAAAACTTGCTGCATTCGATGCAAGGAAAACTGACGAACGTAGTATACTCAGAAAGATGTTTTTTGCAAGCTTTTTCTTGTCTGTTTCCTTACTCATAAGTTTCCATACAGCTCCCAGAAGGTAAAAAGTTGTATAAAGTTTCAGTGAATAGATCATACCACCACGAAAAATCCCAATCCATGTCGAAACGCAGGAACTATCCCAAGTATGGCCAGCTTCGTAACACGTATAATCAACAGCGTCGAAAGGACCCAAAACTCGAGGCACGAATTCGCCAACAACAAATTTGCTGTGAACTATCATTTTTCTGTTTTTCAATTCTGTAATTCTTATAACAGTATACGGTACGATCGCCGATATTAATTTAACACTGACGGTGCTGCTCTATAATCTCCAATACCAAACTTTGTTGTGAGACGCGAAGCCCTTTAGGGGGTGACTAAATAAAAATTATCCATTAATTGCACGCTATCTCAAGCGACAGCGTCGACCCGCTCGCAAACAACCCAGAGTAAACACAACACGATCGAACCATAATCAAACGAGCCGCAGGCAAGGTCACTGTTATTTCGTCACTTTATTTTATTTTAATTGGGTTTTCATAAAATAAAGCAATATTGTAGTAACATATACATAAATAAAACATATAAATGATAATTAATTACGAATATTATAGTTATTACTATATTACTATGACAATTTGCAAATCCTTGATTTCGCTAGTCACAAGCGCCAAACAAAAAATGCTATCAAAATTACAATTTTCACAGCTTAATCCCATACATATAAAACTATTCGAAATTATGTGGCATAATAACGCATAACGATAACACTTTTTTTTTATATATTTCTTCAATTTCATTTTTTTTGATGGAAAAACGTGACGGATCAATGCACCTGTCAGTCACATAAGATAACCACCACGCGAGAAAACATCGCTGTCGAGAAAACTGAGCATAAATCAGTGAATTGATTAATTTTCAGCTATTATATATATAATATATATAACATCAGATATTGTATTTGAAAATGGGCAATGCCGGGAAATCTAAGGGATCTGGGAAAAAATCTAGTGACAGTCATAAGAATTACGGAAAACGATTAAAAACTAAAAGAAGAACCAAGGATGTCGACCAGATCCATGAAGATATGAAACCAGGAAATAAAAATAAATTGTTAAATCAACCGATTGATACTGATTTACCGGGGGAGGGACAGAATTATTGCCTCCATTGCGCGTAAGTTTATTACATAGTATTTTGATGCTTATGCTGACCGACCCTTATTGGCAGAATATGCCTATATTTGTGTAATATTTTGGTTGTCTCTGTGTTTAGGATTAGCCTATTTCTTGGATTAGTTTTAGATGGAAGTTTGGAACTTTCCGGTTATAAGTTGTGCCAATGGCTGTAGTGGGTGTAATTGTATTATATATATATCAGGACCAGAATATAATTTGTATAGTATTCTAACTTTTCACCAAAAAAACATTAAAGGACAAAAACATTGGGAAAGTGGGCATAAGCCACAACTGCAATAGCAGAATTATAGATTTTAAACTCAAACAAGAAATAAATTCCTAGTGTAGCCTGCAATTTCATATTCTCGTAACTAGATTTCTCTTAAATCATATTTTCAAATAGCCAATTTATATTTCTCATTAGCTGGTTTTGCATATCAATACTGAGTAAAAATCATGTTTGAATTCACTGACCTGATTTTGTATATTAGAAAGTGGAAAAATTCTGATATATAAGTTATATTCTGATAAATGATGTACCATGATCGATCTTGATCGTATACTATTGATTGTTCATGCAGAAATGCAGTGTTTCGTCACGTGAATAAGCCATCTAATAGATTTCTTTCCCTCAGAATAAATATGTCCTAACACTGGACGTTTTGCTACAGGAGACACTTCATCGACATCACTGCACTGAAAAGTCATTTTAAAACTAAAGTCCATAAAAGGAGATTGAAACAGTTGGCAACAGAGCCATACACTCAGGAAGAAGCAGAAAGAGCTGCAGGAATGGGAAACTACATCACTCCTAAACGACTTAAAGTTGAAACTCAGTCTGTCCCTGAAGAAATGGACGACAAAACTTGAAAATATGTTAATTATGAATAGAATTTTATTAATATTTCTGGGGGTGAGAAGAGGCCTATCATAAATTTGACTTATTCTCTCTTGTGACTATTCACTTATTCATGCTAATGGTTTTAGCATTTTTAATCAATGTTGGGGAGACTAGAGTCTATTCATCAAAATAAAACGAGCCAGACTCAGCTAATCACCATTGAGATTTAACCCAGTGATTGACCCGACTTGAGATCAGGATGACCAGTGTCTTCATCCCAATACTGTTAATTAGTGTTCTGGATATAGAAAAGCAGGTGTGCGAAGGACAGCAAAGTGTACAGAAATCCTCTCTCCCATGGTCATTCCTGAAGAAGTCTCCGAGCTAAGGAGCTGGTTCATAATCACAGCGGCTCCGGATCCAGCGCTTCACTTCATGCCCATCGGGATTTTTAAGTGCGACCACATCATAAAATTTCTGTCCAAATGTACTTCCATGGAAGCGGACTCAAAACTGTGATATTAAGGTGTCAAATTTTAAAATTAAAGTTCCAAATATATAAATTCAGCTTGAGATTTTAAATTAGTATTATGAATTGAAATTTATGTGCTGAAAAGAATACATTTTATTATCTGTATGACATTATAAATGTTAAAAAATGATTAGATGGTTTGGAGCTGTAGCCACTAAAATTTCTGGGGGCTTCAGCAAAATGTCACATCTACGATGTCAGCTCCCCAGCCCGAATTATGTCATAGCTAACATGCTCTCATGTTTTAACTGAGCATGTATGAGCATTTTCAAAAGTCTGTTGTGCATATGAACCCCCGAAGCTTATCAAACATACAAGAATCGTGGCGATTGACAATGCAATAAATTATATAGAAAAGATAGAGACTGTACTACTTATAACGTAGCGTGTGTGGAATGCCAGGTATATGAGAAATTTTAGGATAAACTTTCACCCATACTACTACATTTCCAAAAATAAATTTGATTCCTTTTGAATTTCTCCCTAATTTGGCATAAAAGACTAAAATTTCGAGTTTATGGCACTCATGAAGGAGTGTGGTCAAAGGGCAGATCAACAATAATTTTACCGATTCATAGAGCCCACAGGTTGGCAAGCTTTAGCATTGAAAGAGCCAAGCGTTCTTTCCATCAACTTTCAACTTTACTCTAATGTCAGTGGCTATTAAAACTCTCGGAAAACGACTTATGATGCAATAAGCTAGTTTTTACTAAGAATAACCCGAATGTTGACAAAATGAAAAGAACTTGTTTGTTCTGACAAACTTGAATCACTGTAATGCGACCCATTTTCATCGCTCGCAACTTTTACTTTGAAAACCGCTTTGATGTGCGCTGATATAGGCGTTGCTGAAACGGATCCCCTTTAGCGTGACACCACAAGAAACATCTATTCTGCGAAGTCCAGTAAGGCAGGGGTTGTAGGTTTTTTAAATTTATCCATGGGGACTCAAATACGTCGGCAATAATTTTTAGTGAGCTATTTGGATGGATGCTACTTTGGCGTATAGTTCAAAAGATCTGTAATACCATGATAATATGCAAGCAAATCATAATTATTCAAAGCACCCATGCTTCAGACTATTGATCATGCAATATGATTGGCTACTTTCCCATTGGCCACCTGATGAGGCAACCTAACCTAGTCAGGCAGTCAAACAAATAGACTGTTAGCTTAGTACTATGCAGTATTGTAGAAGCACAGGTAAACGGTTCCATTACATTTGAACCCATGACAATTGCACCTGTATGCTATTGCACCTATGGAATTTTTTTTGTGTCACGGATAGTTAAACCCATACTAACCCTAACCCATGAGTTTTAGCACCCGCATATAGATTGAACCCGTGGATATACGCATGGATTCAAATGTACGGTCACCCAGGTAAACATCGCAGGTAGATGGCTATCAAATAACTGCCAGTGACGCTTAATTGAGTGAACGACTAGACCTCTGGTTCAACTTGGAGACGCGATGTGGCTATGGGCATAGGGACCTTTGCCCAAGAAACAGTTCAACAACAACAAAATTAATATGACTTTTTACTAAGGAAACTTTGCAATTTTTAATTGTGCAGAAAAAATATATAAACAATGCTGTAAGTACTATTTCACAATAGATAAACAAAATTATCTTACAGAATAAGTTCAGAACTTGGGTAAGCTCAAAAAGTACAATTATGAATTCAATCAGAGTTGCCACCTAAGGATAGCACAATGCCATTACGAGACTTTGAAATCTGGAACAAGGCATGAAAATTTCCCTGTTACGGCAATTTTTTTAGTTCAAATAGAGGGGTCTGGTATCTAATAGGCAATTCTGTGAAGCGGGCTGTGACTTGGGTTATATTTTATAAATAATAATGTCAATATGAGTTTGCTAGGAGATAGATAATTTAAAATGAATAGTTGCGGTAAGTAGTGAGTTCAAAACAATTTTGTAACCGAAACCTTCTATCAGTCAATTTTTATTGCAATATCAGAAATTCATAAAAAAACTGAAAATTTCCAAAAATAATCAAATAGCTTTATAGCAGTATATAATCTCATCCAATAGCACTTAATGCGGTAATCCTAGTTTTTTGTCAGCCGGTTCCTTCACAAAAGTCATATTTTTCAGCCGGTTTTGTTACAAACAGAACATTGACAATAACTAGTCATGCTAACCGGTTTGCTGATCTCATAAAATTTCGTGAGACGGTTCTATAGAACCGGTGCGAACCGGCTGAATCCCACCACTGAATATACAGTATAGGTTTCAGTCCTACAAATTGTCCACACAAATTGTTGTAAAGTATGCGAACAAAATTAATTACCTCCATATTGGTACACACACTTCTAGAGCGCCCTCAATACAGATGCATTTGAAAAGAATCTAACACATGCAAACAAAAATTAACTTTTTAATTAAGTTTTTAAAGAAACATTGATTTCACAATTGAAAAAATTACTTATGCTACTATTATATACAGAGGTATTCACAGTGGAAAAAAATAGTTTCAACAAAAAGATAAGTTTCATTGGAATTGTTCAAGATCTAAATAACGATGATTGAAGCCCCAAATGCTGTCTGTACTAAAATTGGAGTCAAAGGTACAACAAAGATAAGGCATGATATGAATTATGAGTTTACAGACATAGTAGCCACAGGTAAGACCCACTGTATGTACCTACATAGGCCAAGGGACCCCTATGTTGGAATCTCGACTGAAGTTTCCATGCTATTTACTACTTACATGGCCTTCACAGAGTATATTTTTACCTGAAAATTTTTAACATAGCTATCCTTGTATGGAACACAAGTGCAGTTGATGTAATAAGGAAACGTCTCAAAAAAAGAAACTATTGGAACAGCGTAACATCTTTGTATACATGTATACCATTAATTGGGTTTCTGCGCACAAACTACTTATCTTTCTTTTATGCTGGTGGATGCTTATAATGCAAGATCGCTGTAGCAAAAATGAAGATGACCATTCCAAGTGAAATTGCCTTCTGCACATTATTTCATTTAACCCATGTAATAGTTAAAAAGCCAGACAATATTTTACTGAAAAGTACTTTTGCTTTAGTGTGCGGAAAATTTAAGTATTCTGTATATATGCTGTCCTATATACGGTATATGAAATTGTTTGATTTTGGCTCTCCATTTTTCATGGAACATTGAGTTCATAAAATTTTTCAGACTTTTGTAGGATAATGTATTAACGAAAAATATGAAGTTTGTTTATATTGTATTAATTGACAATGTAGAATATGAATATTTAAGCTTGTATTCTGGATTGTTGTTGACTGAGTTTTTTAGGCTCGAATAAAAGGTGTTGAAGTACCATTCTATGCCATCAATATTAAATATTACTGTTTTAGAAACATTTCGAATATTAATTCAATTGGGGCATCTTCGATGTGTGATAGTGAAAACTTTTTCTCCGATAAACCAATATATTGAGAAACCTGTCATCCTTGGTCATTACGTGGCAATAATATGTTATTATCAGTTTATGTTGTTTCCGAAAGTATTTACACACAAGTTTCTCGCACGTTTGAACAAAAAGTTAGCGACATTTTTTAAGAGGGGGTATAAAAAGTCGCCATTGGTGAAGACGGGCTGAGTGTGGCTGGAAACTACATTTTTCAATCCTGGTATGAATAAAGACAGTAAGTCTATATTTCATTCAAAAAATATCGATTTAAAATATCAAATACAATTGATTTCGTATCAATTCTAATATTAGATTTGTTCGGGTTCCCGCAATGTAGAAAAATTTATGATGAAGAAATGTAAGTTTATTCCATTCCAAAAGTACTTGTCTCCTCCACAGCAATAGTTAGTTTCTCCCATAAGATTTGGAACGATGTGTAAGCTGGTAAATCAATGCGATTGAAACATGTGTGCGCCCTGAAAAAATAGAAAATCAAAAATGTTAAATCAACAAAAAAATCTAGCAGTTACAGCAGGGATTGGCAAAGGGACTATGGTTTTTATTCCAACAAAGTGTTAGAGTGCTAGACCTAATTATGTTGATTCAAATATCTGTTTCAAATTCCTTGTTCACTATGAAGAAGATATTCTATCATCTTACCTTGGTAGAAAGTGTACTTTACCCCACTTTTCGATACAAAATTTCTTCGGCCCATTTGGCCCTCGTAGAGCAGTAAATCCCTCGTAAGGAATACTGCTTGTTCCTGTTACAAATTGAAGAAGTCTCAAACGTCGTTCGTTGTCAAATTTTTCCAAAGCTTCCCAGAACCATTGGATGACAGGATGCAAGTCGTGATAACCTGAAATGGAGGAAGATCATCAAAAAAGGATTCAAAGTTGACTCTGATTTGGGAGCAGTCACCAAATTTGAGGAGCCTTTAAATCAGTGGTTCCCAACCCTTGTATGGCTTTTGACCCTCTTCCAGAGACTTGGCACCCCTGTTTATCATTCCAGTGATATTTATAATGTTATTTTGATTGGTATATTCTAAATCCCATTATGTTCAAACAATTCCTGCTTAACAAAGTAAAAACACCATGCGAAATAACCTAATCAAGCAATGAAATTAGAGAGAACGGAAATCTTTTTTGTAAAGTGAAATGTAGAATCAACTCTACTTCTAACATTGTGACCCCGGTACAACCTCTCTGTCGGCCCCCTTCGGACGCACTGACCCCCGGTTAGGAACTGCTGCTTTAAATTAAGAACCCTCATCCTATACCCATTGCTCTAAACCAGGGGTTCCCAAGCTTTTTTCAGGACGACCCCAAGGACAACTTTCAAGAGTCCAGTGCGACCCCATGTCAATATATATATTTTCCATGAAACTTCAGAGCTTCTTTCACTGGACTTTTGAGTTTGGTCATGTGGTGGTATTAAGTAAAAGAAGCTAAAACCAGACAGTGATGTCACAATAAGCGCGTACATTTTCTATAGCATAAGCATAAAGCGATGCTTATGAGCCTGTTTTACAGTAAGCCATGGTACGAACTGCTAAATTTAACATGGTTTGTCAAATCTTAGATGATTTGTACATTCATCCTCTACCATACCTCAGCGACCCCACCGACCACATGACCTGTTTGCGACCCTACCTACTTATCACTCGGACCCAATTTGGGGTCGCGACCCCTGGTTTGGGAACCCCTGCTCTTAACGATTATTGTTAACGATTTTGACTTCGATTAGATTCGTAGAGTATAGTAATATCACACACCATGATCTTTTTTCACAGATACAGTGATACCTCGGTTGTCAAACACAGTGACTGTTCAGCTTTCCCGTTAGTTGTGAAGATTGTCGTACCGGTAGTCTACTGTGACAGATTGCATACTATACTTCGTTTCCATATATTTGAGTATTTTCCTCTTGTTGAATGGTCAAGAGACAGCCAAGATGCGTGGTTTGGGTGACGTCATCTCACTCAGTGGTGTGCGGGTGTTCGAGTACCTAATTTCCGTTTGAGTACCATAGCCTTTTTAAATAAAATTTTGGTCTACTACCGAATTGTTCGAGTATCTAGTCATTCGAATACCGAGGTATCACTGTATATAAAATGACGCGTAATTGGGCCTGAATAGGCTCTTCGCGTATCAGTGGCCACTCATCTTGTCTTGTTCAAAGAAAAAATAACAAAGCACACAAGAAAAAACACTTTAGTGTTCATAAATATAAGGCCATTTACCTCCTCTATATTCTGTATTTTGTCTCCAATCATTCAAATCAATCTCCGCCGTTCCACACAAAACAAGTTCTAACTCTTTAGCATCGAATACTGACACAAGACGAAGATCAATCACTTCATTGAAGCCCCTGAAACATAAAAATGTGAAACTTTGTTACAAGGGATGTTTAACATGAATCAAATATTCAAAGATTTAATATTTCAGATTTTCAATTTTGTAAATAATTTAGAATACTATGTGCTATCGCAGTGGCTCCTAACTTAGGGGGGCCACAATGCGAGGAACAAAACTCATTAACTGGTGTCTTTTTCTTTGTTCAGCATGAATTTTTTGAATGATTTGGAATCTACCAACCATAATAACATTATAAATACCACTGGAATAATAAACAAGGGGCCATGAGTGTTATAAGCCTCCGATAGGAGACCACGAGCCATGAAAGGGTGGGAATCACTGTGCTATCGACTGCGTGGAATAAGCGTAATATAATTTTTCAGAAATGAAACAAAACACTCTTACCTGACAATCTGGTTGGTCTGTTCTCTTGTGCTTCTGTTCACTCTCCATTTAACGACTCGTTCAATATATTCCTTCTTATTTTTCTCCGTTACTGGAATGTTCTTGCCGTTCTGTTTCAATTCTTTTTCAACAATCTAAAGAAATGAGATTTCAAATTAAGGACTGGAGAATATTGCTTAAAGGCAGTTGGCGTATCGTGTCATGCTAAACTCAGGCTCCATACAAGTAAGTGGCTACCGGACCCCCCCAGGAGGCTATTACTAAATACCATTCATGATAAGCATTATGCTGAACCAAGGTTCTTCAAACAGGGCTTCTATAATGAGTGGTCCTCACACAGGAGCCATGGATAAAGACCTTCACTGGGTATAATTCACGGTGACTACATTATTTAAAAGTAAATTGACTGTGGTTTGTTTAATACTTTGTACTTTGACAAGTCCTTTGTTGGCTTTTTATTATTAAACATGGGTCATGTTGAAAGTTGTTGAAAGCAATTGATATATTTTTGTACAAAAGCAAGGGACCAAAGGAGTTTTTGGAACGGGGTCGCAGATCATGAAAATTTTAAAACCACTGTGCCCAACATATCCTGCTAAGCTTTAGGTCAGGGGTTACAAACTGTTTATGGCTTGTGACTCTAGAGGCTTTTTAGCTCATATGGTCTCATCATACCAGTAGTATTTATAGTATTGTTTTGTTTGATAGATTTTAAAATCCATTGTGTTCAATCAATTCATGCTCAACAAATTGAAAACACCCTGTGAAATACCCTTATCAAGAAATGAAACTAGGACGAACGAGGAGTTTACTTGTAAAGGGAAAATCAGTTTTGCGCGTAACATTATTGGCCCCTCTAACTGTACATTTGGTCCCCTGAGTGGGCCACAGGCCCCCCCGTTGGAAAACACTGCTTTAGAGAGACATTGGCCCTCATTGTGTGTGTGCGTTCCAAAACAATCCCTAAAGCCAAAAAAGGTAAATTAAGGGTTGATGTTTTCCTACAGGTAATAGAGATACAGAGACAGAGGTGCCTACAATTTATTACAGCCTGGTTAAATGCGAGGTTTTAACCCTAGATCTGTAAACTGCATAACAACAAGTCCAAAATCAAGTCCAAAATTTTTTTCATTTCCAGATCGAACTATGACAAAAAGCTTGTCAGCTGATTTATTCATATCATTGGCTTTCCTCTCCTCCCAGAATGAATAAAAAATTTGAATCCAAACAAACCTCCCCGAAGACTTCTTGATCTACAGTGAAATTTAAATCCAGTACGTCGGTTATGTCATTGTCTTTCATCCACATGAGGGACTGGTAGAATTGTTCGTCGATGTATTGTAAATCTGAGATGTCACATTTTGCTCGAAGTAACGCTTTATATAGTGGTCGTGTGAAGAATGCGTCTAACAGGTAGTGATGAATAAGCGCTAGGCCAATAATGCGACCAGCAAATCGGAACCTGAAATGTAATGGTTGACTGAATAGTACATTTTTTACAGATTTTACCCACCGGCGTAAGAGTGCTAGTGACTAAACGGTGCTCCCGGAGTATTCGTACCAAGATGGCGCACAACCTGACCATAGTATGTGTACCAGGTTAGGGTTGTTCAAGTTGTGCGTCATCTTGGTACGAATACTTCCGGAGCGCCGACTGAACAATAAGAAGTTTAAGAAAAAGTTAGGACCTCCTGAAGTATGTGCACTAAGATGGCGCACAACCTGAACTCAGGTTGTGTACCAGATTAGGGTTCAGGTTATGCGACATCTTGGTGCGCATACTTCAGGAGTACCAAAATTTAAGTTCATGTCCATATTGGATTCAGTCATTAACAAGTTAAAATTCATGTCCATATTGGATTCAGTCATTAACAAGTTAGCTTAGTCAGATTTTGAAATTTTCAGTTTCTAACCACTGTTGGAACTTGGGAGCAAGTATCTAGCCCCAGAGTCCAAGTTAAATTACAGGTCATCCATGTCTTGAGCCAAATTCTATATTATTTTATAGTTAGAGCCAGCAGAGTTGAGTTACAACATTCCTGAGTAACAAGTCAAGTCACTGCTGTTCCAAGTCCAAAATTGAGTTTGAGTCGATTTTATAATTAATAGTAAAACCCCACTAAATTATCTAAAGCAAAGTCTATCAAGGTCTTGAGTCTGCGTTGAGTCATTTCATATGGATGAGTCTATGTAAAATGTGACTCGGGTCAATAACCTGATTTGAAAAGATTCAAATAATTCAACTTTGAAGTACTAACAAATCCTGGTACTCTCATAGTATGTGTACCAGGTTACGGTTAGGTCATAATTCCATTCTGATTTCCTTATTTTAGTTCAATTACGAGTTCGCGGACTGCCTGTGTTAGCCAAGTGAATATACCACCTAGGCATAGGTTTCAGTCCTTTAACACAACTTGATGTAAAGTAGGCGAACAAAATTTGTTACCTCCATATTGATACACATACTTCCGAAGCGACCAAATCCTTAACTCTCTAATGAAAAGTACAGTTACTCAGTAAAAACCAAGTAAAAAGCAATCTTACCATTCCATAGGGCTATCAATATAGACAGACATGGGACTGATCTGAACAGTGTAAGTATCAACAGCTGAGTATTCGAACAATCCATAATATGGGTTGAATAGTTCTCGCGATACCAGGAAGAAAAATTCACGAGACGGACCACTGAAAAAGAAGTCCTGAATAAGTGATTGAGAAATATACTTGAAGTGGGTTCAAAATTTGAACTTTTTTCATACTGTGTACTTGACCATGCCGGAGACTGATGGACAACATCAATGACATGAAATTGCGATTTTGGGGGGGATTTGGCAAGAAGAGGTGGCCTAACAAAAGATCTACTCTTTGGTACAACCCCTGGCAAATAAGAACGTGAAACACCGAAAACAAGAATTTCAGACAATGTATATTGCGGACATTAACATGGCTGGTTTGCTCAGAACAAGAATCAATGGCGACGATTCATGAAGAGTACCATGGTTGGCCAGTGATTATTCATAAATTTGCTTTAGCACATTGTGCAGCTGATTCTTATCCAATTACCAATATACACTTATCCTAATCTACCACACATAAATTCTAATCCCAAAATTATTACTCCCATTTTGGATTGGCCTTGGAACCTTAAAGCCGATCTAAAGCCTTAAATTCCTAAATCATTTAGGGTAACGTTCATAGATGTCAGGGTTGTCACAGAAACTAAGTATGGAGTAGTATGGTTCAGTGCAGTGGTTCTCACAAGTGGTGCATAGACAATTTTTTGAGGAGGCGTGAAGCTGATTAAAAATATTTGTTAGACTTAACGGCCTTATTTTGGATGTTTACATTCTTTCATTATTTACGTTCCATCCACGTATTTTCAGCATGTTTTCTGAATAAAACATACTTTTGCTTTACTATCTGTTATTTGTAGCTTATTGTTATCTAGTTATTTTTGAGGTGGAGCGCGAGACTTGACAAATTAAAAAAAAAGGGGTGTGACTTAAATAGTCTGAGAACCACTGTTCAAGTGCCTTATTTATAGAGAAGACTGAAGTATCAGCACTCAAACCTGTAATCAAGTCCTTCCTCTCCAGCAAACGTAATGTTGAGTTTATTTCTTTGTAAATCTTTTCGAGCGAGGTTTGTGACTTTGCTGAACGCGTCTTCTAAGAGATGATCTCGACGTATTTGCATTCTGAAATATCAAAAATTTTTTGATGATAATTTACTCATAAGTGAAGATAACACACTCAGAAGTGGGAAAACACACTCAGAAGTGAGAAAACTCTCTCAAAAATAAAAAATAGAAAAAAAAAAACACTAAATTATTGCAACACATGTCCAATACTCACTTTGTTTTGTAAGGTCCTCGCCCATAACCCTTGTTTTCAAGTTTTTTATAAAAATTTCGAAGTTTTGACTCAAAATCTCTCCTGTAAGGAGCAGGCGCTCGTGATCTTGCAATTGCTGAAAGGAAAAGAGAAATTGTTGCGATATTCAATTTCTATGTTTTGAATTGAATACAGAAAGAAATAAGATGAATGAGGGTATTTCCATGTTTAATCAAGATAGTACACTAAAATTCAGAGCAAAATAGCGAGTCCCACAGCACTTGGGGAGCAGAAAACTCGAAGAGAAGTACCGTATATCGTCGTACATAAGCTGCGTTTAAAACTCAAAAAAAAAAGTTGCCGAACTGCCAAACCATGGCAAGTTCTCACGATAAGAGCGTGCACGCACACACACGTGGAGCAGCTTTGGTACGCTATGACTGCGATAACAGTCTGGCGTGAATAAAAGTTATAACGAGCAATCTTCCTAACCTGGTACACATACTACGTTCCAGTGTCTGCCATCTTGGTTCACATACTCCGGGAGTACCATTTTTGTGCAAAAAAAAGTGGGCCGCAAATAAAAAAAGGTGGAAAACTACTGTTCCAGTCTTGCCTACCTTTAGTTATTTCATTGCTCATCATGACAGGAGAACCATGGGATGACGTTCCTGTTCTATTCCTTGTTGATGTTGAGCTGGATTGTGAAGGACTGGACTCGGCGAGGACAGATCGACTTTGCACTGTCTGGAATATGAATTGAAAATGTTGATTATTTATAATAGGAGGCGGTTTAATAGCCAAACTTTATCTTGTGGTAGCCTCTAGTTTTTTCGATTTACCGATATCAGGCATAAAAAGGGAGAGCTTCATTGCACCAGTCGTGTTTTTGAAGAGTTTGATACAAATAACAGCTGGCAGAACATAGTCAATTAAACAACATGATCGGCAGAAACTTTCATGTTAAAATCATTATAAAACATATAAAACATATATAAATTTACACAAATCATGTTTGAGAAGACTTATACGAAAAAAAAAAAACGATGAAATAAGCAAAGCTGCCCAATAACCCCCCCCCAAAAAAAAAAAAATTCAGGCCAAAAATTTGGCAAAATGAAAGCAACTCAATAGCCTGGAAATACGATAATTCCAGAGGAAATCAAAGACAACAAAGTGGCTTAATCATGTAGAATATTTCTTTGCAATATCTACAAGAGATATTATATTATGAGACTAATGGAAATGGATTTTGGAATTTCATCGAAGATAAATATATCTATCCGAGAAGACAATATAGCTTCCAGAAATACATAAAAACAAAAAATGTTACTCCACCTCACCTTTGGTATAAAGTTCATTATTTCGTCTTCAAATTTGCTCAATAAAATTGCGAGATTTACACTATGAGATAACCTGGAAGTAAAAAAAATTAACTCAGATTACAGTTTAAAAAAAATCTGTCTATTCAACCACCATGTGATGATAGAAGCCCAGGCTTGGCGATGTGCACATCAGTTTACTCTGCATGGGTTTGCAGGTACGAATCCCATGCGTGATCATTATGTGCGAGAGGATTGCTGGACTCCTCGCCGTCGTGGGGTGGTTCACGTAACCGCTGGTCGGTTACGACTTCTTCCACCATCTAGTCCATGGTTCCTTGCGTAGGCAATTTTTCGAGGGACGTGAAGATGATTAAAATTAAAAATATTGGTTTGATTTGATCCTACTTGCCTTATTTTGGATATTTACGTTTCTTCACTGTTTATATTTCTTTATTACATCCACATATTCTCATTGTGTTTTGGAATAAAACATACTTTCCGCCTCACTATCTGTCATTTGTAACTTATTGTGAGCTAGTTATTTTTTAGGTTAAGCGCGAGACTTGACGAATTCTAAAAGTTTGAGTTCCACTGTTCTATAGCAAAAATTGAATCAAATATGAATCAAACGTTAGACTAATGAAAACTTGGGTCTCCTATTTAATTCTTGATAAAATTCACAATATGCCGTAATTTAACCAATACCTATCTATCCTCCCGTATTGCTATATTATTGATCTTTTTAACAAGGATATAACTGACTTTAACAACATTATAGAAAATAAAACCAACCTTTCCAAGGCAGTTACCCCCTCTGTTCTTATAACCATGATTCTTTCTTTGAGAGCTTCACTCGTACCAACCTCCGGGTGGCGCTCTTTCAAGATTTCTATTATGTTTGCTTGTTGAAGAAAAGCAACCTATTATAGAAAAAACACATGAAAAATTTGAAAAGTATTTTTGATTAGAGTGGTTAATACAATAAGTCCAAAACTAGAATTCGGTTGGAAACCGAAGACTTATCGATCGGAGGTTAGGGGATCCCCCAAAACAGTGGTCTTACTCCGTAGTGACACCGTGTGTCCTATCACTAATTAATTAATAACTCGCTAATTATACGACATAATCAACCCAAAATCAATAGGCTTCTGGTCCGAGATAAGATGTATGCACATGCAAAATTTGGAGCAGATTCAACCTCGCATTCGCGAGATATCGCGTTCATCTAACAGACACACACACACACACACACACACACAGACATACAAATACCTATCAATATACTTACCGATCTTAAGATCGATAAGTAACAACTCTTGAACTATGTTAAGAGCAAGCATTGTTTGATAATAAATGAGCAAATATGCACTGTAGAATAACCACAATCAGGATTAATTAGGGCAGGGGTGTCCTAACAGGCGACAGAAAATATACGATAGTAATTGTGAAATATTATAAAATAGTAAAATAAAAAACATTCTCGACGTACTATAAATACTTCTAGTCGGCGCTGATTGATATTCTATTATTTTGACTGTAATTTATTGCCGCGACAATTACGATTGAACACAAAATAAAATATTTCAAAAATGCACTAAATTAAAACGTAGGACGACGGCGCTCGAATGCGTGGGCGATATTCGTTATTCTTTTAAACACGAAAAGCAATATTCGAATGTCGTGCACGATATCAATATTAAATTGAAATTGCACATCCCGGCCTATAAGTTTTCTAATTGAACACCGAGATTACTAGCGATGGTGCACAATGAATCTGAACCAATTAATGCATCTGGATACCAAACATCAATTTCATATTATGTGATATATCTCTTTGTCAATCTAAAATAATGTGTACTATGAAAATACTTAAATACCATTGTTTGAACCCGTCTGCCCTATACATAGCACACTTAATTAAGGTAATAATTACTAAGTATCGGTATCGAAATATCGGCAATATCTGCATTTTTGTAATATCTGTATCAGCATTTTAGTTGGTATCGGATCGGTATCGACGACAAAAGTGGTATCGGTACATCTCTAATTTGATATGGCTCTTGTCAACACTCATATTTTTCCCCATCAAGCTTAAAATCCTGGTTCTACAGCTTATATTCAAAAAAACTCTTACGTAGGTAAAAATACATAATAATTTTTTCACTTTTCGATGCGTTTAATCTTTTACTGTTTTGCCCACACCATGCAGAATAGACACAACAGGAATTGTCCACTTGTCCAGAGTCTTGCTAAGAGCAGTTGATATAAAACAAGAAAGCTATGCTCAAATATATGGACACAAAGTCCAAAGCGCCGTAGTACAGGTATACAATCCCACACGATTGACTACCGGTTCCAGCCGTCACGATGTCATAAAAACGTGGAAGTCAGCAACACAGTATCATAAAACATGTTCCCTAGTTAAATATTATACAGCGCATTTCAGGTGAAATATCAGATCTCTTTTCATGTCTGATAAGAAGAAAAATTCTAACAAGAATAACAACAACAACATAATAACAAACGATCCAAAAGCCCACTTAGTGTTCCATAAAAAATGCTATGCTGCGTAGCCACAATGTGATTGAATGTTGCCTTGTGCTTTCTTCAAAGAAAACATGATAACTTACCACTTTCTCATTATATGCTGTAGGCAGGTCATGGTCTGGGGCAGGTTCAGGAGGTCTGGAAATAAAATATAACCACTGTGAGTATTTTTATACGAGTTTACTCAGGACAAGGCCGTTGGTACTTATGAATTACATGGGACCTTGAAGAAGTGTTTGCTTATTGGACAAAAAAGGAACATATGGATTATTTTGCTATACTCTTGATTTCAGCACGAACGTTTTTGGAAAAAAATCGCCTTTTCTCCGCAACTAAAGGATCAATCTATTCCAGAGAACTTAAAAATGGAGGAAGTCGCTTAAAGGCTGTTACTCTTTTCTTTTTTTCCAATTTTCTCAGAGTCACACGGAATCCGATACTTCATCCAAAACTTTGATATTTCTTATAATTTATAGTTACTCTTCTATCAGAAACCTTTCCACTTTTAAATGAGATGTCAAGAAAGTAATTTGAGCAAACTTTCAACCCCTTATTGAGTTGCTAGGCCGCAACCCAGGCAAAGTCTGAAGGGCAAACAATAAAAACAACCAAAGCACCGAAAGTAGGCGTTGCATGATCGCCGGTTTAACGAATGTTTCTCTTCCTTTGACCCCATAAAAATTCTTACTGTGTAATGGTCCAGAACCTTGATGTAAAACCTATTTAAAATTCTTACCCGGCAGTTGCATTGATCGTGTCCAATCTCCTCGACCTGTCAGTCAAAGTTCTCTCAGGTCTCGGAGGAACAATCGGTTGTTGGTTTGCTAATGGTGATTGGACAGGCGCACGAGTCAAATCCTCCTAAATGAAAATTGCATTTAGAATAATGGGAAAGAGTGCTTTGCTAGGGCATTATCAAGTATTTTTGCATGTAGATCACTTGGACGTATACTGAATAATTTGTGTTCGACTACCGAGGTATCACTGTACATTTAATAATAGGTAATAGATAATAATATGTAATCAACTGCGCTGGCAGAACCATAGAAGCAGCCGCGATTTTCAAAATCGCATTCAGAAGTTTCGATGCAATAGTTTCTGAACGGGTCGCCGTGATTGCGCATTTGTTAAACTAGCCCATAATGACGTTTTCTGTCGCATAATATTTAAACCATAGCAACTACAAGAATATAAAATGTCTTGTGGCTATATTAATTTAATTGTGTTCAACGTAACTCGCGTTTGCCACTACTTTGGACCCCAACGGCTTCCCTGGCACATCACTGGACGAGACTGTGGGACTTAGGAAACCATGATTGCAAACCACTGGTGAAGGACTTGATATAAGGCAGTAACATAAGATAATAAGTCAGCCTACCTCATTGCTACTCCTCACTGTTGCATTTTCATCTTGCCGTTGTGGAGTTGTTGATGAGTTAGTCTCGTGTTCTATCAGAGGTAGCCTGAGAATTTCAAATTAAAAAAAAGAAATTCATATTTACTTATATAGAGAGGAAAGGTGATAAAATGCATCTTTATGGTATCAGCGGCTCAGTTTAAGTCCAGAGCAGAGGTTCTAATTTTTTTTTTTTTCGGTGTTATGGAGCCTGTGGAGAAATTGACTATTATCCATAGAGCCCCATAAATTTCACAATTGACAAACATATTGAAAAAGGGATCTCTCTTTACCCCATTTTATGATTTCCCCCCCAAAAAAAATTCTGTATCATACATAGTCATTTTACATAGCTAGAATTCTAGAAACACTTTTTAGACCCTTAAAACTCTTGAAAACTCGTTAACTTGGCAATAAACTCCGGCTTGTGGGCCAAATCCGGCCCATTGGGTGATTCAATATGGCCCACCTGATGCCGCCCTAAATTTCAGTTTCAAACAAATTCTGCAAGCACTAATTAGTTGTTGTTATTTAATCCTGTATGATGCAGTAGGCTTGTTATTTATGATCGTAGTCTGTGTAAAATTGTATTTTAGGTTGTCACAGGTTAGGTTATGAAAGTTGATTTTTTTACTTACCCTATTCATGGCCCACCAGTCTTGGTAGGCAAAATTTTTGGCCCGAGGTCCAAAAAACATACCCACCCCTGATCTAGAACCTTATTATTTGAAAACAAGAGAGGTATGCTCAAATATATGGACACGTAGCGCCACCCAGTGGCAATAATTTTGATGACGTCATAGCGAAAAAAAAAGTAATAGCCTTCTGGAGAAAAATGCCACTAACCACTGAAAATATCAAAGCAATTGGTCCAGTATTCGAAGAGAAAAAGCGATTTTTTCAAAAATGGAGACGGAGACAAATAACAATAACAATAAAATTTTGAAACGATCGTTATGGCCACTAAACGTGTCCAACAAGAATAAAACAGCTTACCTTGGGTCTATAAAGGTTGTTACTTTTAAATTATGATCGATAAAAAATGTTTTTCCCGAAGAATCTTTCTTAGTTTCCCAACCCCTTGGTAACTCCATGCTCGGATCAGCGAAACTGAAAATGAATTAGTGAACATCAATGTTATGGTTTGGGGGGTATTAATTACCCTAATGATTTAGTCCAGCGCGACGTAAATGCACAAGGATACATGTCAAAGGAAGCAGAAAGATTTTACCAATCCATGACGGCGTGGCTGAGGCTGGTTTTAATCTATTGTTATTCATTGTTTGAGTTGCATTAGTTACTTTTGTGCATACTGAATTATAGCAGTAAAAGCCTCTAATTTTGCGAGCAAACATCGTGTGTTGCTTTAGGGTAAGCTAAGCAAGATAAAAATGAGAGATTTGGAGATAGAGACGACAGTAACACATAGTTTCTGTATTGTAAAAACTAAACTACAAATGTTAAAATTTAAACACAAAATTGATTCTTACCAGTTGATTAACTTGACGAGATCTTTATTATGTTGATATTGTAGAAAATTATTTTTATCCCGAGTTATTTTCGTGATCATATATTTTAATATGGTGCTTTCCTGATACAGGTTGAATGCTTCCTGCAGAAAAGCAAAACAAAAAGAAGTTTATAACCGGGGTGTGCAACCTTCAATACAGGAAGGCCGCGGGCCGCACTTTCTAGTGTTCTAGTAGTCGTAGGCACAAAATTTTTGGTAATCGATCTTATGAAAAGGGTTGTTCGCTTGGCACGAGCCAAAGTCCTTATATACCTAAGTTGCGCAACAATGGAAATTGGCCGCCATTTTCGATCAATATCGCCTGCGAGGTTACGGCGGTTCTGCGTGATCCGCGGCTAGGCTGGTGCCTTCTGCTATAGAATTAAAGGCTGTTCGGCTCTAATTGCAGCGGGAATAGCAAAACAGTGCAACTATTGAAGCTATCATCAGATGCGGAGAAGGAGGAAATGGGAAAATAACTGTAGGCGACGTGAAGGCTGGAAATCTGGCCCAGGCAGTTTCTTGTGTGAGGTTAGTCAAACGAATGGCCTAATGTCAAACTAACACCAGGAAAGATAGGTGGTACACAGTTTTAGGATGATGTCATATTTAATTATTTATGTCACGTTGCCGATTCGACTCATTTAAGCTAGCTCTGACCCCAGGAAAGTTGAGTTAAATTAGTAAGATTTTCTAAATGCTGGCTTCAGATGTCAGGTTAGGGAAACTGTTTTTAAATCTTCCTAAGTAATGCAAAGTCAGAACATTGCATTGAATGTATCAGATTCATTGTCACGATTGTTTAAAGCACTGCGGTAACAAAAATTTATAGTAATTAGCAGCAATATGAGTAGACAATTCGGAGCTTAGTGGAAATAATGAATTTCTGAACTGAATGCGTGTTTCGTTAAGTCACTGTCAATTATATTTTGTGTTAAAAATGGGATGCTGAACGCTTGTTATTTCGAAAGTACGTTCATTGTGTAACCTACAACTCATTTCTTTTTTCAGACTCATTTTTGAAGAATACCAATTTGAAACGAAGAGTACGGATAAATGGAAAAAATTAAAATAAAAGGGAATGACAATATTCGATGTGCAAAATCCACCAAAAAATTCAAATCATCAAGACCTGTATTAACTAAAATATTGACTGAGATGAACTTTCAAAAAATGACAATAGGCCTACAGTGAGTTGTGAATGCCAAAGTAAACTCTTTTGCCAGTTTGAATGTCTCGTAAATCATTTCTTAAACGTTTTGGGTTTGATTGAAACATCCGACTCCAGGACGAACCAGTTGTATCAGAAACTTATAATGTTGGGTCATATAAAAAAGCACAAAAATGTGAGAATGCTTTTGGAAAATTTAGGGGGGGGGGAATTTCCCTCTAATCGTTTTTGCGATATGAAACAACATAACACTTTCATTATAACACGGGGGTGCTATTTTTTTGGGTTTTTAATCAGCCACTCATATGTAGTCGCCATCGCTTGGCTGACATGGGCAGAGCTCGTGATGGAACTAAGATGAGGAAGGTCGGAATGAAATATGGGGCTAACCGTCACTTGGTACACATACTGCTGAAGTTTCAATTATTGTACCTTTTCCATGTCTTTGTTATTTAATTGTAAAAATTTTAATTGTTGATCGATCGAATAGCACTTCTTTTCTATGTCTTTCATATTAAGGTATTTACATGCTATTCTTGATCAATTGAATGGTCTTTTTCTCGTGTCTTTGTTATTTGATAGTTGATATGAAGTGTTATTTCTTTTTATTGGTTAATAAATCAAATTATTTCCAAATTCTGGACTATTAGTTTGTTTGTAATGGTTTCATGAATCATACTGTAACACCAAAGATTTAAATAAAAATGTTCACTATTCCTATGATGATCATTGCTCGCTTTGTTTCGTAGACACGATTCCCAAGATGTGAATTATTGAATTTTCCTATTGATTGATCCTCTTGTGTGAGTCAGAAACATTTTTAAAACCCCACCTGCTAAAACCTATTGATAAGTACATTATAAGTATCAACATTCCTGGAGTGCAAGTTTGCAAAAATCCCAAACATATATATAAAGTTCATGCAATTTTTAAACATTTTCAGATCATGACAAACCTATGAATAGAATTCCTCTTGCCCCATCCAATGTGTTACTGTGTAATGTGCATGTCCACTGGGTTGCACTTTATTTTATTTGTTATTTACGTTCAGACACATCCTTATCACCTTAATGTTTTTGTCCCTGATCCACTTTGTGTATATAGCCAATTTATTTATTTTTTTCTGATTATTATCGTCCGAACCCGATTCAATTCAGGTATCAGTTAGGTATAATTTTCCATCACATCCCCTCATTTTGTTCACAAATTTATTGTAAAAATATTATCGAAATAGTTCAAGTTTTGCCATTAGTCATCTCTCAGGGTTAAACTTAATACTGATCACTTCGAATAGATAGACTAGAATAGATATTCAAGAATGAAAAAATTCCAAATTGTTTTTTGCGTTTTTCTCAAAATTGTGGCTATGGCTATTTTATTGATGACTGTATTTTTTGGTTGACAAAATAATAAAATCTCTCTCTCATTGTACTGCCATTGGTAAGGACGTTTACAATTCAGTTATGCAGCTGGAGCCTGGAGTGTCTAAAAAGGGCGAATTTCTAATGTAACATTGACATCAATATTTAACTACAGTCCCATTTGACGTCGCCCTCACTGTCGAAAAATTTAGTTCGTTTTAGTCATTTAGGCCTGTTGTAGTGTGAAACTGTGTTTGTCTACTATCCTAATGGAAAAATTGGTGACCGTACATTTGAACCCATGTGTATATCCACGGGTTCAATCTATATGCGGGTGCTAAAACCCATGGGTTAGGGTTAGTGTGGGTTCAACTATCCGAAAAACAAAAAAAATTCCATATGTGCAATAGCATACAGGTGCAATTGTCATGGGTTCAAATGTAATGGAACCGGAAAAATCATCATGGAGGTCTTGTCACGCCATCGGGACGCTTTGGTTGTCAGTAAATTCCGGACCACCGGGACGCCAGACGTCAAATCCGGGACTGTCCCTGCCATTCCCGGGACGGTTGGTAGCCCTAGCATCAGCAGGTCTTGAATAGTTTTAAGATTTTGCCTACTTTCCCGATTTTCCGTAGGCTACCGTATATGTGTGTGTGTTGACTTGCATTGCCTATATATTTGTTTTAGTGTAACGAAAAACCGAAATAAACTTTACTTTACTAACCGTGCGTTGCGTCTATATTATGTTTGTTACCGAGCGGCGTGGGTTCTTAATGTAAATGCCCCGTATTGGGTTCGATACTGATTGAGACATCCAATCGGTTTTCTGCGCCCTCGGAATATAACTACTGATTTAAATCTGCCCCAATAGCCTTTTAAAACTACTAAAATTAGGCTTGTTTGCGTTACACTACTCGAGCCGAATGATCGAAAATGGCGTCCATATGACGCCATAATGGGACAAGTTAGTTGCACGGGGTTGGCACGAGCTAGCTGTTAGGGTATTGTGACATCATAGACATAGGTGATAAATTGGACTCGGGTACAGGCTTTGCAACGCAAAAGGAATTACTTGCATGCATCAGATTAAAATAGGTTGAAAACTCGTATAAAACAATATCTTTCTGTAAAACAATAGTTTCGCATGTCCCATTGATTCAATTTAGTGTTTGATTGTTGTATTCAGATTCCCTAGAGTAAGGAGTATTATTTTGAAGTCAGAATTTCATATTGCTAATGGGGCGAACCTGTATGACACTACAATCTCTTACTGACAATAAACAGAAGCAATACGATACATAGCGTCATTCAGGTTTAAGGGATATTGTTAAAAAAGTTCTGTCTTACATATACACTTTTCGGACCTCCTGAAGCATGCGCACCAAGATGGCGCACAACCTGAACTCAGGTTGTGTACCAAGTTAGGGCTCAGGTTGTGCGACATCTTGGTGCGTATACAGGAGTACCCACTTTTCAATAGCCAACTGGCATTTCAGTGATTGGCTGTAACTCAAAAGTGATTCTGGTTCTAAGTGAGTGAGTGCCACAGCTCACCTTGAGCGAACTTTTTTAAAAAACACAGGTTTTTAAAAGAGGTGACCTGATTCTCCCCAACAATGAAAACGAGAATATCGGTCAGAGACCGAAGACTTATCGATCGAAAGTTAGGGGATCCCCCAAAACAGCGCTCTTACTCAACAGTGACACCTTGTGTCCGATCACTAATCAATTGATAACTCGCTAATTATACGACATAATTTGCCCAAAATCAATAAGCTTCTGGTACGAGATATGATGAATGCGCATGTAAAATCTGCAGCAGATCCAATCTCGCTTTCGTGAGATATTGCGTGCAGACAAACAGACAGACAGACAGACAAATACCTATAAACATACTTACCGATTAAAATTGATAAATAACAATATATAGGTCCAACAAAGGGCGCTCCAGAAGTGTGTGTACCAATATGAAGGTGACTAATTTTTTTTGCCTACTTTACATCAAGTTGTGTAAAGGGACTGAAACCTATGGGCAGGGGGTATATTCACTTGGCTAACACAGACAGTCGCCGAACTCATAATAGAACTAAAATAAGGAAAATCGAAATAAAATTATGGCATAACTCTAACCTGGTACACATACTTCGGGGGTACCCAAAAAAGTGTAGGTTCTTTACACTTACCTCAGTTGAACTCAACAAATTGATGAATCCAGGATGAGACAGAAAACGACATGCCGGTGTTGATAGTGCTGTTTGCTGAAAGATTGAAATATAAACTTCAGTGAATTTTGCCGTAGCTGGCGCATCATGCTAAGCCTGAATTGACCAAACTACGGCCCGCGAGCAAAATTAGCTCGTTGGGTAATCTGACACTCCTGATGCTGCCACAACCAAACTAAAACCAAATTTCAATGTTTTAGCTAAAAATAACTCAAAGAATTTGTTGTGATTGCAATCAAATGTGAGTTTGGCACGATGCTTACTGTCTTCCCTATTTGTAACACTGTGAATATTGGTAATAAAATGTAACTTTTAAATCACACTCACATGGCCCGCCAGTCTACGTGGACTACATTTTTGGCCCAGGGTCAAGAACCTTGCCCACCGTTGAGCTAAGCATTAAAAAAACGCGACAATTTTGTGCGAGAGAATTGCTAGAGCAGGGTGGTCCAAGGTTGTTGGCTCCGCGGGCCACAAATTTTTTTTTGCATTGTTCGCGAGCCACAATAGTGCCAAGAATAGGTAAACAGTGCAATACAATACAAACACTTTTATTGTGCGAACACATAGTTATCAGACATAGCCATCCCAGGCTAATAGAATTCGCATTAGATTTTAGTTTTCTATGATGCCTATATTGTTAGCATATATTCCCGACCAAAAAGATAAAAAGCCAGACAATAATTTAGACTGCCAAGCACATCATTCAACTTCGCTAGTTGCCTCAGCTAGCCATAACACTAGTCAATTCAGTGACATAAGTGATGTAACAATATGTCAAAAGATTTTTCTTAATAATTTTATTACGAAACAACACGAAATGCGATTTTTGGATTACTCCCCGAATGTAACGCGGGTCACAGATAATGAAGCGGCGGGCCACATGTGGCCCGCGGGCCTGTATTTGGACCACCCTGTGCATGACTCTTCGCCGCCCTTACGTGGTTCGTATTACCACTGGTAGGTTATGACTTTCTCCGCCATCAAACTTGTGGATTTAAAACAAAGAACTGGCTAACTACTTCCATTTCTGACGTGGACAATAAGCTGAATCTTGTTTTTTCTGATGAAGTTACTGTTAACTGTATTTTTTTTTGTATTTCTGGCAACTAGCATTTTCATAGATGGTTGAGCATGACCTGTGATGTCATCAGTTGCAGGTGACTGATCATGACCAACCAGCTGTGAAGGTGAAGTAGCCAAGTTCTCTCTGTGCTTCAGGGATTATTACTGTTGGTGTGTCTTGGAGTTACTTTGGTTATGTTCATGGGCATTTACTATTTTTTTACTTTTATAGCCTACTGAGTTAACAGTTGGACAATAATTCTGAAAACATCAGGTAAATGCCAGTACCTATCAAAGACTACCAACCTGCTCTTGTGTGACTTCAGCCGTCGTTTCTGTTCTAGAATCGACAGTGTCATCTTTAGGTCCTGTGTCAATCAATGCAGAGGCAGCGGCGGTTCCTAAATGAAGGAAAAATGTTTGATCAGTTTCCTCTTGACCAGTGGTCCCCAAACTTTTCAAGCCACTTTTTTTAAATTTGTCACACGCCCAAACATAAAAACGAGAATATCTGTTGGAAACCGAAGACTTATCGATCGATAGTTAGGGGATCCCCAAAACAGAAACTGCAGTTTCGATTCATCCGCTCTTGTAACTTGCGCACTGCGCATCGCACACACACACTTGGCAGGTCTCAAAATTCTCTCGCTTTACAAAAATCTAGATCACTATATCAATAATTGATTGATAACTCGCTAATTATACGACATAAATCACCCAAAATCAATAGGATTTTGGTCCGAGATAAGATGAATGCACATGCAAAATCTGGAGCAGATTCAATCTCTTTTTCATGAGATATCTCGTGCATCTAACAGACAAACATACAAATACCTATCAACATACTTACCGATTAAAATCGATAAGTAATAACTAGCCAACAATGAGCTGAAGATAACATATGTTTTATTCAAAAAACATGTTGAAAATACGTGGATGGAACATAAATATTCAAAATATGGCGGGCAAAATCAAATATAACAAATATTTTTATTTTTTAGTAGCTTCATGACCCTCGAAAATTGTCCATGCGACCCACCGTTTGAGAACTCCTGCTCTAGATAGTTCTACCATAATAACTAATACGATTTCTGAAAGAAGAAAGCTGATATAGTATCTTCCATAGTTAGCAATCTATGTTTTCTATACTTAAGCTCAATGTTCCAGCCCTGAGAGGTGGGGAGACCTATGAATGACTAACAGTTACATTATTAACCTTGCAATGTTAAGAAGTCTAGAAATCCCCTCCATTTTTGAATAGTTTCATAAGTCTATGTTTGGCATGGAAATAGCCTTGCTCCGATCAGCACAAAATATTCACCATGTAATCACGATTTTATCACAGACTCCTAAAACTCAGTACGGCGCGGACCCAACAGACAATTAGAGCTCACAAGGATGTATGACGATGTAAAATCATTGACAACATAGGAAACGAGAATATCGGTCAGAGAATGAAGACTTATCGATCGAAAGTTAGGGGATCCCCGAAACAGCGCTCTTACTCCATAGTGACACCTTGTGTCCCATCACTAATTAATTAATAACTCGCTAATTATACGACATAATTCATCCAAAATCAATAGGCTTCTGGTCCGACATATGATGAATGTACATGCAGAATCTGGAGCAGATTCAATCTCGCTTTCGTGAGATACCGAAACAGACAAATACCTATCAACATACTTACCGATTAAAATCGATAAGTAATAAAAGTTTTAGTTCACCCCGGCGATATTTGTTATTGAAACACAACTATGAACCTCGTTTTGGGGGGGCAAGTATATTGCCACCCAGCGACAATTTTTTAAGCTGAATATTCCATACAGACAAATATTAAAATTCCCCGCTAGCGTATTATGTCGGCATTGTTGCGCAAGCGCGCTGTTTATTGTCTACAAAGTCGTAACCCCCAGTTTGGGAACCCCTGCTCTAAATTACGATTGGAAATACCTTCTTCCTCATCTTCTGCTACAGCTGTTGGTATTGGGGAGTGAATTCCTCGACTTGTTGCTTCAGTAGCTGCTCGTTGTGCGGTCGGCCCTTCCTCGGTTTCCTCCTCCTCAGGGGCTTCCCCAATTACTCTACTTTGTCGTTTCATTGCTCGCTTTATGCTTTGATACCTGGGGGGTAGGAAAATATTTGTAATTTTTGTAAAAGTAAAGATAAAAAAATACCTTATATTAACTGTATCTTTATTATATTTTTTTCCAGATGGCTGAGCATGACCTGTGATGTCATCAGTCACAGATGACTGATCATGACCAACCAGCTGTGAAGGTGAAGTAGCCATGTGCTCTTCTTGTGGTTCATTCCTGATGATTGGAAACTCAAGATGGGATTTACAAGACAGGATCTACCTATTGTGTCTGGGGGGAAATGATACGACATGGTAATGGTTAATGGTATGGCGATCCACGACCTCTTGTCCGGTTACCACCCATTCCAGGTATGGGACTAGTTATTTGTTTCAGATGCATGGACTTGATGGTGGAGGAAGTCATGCAAAACAACATGCTGACCCCAAGGTCAGTTGTCCACAAATACATGATTCGATAATTTAATTGTAAGGTGAAACTTCTCTATTCTGAATTATCCCTTTAAATTGCCTCTTGAAAAAATCGAACAACTCTTATATAAAGTGAACAATTTCTGCGACAACGTGAACCTTCTTTAGGACTATTGCGATTCCAATCAATTACTTCTTGTGGGAGATTTTAATATTGTTTTGGAGAATATTGAGTCCTTAGTAATTGAGATAAAGTGAACATTATCTATTGTGAAGTGAACACAACTTAGCAAAAATTGAAAGAAGCAATAGCCCCTAGGAAGTCGAAAAAAAATGAAAAACAGAACAAAAAACTACCTTTTCATTGCAGATTCATAATTCCTGTCTCCTTCCACTGAATTCTGACGCCTAAAAAAAGCCGTGGAACTTGCAAATGAAGGAACTCTGGACACGACATTGGAAGCTCCCAATCGTAAAAGCTCACTCTCTCCTGACGCTGATGGGGTGGGTGAAAGCTGAACGAATGATCCAAATAAGATCAGATTAAGACTCGAAGAACAGTAGATAACCTTCACAATACTAAATCGCATTCCAGTTGGGGATGAATAAATGTGTGAGAGGATTGCTGACCCTTGCAGTTACAGGGTAATTCATTTAAGCACTTGCTAAGCAGTAATTAGTTATATACAGACATAAATAAAGTAACTTTTTATTACCGTATTTTCTCGAAATCACGCCTATATCGCGAATAGGCAGACTCCCTAAAAACGGACTTAAAACAACAATTTTATAAAAAAACGCACATAAGCCGGTCCTACGAATCGTTACACGCCAGACGCCTCAAGAAAAACGTAGAAAGAAAACAAAATTACTGTAACGTTTCTCACGTTTATCATGGGCCGTAGGTGGATTATTACCCGTAACTCTTATTTGTTAATTTATGTTAATAAAGTCTATATTGCTTTTCAATGCGTCGTGATTGTGTCGGGAGTTTAAAATAGAGTTCCAGAATCAGCATAAAACAATTTACTTTGATCACCACAACGGCGATTAATTTCGTTCCTTGTCCGTTTCAAGGAAAGAAATAACGCTGTATTAACACATTCTTATAAATCGCTACGAATCTTAACACGCCAGACGTCTTAAGAAAGGTGCAGAAAGAAAACAAAATTGCTGTAACACAAATATTTCTCACGTTTATCATTTCTGTTTGTTAGCGACGGCCGTAGATTCTTACTCGTAACTCTTACATATAAATCCATGTAAATAAAGTCTATATTGCTTTTCAAGCGTCGTGATTTGTATTAATGGAAGGGATTGTTGTCGGGAGTTTAAGAGAGTCCCTGAGTCAGCATAAAACAATTTCCTTTAATCGTCCACAACGCAGTTAATTTCGATAAGAGTCCTTATTACCGCCCCTTAATCGTAATATCGAAAAGGTGATTAAAAGTCGCGCGCCGTTAATTGCCTCTATGGCGATAGCGCACCAAATAATAATGTTTTCACCACGAAACAACTGGCCGCAAATCGACACTGTTGCTGATATGTAAAAGAAACACAAGCGAAAACAAACCAATCACAGACTGTACAAGCCATCAGCTGTATGATAAGACAATTCACCTTCACAAGCGATTGTGTGTGTGCGTGCACGCTTTTTATCGTGAGAACTTGGTATGGTTTGAAGCTATTGGAATTACCGGCATTAAGTCAGCATAATATCATCTCGTTGCGTGATCAAATTCTGATGCGCGAATGAGCCGATTTTTCTGTGCAATCTGAGTTATGCGCGAATAAGACGGTCCCTTAGTTTGGCAACTTTTTTTATTTGAGTTTTAAACTCAGCCTATTCGCGAGCATATACGGTACTTACAGTTGGATGGTTCCATTGTGTTGTTCTGTTTTGATGGTCAACATAGAATATTCTTCCATGCCTGTCTCTGCAAGCTTCCCAGTCTAAAAAAAATCAAAACTAAAACTAAAAGTTGAAATTGCATATTGTGACTATAAATGTTTTTCAAATACTGGCAACAACGTTGACTCTTTATAGCATGGTGTGCAACCTGTGGCCCGTGGGTGAAAGACGGCCCACAAGAAAAAATTGTGCGACCCATAGGGAAGTGGCAATTTTGATTGTATGCGACCCACGAAACGAGTCTTTAATTTAGTTTAATTTGGTTCTTGCGAGTAATTCTAATTACTTTCTGTTGCGAAGCCCATCCTGGATCCAATTTATTATCTATGCTTTAGGTGATGTTACAATACCCTAACAATTAACAATGTGCAAGGCGAACAATACATGCCATAAGATCAATACCTTTAACTCTTTTTTGTCTGCAACTACCAGAAAGCCTATGTTTAATAAAGGTGCGGCCAGCGGTTTCACCCAGTTATTTATATCTGGCCCTTCTGTGTTAAAGGTTGCACACCGCTGCTTCATAGCAACAGACGTTTCATCTCTATAAACTTATTTTTGTCTCCGTTTATGCCTAGTCTGTTGAATGGGAAAGCGTGCCGGCAGGTTCTGGTATTGATTGCCGATATATTCCTGGTTCAAGCATATTCTGGGGATAATACCAAGGGCATGGCCAGGGGGTTGGAGGTTTGGAAACCCCCTTTTGAAATGTAGAACCTTTTCTTTCTGTATCATAAATAGCGATTTTTGTAGCTTGAAACGCTTTTAGCCCTTTAGATTCTCTTAAAGCCCACTAGCTCATAAAGTCTAACTTCTTAGCAATTAGAAATTTCTGAAATTTCCACCCTCTGAAATCTTAAATAATACTTCATCTGTTTACCTAGAAGAAAGCTCCAGACAAGACGCCACGTATATATATATGAAGCTATAATATTTTTGAAAAACTCTTTTTGTTGGGGCATTGCCTTCTCGATGTATTTATTACACCCTGAGTGCGATGGCGGACATGGGATTTGACATATACACATCCTTCGCAAGATGCTAGTGAAAATCGTGAAAATTCAACACTAAACCTCAGACAAACAATCACAAGGTACTCACTCACTCCTGCAGTGTGTGTACCAGGTTAGGGTTGGGCCATAATTTTATTATTTTTCCTTATCTTAGTTCTATAAAGAGTTCGGAGACAGTCTGTGTTAGCCAAGTAAATTTACCCCTGCCCATAGGTTCCAGTCCCTTTACTCAACTTGATGAAAAGTGGGCGAACAAAAGTAGCTACCTCCATATTGGTACACACACTTCTGGAGCGCCCAACCACAAAATCAACAATGAAATTATAAAAATAAATGAAACATACTAAATGAACTTACGTGGTGGTAATCCCTCTTGTGAAGGCTTCTCATTCTCAGGGGTGATGTCAGTTCTGAAATTTAACAAAAATTCTCAATAGTATAGAAAAATGTGAATTGTCTCACGTTATTGGAATCGGATTAGTAACTTTTAATACTATGAGATGCCACCCCCCTCCCCTCTTGTTGCTGCAAACTCTGTTTCACCCTGTTTGTTTAATCCTAACGGGATCTTTAGCTAGTGTTATGTGCAAGACGCCATTGTACAATTTGACTAGTTTATAACAAGTGCATAAATGAAAACATTCTGGATGAAGTTTAGGAGAACAAGTAAATCTCAGAAAATACAAAACATAATTTTTAGGTGTATTTGTACCAAGATGGTGCAGAACCTGAGTATAGTATTTGTTCCAGGTTATGGTTGTTCAGGTTGTGTGTCATCTTGGTACGAATAATCCCGGAGTGCCTTTTTCTAAACTTGAAAGACTCTCACTGCTCAAAAATTCGTTACCTGCTCATAATTCTATGTCTTGATGCCCTAAATCTTGCATCAAAGGCTGAAGATACGTTTGGCAGTTTCACTCCTTCTGATGTGGAAGCCAAGATTTGACCAGCTGGTAGAGAGATGCGATTGGATTGTCCTACGTTTTGAAAGAAAAAATATTAATTAGGAGTCAGAATAAAGATCTAAATAGTTTGGCAAAATGAATAAATAATGAAGGATTATATTCATTTTAGATAAATTTATGTCGGGTTGATATAATGATACATACCGAATATCATCAGGTAGAATTTATAAACGGGTTCCAAATAGTCCCTTTACAATTTCAATTATAAAGTCAGTTCTCAATATATCTTAACCAGGTTTGTTGTTTTTTAATCAGTAATTGTTAAAGTATTTATACTTCATTTAATACATCTGCGAAGGCCAAAACAACATATGGTATCGATAAATTCTTAAAATGATTTTAAGACTTTATGGACAAACACCCTATATTTTTTTCAGAAAAATCAGAATCTTTAAAAAATCTCTATTTTGAAGTTTGTTGAAATAGACGGTAGATATTGATTGAACTTCTAATTTGAAGATGTGGATAAAAGCCATTTGAACAGTAAAATTATGGCTTTCAAAACCTAGGGACCACCGGAACAAACTGGGATTCTAGTTCAGAGCAAAGTTATGCAAAGGCATTGATAATTTCATTCAAGAGCATTTGCTCAAAGTCCCTCAGAGGTGAATAGGATAGGATAGGATTTACATATTTATCCCGGGGGAGAGAAACTCATGACAACTAAAATTCCAAAAGCTACCAAAATGTTTAGAACTACATGCCAGTAAATGTCAATTGAAGTAAGACTTGTAACATTTAAAAATACAGAATTTGAAACAGCCATCATACCTGAAAACTTGCGAGCAATAGCACTGCTTCCAACCATAGTTAGAGGAGAGGATGCACGACGTTTTACTGTTACCAAATTAGTTTGTTGAGTAGATATATTCAATCCTTCTGTTGGCCTCTGGATTATGTAAAAAGAAGTTGAGAGTTAGGTGCTAGGGATGTAAAAACCAAATTGAATCTTCGAAAAGTAGGCAAGATGGCCTAATGCAGCGATTCCCAACCGGGGGCCATGATGCTAGGTGCAAAACTGAATTTACTAGTCACTTTACACTTCCTAGTTTCTTCCTAGTTTCATTGCTTGACAAGGTATATTTTAGTTTTTTTCAATTTGTTGAGCATAAACCTGACCTAATGGGATTAGGAACTCACCAATAAAAAGAACCCTATAAATACACTGTAACGACAAACAGAAGGGCCATGAATGCTAAAAGCCTCCAAAAGAGGGACACAAGCATCAAAAGGGTTGGGAACCACTGGTCTACTGGTTAGCATGTTGAACATGACTAAGTAGCGTCGGAGGATAAAGAACTTAGATTCAAATGTCATGCCAACAACCAAACACGTGTAATAAATTGGGTAGGCAATTAAGAAATTGGAAGATTCTTGAATCATAGCTCGTCAAAAATTAGTGACTCTTTATGTTTCTGTAGTTGCTTATACAACTTTTAATAAAAAATATACAATATAGCTTAAGCTTAATTTTAGAAATAATGAATCCTTTTTTAATACTGAGCAATAACCATATTTCCCCATGATTCATTTAAAAAAAACAATCTATAGTAAAAAATAATCCAGCTTACACCTCAGTTCAATAATTTCTTTTAGTTACAGCAATCAGCGGTCCGTTTCTTTGCTCAAAACAGATTAAAAAATAACTAGATATAACTGGATATTGGAACCCTGGGTGCAGCTACTCAATTTATCATTTTCTCATAATTTATGCTTGAGTGATATTTTTTACTGGTTGGAAAAAATAAACTTGACTTGACTTACGCCCACACAGAGAAATGAACACCCACCTTAGTTGAGTACCTTCTTTTGGTCACAGCTGATAGCGGCCTCTCGATTTGCATTCTAACTTCGAGACCGCTGTTACGAATCGCTGACACAGCAGTTGTGTGATCAACGTTCACCATATTGGTTTCATTCACAGCTAATATTCGATCTCCGATCTGGACTCCTGCTAGGAATGCTGGGCTTCCGGCTTCTACCTTTGTAACTCTGATATGCTGTGAAATAGTAAAAGTGTGTTAGAACATAATGCAGGACTGTAAAGGCAGCCTAGAAGTGATGACTGTCTGTGTTAGCCAAGTGAATATACCTTGTTCATAGGCTTCCGTCCCTTTATATAACTTGATGTAAAGTAGGCGAACAAAATTAGTTACCTCCATATTGGTACATTTACTTCTGGAACGCCAAACATTTACTTAATGATCTATAATTAAGGTTAGTTGAACCCCATTCTAGGAATCCAAATGGGTTTTTTATTTTAAATTTGTCATTTTTTGTAGAAAAATTTCATTTATGTTGCACATCTTGGTTCTCCTGAACTCCACAGCCATGAGCACAGAGACGCACAATTAAAAGATATCTTTCTTACCCTTGGCATTATCTTTGCATTATTCTTCGATCCTCCAACAATGCTTAGACCAAGGTTAGTTGTATCGTTGCTTCGTTGAATGATGACGCTCAACTAGAGAAATGAAGATTTGAAAATTAGCTCAAGATGTAGACGAGTCATCAAAGCAGGGTTATCCTTATCAGTTATATGAGTATCACCAGTGAAAACCTTCACAAGGTACAATTCACGATGACTGCACCAATTCATTAAAGTAATTGGAACTCAAATTTGTTACTTATCAATTTTAATCGTTAAGTATGTTCATAGGTATTTGTCTGTTTGTCTGTCTGTCTGTTAGATGCACGCGATATCTCACGGAAGCGAGATTGAATCTGCTCCAGATTTTGCATGTACATTCATCATATGTCGGACCAGAAGCCTATTGATTTTGGATGAATTATTTGGGGATCCCCTAACTTTCGATCGATAAGTCTTCGGTCTCTGACCGATATTCTAGTTTAGCTCTTTGATGGTATTTCTCATATTGCGGTACTTATTTTATACATAGAAACCAAGGCAGCAGCTAAGGCCAAAAAAAACAGGAGCAAAGAAGTGACTGAAAGCATCTGGCGCCCATCAACAGCTTAAACCTAAAAATAGCTGGAACCTGGAAATTTTCTAATTCCGTCCATTACTATTACTTCTATTACTAATACACTATTTTACCTAGGATGTTACGAAAATGCATCTTTTGCAGAAATGCCAAGGCATCCCTGCCACCAATAAAATGTGGCGATCACACAATTACTGAAACATTGCGTGAGTGTTTTCTCAAATACCACATTATTGCATTAGTAGTGGGCTTTCTACAACAAAAAAAACTATTATATCTACCTACCACTTCATTTACTGGACCATTGACATCTTCCGCATTTGTGGCACCATCCAATGAGGTCATGGCACCTTCAATAGAAATTGAAGATGCACTAGCTGATAAACCTGTGGCACTGTCTTGCAAATTGCTGGAAACAATAGTGGAATTCATGGCATCAGTTGATGAACTTGTGGCTCCACTAGGTAAATTCGTGGCACCGTCAGGTGCATCAATGGCAGTGTTCACTTTTATAGGCTGTTTAGGTAAAATAGTAGACCGTGGCATTGGGACAGGTTTCGTGGCGTCTGGTGACTCGATGGCATCCGCCCCTCCTACGGCGCCATATTTGGAAAGTTCTAAAGATGTAAGACGTGCCAGGGAGGGAATTCGACGTCTGGTAGAGCTCGCTTCCGCACCCTCGATTTCCAAAATGGTTTTATCGCGCTCGAAGTCTTTTTCTTCTGCCGCTTTCCCTACTGCGGCTATCGACATAATTTTCAAAGAAGGTATGCGATTGCGCTGAACTGATTCACCACTAGTAGCGCTGTTGTCTTGTGTAATAAGTTCACTATCTTGTCCGCTGACAAGCGTTTGTAAAATCCCAGGCTCGTTCGCAATTTCTTCAATGTTCGAAGATGGTTCAACGGCGCCCTCCGATGGAAAAAAGCTTACAGCATCAAGTCTGCTTTGTCGCATAGGTGAACGACTCAAAACACTCGGGCTAACCGGAGAAGAAGCCTCTCTTTGGGGAGTCGACTCTTCTGACGTCTCTCCAGAATGTTTTTGTTGCTGTACATTGGTGATTTGTTCCTCAGAATTTGGAGAGCTGGCAGGTTGTGAGTCGTTTATATTTTTCGGTTGTGAAATGGAGGATTTGACTGCAAATAAAAAGCACGTCAGGATTTGAATTATACACTTTCTTACACAGAGGTAAACAGTTATTTTTTTCTTAATATGAGAGAGAGAGATTTATTTTTCATCAACCACAAAAAAGGAGCATTGCAACAATAAAAAATATATACAACAACATACGCAAGGTTTTTTGGTATGACTGGGGGAGCAATACGACCATACGGTCATCAGAGTCAGCTTTCTGATACATGTTTAATACAAAAAAGGCACTCTACAAGCAACCATCATCAAGGACCGAGGTCTTTTCAGTTCTGTCTCACTGTCTGTATTGCCTACCCCATTTATTACACACTGGCCGTGCGCATGGGAATCTGTATTGTATTTCTGGCAACTAGTATTTTCCCAGATGGCTGAGCATAACCTGTGATGTCATCAGTTACAGGTGACTGATCATGACCAACCAGCTGTGGAGGTGACCACAAGCCCTCTGCGGTCTGGTGCACAGTACAGTTGGTGTTGCTTAGAGGTCGGTCGATATAGTTGACCTTGTAGTCTTGCCCTTGCTCTTTTATGATTGTTTTTTTGTATCGCATTACATCTGTACATCTTTGATATATTCGGAAATAAATTATTATCTCACTCTTATGGGTTACTTTGGTTATTGTTTTAAAAATTTAATAAATAAACTCCTAAACTGAATTAACACACACTTTTCTCATTAAAAACTCTTCCTACCTGGAATAATCTCTTCTGAAAGTGTTGAAGTTTCGATCACAGCCGATCCATTAGGCAACAGTGGAGTTGAAGCTGCATCAGGTGTTAAAGAACCAATATATTCTGAAGGACCAACAGTATCTGATAGAAGAATATTTTCAGTTAAAGTCAATGCACGGATGCTAAATAAGGCAGGGGTTCTTAACGAGGGTGAATTTACCCACTAGAGGTAAACAGATTACACATCTTGGGTTAAAATTCATGTTCCCCTTACCCAGGGTGTAATAAATTTGGTAGGCAATGCTGAACCAGAAAGATTTCAGGGTGCTCCCGAAGTATGCGAACCAAGATGGAGGAAATCGGAACGTAACATGGGTAACAGGTTAGGGTTAGGCGATAATTTTTTTCCAATTTTCCTTATTTTAGTCCTATTATCAGTTCGAAGACTAGCCAAGAGCCTCCCGTAGTATTTATACCTAAAATTATGGCTTAACCCTAACCTAGTACACATATTACATTCCGATGTCCGCCATCTTGGTTCGCATACTTCGGGAGCCCCGATTTCAGTGCTTCCAAATAAAAGTAGCACCTTACATATCGTTATCAGTGGATGTAGTTTTGCAAACGAGAAATTCATACTTCTCTTTACTACATGAACATGAACAGGATTTCAATACAGAACTAAATGCGGCCGATGTTAGGATCACAACGTACTCTGTTGAATAATAGAGTTACTGCCAAGCCCAGTGCAACAGATTTTCTTGACGAGAAAAATCAAGTGAAGGCAAATTTCAACAAATTTTACTTTTGAAATTTGCCAAGGTGGCAACAATGGAATATAGACTGTAGTTTTGCTCAGAGGTGAGTCTAATTTATCTCTGATTGAGTACGCACTTGCCTTCCAATTTCTCATGGAAGCAATGAAATATGTAACAAAAAAGCCTTAAAATATCTAACAAAAAAGCAAGGCTAAGAAGATAAAAATTATATAACTTCAGGAATATTCCCACATATAAATATCATTATTAACAAGTTACCAACCTGTCAGATCAGCAGACGCATCAGAGCTATAATTCTCTTCATCATTAGAAATCTGATTTCGTAACGGGGTTAAAATTGCAGATATTTGTGATGAATTCCGTGATATCAGAGCTCCACTAGGGCCGACAGATCTGAACGTTGGGTGCCCTGAAAAGATTGAATTATAACATTACTGGCCATGATGGACTAACAAATCCTATGCTTTTCCAGAATGTAATGGATTGGGTAGAAAATACCGAACTGGAAATGTTCTGAACACGCTATTTCAGGGGTGGGCAATTACTTTTATCAGTGGGACAGTTATAGATAATATAATCGATTACTGGGCACAAAACTCGATATGAAAAATTATGATAAAAACAGTTTATTTACAACAGCCAGGCTAACGTTTTTATAATAATAAGAAGCACGTTTTTTTGCAACTCAAATTTATATCCATAAAAACTATGGTCGTAATTTCAGCACATATAAGTGGGCCGCATGAACAATTCAGTGGGCCAGAAACGGGCCCGGGGGCCGTAATATGCCCACCTCTGCGCTATTCCAATCTAACATGAAATGATACATCATATAGCAAATTTGACATAAAACACGAATTATTTAAATTAATTTTCTGATTCTGTGTTGACATGATCTTTCACTAAAAATAACACCCTCGAATTCTATTTTATCATCTTCCATCTTGCCTGGATATATAGGGTTGCTATAATGTCCATTTACAATTTCAGTTTCATTATATCTTAACCAGGTTTGTTGTTTTTTAATCAGTAATTGTTAAAGTATTTTCACTTTATTTAATACATCTGTGAGGGCCAAAACAATATATGGTATCGATAAATTCCATTTGCAATTTAAAAGAATGTTATGACTTTATGGACACCCTGTATATAATAAATTCACATCTCGTCCTTTTACTTCGAAGAAGGTTAGTAAACGGCATCTCAAAAATGTTGCTTCCCACTTTTAGAGCAAGCCAATAAATGGAATTCATATAATTGGGACAAATTGAGCAAGTAGGACAAGTGTGAGACTCAGTATGTGCCCAAGCTTTTTATTTTAGGGAGGGTGTTTCCAAATTTAGGCGTTGGTAGATATTGTTATTAGTGATAAAACTAGTTGTAACTTATAAAATGTGTTACGTGTTTGTCTGTTCATCTTCAACGACATATAAGCCATTCTTCAAATATTCAAATAAAATTTCATTTACGTTAAGAATTAAAGTATGATGTCAAATCTAAAAATTAGGGGGAGTGTTTAAAATTTTAGGAGGGGGGGGGGGAGTGTATGGAAGTCACTGGTTATGAGATACCCGTTTGTTGATATAGCTAAAGAGAATACTTGTCTTGCAAATTATCCAGTGAAAAGCTCTACAAAAACCTGAAACAAGACTTACTTTGTGTAGTTGTTACAAGAAATGAAAGACTTCCAGATGTTTGATCGAGTGGTGTCCGTTTTGCAAGAGCTTCTGTGTATCGCTCCTCTCTAAAATTAAGAAAAATTATTTCAAAAATAAAGCCAAAATGCTGTTTGACATTTATGAGTTTGGAGAGTAAAAAAAAATTCTATGGTATCCAAAAGTGGCAACGACACATTTCTAGCACAAAAATTTGAATGGTTCCGATATCGTAGTTCACTATATTATGTTTGAGCAGTCTTATCAGCTTTCCTATCCTCCCAGATATGTTGAAAGGTTTTTATAACTATCTCTTTTAATTCCCTGACTTACCCTTGGTTAATAACGTCCTGTAACTTTGCGACCGGGACTAGAAGCCGTCCGAGGAACCTTCGTAAGATCGGTCGACTGCGATCAAATCTGTCTTTAACTTCAAGTTCAACTAAATCAGTTGGAAGCACTTGGACAATGAACTGTGAATTGAAGAAAACCGTTAAACAATAACCAAAGCCTTAACGATATATTGGGCATTTTAATGTGGAATTGGAAGTTAAGTCACTTGGTTTGACCAGTTTTTGAAGACAAAGTTTCAATTTGAGCCACAGCTGTATTGCCAAACTACAGGGATCCAACATAACATATAAATTTATGGCTAAATGGTTTCTGTTCATATATCAGACAATCATACATTACGTTTATTTCAACTGAACAAATTAAATGTTCTATAACAAGTTTATTACATGGTTAATTTGAAATTTCCAAATTTTCGGGCCTTGAAACCTTTTTCATTTTTACAAATTGTGCCTAACTTAAGAAAACTCTGCCGACCACTGCACTTAGCTCCATGCCACCTAGCATGGATTTACAGATACAAATGCTGCAAGAGATAAGTCATGCATTTGGAGAGATTATCCATATAACTATTCCCTACTTGACTTGAACAAATAACCAGATGAATGACTGCTTTCAGACGTCGATTAGAAGTTTTTTTCATTGGGTCAAATATGAAAATCCTATCCTAATATGCTATCAATTCATATATCTGCATCCATCCATCTTAAGCAAATAGATGACATGGACTGGTAACTGGACGAGAGGCCGTGGTTCGCCATATGATTAAGCTGTCCTATTGGCTTTCCTTTCTTTACGAAATTTTATCCCAATTCGTGTTTGAAACCCGGCAAGTTCAGAGGCCATTGAGAATTTTGTTGAACTTGTGGAATTACTTACTTGCTCTTTCCACACAGGATTAATAGTGTTCCCTGCTTGTTTTGTTCTGTACATTTGCTTATGATGAGGTTGTTTGCTACAGCGAGGTCCGGGGAACACTGCAATTTTGACGTATGGGTATGGATTGAAGAATACGCCTCGTTTTAAATTGTAACCACAAAGACCTGGAAAAGATTTAATGATATATTATTATTTATCGGTATATTTTTATCTTCAAGATATTTTGTATTCAAAGGATCAATAATAAAAGCCTGTCTATATATGAAATATACAGCAGAGTTGGCACAGAAATGGCCGAACTAAAATGATTTACAAATGTAACTACATTTTTTAAACGCTGTCGCATACTTTTTTCGGTGCTCCCAAAGTATGCGAACCAAGATGGCGCACATCGGAACGTAACATGGGTAACAGGTTGGGGTTAGGCGATATTTTTTTTCCAATTTTCCTTATTTTAGTCCTATTATCCGTTCGAAGACTAGCCAAGAGCCTCCCGTAGTATTTATAGCTAAAATTATGGCCTAACCCTAACCTAGTACACATATTACATTCCGATGTCCGCCATCTTAGTTTGCATACTTCGGGAGCCCCCTTTTTTCACTCAAACCAAGCCTCTGTGCAAGCAGCCACTGCTAGGTAAGAAGTAACTATTTCTGGAGGAAAAATATCTCCCAGGGCCTGGCTTCAGTATTGTTTCCCCAATTTATTACACCAGGGGTTCTCAACCTTTTCTCTGTTAAGTACCCCCCGAGTCACGGAACAATCAACGCGAACCCCCAGAGTCACGAAACAATCAACAAGAACCCCCAGTAATCAGCCACCAAACTGAATTGTGATACATTGACTAACAATTTGCTACAACGCAAGATCATGAAAAAATGTACGCTGAGTTTCAATATGCACTTATTTTCCTCTTGTAGTTGATTTCTTTGTTAAAGGATATTAAAAAAAGCAACGAAAACTCGACTGTCATTCAAGTACCCCTGAAATTCTTTTCGTGAACCCCTGGGGGTTGAGAACCCCTGTATTACACCCTGAGGGTGAGGTGGTAGAAGACGAGCAGCAAGGATCTTTAAAGGAAGGGATTTCAAAGTCGAAAATTCACATGTCTTTTTGAAACAGTCGCTGCGATTACGCGCTCGTTAAAAGAGCCAACTTTTTCAGCGTATAATGATTTTTTTGTCGCGTAAAACATTCATTTCAACTACGAGAATCTAAAACGTCTTTCTGTATTATTTGAATGGTTAATTAATTTAATATGTTTAAATGGCCTGGGATATATCGGGTTCAGCATTGCCTGCCGAATCTATTACACCCTGTGTGGTGGTCTTGGGGTTTGATTTTTGAATCTATTCTAAATTATTCTAAAATGAGGAATTAAAATTTTAAATTGTTCAGGATATTCAATTTGTCTTGAACAGCCCTAAAATTAACATAATAATTGTGGTGATTTGAGTCTTAAAACCTAGCAACACATTAAACAGTCACGACATTTGACCCTGCTGCCATATACTGTTCGTCCTTTAATAGCATGCAGTGTTTTGATTCTAAAGTCAGTCTATGGTTCATGCTGCTTTACGGCTCTTAGTTGACAATTGAGGTAATAAAAGCCTAGTGTACGAGCTTATTATATCTGTGGTAGGTTTATCACAAGAATAGATCGAGTTTAGACTGCAAAAATTTCAATCCTAATAACCCTACAATATAAACACTTCTACTGCTGCTGGGTGTATGGCATTAAAAAACTAAACCCCTAAAATTCTAAGCCCATGGATCAAAATAACATAGTTTGTTGGGGATTGTCCGTCATGGTTCGGTAAAGAAGTCATGAGGACGGGAATAATATGGTGTAGAGAAAATTGAAGTTTAATATTATAGCGAATTTGAAAAGCTCTGCCATATTTACAAAAAAAAATAAATAAAATGTGGTGATAACTCCAGTTGTGATTTCTATGCATGTCCAGTGGTATTGAAGTATACATTTCTGTTTTAAAATTAACATTTCAAGGAACATATAACTTGATGATTGTCGCACTTGAGATAATTGCACTAATCACCCCACATGTGTTAAAATCTGGTGGCAATCATAAGTGTAAAGAGGAATGGCGTAACTTCTCGTCATCACAGGATAGTTCACACTACTACTAGTTAGTTACCCTGCATAATGATTGAGAACGTAAGTGTTCAGCTATACCTACAAATGACCTTTGCCCCTGATAATAGAATGAGTGAAAAATTAGATATTCTCATACCTAAACTTCGCCACTGTTAACAATATATTTAAGTCATTATATAGGAATTCTTCTCAACAGGTTTAATAGAAAATGTCAAATTGAGATTATTTGAGACCCAATTTATAAACCAGAAAACATAAATGCTGTTATTATCAGAATTGGTAAATAATCACCATTTAAGTTTGTTTGCTGTCAAACAGTCATTTCGGTGACTTATAAAGTAAATATAGTAATGTTTGTCTCAGAGTTGGCCAACATGGGATTGCTAACTAATTACTATTACGGATGCATTCTGAAATATTATTTTTGAATATGGAATATCAGGGAAATTCTAAATTGGATTGTATTAAACAAAAAATATATATTTTCCTTGGGTTAGAAATGAGAAAGTTTAGATAACAAAGAAATTAAATTATGGTCTTATTCGGTCATACTGCATGATTTGAATTGCTCAAAATTATAATTTTCAAAATCCAACTTTTCTAGCTTTTTCCTAAAATTGAGGAAAATATTCGATCTAAAAAATGTTGAATGAATTAAAACATTTTATGGAAGTCGGACATCTATGATTGTAATTATCAGAATTGGCAAATAATCATCAAATAAATATGTTTGTTGGCAAACAGTTATTCACATTCGAGATGCCCGGTCATCAGTTATCTTGAGTTAAAAACACATGTACCCAAAAAAAAAAAAAAGATTTATATGACCAAAAGTCCTTAGAAACCCGAGCTAAAAATAGATCCTCAAATGTTATAAAACCAACATTAGCAAGGTGTAATGTAAATTTGGCTTCAAAATGCATCATATTATGACCTCAGCCTGTGTATTGTAAGCCTAACCTAAAAATTAATCTAACTTTTCATACGACCAAGAATAGACTAACGTTAGCAGACTCAGAATTCAAAACACTTCATGTGAGTAATACAAGTCCTTAGTAATCTTGAGATAAAAAACAAATCTGATTGTTTAAGGCCAAGAATGGATTGACGAGGGATAAAAAAGCAAATTGTTCCGCATGACGAAGTATTTTTAGTAACCAGGGCTAAAAATGAATCTGGAATTTTAAAGGACCAATAGTAAAATTAGTAAAAGCTGAAGTACACATGACCAAAAATGGCATGCACGTTTAGTCAAAAGTTAACCTGGTTATATGAAGGCCAAGAATGGACTAACGTGCGACGGACCCAGAAAAAAGGGAAACTTTTTATGTGAATAAGTAACTTTAGTAACCGGAGCTAAAAATAAATCTGAAATTTCATAGGACTAATATTAAAATTAGTGAGGGGTGATGTACACATGACCAAAAAAAAACCTAACACTGCACATTTAACCATAAGTAAACCTGGTTATTTGAAGGGCAAGAATGTGCTAACGTGCGACAGACCCAGAAAAAAAAAGGAATGTTTCACGTGACCAAGAGTCCTTAGTAACCAGAGCTAAAAATAAATCTGGAATTTTAGGGATGACAAAAATAATCATCAGTTTGGGTTACATGACGTAAAAGCATGACAAGGCATGACAAGGCATCACAAGATGCGAATGCCAACCTGTAATGTCACGGTTCAATGACTTTGTATGTTACATAGGTTAGAATTTGTGCTCAAGATTTCAAGTACTTATGAAATGTTAAAATTTTCCTGAGTGATGAATAAATTAGTGTTGAATAATAACATTTTCTTGGACAGGAAATAGGAAAATCCTATTAGCATGATAGGTGTTCAAATTTGCTGTCTAATATTTATAAATTTTGCTTTTCCATGGTAATATAAAATAAATTTAATTATATTCACTATGATGACAATTGGGACAACAATCAACTAAATCAATTGGAACTACAAACAATGAATTGCTGATATGAATATGTGAATGTAAATGTATTGGTATTGTATATTTAAATTGTAAAATGACTTTTCTTCATTTAAACGGAATTCAAACCATGCGATTGTATTCCGATATCAATTACTGTAACCAAAATTGGAAATACACATAAATAATATTAATTCACTTTCATCTGGACAAAAATTATATAAATAATTGAATTCCATATTGGCACTGGAATTCTATTTGGCAAAAAAAAAAAAGATGAATAAATTTGAAAATAAATCTTGGAAATGCACGATGCTCATAAAACTCAATTTTAAAAAATCATGCCAGTGAACATTTTACTATACCCTTGTTATCAGAGGTATATCTTCAGAGACAAAGGTCAATTTTGTGAATTATAATAAGACTTTATAGACCCTCAATGACATGGGTAAAAAAATCACAAAGGTAGGACACTTGCCAGATGTCCGATGTTATAGTTAAATGACTTTGTTTGTGACATAAAAATAGCCTTTTCCAAACTGCCATATCTGTTACAGAAATCTTGCTATTTTGCTTTTAAAAGTGAAAATTTCATTATTTGCATCAGTGAGAATTCATTCAACTTGAAAAATATTTGCTCATGAATGTCCAATGATGACCAAAAATTTTGGGAATCAATAAATTAAAATCATATATTAATAACGGCAAATCTTCGAAACTAAAAATATAACCATTCAACCCATTATTCTACATTATGTTGAAAAAGAGAAATAAATCTGCTATATTTGTAAATTCTTGCAGAAAACACAAAATCTCAGCTTAAAATGGCTAGTGTTATGTAACAAACAAAGTTATCCAACCATGGCACTGGTACTTGAATGGCATTCACACCTTAGACACTCTGCCTTGATCCTATTTATATGGATCATTTTCATTTTATCTACCTTACCAGAAAATCCCAACTTTGGACTTCTTGTATCAGGGGCATATTATAGTTCCTAATAAACCCAGCAATATTATGTCATCAACGAAGTCATTCAATCGTGACACTACATGTCTATGTTCCTGTCTTGTAATGCTTTGTCATCCTTTTACGTCAATTTACCAAATTGTTCATTATTTTTATCTGCCCCCAAAACTTCACATTTTTTTAGATCAAAGTCATGCTGAGATTATTAAAGAACTCTGGGAAACAACATTGCCACATTAAGTATTCTGGACTGATTATCCAATTATTACTGTATTTTCTCTATTACATCATGAGTTAGAAATCTCAAGTTTGGCCACCATGTCCACGTAATGAATTGGGTAGGCCTATGCAATGCCTAACTGAAAAGGCCCCACTTTTTCAAAACCTGGAGTTGGTGCATGGAGCCAGGACATATTGGTGAACCTGGAGACGGAGTTAACAGAAATTTAAGTGGCTCCAGCTCCAAAACATCTATTTGCCTCCTTGTTTTCATTAGAAAATTGAAATAATTTGCGTGTTCAATGTGCCCTAGAAGCATAAGTAGCCTCATTCAGAGCAAAAACATTTTTTGTGTCAGTGCCCTATGGGTTTTTTGCCTGATAATTAGGCACGGCATGAACAAAAAGTTTGGGAATCGCTGCCTTTCTTTTTTTAATAAAGGAAACTCGGTTCAGTTAATAGGGAATTATTAGAAAATGGATATAATTTGTTCTCAATGAATCCCTTTATCTAGAAACAAAAGGAGACTCATTCAGAGTAAAAACATCTCAGAAAACGCTTACCAGATAAAACTAAAGTGAGAAGTTCAGCGTTGGAATGTGCTCGTCTCAATGGTGCATTGACTGCAGTGACTCGCATGCTTCCACTTTCTTCAGACGTGGAGGAGGGAGGCTGGAAAAGAAAAAAAATAAACTTTTCATACTCTCTCTCTCTCATCTCAGAGACAGGGACGAGGCAGGATTTGTCAAATGGAAGTAATTTCTATTGCCAAGTTAGACGATAACAGCTAGCGAGCTAGCGATCCCAGCTTGAACGTGGGTTTTTAAGAGACGTGAGGTTCTAAAAAGCGTTTCAGACTGCAAAAAATTGCTATGTATGCTACAAAAAAAAACGCCTTTTTTACGTTTTAAAAGTAGGGGATTCCGAGTCTCAGCGTGCATACTTCTTAATGCATAAAGTATCTTTGCAATATGCATCAATCAACTAACACAAAAAATGAGACGAATTCACAATCTTACCGTTCTCGCCTTTTTACAAACAATGATTTGATCCGTAGAAGCGACCAACGATAATCCACCGGTCGATGTCGGGTGATAATATTTGAACACAACCAAGTTTTTATCTGGAAAAAGAAAATAACTTTGTAATGGAGAACAAATCAATTATTCTAGAAACCAATTTTGATAGATCATTTAAACTCTTAATTTTTGGAATAATATGACTCGATCATGTCCATTGTAATACAAGTTCTGGCAGTTTTTAATTGCAAGAAACTCCAAATTAACTTGTTTACTTTGTTTTCTATTATTACTCTCCTATTATTACATTACTCATTGTGCTTTTGGCAAAATCATACCAAAATTATACCTAACATGTTCTTTTGCTTCTGTACAACACTATCACCTGGCTTCCGGAAGATTAATATAGTTCCGGTTTCAAACAATTTCATTTTACCCACAACTTTTGAATTGTAAAGCCACACACACACACACATATGTATAACATTCTCTTACAATAAAACAAAGCTAACAATTTTTTTTACCTGCAGTAAATTTGTCTTGATGTTGATTTAAATCCCATTTTATTTCTCCCTTCGGCATATATCCAACTCCTGCATTACGGAAGCTTACCAATTCAGGAACATTATCTGTGGAATAAAAAAAACATGTTAACTCGGCTAAGCGGTGTGGCGCATCGTGCTAAGCCGTATGAATATGCTCGCCACTGCACCTTTGATTACATCGCGTGGGTTCGCAGGTTCCAATCACGTAAGGGATAGCAATGCGTGAAAGGATTGATGGACTTCTCGCCACTGTAGGGTGGTCCACGTAACTGTTGGTTACGACTTCCTCCACTCCCCAACTAATCCAATACCAGACATAGGACTGGTAACTGGACAAGAGGCCGTGGCTTGCCATATGATTAAATCATCTTTCGGCATTCCTCTCCCCCAGGATAAATATGTAAATCTCAAATAATTCACGAATCCAAATACATTCCTAATTTGTATTTTTGAATATGTGGAGCACGATACATATTTCAAAAAGGTATATTATTATAAAACAGCAATGCGAATTTTAGAATCTCCACAAATAATTAGATTTTTTTTTGCTTGAATCAAAATAATGGTTTCAGCAATGAAATTATAATGAAAACATGCTAAGCTCTAATTTCACAGTCTCGCAAAAAATTTTATTTCTCTGTATCCACTCAAGGCGTCCGCTAGTTTAACATTTGATCAAGCTGTCTCATCAACTCTGTCGAGAGTATATTTATGTCACTTTATTCTTCTATACCTGCCTTAATCTACTCATTACGGTAATTTAAAAATATGCGAACTTCTTTTCCTAATATGGCATATAAATATAATGTTCAATTTTTTTTCAATATATTTCAACTAGTATATTAAGCTTAGTCAAGAGGATCAAACACAGTATTTCTTGCATCTCGTTCCAACGTAAAATGCCTTTCTTGACACAAACATACTGTTTTCACGCTGTTGAAGCTATGTCTTCCCCATCCCAGATAATTGGCTTGCAATCATATATCTTTTTTCTGCTTATCAATACTCCACAATAGACAACAACTTTAATTTCACATTTACCTGATATAAACATTTAAACATTTTCTATCAATATATTAATTATTATTAATAGTCTTCATTAGGGCTCCAATGCACTGCTTTTGTTTATTCCCCCCACCCACCTCAAATCGCTTTTCTCAACAATCTATACATTCTGAACATACAGATCGCATTTTCGTAATGGTAAAATACATTTATTTTCTGTTCTCTCTGTTTAATTGAGCTATATGAACAATCCATATACCGTAAGTAAAAAGTAAAACATTGTAAAAAGTTATTTTTCTCTTTATCAATGTATCAGGAGTTTTACTGTTTGTGTCATCTACCTCCACCCTAAATTATTAACAATTCTCAACTTAATTTTTATTAGTCCCATCTACTTTTACCCTGCATTACAATTCTTGACACATTTCATGCATTCTGAACATACGGAACATACGGATTCTATACTGAGGACAGTCAAAAATAAACTAACTTTGCATTAAAATTCATTATCAATAAATAAAAAAACTCCCTTTTCAGAACATAACAAACATTTTAGGTTTAAACTGGTATGAGCAGCAAAAACTAACTTGCACTGGATTGAATTTTTCAACAAATTGCCTCAAGAAATAAAACTATCAAAACTAGAATGACAAAGCACTATCTCTAGTATAATTCGAGGTAAACCACACTTATCGTGAGATCTACCTCACATTGCGCAAAGCCTTGCACAATCATTCATAAGTAGAAAAGAATCATCTTAGTGCGATATTATGGAAAGATTCAGATATTTATTTTCATCGTGCAAACCAGTAAACAAAATGAAATAGCTATTAAATAATGGAACATATTACATAAACGAATATTGGGTTGTTGCAGCTATGAACGTTCGCGAAAAACTCAACAAGTCATCCAGTCAACGACACCTTGCAGCTGAATTGAAGCAGCAAATATAGCAACGAAACAACCACTAAAATCAGCACTCAGAAGTATGTGCACCAAGATGGCGGACACCGAAACGTCGTATGTATACCAGGTTTGGGTTAGGCAATAATTTTATTTCAATTTTCCTCATTTTGGTTCTATTACGAGTTCGGTGACTAGCCAAGTGACTCCCATAGTATTTGTACCTAAAATTATGGACCAACCCTAACCTGGTACACATACAATGTTCTGGTGTCCGCCATCTTGGTGCACATACTTATTGAGTAGCACTTAAATCTATATAAAATTAAATATTACAATAGGAATCTGGGGCTCCCTATGGAGCACTTTCAGAACATATGGCTAACTAATGTTCTTTCGCTCTGCCTTTGTATAAGTGGGCCTCATACACTGACTGCAAGAATCTTGTAGCAAAAATTAAAACGGCTACATTGAGTTCAAAGACTTGCAAGATGTTTCACAAATTTCATTCTGTGAATAACTTGTCTTACAAAACCTGACTTTCACCAGACAAAAGATACAGAATAAAATTTGTAAAGTACAAAGCAAGACTTTTGAATTGCTCAATAAAAAATCCATAATATCTGCATATCTGTAAAATTCCCTTCTGACTTCATAAAATGACACTCTTATTGCTATATTTTTCTCCCCAAAATTAAATATAAAACAAAATCCATCAATTTTGAACTGAAAAAATCTCTGTAGCTGATTCGAGTAGCATATGCCCTAATTTTCTCTCTCTCTTTTTTCGTTGAGTGGATCCATATGTACTGACTGCGTGGAATTATAGCAAGGATCAAAATGGTTATATTGACTTGTTGAAGTCTTTTACCAATTTCATCCTCTGAACTGCTTGTCTGAGGAAGTCTAACTTTCGCCAGTTGAAAGTTACAGAATGAAACTAACTATTCTCCTTTCACTCTACCTTTATAGAAGTGGACGTTGGACGTTGACGGCAAGGATACTAGTCAGGAGGGATGAGCGTTGGAAGCCCTTCCATTTAAAATGTTAAAAAACACATTTTTCTATATCATATTTAGCAATTTTTCCCAGCTTGAAACGCTTTACAGACTCTCAAGACTTGTACCATAACCATATAAAAAATTTTCAATAACGCATATTAATAAAATTCCCTCCGACTTCATAAAGTGACTCTCTCTTGCTGCTATATATTCAACACAGGTTTCATTATCCTAATAAAAAATGCATGGGCTCTCCCCATGACTGAAATTTAATATGATGATATAATTAACATGTGTAAATGAGCATGCTCAACACAGAAAAAAAATGTAATTAATCTCTCGGGTGCTGTTGAGAATTATATTGTAATGGATGGATTATTGCAGTATTTCCCAACTTGTTGAAGCCTACTTTCAAACTCTTTAAATACCTTTCTCTCTATGCATAAAAACTCTTTCTGTTTGTTGTTTCATCTTGAATGGAACATTACCTAGTGTTATGCACAAATTGCGCTGTTTTTGGACAATTTGAATAGTTTACAAGCCGGTAGGCGCCCAGTTGGATCCCCGTCATTACTTGAGGCACGCATCATTTCAGTTCACTAACGGATAATAGGAGACACTAGTTCCGCTGAGTTCCTTTTTAAACGCTGCGCGTTTCGTAGTCTTACTCGCTTGACTGGTATTATATTATGTGGTTAAAAATTGAAAAATAATCTTCACTAAAATCCATAAAGTTCCTCCAGTTTATGGAGTATCGAGACCAAAGATAACTTATTGAAAAGAGTATTTTTCTATGCGGAAGGTAGCATTCTTGGAATTTTAATTTTTGACTTGGTTGGTGAGAAAACGACAATAAATGGTAAAAATATAGAAATTTTATAACGATCAGCGCGTTTTTTGTTGTTTTTGTGGAAACGAAACCTCTATCCGGACTTTCTATGAAACGCACAATACTAGGGTGGCAGGATAACCCACGTGAAAAATTCATCCAAATTGGTCCAGCTGTTAAGACGCTACATCTAAACAGACAGATACACAGACAGACAGACAAAACGACTGATAATAAGGGTCTCCTAGAAGCGGAGATCCAATAATATGTCCATAAATTAAGACTACAATAATACTAAATAACTGAACAATACCATGCAATTCATGTTTATTCCTGCTACAGTATCCTTGCATTATGCACATCCACTCACGCAAAGAGATTGGGGAAGGATTGAGAGTTAGTCTCGTATAACCTCTACAGATAACTAAGCAATATTAGTGCAACTGGACCGAATACAGTATCATTTATACCCCAAAACAACAAAATTCATCTCGAAGAAGGAATTTCTTCCAGCAATAGAAGTTCCCTGACCAAGAGCTTACCATTGGGCGGAGGGTGGTGACATTCGGAACCCTCTCATTTAAAAAAAATGTAAAAAGAAACAATTGCATTGCGATTGAATTCCAAAGACTTCCCTTTTCCCATTTTTGATATTATGGTGAACAGTTGTGTGTAACAAATTAACCAATAATTTTGGCAATAATGACATCAAGACTAAAAATAATTCCTGAGTCATAAATATTGGAGAATATTCAAGAACATTCTAAATATGATATTTCAACATAACGTGCAAAATAGCGAATGATTTCCCATGTGATATGTTGAACGGCTTGTTTTACATGAATAATCAGTGAATAATCAATTTATTGTAATATATTTATCGAAGGAAATAAAATCTATACAGGCAATTGTCTAGATCCTTGCTGTTATATCAAATTAACAGACATCTCGACTTGAACAAGTAACAACCGATTATATATTCTGTTTGGAGTCAGATTAATATCTAACTAGTTTAATTAGCTTAATTAGCAACTACAACAAAAGTCGTCTTATGTGTAACTCAGTATAATAATAATAAGAAGCAACCAATGCTCTTAGCTGATTATTTCAATTCTGCACGCAAAATTATAAAGAGAATTCACTCAAAGCAGTCCCGTGGACTCACTCAGAAGAAGGAGACTCATCTCTGAGCAAACTTAAACAGTATATATTTAACTCTGGAAATAATATTATTTTTCATGAGAATTCACTCAAAGCAATGTCACATGGACTCGCTCAGAAGTCCACTCAAATGCTATTAGAAACAAACTATTATAGTGTTATAGTGGTGCATTGTGCATTTTTAGCAAATAGCGGTAATTTTGAACATTGCTGACTTTTGACTCATCCACATCTTTCACTATTTCAACAGCTATTTTTGCTTTCAGGTTTATATTCAATTCACTTGCCTAAAATCTCATCCCAGTTGTCCTGCATAATTATTCTTAAAACGTCCCCTTGGAATTTTAATCTAATAATTTGAATACCAAACAGCTGTTATTCAATTTCCTTGACCTATGAAAGCACCTTTTGGTTGGTTGGGTCAGGAGAGTTCAAAGTAGCAATGCCCACAGAAAATCAGTATTCAAATGAAAAGGTGAACAAAAATTGAAATCAGAATATTTGCTTCTATGAGAATGAAAAAAAATTAAAAAAAACACTTGAACTTCTGTTTGTGTATGATTGTATCCAAAAGTTTCAGAAATCTACGACGCTTTACACAAGAATTACGTTCTCTCTAGAATATGTTTCTAATTAATCTGAGTTCTATTTTTTCTAAGGGGGGTCACCCTGTGTATTCTAAATTCCCAATATCTATTTTTTGAGAATGTATTCCGAATAGATAAAAAAATAGATTTGAATTTCCACTTTAAATAAATGTCCAAGGATTAATTTTTAAAACCACAATATAAAACTTGGGGTTACGTGAAACTAACTACCGGTACCTTTCCTTGCTCTATATGCCTTTGCCTTGGTGGATCCGTATGCGTATAACCACAGTTGTCTTGCCACAGTTGTAAAATGCTTGTCTGAAGAAGTCTGACCTCGGTCAGACAAAACGTTACAGAAATACATATGTGTTAATGCGCAAACTTTTGAATTGAATCTAATATAAAAACTAGTATCAGAATATTCTTTCAAACCCACAATTTATGTTCACTACTACTGTCTCTTGTACCAAAATGCAGCTTAAGTAATTCATATTTTCTACGATTATGGGATGAGAATCGAATATACAAACCTTTACATATCATAGAAACAAACATGCGCTCAACTCAACCAATTTTCAGTAATCTTAATTGAAAACATATTTAAATAATGCTGATTATTTGGTTTCTGCGAGACTAACTACTTATCCTTCTTCTATGCTTTTGTGCCGGTGGATCCGTATGCATATAATGCAAGGATGCTGTAGCAAGAGTAAAGATAACAATCCTAAGTGATTCAAGAGTCTTGCTGCACACTAACACAAATATATTTCTGTAACGTTTCGTCTGACCAAGGTCAGACTTCTTCAGACATACATAGTTATATCACTTAGGATATTTAAATAACATAGCATATTTTCACTTTCAAAATTTACCTTTAAAATCTTCAAATCACTCAAACTGTCTTTTCTATTGTAATCCTACTCGAGTATTTTCTATTTCCACAATTCAGAAAATGTTTCACGATTTTCTTGGAAAAAATTCCTAAATCAATTCAAGTAAGTTTCCAGTCGCCAAAAATTGCATCAAAACCGGGTCAAATGCTTTTCTAGGAAGTCGTTGTGAAATACGACTTCTGATCGTGCCAATGATAACATTTCAAAATGAAATCGGGCAGAGGTAGGTTTGTTTAACCCTTTACATATCATGGGTGCATAAATTGGTACTCCCGTAGTGTGTGTACCAGGTTAGGGTTAGGCCATAATTTTATTCCGATTTTCCCTATTTTAATTCTCTTACGAGTTCATGGACTAGCCAAGTGTATGAACCCCTTACTCATAAGCTTCAGTCCCTTTACACAACTTGATGTAAAGTAGGCGAACACAATTAGTTACCTCCATATTGGGACACATACTTCTGGAGCGGCCTAGAGCGGCCACAAATGTACTCAAATTCAATTAAAAAAAAAGGTTTGCCCAATTTTTAAAAATTGGCGAAAAAGGGTTAAATTTGAATATCTGACAAAGAAGACTAGCAGTAATTGAAGTATAATTTGAAACTGCCATAAATGTATACCTATAAAAGGATCTTCTATATGTAAAGAGTACCATTCTTCAAAAAGTGCTATGTCGTAACTTTTTTCTTGTTACTTCGAGTATTATATAAGTGTGTGAGGTTTTGCCAGATTTTAAAAAATGACAGAAAAAGAGTTAAATTTGAACGTCTGACAAAAAGAACCAGAATATTTAGAAAGTGGACTAAATGTATCACAATAAAGGGATCTCCTGTAGGTAAAGACTAAAGAGTACTTCAGATGGTGCTCATGTCTGAATTTTTTTTGTTTTTCTTGTTACTTTTGAGTAACTAAGTGTGTTGCTTTGCTAGGAGTGGATGTATTTTTGGAAAATATTATCTTACAGTTTAAGGAAGATACATTGTAAGAACTAACCCAGGAGTGGGCATGGTTTTTGAATCAGGGGCCAAAAATTTGCCCACTTAGACTGGCAGGCCACGTAAGTGTGACATAAAAAGTGACATTTTATGAACAATATTTACAGTGTTACAAAGCAAAAGTGGAAAACAATAATAAGCCTTGCACCAGAATTAAATTTAATCGTAATCTCAACAAATTCTTTAGGCCTTTTTCAACTAAAACATCAAAATTTGATATAAGTTTGATTGTGACAGCATCGGCGTCCAGATTGAATTATCCAACCATGACCATGTCAGAATTAGCTCCTCGAAAATGGGAAAATGTTAAACTGCAAGAATAAAATGAGAATATCGGTAAGAGACCGAAGACTTGTAAGTTAGGGGATTCCCCAAAACAGAAACTGTGGTTTCGATTTAATCCGCTCTTACTCCACAGCGACACTGTGTGTCCCATCACTAATTAATCAATAAATTGCTAATTATACGACATAATTCATCCAAAATCAATAGGCTTCTGGTCCGAGATATCATGAATGCACATGCAAAATTTGAAGCAGATTCGTCTTGCTTTTGTGAGATATCGCGTACCATAGAAAGTGTCTAACAGACGAACAAACAAATACCTATCAACATACTGACCGATCAAAATCGATAAGTAATAAGACAAAATATGATCACTAAAGAAATAGTTGAAGCAAGATTAACTTAATATTACTTAATTTTTTTTATCCCAATTCTGAATTTTTTTTTCAAATTTGGTAACTTTAATGACATATTTATATTATGAAAACAACGAACATCAACAATTCAAAAAAAACTTATAACTATGAAAATTTTGAATAACTGTAGAATGTATAACATTTGGAACAATAACATATTTCTAAAAATCTCTCCAAGTTGCTATTCTACTTTCCTTCACTTTAAATCAGTAATTCTCGAATCTTTTAAGTCTTTTTAAAATATGTCAAGTCTCGTGCCCCACCTCAAAAATAACTAGCTAACAATAAGCTACAAATAACAGTTAGTAAGGCAAAAATATGTTTCACTAAAAAAACACGTTGAAAATATGTGTACATAATAAAGAAATGTAAATATCCAACATAAGGCAGCCAAGACCAAATCTAACAAGTATTTTAATTCGTAATTGGCTGCACGCCCCCTTAAAAAATTGTCTACCCCCCATTCCTTGTGGAGCGCACCCCGTCATTGGATACCCACTGCTTTAAATGAAGTTTACAGACATCTCTTCACCTCTTATAGCGCAACAATCTAGTCTAGTCAGCTCATCAATTTTCACGAAGAACAGACCACAAATGCGAGAACCCATCAGCCTTTCCACTCAGTAGATATATCATCATACAGGTAACTAAATAATGCATAGGAAAGACAATACTTTGAATACGTACAACTTCTTCTTGGCAAAACCTTCCATCTTATATTCTGTACGTTTTAAATTTTATCTAAGGTTTTGTTTACTGATTTCATAATCAGTTTTTATTTATTTGTTTATATCAAGCATTTTATCTTATCGCCTTTTATGCTGATTATGAAGTCCAAATTAACCTATACTGATCACATATGTTTGGACATTTTCTTCAACAAGCTACAGATGACGTATTTTTTTTTGTAAGTGTTGGTAAAAATGCTAATCGGTCGCATTGTTAGTGTTTTCAATAGTTACAATCTATTGCATCATTAGACCAGCAAGGGGCTCTAAATATTACTAGTAGTAGTATAATATGCATTTCACTTCTTTTTGCAAACCTGCAGACGAGCTGAATTTCAATAAGAGAAAAATTGACCTTATGAAATAGGAGTAAAAACGCATGGGATGTATAGGGTGTCCGATTTCATAGTAATGACAATTAGAAATTTTTTTATCTTTATTAATAACTCTTAATTAGGGCTGGGCATTTTCGAATACCTGATGATTTCAGAATCGAATCGAATAATTTTTTCGAATCGAATCGAATCTCGAATACTTGGAAGGTATGATAATGTATGTAACTTTCTTATCATTTTAGGTCCTCCAGACACATAAATTACTGAAAACATAGAATACATCACTGACAATAAAAAAAAAAGTTTTCATCAATACCTCAATACAGAAAAGAGTCATATGTCAGAATTGTGTTGAAAAAATATGTTTTCAATGAAAAAAAAATTGAGAAATTTACCCCGACCATTGGCGAAAAGGGTAAAACAAGAAAATTTGCAATTCGAAAATTTGCTCTTAACCGATTCAAATAATTTACTATTCGATTCGAATATTCGATTCGAAATGCCCAGCCCTACTCTTAATGTGCTTGTAGTTCTCATTTATCATACAATCAAATTTATTTAAACTTACAATTGGTTTTTACTATAAAATTAAGCAAAATTTTTTGGATATCCTGTATATTTTTATACTATGTTTTTATGTATTTTTGACTCTGAACAAGGCTCTGTGCAAGCATCCACTGCTAATGAGGAGCTACTATATTTTAGAAAAAGCGAAATCTCTCTAATTTGTCATTTTGTACTGAATCATTGTACACTAGATGGTGTACCGCATGATTGCCACCAGCAGTGTTAACTCTAAGCAAATTATGAGTGCGAAAGTGCTTCGCAGTCCAAAAAAAAAGTGCGAAAGTGCTTTTGCCGATTTTAACAAGTTAGGTGCCCTAGCCTTTCATATAACCCATTTAAAACGGCATAGATACTCGAAAAAGCGCTCCTCCGGTTAATATTATGATTCAAAGAGAAGCCTTTTCGTTAACCGAGTTCCCTTCAAGCGAATTCATGTTTAATTAAAACAAGCGAATTCATCGGCAACGAAATGACATCTTCTAACACCTGCCGCGGACAAAACTTTCATGCAATGTATCACGGTGTCAGTTGCTTACTCGCGTAAACAGCAAAGACTTTCACATTTGTTACTCCTTCCATCTAACAGACACGAGGCCGGCTGGAAACCATATTAGTTACAGGGTGGATCGTTTGTACAAATCCGGTGCAAAATAATCCCCCCCCCCCCAAATATAAATAGCAATCAACTAATTAGGGTTAGGTGCGCTGGAAATTCAACTTTTCGATTCATCCCTAAACCTAATCTGATAATTATTAATTTGTGATTTTGAACCACTTTGAAAGTCGCCACCCGCTGTTTTAAAAGATAGGTTAACTCCGAAATATTATGCAGGATACTCCCCTGTTTTAGGAGATAGGTTGACCTACTTTCCTTTCAAACTTTTTTCTCCGAAATATTACACAAGACCACTTTGAAAATCCTCCCGTTTCGTGAGCTAGCGTGACCTAATTTCTCATTTACATTTATATTATACTATTTCAGAGCTTACCCAAAGACAAGTAATTTTTAAATGTCCACATGCCTTGGTTTGCGTGCGAGTTAGTTTAAATCGGGCAGAAAACATCATATATTGGCAAAATGTTTAGTAATCTCATGTACTTTCAGCATTCATAAATAGCACTCTTTGTAATGCTGCTGACCTAGTATCAAATATTCGCATCACAACGCCACTTGCGAGGTTTCCATATATTTCAATTACACTAATAGGAACAATGACATCAAAGAGTTTACTTTGCGAAGGTACACTAAATATAACGAGGGTGATTCTTGAGAAAAACATGAATATAAAAAATAAACGAATGATATGATAATGGATCCCAAATAATTTTGAGAATGTCTCGAAATACCAATCCAATTGATAAATAATTTTTATTCGACCACATGAACGCTGATATGTTTTTTAAGCAGAATGTAAAAAAATTATTAATTAATAAACGGGAGTTACGACGCCCTTTACACATCGTGTGTATTAAACTTCCCTGGTAGGTACTTTGGTAAGTACTATTATTATTGTACCTATACACCTGTTGAAGTATTTCGGACAATTTCGAATTTAAAATAAATGAAAACCAGACATATATATAATAAGGAGGCAAAAGTAAAATGAACATTTATTGAAAAAGTTATCATTTAAGAAAGACAACATGATCGTACAATTCCGCCAAAACCTCGATGTTCGCAAGTGAGATGATAAATGAATACTTCCCTGTATTCGATCAATTAACTTTAGCGTATCGTTGTTCTGCCAACAAACAGCCGGGTGCAAAATATTTCCGTTCTGTGATATGCTCACACATATTCTCAATATTAATATCATACCCTCGCGTATGTACTTTCTATTAGCTCTTTAGTGATCCCTTCCATCCTTGGCCAAGTCATGTTTCGAATATGTGAACATTTTATTCGACCATACATGGCCGGCGGGATGTTAAAATTGTAAACAAGAGAGAGGTAAAATCAATTGCGAATTTCGTTATAACAGCTCGTTTACGAATTGTTGCGCCTGTTATCGTCGAAAATGATTACATTTGTTGTATTTTGAGGCATTTAAGCAGTAATAATTAGGGCATGACATCATCAAAATCGTCAAGTGAGATCTTGAAATTGCAAATTCCGTAAATAAAATTGCGAATTACTCGGTAACGAATTCAGCTTTAATGACCGTCGATTATTATTTTGTTGAAAATTATTATTAATTTGAGAGCGCCAAAAACATACAGTCCATACCGATGCGACTGCAATTTATATGGTCGCAATTGGTGTGGCGCGTTTATTAATAGTGTAAAATAAATTAAACGAATATCAATTATAACCAAGCCTGTCAGCGTGTTTATTTTCTGTGGGCAGGAATCGTAAAATACCATCTTGAGACAAATTCACTTCTATTATAAAATCTTAATTTTCAGTTATTATGGTTATACAAATAACGTGTGGCAACTTTTTAATTTATCGTCGATCAAAAAACCGCCCCACACTCGTCCAAACGTGTGTCGAGCTTGAACGACAGGAACAGATTCATCGACGACCTTAATTAGGGAAAATATGTATTTTATTGGGAATGCAAAATAAATGTAACAAAACTCATTTTTTGTGATATAACTTTGTATTTTCGGAAACGGGTTACCGTGAAAGGTAAAATTTGATCTAAATTAATTGCAAAAATGTTTTATTTTAAATGTAACAAAACACATTTTTCGAGATACAACTGTATTTTCGGATACCGGGTGTCATGGAGAGTAAAATGTGATCTGAATTCACCGTAAATAATGTTTCATTCCAAATGTATTATAACGCATTTTTTTGAGATATAACTTTGTATTTTCGAAAACGGGGCGTCACGAAAATTATTAATTTAATGTTTTATCTATCGTCTAACTAACGTCTGGAACACATCATTTTCGGGGAGAACTCTAGCCCGCGAAACGTCATTTAATTTAAAATAGAGAATGTTTCACGCATTTCAAAACGGAAAATCACCAGTAAGTGGACAGGGATTCAACCCTCCGGATTCAGTATTCTATATCCCCCGTGTCAGAACTTTCTGAAGAATGGAACAAAGAACCCGTCAAACCGCCGCGGAAGAAGGGGAGTATTTTTTTGCACTAATAATTAGGGCGTGACAATATCAAAATCGTCAAGAAACTGGTGAATTTGCAAATTCCATAAATAAAATTGTGAATTGCTCGGTAACATTTTAGCTATAATTATCGCCGGGGTATTGTTTTGTTGAAAACACGTCGAAACTTGAGGGAATTAGTTACAATTAGCGCCTGACCTCTATTAGGCACTCGAGCACTCGAAAAAAAAGCACTCGAGCCCAATCTTTTTAGCAATAAGTCGCATACGTGAAATATCCTGTAAAAGAAGTGCTGTTCATTAACGTCATCTCGTCTTATGACCACGCAGAAATGCCTTTATAGCCGAATTATTCAATCACTATTTCAAATCAACATTCAGGATTGGCACAATTTCAGATTTGCGAAGTTTATCACCATAGAAATACATGAGAAAGTTAATTATCGTCTTAATAAATATCTGCATCACGGTATGGACAATAATATTACCATTCGCATAAAATTGGGACGGTAAATTTACAAATCTTGATAGGTAATATTAAAGCCAGCGCAAATGTTAATTTGACTCCTCAATGTCCGATGTGAACGAACGGGTAAACCCGAAATATAAAACTTCGATGTCCTCCGACCCACAAGAATTCATATTTGTAAAAAAGAGAGGGCGGGAATATAGATTACCCAAAACCTGGATATCGCCGCCAAAACGATCGGTGACAAGAACAATTAGCGATTACAACGGAATTAACCAGTAAAAAGGCTTTGTTGCCGATTTTTTAATGTTTCCACCACGTTTATTCGGTACTCCTTAAAAATATTCGATTTAAAAAAATATTGAATTTTGCCCACCCCTCCTCGCATATCAATGAGAAATAAATGTGTAAATATCGCAAAACCCGGAAAATGCCACATCCTTTCAACATTGTGATTACAATAAAATGGCATTTAATGGTATTTTGTGAATTTGTTGATTTTGCAAATCTGTGACATGCTGCTAAAAGTTTCGTCTGATTTGAAAATCGTGCAGTTTGGTCACAATTCATCCAAAGTGACTATAACACGTTACTAACACTTTTTATAGTCATTTTGAATTCATCGATATCATTGATAGTCACATGACCACTCTCGTTCAAAGAAACGCCCCGGGAGCGTTTTTTGCAGGAGAAGCGGAATCCGTGTGCTTGTATAATAATCATATTATAAACAAGAATTTTGCCGTTAATGCAAAAGCTTTATCTCCTATGTCTGCATCTCATAGGTTAGAATTCCGGTAAATATCGTTATGATATGCAGAATTGAGTTACAAAAGTACCAGTATGTTACTTATTTGTCAACTTAATACTCGAAAATATTTGTTAACTTTGAATTTTTATTCCATTCAAAATCGGAAAAAAGTGCTATTTCTCTTCAAAATCGGAAAAAAGTGCTATTTCGTAGTCTCTAAAAAAAGTTGCGAAAGTGTTTCGCAATTTTCGCAAAAAAGTGCGCTAATAGTGAACACTGGCCACCAGGTAAATTCATATCGATGATAAATAAAGCACAACCGGTGTTCGCAAATCGATTAGTTTGCCGAATTTCTAATGTGATATCCATATCATGCCCTGATGAAGTTTTTCTGAATAGAAATTCGAAAAGTTGCAAATTAAATCGTTTTGCTAACACCGGTTGTACTTTATTTATCACTAGATGGTGTGTTAAGCATGGTATTTGAACCAAATTTTTTTAACCTGAATCTGCATTCGTTTGACTCATCTTTATCATTAGACTAACAATTGGCTAACCTAGACTAATAACGAGCGTAAATATTATTAGGACCATTATTTGTAAGATCATTAAGCTGTATTATCTATCGAATTTCCTCTCATATCAAATGAATATGAAAAATTTTTTTAATGCTTTCGAACATCCCGTAATCTCAAAATAGACCTAACAGACAAAAAGTCATTATTAACTACCCACCGAATCAAAAACCTCTATGACATCACAAGAACTTTTCTCTATGATTCATACAAATGTCAACTAGATAATTATGATTTAATCAAGTGAGATAACAATCTACCAAATTTTGAATATTACAACAAACAAAGACTGATAAACATCTGCAATCTGTCTTTAGATTGCTATCTGATATTTCTGAGTATTTTTGTCTGAATACATTTTAATTACCATTGTATTATGATAGGAGAAAAGCACATTGGTACTCAAACAATAGGTATGGCGATTATCTGAGTGCTTTTGGATTTTAAAACTCTTACGACTAATTTTGGATATTTAAATAAATTGTTTTTCCAGTGAAATCATGATGATATACGTAATTTGGCCTAACACCAAAGAAATTTAAAACTTTGCTTCAAATTAAAATTCAAAATGACTGGTATCCAAAAAGGTATTCTTAATATTTTATAGTGAATAGAAGCCAAAAATGAAGCACAAAAAAAATACATTTATTTTTTTGGTAAAATTTCCCATTTTTTTCAATTTCAAAGTTTATAAGTTATAAATAAAGCCCATTTTCTTAAAGAACCCATTAATATAAGAGTCCAATCTGTAGTCGTAAATTTCAGGTTTTTAATGGTGAAGAAAACTTTATGACAAAAGTTTCAAAAAGCAATTTCAATGAGCGATTATTTGTCTGAGCCAGGGGTGTGCAACATTTTTTGTCAGTGAGCCATATATCCAACTGCACACATCTACCTGCGCCACACAAAAAAATTAGGTTCCCCCTGTACGCAACGAATTAAAAAAGTTCCTGTAAGCTGTAACGCAAAATATCAGTTATTTGACATTTTAGTGGGGCAATTGAAATTTCTAGTTCATACATAGTTTATCAATTTCATTGTTAACATATACTGTCGGATTAGGATTTCATGCTTGATGGAGGAAAATCTGTGCGTTGACAAGGACCACACTTGATGGTTTGATGAGCCAGGTTATGACCCGTCTGCTCCCCCCTGGACTAAGCATTTTCAATTGATTAAAAAAATCTTACATATGCCAAAGGTAACGATAAGAACAATAAAATATATTCACCCTCTTTTCTCAGATATAGACTGATGCAGTCCAGTGATGAAATAGAACTGGTAATATCCCATTTAATGATCAATGGTGCTTGATTCTCATCATTTAGTGTGTACTCTGTCACATTGACAGATAAACTGGAAATAAAACAAAAAATATTATTGACGCTTGTCATGGAAAACATGTTATTAAATGTGAAGTTAGGTAACTTTACAATCTTGATCCCGGGTGGAAAAATTGGATTCCCAGTAAAAAAAACTCCACACCAACGTTCGAAGAAATCATGTTTTAGAGACAAAAACAATTGGCAAATAAAAGCCTTTTTTAGGGACATTTGGCCAAATTAATTTTTGAGTTTGATGTAGAAAAAGTCTAAAACACAGACTTCCGGAGTACTCTTAAATTTTGATATGATCTCGATTTTTGGTTTTCAAAAATAGAAAACTGACTCCAAGAAAGCATGCTCAACCATGACATCAAAGCCATAACCTAAGACATACAGACTAAGAATTCAATTTTAAAGTTTACATGGACAAAGATTTGATCGATTTTCTACTTTTTTCACAGTCTTCAGTTTCCAGAAAAATTTTGGTCCTTCCAGAATTACATAGTCAGGCTGCCTATAGATAGCCCGAGCCTTGTTCTGAGTGAAAACATAAAAATGTCTCGAAAAATAATTCTATGACTAAGGAAATACCTTGAAGGCCTCGTAGCGTCAATAATATTGGATTCACTGCTTGCAGATCTGATGGGTCTTGCCTTTATGGTGGCTGAAGGTCCCCGGCCTAAGGAACATATCGGCCCTGATATCTCAGCTCTCTTGTAGTAACCTCGCTTGCGTTTTAACCTGATTAAAAATAGATGGTGATGAAATAATTGGAATAACAAAAATGAACTAAAAAGAGTAAATAAGTCTAGGGATGTCCATAGAATTTGAATTTAAATTTGCTAATCGAAATAGAATTAATAATATAGCCTATTTAATATTTTAAAATTTTGCTTTTATGAATATTTAGGAAAAATTCAAGATTGCTCATTTGGTTTTGGCATCCTTGAATAAGCCATCTGTAATTAATTATTCAAATCATTAGCAGCTAGATAGCTTTTCATATATGAGTGGCTACTTGTCTATAGCTCCTAAAAATCTAGAGAGAAAACACCCATCTAGTGTGAAAACATCTCACTGAGAGTGTATTATATTTAGTAGGCGAACATCTGATTTCTGATCCTTTCAGAAACACTAGCCCTTTACCTATCACTATCTGCTCGCCTAGTCCCTTATTATAGGAAATTTCTCTTCACTTTACAAATAGGCGAGAGAGTGAACAGGCGAAAATATCCATCCAAAAACAGAACCTCTAGAACAGGGGTCGGCAACATATGGCCCTCGGAGCAATATAATCTGGCCCGCGACGCTTCACTGAATTATAGTAACAAATTAAAGCTGTTTTGTTGATTATATTTTTTACGCAAAAGAATTTGCGTGTAGACTAAATTATATTATAACGTAACAAGTATGTAATTCACAATTACTCGTTTAATGAGCCTATAATTTAAATATAATTTAGACAAATGGCAACAAAACGCAGAAAAATTGATGCTAAGTGCAAATGGTTTAATGGTGCAGAAAATATTTAATTGGTCAGTCTTCACACGCTGTTTAAAACTCAACTTCGGATCTGTGTGATAAAATGTGATTCATCGGTCATTCATTCGATTTTTAACTTTCTAAAAATATGGGCGGCCCGCCAATGACTTGCAACCTTTAATTTTGGCCCGCGAGCAACAAAAGGTTACCGACCCCTGCTCTAGAAGATCTAGATAATTCTTGTTCAGAGACTTGCTCAGTTATATAGATTTATGAAGCATATTAAAACCAATCATACTCACTTAGGTTTCGGTTCGAAGATATCCACACTATGTCGTCGAGTTGTCGGTCCCTCGTTCAACTCGTCTATGCTGTCTTGTGAGACTATATTAACTACATCGGGACAACTTAGAACACTCAAATTATTCCTGAACACATGGCGAGCGTGCGTTCTTAGCTGGACAGAAGGAACCGCATTTGATGCCCCACCCATGTTAGAAATATCATTCGTGGTATCTTCAATGCTATCATCGTCAAGTGCATTTGTGGCCTCGTTTATTTCTGATGGGCTATCCGTAATTTGATATGGAATTTTATCTGGAAACGAATTGGACTTTTGAAGAACATTTTTAGTGTTGTGGTCCTGTTTATTGGCCGAATTTTGTGTGTTGTCAGTAGATGCAATATGTTCTGCAGTATCTTTTATGGTGTTTTTAGACACTGTATCACAAGGCTTATCATCCGCCACTGTTACAGAATTATTAGGTCCTTTTTGAACTTGCTTAGTTCCGTCTGGATCAGTCTTTTCTGATAAACCCTGAGCAGTTATGTCTGCGTTTCCAATCATATCTCCCTGTTTATTTTGTTTGATTTCCGCTTTTTCCAAAGTTTGTTTATTATCTCCTGTTCCGCTTGAATCGATTTTTTTTACAGAATCTAACCCATTTGATAATCCAGTGTTCGATTCTGTACTCTTTGATGATGATAGTTCCCCAGTTTCACTGGATTCGGTGGAATCAGCCCTTCCTAGCGTCTCAATGTTGATTTCTTTATTAGATTCGTCTCTATTTACTGGTTTATCATTGTTAATAATGTCAAGATTTTGTCCAGAAGATTTGACTGTTGCCAGTTTATTATTGTTATTAGCTTCTTCTACTTTGTTCATGTTTTCTTTCATTTCAAGAGCACTTTCATTGCTGTAAATTTGATAAAAAAAATTATACATAAATATAAGACAGAAATACAAAATATAGAATTCAAAAAGTAAACTATAAGAAATATCAGAAAGATTTAAAACAGTGTTTTTTGAAATTTTAGGATCTATGACCCTCTTCCATAAGTCAACACTTGTGAGTTGTGACCCCTGCTTATACGCCAAATTTGATAATAAAAAATAAAAATAAAAATATTGAATGCATTACAGTCAAAATATTTTAACAGATCAAGTTAATTTTACTTTAAATTACCATATTATTAGAGTATAACGACGTAATTCTGTACCAGGTTTTAATGAAAAATTGAGGATGTGTGCTATACATGAGTAGTAGCATAGAGCCCTGCTTTCTGACAGACACAATTGCGCAATTGTTATTCATTGTGAGCTTGCTGATTACAGACAAAGTATACGGTAATACAGATTCCAAAAAGGTTCACTTCCAACTTTGACTCTCAGTTAAAAAAGAAATTTGTCTCTGATTCCACATCCATAAAAATAAAGTTTTAATAACAAAAACTTTCAGTGTATGAAGAGTATTCTTTGATAGACTGTAAAAAATGCTTGCAGACTTGTTGCTTTCTAGTTTCTATCGACAACATATCTTGGAATATCGAAATCGAACTGGAATATTAAAATTGGACTAACGATGTAAAAATGGGTATTGGATAATATGTTTGTGTTTGTATTTATTTAATTTTTTATCATTGTGGATGTATAATTTTTCTGTGCAAATGTTTATTTCTGGGAATGGGATCAAATCAAATTTGGATGGGAACTAATCAACTATTAATTCGATCAATTGGCAAACAAAAAAAAAAAAAAAAAAAAACATTTTGACTTCTTTATATCCACTGAAAGACTCAAATTCAGACTGTACTCCAGGGAATTCAGAATGTAACTCAGACTACTACTGAGTCTCTGGGCTCGGGCCCCAACTTTAACCCCTGAGAAAACATGCTAAGCGAATCCACCCAGCTAAAAACTTCAAAAAAAAAAATCAAAAATACCCATATCGTAGTTAATCAAATAAATTAAGATATCAAGTTTAGAATTCCTATCATTAATTAGGACATTTTTAATTCCCGCTGGCATCATTTTGCAAAATCAATAACAAGTCAAGGATTTCAATCAAACAACGACAAGCAATAGTATGACCTCGACTATTGCAGACAGCAGACAGATGTATTGATTACGAATATGAAACATTGATTTTTACGTCTTTATGGATTGCTATTAAGTGAGTTTTACATTATAACGACTTGACATTGGAAGAAATTAAATCGAGTGAAATTTAAAATTGTTACTACTAATAGGTTGATAAGCAACATAAAGACTCGTTCTATTGAAAAAAGTTGTACTTTGTTGAAATATTCATAGATTATGAGTTTGTTAGGAAGAAACATGAAAACTTGAAAAACATTGATGTCTACAAAGGATGTGAGTTTGTGACAACCCAATATGATAAAATAAATTAATTTTCTGTAGTATTCCTTCCTTTTTATAAATAAAATAAAACTAATTTTAAAAGATTCAAATATCCAATTTGTTTTATTTAACCTCCCTGCCTGAAAATTATTTTGGCATGGGTAAAAGTGACAAATTATTGTTTTTAGAATTAAATATATTGAAATTGAAAGAACTAATTGAATTAGTAGAAATGCCACATCATTAAAATCAAATTCCCTTCATGAATAATTGATGCCTTCTAAAGAGATAAACAACAAACAAAGAAAATGTCAATCAAACTGTTTTATTTAACCTCCCTGCCTGAAAATTATTTTGGCATGGGTAAAAGTGACAAATTATTGTTTTTAGAATTAAATATATTGAAATTGAAAGAACTAATTGAATTAGTAGAAATGCCACATCATTAAAATCAAATTCCCTTCATGAATAATTGATGCCTTCTAAAGAGATAAACAACAAACAAAGAAAATGTCAATCAAACATAGAGCACTAAGTAATTTATCCCACACTTCCTAGATATCTAACTGACCTATGACCCTTTTAGTCTAGTAGAGTAGTAGATGACCAATCCGGCTATCTAAAACGATCAAATATTCAATTCAATTTAGAGCTAATGAAATGAATAACAAAAAATGTCTATCAAATGTTGAGCCTTAAATTACTGAATTCCATCTTTTCTGAATTTCTAACAAACATTTTAATATTAAGAAAAATCTGACCGAATCCAAAACAAATATTCAAATCAATGTAGAAATAAGTATATTAGATATTCTGAATTCTTGATTTGCCAAAAACTTTAGAATAATTTCATCTGAAAGACTATCATTTTAAACAACGGATGCATGACCCATATACTTTTTAAAAATATAATTAAAACAATGTAAGTATTTTCAAAATGATCTAAATACACATACCATTTGTTTTTGATATCACTGGCTAGATGTCCAGATATTGGGATTCCAATATTAGAAAATTTATTTCTATCTCTATTTTCATAAACTTTCAAAATCCTATGTCAAGCATCATATACAGAGGTTAAAATAGTACGGTAATTATTCTTTTATATATTGAATCATATTCAACAGACTACCATGTATAACAGTAGCTTCAATCAACATTTATTAGCACCGCTATTTTAATAAATCTTCAAAAATCTGTTTCAGGTATCGTAAACCGAGCGTTAAAAAGTACATTTGTTCCTTCATATTAGGTTAGGCCATTTCTTCTATCCCGTTTTAACATGCTTTGTGTTATTTTCCATTTACCTTATTGTGGTATTTGTTTGTATTGAGATCTCTCCTAACATTTCGGCTTAAATTAGGTCAAATGTGCCATTTTGTGGACATTGAATTTATACAAAGGTATTCAAGTTGGTGTGCTAACTGTATTTCTGGCAACTAGCATTTTCCCAGATGGTTAAGCTGTGATGTCATCAGTTGCAGGTGACTGATCATGACCAACCACCTGTGAAGGTGATATGGCCATGTGCACTCAGTAGTCTGGGGCACAGCTCAGTTGGTGTTGCTTATGTCTGTATGTGTTACTTTGGTTATTGCTTTGAACATTTATTGCTGTTTGATTAAGACATTTATTAAATATACTTTGGAGTCGTTTTAACACGTGAACCTGCTTAACAAACTTCCCAAAACTTTATATTGAATCGCATTCAACAGGCTACCATGTGTAAGAGACGCTTTTGTCAACATTGTAAAATTCAATGTTTCATTGACTGAATGGTCCTATACTGGGAATAATACGCTCCATATTACATCACGTTGTTGTCGCTTATACAAAGCAACCAATCCAATGTAAACAAACCTCTTGTTAAGTCAATGAGGTAACAAATGACTTCAGTATACAGCAGTGGTTCTCAAATGTTGGGGCACGCCCCACAAGGATTTGAGGGGGCGTAAAACAAATCTAAGATAAAGGGGCTCCCAAAGTATGCGAATCAAGATGGCGGACATCGAAATGTAATATGTGTACTAGGTTAGAGTTAGGCCATAATTTCAGGTATAAATACTACGAGAGGCTCTTGGCTAGTCTTCGAACTGATTATAGGACTAAAATAAGGAAAATTGGAAAAAAATTATCGCCTAACCCTAACCTGTTACCCATGTTACGTTCCGATGTCCGCCATCTTGGTTCGCATACTTCGGGAGCACCAAAATAAATATATTAGTTAGATTTGATCTTTCATTTTGTATAGGCTATTCACTTTTATTTTAGATATTCACATTCTAATCAGGTATTTTTTTAATAAAACATACTTCCGCCTTGCTATCTGTAATTGTTAGCTAGTTATTTTTTAAGTTGGGAGCGAGACTTGACAAATTCTAAAAACGGGGCACGGCTTAAAAGTTGAGAATCACTGGTCTATAGAATATGGAATGAGGTATAGGATGTCAATATTATATTGAAATATACCAAGAGTTGTATACTCTTCACCATTTGCAAATTTTCTCATGCTCATATATACTTAATGACACTAGTTACTTATCGATCTTGATCGGTAAGTATGTTGATAGGTATTTGACTGTCTGTGTGTTAGATGCACGCGATATCTCACGAAAGCGAGGTTCAATCTGCTCCAAATTTTGCATGTGCATTCATCTTAGCTCGGATCAGAAGCCTATTGATTTTGGATGGATTATGTCGTATAATTAGCGAGTTATTAATTAATTAGTGAGGGAACACACGGTGTCACTATGGAGTAAGACCACTGTTTTGGGGGATCCCCTAACCTTCGATTGATAAGTCTTCGGTTTCCAACCGAATTCTAGTTATTCTCCTCAGTAAGAAATTGCCAATGACATGCAGAGAGTACTGGGATTTTTTGTCACTGAAAATACATCCATAAAATGTGATCAAAATATGACTACTTACCATATATCGGATATAACCGGCTGATTTTCTGTAACAGTTGTTGAGTCCATCAGATGGCAATGACACTATCCTTTCAAGATATATCCGTTCATATCCAATCATTAAGATCACCCACAAAAAGAATTTTTATTAATATACTTATGACTCAGCTTTTATATCTGTTAAAAATGGTTTGAATAACTTAACCTCGTCTTAAACAGGTATATAATGAAGGGAAAATTACAGCATTTACATCTCTTTGTTAGGATAGTAATATTCCGACTATTGTCGCTTGATTGATTCTTTGTGGTAAATTCCGATTGAAACAAAAGTAGGATTGTAAGTACAGTCCTAAATGGTTGACTGGTTATTTGCACAGTTACAATGATTGCCAAAACTAATACGTTATTCTGAATGAACAGTGAACTCTAAAATTATAATTTAATTGGATCTTGAATACACTTCAAGTTCTGTGATTCTAAAAACAACACATATAGAAGTATTTACATATTTATTGGAAAGGAAAGCTGATAAGACGGCTCAATCATATGGCAAACCACAGCCTCTCATTTGGTTACCAGTCCGACAGGATATGGGATTAGTTAGTCAATTATTTGTTTTTGGAAGTATGGACTTGATGGAGTTGATATATAAGGCGAACAAACAATTCAATGAGTTTTTTGGGAAATACAGCGAAATACATGAAGTATGAATAGCAGTGTTAACTCTAAGCAAATTATGAGTGCGAAAGTGCTTCGCAGTCCAAAAAAAAAGTGCGAAAGTGCTTTTGCCGATTTTAACAAGTTAGGTGCCCTAGCCTTCCATAAAACCCATTTAAAACAGCATAGATACTCGAAAAAGCGCTCCTCCGGTTAATATTATGAATTAAAGAGAAGCCTTTTCGTTAACAGAGTTCCCTTTAAGCGAATTCATGTTTAATTAAAACAAGCGAATTCATCGGCAACGAAATGACATCTGCTAACACCTGCCGCGGACAAAACTTTCATGCAATGTATCATGGTGTCAGTTGCTTACTCGCGTAAACAGCAAAGACTTTCACATTTGTTACTCCTTCCATCTAACAGACACAGGCCGGCTGGAAACCATATTAGTTACAGGGTGGATCGTTTGTACAAATCCGGTGCAAAATAATAGAAGCTAGAAATTCAACTTTTCGATTCATCCCTAAACCTAATCTGATAATTATTAATTTGTGATTTTGAACCACTTTGAAAGTCGCCACCCGCTGTTTTAAAAGATAGGTTAACCTACCTTCCTTCCGAAATATTATGCAGGATACTCCCCTGTATTAGGAGATAGGTTGACCTACTTTCCTTTCAAACTTTTTTCTCCGAAATATTACACAAGATCACTTTGAAAATCCTCCCGTTTCGTGAGCTAGCGTGACCTAATTTCTCATTTACATTTATATTATACTATTTCAGAGCTTACCCAAAGACAAGTAATTTTTAAATGTCCACATGCCTTGGTTTGCGTGCGAGTTAGTTTAAATCAGGCAGAAAACATCATATATTGGCAAAATGTTTAGTAATGTCATGTACTTTCAGCATTCATAAATAGCACTCTTTGTAATGCTGCTGACCTAGTATCAAATATTCGCATCACAACGCCACTTGCGAGGTTTCCATATATTTCAATTACACTAATAGGAACGATGACATCAAAGAGTTTTCTTTTGCGAAGGTACACTAAATATAACGAGGGTGATTCTTGAGAAAAACATGAATATAAAAAATAAACGAATGATATGATAATGGATCCCAAATAATTTTGAGAGTGTCTCGAAATACCAATCCATTTGATAAATAATTTTTATTCGACCACATGAACGCTGATATCCTGAAAATTAATGTTGAAAGAGAATTACGCATTCTCAGATATCGGATATCCAGTCGCGATATTCAATCGTTCATATGCACAAATCTCACATTAATAGTAATTGCTACCCAAGTTTGTAAATTTTAGAAACCAACAAACAGAAAATAACTAACCTAAAACACAATTAAAATTCAGTCAGCAATAAATTCGTCGCCAAGACGATGCCATAAAAACAAAAAAGATTTGGTCGCGAGAGTTACGTGAGATGACTGCCATTGTTTTTTAAGCAGAATGTAAAAAAATTTATAATTAATAAACGGGAGTTACGACGCCCTTTACACATCGTGTGTGTTAAACTTCCCTGGTGTGTACTTTGGTAAGAACTATTATTATTGTACCTATACACCTGTTGGAGTATTTCGGACAATTTCGAATTTGAAATAAATGAAAACCAGACATATAATAAAGACGCAAAAGTAAAATGAACATTTATTGAAAAAGTTATTATTTAAGAAAGACAACATGATCGTACAATTCCGCCAAAACCTCGATGTTCGCAAGTGAGATGATAAATAAATACTTCCCTGTATTCGATCAATTAACTTTAGCGTATCGTTGTTCTGCCAACAAACAGCGGGGTGCAAAATATTTCCGTCCTGTGATATGCTCAAATATTCTCGATATTAATATCATACCCTCGCGTATGTACTTTCTATTAGCTCTTTAGTGATCCCTTCCATCCTTGGCCAAGTCATGTTTCGAATATGTGAACATTTTATTCGACCATACATGGCCGGCGGGATGTTAAAATTGTAAACAAGAGAGAGGTAAAATCAATCGCGAATTTCGTTATAACGGCTCGTTTACGAATTGTTGCGCCTGTTATCGTCGAAAATTATTACATTTGCTGTATTTTGAGGCATTTAAGCAGTAATAATTAGGGCATGACATCATCAAAATCGTCAAGTGAGATCTTGAAATTGCAAATTCCGTAAATAAAATTGCGAATTATTCGGTAACGAATTCAGCTTTAATGACCGTCGGGGTATTGTTTTGTTGAAAATTATTATTAATTTGAGAGCGCCAAAAACATACAGTCCATAACGATGCGACTGCAATTTATATGGTCGCAATTGGTGTGGCGCGTTTATTAATAGTGTAAAATAAATTAAACGAATATCAATTATAACCAAGCCTGTCAGCGTGTTTATTTTCTGTGGGCAGGAATTGTAAAATACCATCTTGAGACAAATTCACTTCTATTATAAAATCTTAATTTTCAGTTATTATCGTTATACAAATAACGTGTGGCAACTTCTTAATTTATCGTCGATCAAAAAACCGCCCCACACTCGTCCAAACGTGTGTCGAGCTTGAACGACAGGAACAGATTCATCGAAGACCTTAATTAGGGAAAATATGTATTTTATTGGGAATGCAAAATAAATGTAACAAAACGCATTTTTTGTGATATAACTTTGTATTTTCGAAAACGTGTTGCCGTGAAAGGTAAAATTTGATCTAAATTAATTGCAAAAATGTTTTATTTTAAATGTAACAAAACACATTTTGCGATATAACCTTGTATTTTCGAAAACGGGTTTCCTGAAAAGTAAAATATGATCTAAATTAATCGCAAAAATGTTTTATTTTAAATGTAACAAAATGTAGCAAAATATGATCTAAATTCACCGTAAATAATGTTTCATTCCAAATGTATCATAACGCATTTTTTTGCGATATAACTTTGTATTTTCGAAAACGGGCGTCACGAAAATTATTAATTTAATGTTTTATCTATCGTCTAACTAACGTCTGGAACACATCATTTTCGGGGAGAACTCTAGCCCGCGAAACGTCATTTAATTTAAAATAGAGAGTGTTTCACGCATTTCAAAACGGAAAATCACCAGTAAGTGGACAGGGATTCGGATTCAGTATTCTATATCCCTGTGTCAGAACTTTCTGAAGAATGGAACAAAGAACCCGTCAAACCGCCGCGGAAGAAGGGGAGTATTTTTTGCACTAATAATTAGGGCGTGACAACATCAAAATCGTCAAGAAACTGGTGAATTTGCAAATTCCATAAATAAAATTGTGAATTGCTCGGTAACATTTTAGCTATAATTATCGCCGGGGTATCGTTTTGTTGAAAACACGTTGAAACTTGAGGGAATTAGTTACAATTAGCGCCTGACCTCTATTAGGCACTCGAGCACTCGAAAAAAAAAGCACTCGAGCCCAATCTTTTTAGCATTAAGTCGCATACGTAAAATATCCTGTAAAAAAAGTGCTGTTCATTAACGTCATCTCGTCTTATGACCACGCAGAAATGCCTTTATAGCCGAATTATTCAATCACTATTTCAAATCAACATTCAGGATTGGCACAATTTCAGATTTGCGAAGTTTATCACCATAGAAATACATGAGAAAGTTAATTATCGTCTTAATAAATATCTGCATCACGGTATGGACAATAATATTACCATTCGCATAAAATTGGGACCGTAAATTTACAAATCTTGATAGGTAATATTGAAGCCAGCGCAAATGTTAATTTGAGTCCTCAATGTCTTCAACAGCTGTTGCCGATGTGAACGAACGGGTAAACCCGAAATATAAAACTTCGATGTCCGCCGACCCACAAGAATTCATATTTGTAAAAAAGAGAGGGCGGGAATATAGATTACCCAAAACCTGGATATCGCCGCCAAAACGATCGGTGACAAGAACAATTAGCGATTACGACGGAATTAACCAGTAAAAAGTCTTTGTTGCCGATTTTTTAATGTTTCCACCACGTTTATTCGATACTCCTTAAAAATATTCGATTTAAAAAAATATTGAATTTTGCCCACCCTTCCTCGCATATCAATGAGAAATAGTTGTGTAAATATCGCAAAATTCCGGAAAATGCCACGTCCTTTCAACATTGTGATTACAATAAAATGGCACTTAATGGTATTTTGTGAATTTGTTGATTTTGCAAATCTGTGACATGCTGCTAAAAGTTTCGTCTGATTTGAAAATCGTGCAGTTTGGTCACAATTCATCCAAAGTGACTATAACAGGTTACTAACACTTTTTATAGTCAATTTGAATTCACCGATATCATCGATAGTCACATGACCACTCTGGTTCAAAGAAAGGCCGGGGAGCGTTTTTTGCGGGAGAAGCGGAATCCCTGTGCTTGTAAAATAATCATATTATAAACAAGAATTTTGCCGTTAATGCAAAAGCTTTATCTCCTATGTCTGCATCTCATAGGTTAGAATTCCGGTAAATATCGTTATGATATGCAGAATTGAGTTACAAAAGTACCAGTAACTTAATACTCGAAAATATTTGTTAACTTTGAATTTTTATTCCATTCAAAATCGGAAAAAAGTGCTATTTCTCTTCAAAATCGGAAAAAAGTGCTATTTCGCAGTCCCTAAAAAAAGTTGCGAAAGTGCTTCGCAATTTTCGCAAAAAAGTGCGCTAATAGTGAACACTGATGAATAGTAATTAAAATTTTTTTTTTTTACATTCTCGTTTTCGAAAAATCACATGAATGTAATACTGTTTACTGAAAATTTAAAATGCCCAGAAAGGCAATATTCAAGTGAGAATATTCAAGGCTGCAGTGGAAGAAATGCGCTGAGATAGTTCCCGGTGAGAACAACGAATTATCCTAGCAGGATACAAAACTCAAGATTTAAATATTTCAAACATAGGTAATAATAACTAATAACTAATTTCTAACGAATCGTAATACTAAATTTGGTTAAGAAACCCACAAAGTGATTATTTTCTAAATACACAATGATGGATAGGTAATAGCTTATTTATAGAAACCTTATCTACACATCATCAATACATATGAAGTTTTATCTCGTTTATAATCTATCCTAAAGGCATCTTAGTCAGCAAAACGATGCAATTTTATTTTCACAAGGTTAAATTATTTTTGTTGCAATTCATCGTATAAAAAAGCGGTTCCCAAGCTAAAGAAAGCATCACGCTTCATTTCTCGGAAAATTTGGCGCCGCACGAACAAAAACTTTGGGAATCGGTGGCATAGAAAAAAGAATATTCATGGCTTGGGACATAGAAACTACACCAGTGATACCGTAGGCCATATTCAATTGCATCTGTTTTATTAATCAGCATGGCTGGCATGTATCTAAATGTCTGGAGCAAAGATGAATTTATGTAAACTTCTTGACATGCTAGTAATCTCTAAATTTAGTACTTTTAAAAATTTCAGTTGAGGGCTAGGGATCTTTCTTGAACAAACTTGCAACTCTTCTATCAGTACTCTTTCCACTTTTCGGTGAAGTCTTGAGACCTCACTTTTGAGTACACTTGACACTCTTCTATTAATACTCTTTCCACTTTTAGTTGAGGGCCCGGGACCTTGCTCTGAGCAAACTTGTAACTCTTCTATAAGTACTCTTTCCACTTTTAATTGACGTGCCAAGGGCTTTTTTTTGATCAAACCTGCAGCTTTTCCATAAGTACTCTTCCCACTTATTGTTGAAGGCTAGGGGAATCTTGCTTGGAGCAAACTTGTAACTTTTCTATAAATACTTTTCCCCCTTTTAGTTGAAGACTGGAGACCTTCCTTTGAGTAAATTTGCAACTCTTCTATCAATACTCTTTCCACTTTTAGTTGAGGGCCTAGAACCCTTTTTTGAGCAAACTTGTAACTTTTCTATAAATATTCTTTCTCCCTTTAGTTGAGGGCTTGAGACCTTACTTTGAGTAAACTTACAACACATCAATACTTACATCAATACTACTTTCAACTTTTTAAAACTCTTCCGACAGTACTCTTCCAAGTTTCATTGGCTCAGAAAATCGCTGTGAGCCAACAAGCATGAAAAATTATCTGATTAATATGATAGATGACCATAATTAAGGATCGTCCGCAACTTCGATTATAAGATAAAATCTCAGACTCGAAAACCACGTTCCTCTCTGAACTTAAATATCTCCGATGCAGAGAGAGATTAAAATAATCTACGATGTTCCGAAACAAACAAACTTAAAACGCCGATGGTTAAACAAATTTAACAAGCGTACATGTAGGTTATTTATACTACACGCATTCCATATACAAAGATAAGCTTAAAATAGTGTAGCGACACAGCCCAGAATAATTGCCCGTGTACCGGTAGATTTTAATCTGGTGTTATTTTAATTATGTTGATAAAAAGCCGGCGTTTAACATTATAATCATTTTCAATGGGTTGAATTAATCCTTTTATGTAAGTTTTTAACAATTTAGGATCAATTTTTTATGCTGTATCAGCAAGAAAATGCAAGGATTATTGAAGGCTTTAACCAAAAGGGGTAAAATTTATAAAGCTGTTTCAAGAAAATAAATAAAATAAGTTTGTTAATTTTTAAACTCCTGCGAGCTTTTATTTCAAACACTTTGTAGAATATTGCTTCAACTTATGATTAGATATCAGCTTTAGCATCTATTGGTACTATTTCCAAATAAAACTTTTTGAAATTTCAACCTTCGCTATCACCCTTTTGATTGCATACCAACTTAAAAAGCACCTATTCCTTAGTATTACTTGAATTGCCAACTTTTCTGAACTTCTTTGCTGTGTGTTTATCTTGTGTGCAACTTTTTTGTACCATGGCAAGGTCCAAATGGAATTATCTATCTATATTATCTATTCATTGCATGGTATGCAATAGCTAGGTTCAAATAAATATTTATGAATGAGCTACGTTGGTCAGATTGCAGATGTTATAATTATTTGAAATTAGCAAAAATACAGAGTAAATTGCATATAACACCTAATATGAAAATTCTTGGGGTCTAGTGTAGTATAGTACCAGATGTACTTCGAGTGAGCTTGGCTAACCATTTTTGCATAATATAGTACTTCTTAACCGCAGCTGACTGAGTCATTCAAAAATTATGTCACTACAACATCACAATCAAGTCATATAGCTTGCCAAAGTAAAGCTCCGAAATGGCATCTGCATTCTGCACAGTAAATTGCATATAACACTTAGGATGAACAAAATCTTCTTTATTAAAAATAGGGAATTTGACAATTTTTCCTTGCAAATAATGACGAATCACCTGATCATTTGGCACGACACGAACAAAAGTTTGAGAATCGCTGGTACATGATTAAGCATTGAATCAGCTTTCCTCTTTCTCGAAATAAAAAATCCCATCTTATCCCTATTGGGTCTATGTGGGAATTATAGTTTAGAGATTTCAGGCTTAAACCCCAATAAACGTAATAAACTATATTTTGTATGATGACACAGTATCAAAAACACAGTAACTAGCTAAATGTCTACATGTCTGAAGCCTTATTATGAGCCAAAACATGAAAACACTTAACACTACTTTCGGAAAACACTACTTAAAATAAATAAACTAACATATTCTGTTGAAAACAATCCAATTTATAAATCCAATTCTGTTTTCCGAAAGTAATAAAACTCCCGAATAATGCATTATTAATAAAGACAGCTTGGCCGACATTCATTTGATCTTCTTCCAATTTGAAATGGATGGATTATTCGTTCATGGCAATAATGGATACAGCGAGTGCCCGCGAATGACATTAAAAATCAATATCTTCAATCAAAATACTGCATGAAATGTTGTTAGGATAGGATTTCAAATTTATTACGGGTGATAGGAAATCTGATAAGACAGCTTATAATGGCTCAATCACATGGCGAACCACAACTTCTCATTTGGTTACTCGTCCATGTCAGGTATGGGAATATTCAAACACCTATGATTTTTGCAAAATATCTTCATGTAATACAAAAGTGCTCTACCAAAGTATTCACAAGCAGTATTCATCAACTGGAAATTTCTCTCTTAAAAAAAATGGCGATTTTTCTTCAGTTTTCGCAAAAAAGTGCGCTTATAGTGAACACTGGTCAACCAGGTATTCCTTCCAGATACACGGACTTGGTGGAGGAAGTCATCACTAACTACCAGTTACATGAACCCAACATCCGTCCTCACTCTCAAGTAGAACAAATTTTTGAGAAAAAAAAAACTATCATCATGCCACCAAAAATAATGAGGCACAACCAGTTAGTTGGAATAATCTCCAACTAATGAACAAATGTCAATGCTGCTATTTTGAGTGTATAATTTCTAGTGTACCATCATTCATAAACCTTCCAGATACACGGACTTGGTGGAGGAAGTCATCACTAACTAGCAGTTACATGAACCCAACATCCGTCCTCACTCTCAAGTAGAACAAATTTTTGAGAAAAAAAAAACTATCAACATGCCACCAAAAATAATAAGGGACAACCAGTTGGAATAATCTCCAACTAATGAATAAATGTCAATGCTGCTGTTTTGAGTTTATAATCTCTAGTGTACCATCATTCATAAATTATTAGTGTAATAGTAAGGTGTATTTTATCCAGATCAGTGTTTCTCAACCTTTTTTCTTTCGTGGCCCACTTTATTGGACAAACGTCAGTGGCCCATTAGCTTTCTCATTCGAGGAGAAAAACTACAGTAAAAACAAACAATTCTTTCTGCAAAAATAGACACTTCCACCTGAATAATTAGGAAGAGAAATATCACCCTCTAGCAAAAAACACTGGTTCACTGGTTGAAAACCGGTGATCTAGATACTTGGCCGAGTAATCTGCCCAAAGACATTTTTAATAATATTCACAGATATAGAATAATAAGTAAGATATTCTAAATAGGATCACGAAGAAGTTTGGTTCTAACAAACAAACCTAAACTCAAAGCTGAAATAGGTATAGCTTTGAAACCAGACTAGAAGATGGGTCTCAAGCCTGATCAGAAAAAAATTTGGATTAATTCAAAGTTTAAAATTCAAGAAAATCTGTTCATGCCGAAGTAGTAGATTTTTAAATTTTCTCTGATGTATTCGTGTAGATTCTCTGTGGAAGTTTTGAAGGGGTGAATTGGATATTACCGAAAAAATGTTGATTGAGATTTTCATATTAATCCTAGGTGAAAGGAAAGTTGATTTTATTATAGTTTGGTTTTAACGGCTCCAAACAATGGAAAAATGGTACAGATATAGCTTTGAAACTCAGACCAAAATATTATTTGGCCCCTGATTTATAATGGCAGTAGATTAAAAAAGTTAATTCGTGAAAAAAAAAAAAGCAACGTTCGTTTTACTGAGGCGATACAGAAGATTAGATGAATGAGTTAGGATTATGAAATACGAATATGTCAAGGTGATCAATAATTGGATTGGTTCGCTATTTTAAAAATATTGTTGAAACTTGGAACATTTTTTAGCAATTTGTCAAATGTTGTTTTTCAAAGTATTCTTAAATGTAAGAATTTGGAAGATATGTTTTGGACATTCCTGATGTGATATTGTAATAAGACCATAACACATTTATATAATGATTGAGAAGGCAGCCAATAAAAGAATGCATAATACTGTAATAACCTATGCCAAAATTGCCAATGCAGATCATAACATGCAATTTGCACAAAATGCAGTATGACTCATCTAAAATGAGTCTGTGGTAATCCACAACCTTTCATGTAGCTACTAATCCAGCTATGTGCTTAGATAGATGGCCCAGTTTATCTTTCCAAATGCATAGACTTGTATCATAATGACAGAAATATTTAATCTTTTCTTCTGATAAGTCAGGGCTCAAAAATTACAACTACTACTGTCATACAATAATGGTAAAGTCCAAATCGCAATACCGGTACCAGAATACGGGTACCGTTAACCAAATTCATTTTATTTAGTATTAGGTCAATAAGTAACTAGCACTAAGTGCCAACAACACTCAACTAAACTGAAAAAAACAATCATTCAGACATTTAAATATCTACTTCCATAGATTACATGCAGATAACGAGAGAGTACTAAGAAATACAATCCAATTGAATAAATCAAAATTCTATTTTTTTCCATTTCTGAGACAATTGAGCAATTTTTATTGAAATACCAAAATAAAAAATTTTGGGTCTCGTGAAGTACACGTCGCAAGCACTTCTAATTGGCCTGGCTCAACAATTTTTGCATATGTCATTCCTAACCCTCACCTGACTACGTCATCCAAAAATTACATCACTGCGTAGTCGCAGTGACGTAATAAGGCCCTCCAAAGTAAACGTGTGGTCGCGCAGACAATCATCCGAAATTGCGCAAGCTACTTCTCTCGTTTTCTCGCCGTAACGATAACGATAAGAGAGAGATCGCTGGGGTTAGTGAGTTCCTTATAGTCGGCACAGATGCCATTTAGGACGATTGTTGTTATAATTTAGCAAGCTCTATGTCGCGATTGTGACGTCGCAGTGATGTAATTTTTGGGTGACGTACTCAGGTGAGGGTTAGGAATATTGTATGCAAAAATCGTTATGCTACGCCCGGTAGAAGTACTTGACGGCGTGTACTTCACCAGACCCAAAATTTTTGTTCCCATCGTCCCATAAGTACATAAAGTATAATAACTACGGTATAAGTTTATTTTGATTTCTCCAAAAAAACATACCGGTACACAAAACAATGAACACACAAAAATTTAGTAAAACTGGCAAAACTTCTTACACACACAAACATGTATAAAGAAAAAAAAAACGAACGTGTAGTATCGTTCAGGCGTCTAACTCGTGTAGTTACTTACTACTATCGTATTTTACTTTAAAGGTATCAATGTTGTTTTGTAAATACATAGACACCGATATCAGACGTTATTTTTGAAAAAATACAAACAAAACCAAATACAAACTATCCCCATAATATACTAACTAAGCAAATATAAAGACGCTCCCGAGTGTCAAAGCGCCCACGCAATGTTATTGAGGACTTCTCTGGATGACTCGTCATATCTAATTATTTATGGCCAGTTCGTTCTGAAAATAAAAGACGAATCCTCCATATTCATTTGAAATCAGGACAATTCGTTCCAAATAAATTGTCGAGCTGTCCGAAATTAGACAAGTTTTTGTAAACACCAAAACAGTGCTATAGCGACTCTCATCGGAAAATAAAGTACTTCTTTGTGTTAATGTGGGCGAAGAAATTTCTTTGTTCACCACAATCCTTTGTATTTAGGTATCGTAACAAACCTTTGGGAATATGTACTCGCTATTGTGTAATCCAAGAATGCAGCAGTAGATGTATTCGTTTCTAAATAACCGCTTTTCGACGATCGACCTTATTTAAATATATTGCCCATTAGCGATGCTTTTATTCCAGACCTCCGTGATGTGCCGTGAATTTTACTAAGGTTCTCAGCAGTAACATCAAATTAAGCGCTAGTCATGACTCTATTTTTGCCAAATTTAAACTCATTGCCAATTCGGATTTATGAATATGATAGTTTTGGTTTGTCCAAATAAATTATTTCAATTTAGTTGCATGAATCAAAATTTTCCAGGTGATTTAGGTGATATTATGAAGTGTATGAGTATACAAAACATAGACAAATAATGACAAATATTAAATAATCCAGATACATTTATCCATATCATTCCATATCATTTTTAAATTCTATCCACGTTCATGAAATGGCGATCCATGTAATCGAGTGACCATTGAAACGCATTTATCCCATTATAGTGGCATTGGTATTTCTTTATATTTATTTACGGTTAAACCATACAATAAAGTTAGTCAATTTGTCCATTGTTATCATTTAATATGAAAAACTATTCCTGACTTACACACACAGTAGTTTTTCGTTGTCGACAAATATTTATGTTTTTCATTATTTTTTTCACTTATTTGGTCTCGATTTTTTTGTTGTTTATTGATAAAAACCTCATTTCTTATAGACACAATAGATAACACATAACGAGTTGAGGATTGTTCTTCTTACTTCACAAATTCCCTATGGTTGTGTGTGTGTGTGGGTTCGCGTGAGCGTGTGTGCAATATTTCAATTGTTTTAGGTTAGTGAACAAGACCTTCTTGACAAAACCTTCCATCTTATATATATTCTGTACGTTTTAAACTTTATCTAAGATTTTGTTTGCTTTCCTGATTTGATAATCCGTTTTTATCAGTCAATTTTTTTGCCTGGTATACTGATTATGGGGTCGAAATAAACCTATACTTTTATTTTGTACATTCGCATCGTGTTAAAGATTCAAATTTCGTTGCTTGTACCGCGGATTTTAGCAGTGGCGGCGCGTGGTCATTTTGACAACCGGGGCAAGCTACTGCGGGACCAAGTCACCCCCATCTACGGGGACAGGATGAGCGCTGTAAGTTCTCCCATCATTTTATGAGTATAAAAACCATTCCATCGGTAACAACCAATCGGCAAAAGCGACAATTTTTAACGATAAGAGAGTGTCTTTAAAACCGGTCCAAGTCAAGGGATTAATGAATATAGACATAGTTTATTTTGAAACCTCTTTCAAAAGGAAAGGCAATATTTACCCAGATAAATACAATGACATATTAACAGAAACTTCGGGAAAGCAGACAAAACCTAAAATAAGGTTTAAAACGTTACTATAAAGAAAGGAAAGGTAATGCAAAGATAAGAACATGCGTCGCTCACTCATAGATATATATGCTGCTAGACTTCCACTGCTTGAACATATATGCAACACGCCGCGGTTTCTTGGAAGCAAAATGCTCAATAACGCGCTGATTAAAGTGATGCATCCCAGAAATAACGTCTCTGTGAATGGATAAAACAGCCAAGGAATTTAATCTATCTTGCTTCATTGTGTTTCTGAGATACGTTTTAATACGCTTCAGCGTGCTGAATGTTCGCTCTGCGTCGGCGGAAGAAATAGGCGTCGTCAAAATGATGTCCAGAAATTTTGCAGACGCCGCAAAGGTAGTTGCTAGAGTGTTATCTATGAGGAACCCATAGAGCGCGCAAGTTGATGTGATGTTCAAAAAAGTTTGATTGGTGTATATACATCGCAATTCATTTTCCAATTTACCCACGTTTATCATGGGGTAAAATTTGGAGACAGTAGCCAACAAATGGATGGGAAATTGACGTGCAAATTTTGAAAAATTTTTGGGGTTCATCAAAGAGAACGCGGCAAGGTGTTCATTGCGCAGACGATCGCCTATTTGATTCACCAGAATGTCACAGCATTCCTTTGCAGACAAAATCAAACGCTGCGTTGTTTGCCCGCGGCGTAAAGAAGCACTCCATGTGTCGTCGTATTTTATTGTTTCCCGGATACGAGATACAGCATCGCAGAAGTCTGAAATACACGACTGCACAGACGCTCCATCCATTAGCCTTGACAGCAATGCGCCGTATAATACATCCACGTGATAGAATATTGTGGAGAAAAAAGCGAGAAAAAATGAAAACTCACCATCTTCTAGCAGACGCTTTAGACCTGCCGCCTCCCTCACAGAGCGTTCGTCCCAAACCGGAGAGCTTTGAATGCCATTGAAACACTCAATGAGCTCAGACCTAATTTCGGACACGCCCTGCACCACGCGTGATTGGAAGTTCCAACGTGTTGGTGCACAAGCTGGGAGACGGCGGCTACATATCTGGCGAAGGAGGTCAGAGCGCTTCGGCGAAACGGAAAAAAATGAAGAAAACCCCGAAACATTTGCAAAAAATATACGGACGAGAGGGGTATCAAGACACATATTTTTAATAACGAGGTTAAATTGGTGTGCATAACAATGTGAAAAATGCGCATGAGGAAAATCTTCTTTTATATAAACTTGAACACCATGCTTCGACCCACTCATGACTGCCGCGCCGTCATAAGTTTGAGCTATCAATTTTGACTTCGCGTTGTAAGGCTGTAACACTTCTTTCAGTACAGCCGATATCCCGCAAGCCGTGCGATCAACGATTGGTGCAAAGCTGTGAAATCTCTCGGTAGGTTTACCATCTTTCACATACCGAAAAATCACAGCCAGTTGGGAAACGCACGTGATGTCAGTTGTTTCGTCAGACTGAATCGAAAGGAACTGGCAATTCTCAATTTCCAGAGCCAAATGTTGTAAATAAATTTTATACATTGAGTCGAGCAAATCATTTTGGATATCCTTAGATGTCCCTTTCGAAACAGTTGCGTCATCAAGATGATCTCTCAATACTGTATCTAGGGATGCGGTGTATTCTACCATATCCAAAAATACCCCTCTATTAGAAGAGCCAGCCCGTTCATCGTGCCCACGGAGGGACAGCTCGTGACAACCAATGAACTTCAAAACATCTATCAATCGACCGAGAACATGGCGGTTTTTCTCGACGTTTTGGTTGTGCCGACGAATAGAAACCGCGCGTCCTTCATCCAACTGTGCTGCAATATTAACATTTCCGAATGTTCGGTATTTTACTGCATTGTCCAGATGCTCCATAGAAGATTGATGATCCCTGGCACGCTCGGAAAAATGTTTAAGATCTCTAAAACCGAATTTACACCAACGTGAGTCACGGGCGGTAGCAAAAAGTAGGCAATAAAAACAAAAAAGTGCATTTTTGTCCTCGCTGTAACACAACCATTCGTGTTTTTTATACCAAGTTTCTGCGCAGAATGTACGCCGACGCTTTCCTCCGTCATGGGATTGTTCCAGTGAACAATTTTTTGGTTGATAAGGCCCAAGACGTCGTACCTCTAATTTTTGTTCCAGCGGCAGCTGCGAAAACGGAGTGCGAAGTAGTGCATCAACCTTATTCATTATGAGGTCTAAGGCTAAGAAATGCGAAGCCGGAAAGAAGTGAGGAGCTCAAAAGGAATGTGGAAAATCGAAAGCAAATGGACTGAAGGTCTCTAACTGATTCAAATAGCGAAACAAACGACAAAAACGAAGGCGAGGAAACTATCAACTCTTCAAGCAACCAGCGAACGATAAGGAATGCGTGAATATGTCAACACGTTGTTGTAAGAAACGTCGGCATTGTGTCGTCATAATTTCGGGGCTAGCCCCGATCGACCCCGATGATTTAGTAAAAGAAACAGAAAACAAACGAGACAAACGCGGCGAGTGGAAGATAAAAGAGAGAATACGATATACAATGAGCAACCGGGGCAAAATCGGCGTCGCCCCGTCGACGTTCGGCGAAGGCTTTGCGAGCGAAAAATGAACCATGTCGGGAGAATATAGCTAGTGTAGACAGTCTGTGCAACCGATATTGAGGTATTTTTCGAACATTTTTTATTATTGGCCCTATTGACGCGCCGCCACTGGATTTTAGTGTTACCTAAACGATTTTATAGTTCCATTTATACATCGAAGAGCCAGCTAAAGACAACCTGGGTTCTAGGTTGTCACTCATTAGCGAAATTGTTCATCTTTTATTTTTTACATCGAAATAATTTTTGGATTGTGGAATTTCTTCCCACTTACACGACATAACTGTGTTGATGGCGATTGTTTGTAGTCGCGTGCCAAGCGTTATCTAATGACATTTATACTTTAATTGCCTCTCAGTGCTCTTATTACTTTTAGCTGAACATATTTTGAGCGAAAATTGAGTTAATTGAACTATAAAGTTGAAGTTGCTAGTTTCAATATTTTGACCTTTTTTGAGTTCAAAAGCATTGGACAAGACATTCTTTTCAAATGAAATTTGCAACAAGTTCGCCCAAGTTTTTGCGGATTTCATTTTAGGAAACATAGTTTCTTATTACAGTAGCCTATCCTATATACATATATTGAAAAAATGACGGAAACCCTATAATTCTTTTACTTCGTAACTCGTTTACTTTTGGTAAAATATATGTTTAAATACATGCATACATATGTATAGCCGCCGCTGTATCCAAATTAGTCGGTAATTAAATTTGTTGACCGCATGGTCGTATTTTCCCACACATATTTTAACACGCTACAATAATTTTAAACGCATGAACATAATATGCAACAAGCAACGCACACGACAGTTCAAGATTAACGGCTTCGTACCAAGACAGCATGCTCACGCATTATCGTTCATTTTGATCCAATCCAACAAAAAACAGTTCCAGTGAGAGGAGAGGACATACGTAGATAGGACAGAGAACTGAGAGGTCAGGCGGTCGAAGGAATTGAGAGCAGAATGCGCAAGTGAAGAGAGAGACCGGAAACCAGAAACATCATGCGTTGAAGAGTGGGCAAGCGACAGGAGGAACCAGGCCCGAAATTAAGTGGCCGAGAGAGCCTGAGAGACAGAGGGGCGGCTAAGCGATACCCCCGCGCGTGAGAAGTATTGGCGACACCGACCGAGCCTGACAACACAAGCAAGGAAAGAAAAAATGAATTCATAAATAATCAATGTAGTAGAAAGAATGATTTTTTATCATCATCTGAATGTTCTCAGCTGCTTTTTGGCTGTGTCTACTGCTCCTGTTGTTACAAATGTCCAGTGCAATAAAAAACCAATTTGAAATCTTGTGTCTTCTGATCTGACAACCACAGTGAATAGAAAGAACTGTGATAATAGCTATCAATCGAGTTATGTTGTCACACTACCTCAAACAAGAGGTGTTTTCTCTAATCGCGTTAAACCCGAACTGCATTATTAACTCGACAAGTGGTGATTAATATCGCGTAATTTATCGGTATAATTATTGGACACGGAGTGGACCTGTGGATTTGTTAGCATTGAAGCATGTGCTTGATGGTCGAGGAAGCCGAAACCGTCCCGCGGTTACGTGAACATCCCTACAGCGACGAAGAGTCCAGCAAACCTCTCGCACATAACCATCCCCACGTGGGACTCGAACCTGCGAACACACGCAGAGTAATCAGAGGTGCGGTGGCGAGCGGGTTCCTAATCGTTTAGCACGATGAGCCACACCGGCGCGTTGTTGTTGTTGTTATTTATTTCGAGCCAATATCAGCTCAAATAATCTTCGCAAAACACATTGCTGCGAGCGTTTCTATAACCGCATGCGTATGTGTTTTTCGAAAACAAATATATAAATATCCCCAATAGTAGGTATTAATTGAAACTTCAGCGAAAACAACAGGAAATGCCAAGGTTTGAGAAACGTCATACCAGAAATATTTTTTTATAGAAGTCTCGCGCAGGATAATCAAGAAGTCCGAATCAAAATTACTGTCGGTTTCTCACATTAGAGACCGCTTGTCTCGAGTTCTGTCCGGAGTAAAGGTGCGATAACATCGTGAAATAAAATATAGGTAACAACATGCGAGAAATATGCTCAATTGTGCATTATAAACAATGTAATCGCTGACCGGTTACAGTATCTTTCACCATCCGATTAACTGATAACAATTATTACTAAATCCGTTGTATATTGGCATCTAAAAACGCCGTGTCCATTGTTCCCTTCGTTTTAGGTTAGATAGATATAAAACCTTTGGCAATTGGTTAAAGTAAACATATGAAGTGGAATTCATGCCATGTCCTGGGCTAGATAAAAGTATGTACTGCTAGCCCCCCCCCCCCCCCCCCTGAATAAATAAGAAGAAATAGGATATTCATACTTATCCCGGATTGATAAAGACAATGGGAATCCTAATTACATGGGAAATAAACCATGGCCTCTCGTCCGGTTACCAGTTCATATTGTGCTACTTAAAAATTTAGCCAGTATTTGTTGCAGATACAGTACATGAGATTTGATGGCGATTATGGTAGTGACTTTGCCACGACTGAAAGTCCAGCTATCTTATCGTAAATGATTAATCCCACATGTTATTTGAACACACGCAGGATAATCATAGATGAGATAGCGACCATGCTCTTTAATTGGAAACGGATACTGTAACCGCATTGTTCGCTTGCCCCCCTCGGGATGAAAATGAATGAATCCAATCCTAATTTCACGGAAAAAAAATAAAAATAATTCAACATTATACAAGCAGATATGTTTAATTCAAATGTTACATTCATTCCATACCAACCAAAAATAATGACATAAAACTGTCATTGTAAAATAATCAAAATACTGTACCGAGGTCCCGTTGATTTTGGTTCTGAAGTCAGTTCTCAATATATCATACCACGATTGTTTTATTTAATCAGTGTTTGGGTGAGCACACCCTGTATATTGAAATTCCGGCGCTCCGGGAGTATGTGTACCAAGATGACTTTGGGAGCACCGAAATCTGTAATACAAAATTAGTTGAACGGTTAAACCAGTGGTGTTCAACTCGCAGGCCAAATGCGGCCCACAAGGAAACATTGTGCAGCCCGCGGAAGAGAAGCCTATTTTGAATGGTGTGCGACTAGCAAACGAGTTTTTACTTTTGTCTAATCTAGTATGTGTGAGTATTTCTAATTCCTTTGCGTTGCAAATCCTATACTTGAGGTCGTGTAACAACACATGTCATAGGATCAAAAACCAAAATTTTTGTGCTTGCAACTACTTGAAAGCCTATGATAATGAAGGTGCGGCCCGCGGTTTCCCCCAGTTATTTGCATCTGGCCCTCCTGTATTAACGGTTGCGCACCTCCGGGCTTAATCATTTACAGCATCTGTAGCATTTAAATTTTCGCTTCCAAGAACCTTATTAAACACAGAGCCATGACATTTCTTTATCATCAGCATTTATTCATTTAATAGATCCCAAACTTAGCACACCCAAGCAAAAATGATGATCTAAAAATGTCAATATACATAACCAAAAAGCATTGAAATTAAAAACAGATAAATTTGGTAAAAGGCGATTCTAACAGTTCCAATACCATCAGAATTTTTCAGAAAATAACATCCATGCAAATATGAAGCCAATATATTTGAAATAATAAACAATATTATTTCTGACCGTTAACCATGAAAACTTGGTTCAACAGTTTACCATTCATAAAATTTATAACAATGAAATTTGGTTATCAATTACCGTTTACAGTATCTAAGACATTTTGAGTTTCCAAAACTGAACATTTGCACTACACGAAAAAATAATGAATTATCAGGATTTGTACCCTTTAACCAGAAAAATTTGGTTATCGGTTAACCATGTACAATATATTTAACATTAAAATGTGTCAAACCTAAAATGTACAGATAAACGATAATTCACCATAAATTTTAATTGTTAACCACAGAAATGTGGTTAATGGTTTAACCATTTACAGCATTAAAAGTTGTTAAAATTAAAAACCATGGAAAATTTCTATTTGACCAGATTTTGTACCCAATAACCATAAAAATTTGGTTAACGGTTCAACCATTCCTAACTCTAGTGAATGTGCTGCTCAAAATTTTAGTGAACTCTATCCATGAAAACTTGAGTAATGCTTAACCAGTAAAATTTGATTAAAGATTAAACCATTTACAACAATTAAAACATTAGAAAAGGAAAAATTACTTAGTAACAGCATTTGTAACCGTTAGCCATGTAAATTCGGTTAACGGTTTAACCATTACCAAGCCTATTAATGTCAACATAATATGTTGTCACATCAACACAAAGTAATAATAGTATCTCATATTTGAGACAAATAGCAGAATAGCACAAGAATTTTTCACAAAAGAAAATTGAATTCAAGGCAAAACAGTGTAAACGCTTCATTTACAATTTCATTCAACATACAGTGACAAAAGTAGAACTGAGTAATTGAACTGTGGCAAGGAAAATTAAAAACCTGAACATCAGGCAAGAAATTGTGTATGCTCCAGTGAGAGGATTGGGTATATCAGGGGTGTGCAATAGGCGAACCGCAGGCCACCAACTCGGCCCACCAAGCCTTTAGGTGTTGCCCTTGTCCCCATCAAGCATAAAATCCAGGTAATGATTAATAAAAAGGTGTGGGTAAACAGTATTCTATATACAACGTAAAAATGGCATTTCAGGGCGAAGGGGTCATGAAAATGGGTGAAATTACATATCATTTTTTTGCCTAGTGCCTTCAAGATATAACAAAATTCCGAGTTGATAATAATTACATAGAAGCCAAAATAGATACATTATTGATCAACAGAGATAGCTAGGAAGTGGGCACTTTAATCATTGGGTTCAACTCCACTCAACATGAGTAAGCTTTGAGTCAACTTGACTATTTTGCTCAAAGTACCCACTCCCAGAGTTCTAGCTGTCTCTTTCTGAGTAGGCCTCAGTGGCTTATCTAGACTTAGAGTATGGCAGCCATAGGCGGCGTTAGGTAAGCGGCACAAAAAGTTTTAATAGTAAAATGTTTCAATAGAATCATTTCAAATTGAAATCAATTCAAACTCACATTTTTACCTAAATATTAACATACGAATATCTCAATTCAACAACAGTTATTAAAAATTTTCAGGTAACGATCAAGTGGGGCGCATTTCAAACGTTACCAGGAGCGCCATTTTACGTAAAAACGACACTGGTCTCACTAATTAAAAAGCACATTTTTTACTGTTAAAAGACAGTTTCAATATTATAATTCCATAAAGAATAAAGCTTAAACATAAACCACAGTAAGTTTTTACAAGGATTCTTGAGGCAGCGCTAGTTACTGTGTATTTAACGACTGGATTGTGTATATATAGAGATATAGCTAAAAAAACTAGCTTTTAAGAAATATTATAGGAATCTGAAAACGGCAATGTACAGTATATTTTAAACGAGGCTTGACTAACATGCAAATTCTGACATTCTATGCTTCTGGAATAAAGATAAATTAAAACTTTCCAAAATAAGCACACAAAAATGTGGGACAGAAAACACAGCTACAAAAGTAATATAGTAGCAATATTGAACAAGCAGGGAACTCATATTCACAGATAAAGAGAATCAAAAATCTAATAAGTCACACAAAATAGGTTGTAAGAGATTTTGTTACACTAACCTCTTCTTGACACAGTATTCATTGAAGCGGAAATTAGCAACATTATCAATTGCCAGTTTTTAATGAAATGTTTCTGACTAGTTATGTCTGCTTCATTACCTTTCAGTGATAATAGTTAAAGTATACAGAAAGTATAGCAAGAACCAGCAGATAAACGAAAAAATATGCAAATGTTGCAGCATCACCAAATGCCAGTTTGAATAAGATAATTCTGATTGGTTATGCTTCATTAATTTAAAAAAAAAAGAGCAAGAACTAGCAAATGAATGGAAAAGATTATACAAATGACTAAAGAACATGGCAAAACATAGCATCACATAAAATAATAAGTACGGTAAGTTACATTTAATAAGGTAGTTTGAACACAAACCTTTTTTAGAGATTTAATTGTTACTCGGTTCCATTACATTTGAACCCACGACAATTGCACCTGCATACTATTGCACCCATGGAAATTAGTTATTTTACAGATATTTGAACCCATACTAACCCTAACCCATGGATTTTAGCACCCTCATATAGAATGAACCCGCGAATATACTGGTGCAAATGTATGGGTTCAAATGTACGTGGGTTCAAGTGTACGATCACCTTGTTACTCCGTTAGCAAAGTTGATGGTGCTTTAAAGTTTATTGATGAGCCCTAAAGGCATATTTTTTTAAAGAAATCTAAAGTACGTTTGGTATGTATTAAATGAAAATAATGATATAAGAAATTGAACAAAATGAAATGAAATTATTTTTGTCACTTCACAGCGATTTACTAAGTTGGCATATTTGCTACAAGTATATTTTATCAAATATTATCTGAAATTCTGATAATTATAAATTAGAATCAGGTATTATGTGTTATTGCCCAGCTAATATTTTTCAAATCTTCATTCTCTGATTCTGTTCCAAGGTTACCATATAACAGTTTTGAAACAAACAAAAAAGTTGCAAAACCGAAGAGTCAGTTTATACAACCTAACTCTCATCGTAGTAAAAATTCGGCATATACGTGTCTAACTTTGTCAAACGAAATGACATTACCCTAACTCAAAGAGTTTAATGCATACACACAAAGTAGTGCTTGGTACGCTGTAACAGATATACCGGTATGTGATCGGTTGTCATACACATACGGCGTGTTACGATTTGTAGTGTCGGCTCATATGCGAATTTTCAAAAATTCACCGAATTTAGGGTCGTTTTTAAGGGTCTCTGGCTTTCTGCTTATATGCAAGGATGTATGGTAGATCAGAAAGAGAACATAAGACGAAGAGAAAAAGATGGGAGGGCAGCAACTTAAACTAACTCTTCATAATATAAGATGAACATAATCAAAGTAAATCAATGTTGGAGCAATAAAAAGATGGTACTTATAGAAATTCAGATTCAAATTTGGCAACCTTATTTGAGGTATATAAAGCAGCTTGGAAGAATCAGAATTAAGTTCACAAAAGATGTTTAGATTTGAACAAAGACTGGTTTCCAAGTAAGTTTCAATAATAAACTAAGTTAAATTAAACATTAATAACTTTAAGAATAAAATCCGGACCCAAACATCAAAATGCACTACAAAAAAACAGCAAATTTATTACGATCATTTGTTTATCTCTTTCCAAGCACATTTATATTCTAAATAAAAAAAGTTGCTTCAGAGGGGTATCACAACGACAATAAAATATTAGGGCTCCCGAAGAGCTACCATGATATAAAACTTAGAGCATGTAAGTCAAAATGGCCAGTAAAAGACAATAGTAGTGAATTCCGGTTAACCGAAGTTTTAGAAATATATAACTTTAGGTACCTATATATATAAGGATTTCAGCAAATATCAATTGGCAAACAACTTAAAGTAGTTAAAAGTCGAAATGATCCGTAAAATACAAAAGTAGCACGCAGTTCCAGTTAATCGAAAAATTTCAAGAAATATGTTCAGGCACTAAAACCTAAAACTTTCAGATTGCAGGTCGATACGTTTAAGACGCAGATAAACATCAGTACCATAACCTTGCATACTTTGCACCACAAGACTCCCACCCATGTATTCCGCATAACAGCGAGACATTGGCAATCCAAATCCATGGCCGTGCATTTTGCTGTTTCCATTCGGACCTTGATTGGCCATGGACATCATGTCACCCATTGGGTTACTTTCCGAATTAGTTGTCTCATTCGCTGTCGTGAAATTATATTCAAGAACTTTGTCGATTACTTCATGGGGAATACCCCCTCCTCTGTCAGATATTTTTATGATGAAATCTTGATGGTTATTGACGATCGTGACAATGATATCTGGTAAGCCGTTTCCATATGACGACGAATGGTGCTCTACGCTGAATCTCATCGCGTTTTTCAACAGCTCGCAAATGATATAATCAAATGGTATCGGAATATATGGGAAATGAGCTTGAATGTGTCCACACATCCTTACTTTTGGTGCTTTACCATACTCATACTCGCACATTTTTGTCGTGAAATTTGTGAACTTTTCGATCGATTTTGCGGGGTAAAATTTTGTGTGTATCATGCCAATATGGTCTTCTTCTTTTCTGTGCAATAAAATATGGTGCATGGCAAGCATTCTGATCGCTAGGCGTGACGACAGCATGCGATCCAAAAATTTTCTTGCCATATGAGCTCCAAGCATTTCTTCGTTAAGATGTTTGTGACATTGTCGAAACCCAGTTGCCAGATCTTTTATTACAGTGCTATGGTCGTCGAGTAACCTTTCAAGCAATACAGCATATTCTTTTACATCCTCTGCTGTTTTAATTGCTTGGAAGTTGTGTAATTGTTTGAATGATTGAATATATAAATCGTGGACACGCAAGATTACAGGATTGCATCCCATGATAAATGGAAGTCCGTGAAACGACTTGATGCGATGTGCAACACGAACTGGTAGTTCTTTGTGTAAATATTGTGCACTTTTTAAAAGATATTTGTCCAAATGGTGAGAATCACCAGAGTAGAGAATCATCCACGGAGTCAAACGAACAGACTTTTGTTCAGCAACATGCTCAATTTCACTCTGATTGTAATAAGCTGCAACAGCTCTTGCTCGCTCCCTCGCCTCTTGTGAATATTCGTGTTTATTTCTAAGTTGTGATATGCAAAGTTTTTCCTGTGCTCTTGCTAAATTACGGCTCCAATGTGTTAAGCGTGTTCCAGCCATCGCGGACGACGGACGTAAAGTAATAAAACCACCGAATTGTGTAAGTCAGCGCTAAAATACACTCTATCTGTGCTGTTCTTTCGTTTAATGGTGAAAGTGTTTATGATTAAATTTCCCTTTTTCATTCCATGTTTTTCCCTCGCGCTGCACAGGCGCTTTGTCCCGTCCCGAAAGCGAAACTCGACAAGAAGCCTCAACGATCTGCAGAAAGGCAGTTTCTCCCATCAAACATCATAAAATGTGCGTCAAATGGGCGTCGTTGAAAGGAAAAGCTTGTACACATCGATAGTTTACTCGTAAATAAATCCTCGATAACGAAATTTGATTTATTTGGAACGATCAGTAATTTTATTACCCATAAAAGCATTTTACTCTTACATATAGGTTGAAAGAATTGTCTCAAACCATTTTAAAATGATTTATTGTTTTCGAACAAAGATTCCAAGGGTCAAAGGTCTGTTTGCTTCTGAAAGGACTTGACCCGTGTACAGATGATTAGGAGCGGTATATAGAGGACTTGCACGGGTCACGTGACTTTGTTACTGGACGGCAATAAATCAAAAACGTCCATTTGGCTCCTGTCAGTGGCAAGTCGGATTATACGTTTCCGTTTTGTTTGGCTGTTGAAATGGTTATTTCGTATTGTTCCGTTGGCTGTACGTATAGTATAGACAACGAAATGGATCTTAAGTTTTATTCCACTGATTACAAAAGATCCGGAACGTCGCGCAATGTGGAAGTCCAGAAGCCATCTCACTTGTGTTTCACTGTTTGCGGACAGCACCTCGTTGATGGTGAGTGATAATGTGGTTGGTGATAGTGTGCCGTTATCAGTTTCTTTAAATATTCACAAGCTCCCTCATTTCAATGGAAAGCAGATGACAAACCACTGTTATTAGAAGGCCTAGGCGTGGGCCTACTTGCAGTTGCAGACTTGACTTGTGTAAGACAGTAAGGAATTAATAATCAATTGCTATAAGGTATTGTTTCCCTAATTAGCAGGTAATCTATTACTGAGTGTGAAAGCTGGAATAGATAACTAAAGTTTAACACCATGGGGCCTGGAATACGCTCGCCACCGCATCTCTGATCACCCTGGTAGTTTCACAGGTTTCAATCCCATGCGGGGATAGTTATGTGCGAGAGGATTGCAGCTCTACTCCCACCGAGGGTGGTTCACATGACCGCTGATCGGTTACGACCACCCCCCCCCCCCATTTATTGATGCTTATCGTAATGACAAAGTAACTTGTGATTACTGTGGATTGGTGGAGATAAAGTGTCCATGGTGCTTTTACGAAAGCCACTTCAAGACGACCCTATCATAAAAAAAATTGTTTCGATGGATCTGGTAGTGAAGGTTTCAGTCTAAAGTTGAACACCGATACTACAACCAGATACAGTTGCCAATGCAACTTAGCGAGGCGTAATATTGTGACTTTGTGATCTGAAAGGAAATTCTGATGGGTAGCCGGCTAGCCGCAACCTTTTGTTTAAAGAATATTATGAGATATGACTTAAGAGTCTAAACTTTTATTTGAGAGGGGTGTAACCCAAGCTAATTTGCAAATGGCATTCATGGTACCAAATGTATCACACACTTTACAGTAATTATAAATTATATTTGAAAAATAAAGCACATCAAAAATGTATTTTTAAAAAACAATTGGTTTTATCTGCAGATACTAGGTTGATATTGAGATTGACCATTTCAATGCTAAATTTTCTTTAGTCAAAAGGCACACGTGATTCGCAAAGATTTGTGAATGCGCACAGTACACCAATTTGTCTAATGTTTTGATTCCATAGGCAGGAGGTTGTGGATCGGTGCTGCTCAGGATGGGATATTTTTGCCTATAAATGCATATTACGTGTTTCACATGAATCCATCGTGCTCAGATTCGACTGTTTTCAAGGTCTGAAGGCTCCAACAGCCTAATTTTATCGGTACACAGGAGAATTTTCAGTGTGGCATGCATGGGTCAGTTGGAGTCACTGACCTCAAGATATCTATAAGCAAGGATAAGATAACCTGGAAGTATCATTCCATAATTTAGAGTAAAAAATGTATCTGCCTCCACAGCTCTTTCAAATAGAAGATATGATGCCTCGGGGTAATTTCTATCAAATATTTTACAGTATTATGGTTCTAGTGAAAAGGGGTGTAGGCGGCTTCTTTTAACGTGTGGTAGGTCTAGTCAAAAGACACATTAAATGTTTATGCTAACAACTGCAAAGTAATATTGCAACGCATACAAGTTAACAGAATTTGTTGAAATGGTCCTGCCTTTTGCCTTTCTTTAAAATCCCCCTTTTTCTAACTATTCTCTTCCTCTCTGGAGATGGCGAAAATTCAAATATCGATGGGACATATAAGCAGCTGATAATGGGTTATCTTCCCTTTTTCCTGAAAATAAATTAAACACTAATCATCATTTGACAGTGCCAAGTTTGTGTTTCAGATCAGTAATAAATTACCTGCTAACTAATAAAACAATCAGACAACACCTTCTGACCATTAATGAAGATTACTAAAACGCAACTATGCCTACCAATGTGGGTAGTTTTCAGGATAGAATTTATCTGTGGTTGGGGACAGATTGCAAAGTGCAACATCGTACGATTACCGTTCTATGTCGGGATTAGTTAGCCAGTTATTTGTTTTAGAAGCATGGACTTGGTGGTGGGGGATGTCGTAATCGACCAGCGGTCGTGTGAACCACCTTCAGTAGGAGGAGAGCTGCAACATAACTATTCCCGCATGGGATTGAAACCTGTGAAACTACCAGGGGGATCAGGCATGCGGTGGCGAGCGTATTCTTAAATGGAGAATTCAAACTTTATTTATCTATTCAACTTTTCACACTTACTAATAGATTACCTGCTAACTAGCGAAACAATACCTTATGGCAATTATTGATTAATACCTTACACGAGTCAAGTCTGCAAGTAAGCCTACCAATAACAGTAGTTTGTCATCTGCTTTCCATTGAAATGAGGAAGCTTATGAATATTTAAAAAAAATTGATAACAGCACATCATGACTCACCATCAACGAAGTGCTGTCCGCAAACAGTGAAACACAAGTGAGATGGCTTCTGGACTTGACACATAGCAGTCCTGCCAATAGATGATATCCACACTGCGCGACGTTCCTGATCTTTTGAAAACAGTGGAATATAACTGAAGATCTATTTCGTTGTCTATACTATACGTACAGCCAGCGGAACAATACGAAATAACCATTTTCAACAGCCAAACAAAACGGAAACGTATGATCCGACTTGCAACTGACAGGAGCCAAATGGACGTTTTTGTTTTATTGCCGTCCAGTAAACAAGGTCACGTGACCCGTGCAAGTCCTCTATATTGCGATGTACAATAAATCGCAAAATCAAGAGTTCACACAAACACATAAAAACCTTTTTTTTTAGTTTATATTATAATTGATTTATTTTATTTTATATTATATTTGATTTATTTTATTTTATACTTATCAGAAGGGGTGCATGCCGCACATTCGTGTGTTTTGGGCCAGTATGGTTTTGTCAGTCAGTAATCAGTAATCAGTAATTTATTTCTTCACCAAGCTGAAAGTACGAATTATACATACACAAATAAAGGAAATATAAAAGACCGCATTCCAATATTGTCTCTTGTGCATCATCCCGTCTTCAGTGTTTGTAATTACTAACTCTTTTATATTAATTTCACGGAACGAACAAACATACATACATACATTTCAAGCAATAGCACCACATATTTACTCAAATTACCAATAACCGCATAATGGCAAAGGCCGTAATTGCAATATCGTCACGCCCAACTGCGCTCCATAAATAAACAAGGCCCGTTTCGTGTATCCAAGGAAACCGACGCCAGCTGACAGTTCGGGTTCGAATTCTATTTATTTTATTCTGTTATTCTGTAGCCTTATATTCAGAGATAGTCATGTTGAAATGGATTTACATAAATTCAGTTTCATATTTAGTGTGAAAAGAACCAAATATGCGAAATTCACCGCTTAGTTTTAGCTCTGTCTGTCTGTGAACTGGTGAACCACGCCGTACGTCAGACTTAGGTGCCTAGTTTAACCTCCAAACTTTATCAGTTTATTCTAATTTATTATATAATTCTACTGGTATACCGGTATACAATTTTATAATATACTTTTGAGAAATCAGTTTTATACATTCTTGCTATCTGCTAACTTTGTTAGTAATGAATTCTAGGGAGAAATGAAATGCCATTATCTGATTATGGTAAATGTAGACTAACTGTAAGTCAATGTGCAGATATTGGAATATTTTATAACATATAGGGTACACTGGATAAATATTAAAATGAGCTATTGTTCAAACTGTAAGTAAAGCGGTAGGCTATTCAAGTTGTAGCAGTAAACATAAAATGAATTTAGATTAATAAAATACATTTAAAAAGAGACAGCAAATTATTGAGGTACCATAATTTAATATTTTATAGCAAGTGGATGATATCAATATTCTAGAGATATTCATATCTTATATGCTCTTGCAGCTGGGTAGTATTATTCATTACATTCAGTAATTATTTGAATTAGCATAAAAAATATAGCTCCTCAACCTTTCTTGTGAAATAAGAAAGCGCTTTTATGTTTCTTCGAGAATATTCTGTCCAAAAATCATGCATAAAAGATTCTCTTTATTGAGGGAGGTTGAATTGTATGGGTGCATGTCACACGTTTGGGTTTAGGGTATTCTAGTATAGTCCTGTACATGCATCCCAAGTAGTATTCTTACAAAACCAAAATCATTAGCGCAAGTTATCTCTATATTATTCACCATTATGGGACGAATAACCTATACTTACTTGGGTTGAAACAAACCAAATTCATTAATTTGAAATTTCCTTCTATCAAGGTGATTGGTTGATTTTAGAAAAACGAATGGAATAATCATAGAGCAATATGGCTGCTGAATTTAGATGTGGTGGGCTATTATTCACTTCAAAATTTGATTCCGGAAATCTGGCTGGCGTTGAAAAAGTTGAACGCTCGGATAGCGACAGTGACGGAGCACCTAATGATCCTTATGGAATCAGAGTTATCCCAGATTATGAGTTCAACGTCTGGACAAAACCGGATTGCGGCGGAACACCGTATGAGAATGGAAACCGTTCATGGTTTTATTTTGGTATTCGGGGAAATACTCCAAATAAAGTGATAAAAATAAATATTGTGAATTTAAATAGACAAGGGAAGTTATACAGTCAAGGAATGTCTCCTATGGTGAAAGTCTTACCCTCAAAACCAAAATGGGAGAGAATACGTGACAGAGCAACATACCAAATGGTTGATGGACAATTTACATTATCATTTACTTATAGATTCTCAGACCATAAAGGCGGGACAACTTATTTTGCATTCTGTTTTCCATGGTCTTATGCAGAAAGCCAAGACCAACTCGAAAAATTAGACGAAACCTTTCCTGGCTGTGCTGAAATACGACCAGGACAACTTCCCGATAGTGCTGTATACTACCACCGAGAAGTTGCTTGTTTCTCTCTAGACAAAAGAAAAATTGACGTTCTGACGATAACATCATGTAAGGGAATGTTATCAGAGCGTGAACCGCGACTTGAGAATCTTTTTCCCGATAAAAGCGTCCCTCGGCCTCATAAATTTTCAAATAAACGAGTTTACTATGTGAGCAGTCGTGTGCATCCTGGTGAGACGCCTGCTAGTTTTGTTTTTAACGGTTTTCTCGAGTTTGCTCTTCGAGAAAACGACGCTCGTGCACAAGTTCTGCGAGACAGATATGTTATAAAGATGATTCCTATGTTGAACCCTGATGGTGTGTATCGAGGACATTATCGAACTGATCAAAGGGGGGTGAATTTAAATCGACTTTACCTGATGCCAGATTTTAGAGACCATCCTTCAATTTATGCCACACGTTCTTTATTATTATTTTATCATCACTATTACCAATATAAGGATCAAAATAACAACAAAACCATGACAAATCAAAATGGAAATGGTGACACTGCAGAAAATAGCAATGACTCGGATGTTTCAGAAAAACAAATTAGCAGTGACTCATCAGAAACTGAAATTGGGAAACAAAAATCTAAAGACAGTATAATGTCGATGTGTTTCGGAAAGAGAAAGGACTCAATAAAAGAAGCAAAATTTGTTCCTTTTCAAGGAGATTATTTAGGCATACCACCACGAGAAAGTGGGATTGCGTTTTATGTAGATTTACACGGTCATGCCTCGAAAAGAGGATGCTTTATTTATGGAAACCACTTAGAAATTGAAGAGGACCAAGTAGATAATTTACTTTTTCCTAAACTAATTTCCCTAAACAGTGCTCATTTTGATTTCAATGGATGCAATTTTACGGAACGCAACATGTATCTTAAAGATAAGCGAGATGGAATGTCCAAAGAAGGATCAGGCCGAGTTGCGATTTTCAAAACAACTGGGATTATACATAGTTATACTTTGGAGTGTAATTATAACACAGGTAGAACTGTGAATTGTATTGCTTCGACTGTGCCTAATGGAAAAGCTACGCCTCCTCCCCCAGCTGGTTTCCCGCCTAAATATACACCAGAAATTTTTGAAGGCGTTGGACGTGCAATGGCGATTGCTGCATTGGATTTTTATGGCTGCAATCCATGGTCAAGGTTAAAGCATTCCGAGTTTACATCGCTTGAAAATTTAAGAAATTGGATGACTAGATACGTTAGGAGCTCGCGAGGAAACCCGATACTGCCAAGAAAAATGACTACAAGAATCCCAATTACCAACTCTAACCTTTCAACCAACATAAATTCTAACGGCACAACAAATGGCACTGCTAGACCAGCAAATAATAGGTTTTCTGGAAGTTCAGATTCAAGGAAAAATGCAGTTTCAACATACAGAAATGGTCCGAATAGTAACGGAAGTTCCAATGGATCAAATGGTACAAAAAGAGTTGTGGCCACAACTAAAAATCAGCTTTCCCCATTCAAATCAATGTCTACTCCATCTGTAAGCAATATCCCGGGAACAAATCGGTTCACAAATCGCCAGAAAACGTTAATCCGAGTTACCGTGAATAATAATGGAAGAACTGTAAAAACCACTCAAGAACAACCAACACATATAAAATCATCAAAATCATTACAGCCTTGTCAAAAAAGCAAAATGACGCAAGAAACTCCAGTCACACTGTCTTTTACCACAATGAATGCTGGTTTAAAAAATTCTATAATACCCAGTCCTGCAGCTTTGCCAAACGTTATCGAAAGCCTCGGACCTGAAATCGATGAGCGACTTCTGATCTGTTTGAGGGCACTAGAGAGCCCTAGTTTTCCACACTCCGTAGATGGATCAACTATGCTGCCATATACTCCTCCGAATCTGAATTCATCATTACAAAATGGACATTTGGCGTCTATGACCCCCCCTTTACATCATCGCAGCTTACCTCAACATATTAGGAACGACAGTATTATACAAAGTCTTACACAAGAATACAATATGAACAATTTGGAACTGCCAGCTGGTGACACTAGAGGGCTGAACCACTACGCAAAACAAGCAAATTATCTGCTAGGTAGAGCACAAAATTTTGGACACGTTGGGGCTCAAAAACAGAACCTGTCTCAAAATAAACAACAATACCCAAGGCTACGAGAATCAGGCTTCATTAGCCCGCAAGTTTGTAAACCTCCTTCTTTTATAGGAAGAGGGAAGAGTGCTTTGTCAATGGAAGCCCCAATGAGTCATGTTGCGAGCAACAAAATTACACCTACGAGTTCCGATCGTATTACTTTATCTACCGGTAACATCCCTTCTTCGAGCTCTTTTCATAATAATGGCCAAGTTGCGCAACCAGTGGTTCTGACTATAGATGGCGCTGAAAAACATCTACCTCTTACTGTTACTCGTAAACCGATCATTCATCCGAAAGATGAAAACGCAAATTTTATGCTAAAAATGAACGGCGATGTATATAACCCCACAACACGGCCCCCGATTGTACATTTCAAACCAAACGGAGGTTTATTGCCAGAAAAAATCGGAGATGAGAGATTACAAAAAACTCCTACTCCGAGTAAACGAGTCAGCAAGCTAAGACAACCGAGAAAAATAGGATCGGGAAAGCGTGAAGTCACTCGCCGAGGGAGTGGTTCTCAACTCAGCGCAAAATCAGGGATAGATAAGGAAATGCGATATCTGAGAACACCTAAATCTGGCAGAAATTCTCGTAATGGAAACATTACTGGTCCAATGCTTTCAGGTGAAGCAGTACAACTTACTCCTCGAGTGCAGAAAACTGTCATTGACGATAGTATCGATAGTTCAAGAGTCATTCCGACAATGTTCACTGATGCGGAAAGTTTATCTCAAATGAACATAAACACAACTTCACCAACTGCGATTAACGCTAGCATAATGATGATGAACTGCAGTCCGAAAGGAGATGAAGTTTGACCTTCAACTTTTATAATGACCTTCATTTCCAGGAAGTTAATTTTCAAACTTCATTCGACCTTTGACCCAAGGGTATAGAAGTAAAAAAGAGCAAAGTGTTAAATTTTTCATATAGTCTGTATTGTGTTTGTTCTTCATGCATATTATTCCACTGATATATTCGTACGCCACTGTGTCTTTTATCAATGATTTTATGGAAATTCATTATATTTAGCTGTTTTCTTGACAGTATAGTCTTGAAATGTTTCTAGTCTTGTGTCAACCGCTTTCCAATGATATTTCTATGACCCTATTCACAATCTAATTAACCTACATGAAGTTCTTTCCATGTCGGTGATGGCTTGAAGATCTTTTATTATTAATATTTTTCCCAGTTTTAGATGAAGGGGCCTGAGACCTTGTTATGAGCAAATTTGCAGAAAAAGTAATATAATTATTTGGAAACGGCTGTCTTGTTGTCTCTTTTAAATTCTTGTGATCATAATATGTATATCTGTAACATTTTTGTCATCTAAATTCCATGATGTAAAACAAAGCTTCCCAAACTTTTCAGCTAGCGAACCCTTCCAATATATTACGATTCTCCGCAACCCTTCTCATGTTTAAAATGGTAAACAGTTTGAAATATTTATTTTTAATATTTTATTGACACACCTACTTCTCGGATGTTACAATAAAAGTAGGATAGGATAGGATTTACATATTTATCCCGGGGGAGAGGAAAGCCGATAAGACGGCTTATCCATATGGCGAACCACGGCCTCTCGTCCGGTTACCATTCCAAGTCGGGTATGGGATTAGTTATAATGTATTGTTTATTTTCAGAAGCATGGACTTGGTGGTGGAGGAAGCCGTAACCGACCAGCGGATACGTGAACCACCCAACGACGGTGAGGGGTCCAGCAATCCTCTCGCACATAACCATCCCTGCATGGGATTCGAACCTGCGAACCCACGCAGAGTAATTACAGGTGCGGTGGCGAGCGTATTCCTAACGCTTAGCCCGTTGAGCCACACCGCCGCGCCAAAGTTGGGATTGATATGTGAGCGCACCTCTTCTCCGATGTTTTGCACTATAGTATATGTTAATAATTGTGTTTCTAATTAAAAGTACACCTGATATAGTACTTTGTGTGAAATTTTGTGTTCTCTTTGCTGCCCCTAAAATTTGTTGTCTGCCCCCTGCTTGTCCGCGACCCCCAGTTTGGGAAACCCTGATTCAAAAAATGCTTTTAAAAATATATTTTGAATTTTTTTTTATCAGTCATCTTGGCAGTAAGATCATTTTATTGTATCGTTTGTGAAATGGCACGATTCAAAATGCTGAATCAGTGGTTCCTGGACTTTTTTAAGTCGCCGAATTTATCCAAATAAATTCGGCAGAATCTTTGGACATCCTGTATACTAAATTGGTTTATGTTTAAAATAGAATAGATATGAAATCTAATGTATGTATATTTGATATTTCATATTCAAAATGATTGATGGAAATTTTCATGTACTTTGAACAGTGGATTCATAGGAATTTTCCTAATTGAACCATAAACAATGTTATTCACTAATTTTATCATTCACTATTTATCATTTTGATCCCTTGATGTAAAGTAGGCGAACAAAATTAGTTACCTCTATATTGGTACACAACTACACACTCTTCTGGAGCGCCAGTTTTATCATTTTATTAGTGAAGTTACTTTCATAATGAGTAGATCAATATGCTGTTGAATGTATTTGCTGCCTAACTATGCTTTCTGATAAATGAGCTTCATTTGCATTGGCTTTTAGTTTTTTGACATTTTTTATATTCATTAAATATTGATTTTTACTTTCTTTGGTTACTTAGATGCTCAAATAAGAATGACTTTTTGTGAGTTTTAATAGTACAAGGATTGGATAATTGTGTGAAAAATTTACTTTCAATTTTGAGAAGTCTCTTTTTCAGTATTTTAGGTAAATATTAGGCGCTTTCTTAATGAGCTTGGCCTCATATGTATTTGATTTTTAAACTTCTGTATTTTCTTTATTGAAATATTTTAACCTATATGGCCTTAAGCTATAAATAAGTACCGGCTTTTTTTTGTAATATTTTGAGATAATTTTCTTGTCAAAATCTCCATATTCACTTTTTTGTCTTGAAACTCAAAAACTGTTTCCTTATATTATATTTTATTTTCATATAATCGTCTGTTCCACGATTTTTTTTTATTCTATATTGAGCACTCAAAATTTATCTTATATTTGATCATAAGCTTATTAAATATTTGTTCAGGTGCTCAATGGGTACTCCTGTAGCATGTGTACCAGGTTAGGCGATAATTTCATCCCGATTTTCCTTATTTTAGTTTTATTACGAGTTCGGAGACTGTCTGTGTTAGCCAAGTGAATAACCCCTGCCCATAGGCTTTCAGTCCCTTTACACAACTTGATGTAAAAAAGGCGAACAAAATTAGTTACCTCCATATTGGTACACACACACTTCTAGAGGGCCGCTTAATGTACTTTCTACACAATGATTTTCCATGTCTTGTCCCTGTTTGAGCGACCAAGATAGGTAAGGATCTACCATACCTTTCCACTTCTGCATTGTCCACCCAATTTGTTACATCCTGGGGGAGGTGTTGTATACGTGGGTTAAACCCAAAATCCATAACCTGAAATTCCAATTTGTTAAAATTTCAAAATAATAACAGAATTATCATGTATATGGTATTACTATACTAGTATATTGATGTGAATGTAGGATCCCCCCCCCCATGTTTCTGCCTCCATTGCGTTATTGTAGTGTCAAATTTTGATGCTATCTATCATATTGTCATTATATCGATTAATGTCCACCCTTCTTGAGATCTGAGATACATCAATAATGATATGTGTTAAACGTAATTCCTTAAATAATCACAATAGTGTATTTGATATCTTTTAATTAAAAAAAGATATCGGAATGGATGATACGACAGAAGAAGTTAGTTCGCTTTATGCTTGGTATCTTACCAATTTTTTAATAAAAGATAAAAAATAAACTAAAAACAATGCAGGTTAAAAAACAACAAAACAAAAACTCAAGTATGTATTTTAAAATAACCACATCAAATAATTCAAGTCATTTAAATGAAATGTATCGAACTCGTCATCATGTAACCACCAGTAGGGGGTGTTGCCGGGTTCCAACACCCTTCTTTTGCATTGTAAAAAACACATTTTTTTGCGTTCTTGAAGTATGTGCACTAAGATGGCGCACAACCTGAACCCTAACCTGGTACAACTACTATGTTCAGGTTGTGCGACATCTTGGTGCACATACTTCTGGAGGTCTTATTTTTTTGTATCATACATAACAATTCTTATCAAAATAGCTTAATAAAACACTTTTTGGACCTTTAATATCATTGAAAAAAAACTATTTCCAGGACTCTGCTAGACTCGCTAGCTGTTTCAGCAAAATTTGGCAATTAGGAATTTCAGATCCCCTGTTCCAAAATTCCTGGCTGAATGAATTTGACTCGACTCTGAACTTATTCATGACTCGGGATTTCAGAGCTCTGCGCAAAACAGGGATTCATAACAAAAACATTTTCTTACAAAAGACTCCCGGCACTAATTCTTCCTTTTAATTTTATCAAAATGTTCCTTTTCTGAATATTTGATTTGATTCTTATTATTTTACCACTCATTTTACTGACATATTTATCTTTTATTCTGCTGTATTATTATTACTGTATCTGTATTCCATTTCGCTTCTGTCAATTTTTTAGTTCAATTGTTCTTTGACTGTGAACCTATTTATTACATTTAGAAAATAAGTAATTCTAATGGTTTTTTGAGTAGAATAAAATTGACAGAATTTTGCTTGCTCAACCGGAACCAAGAAAATGTTGAATAAAAGTACAAGGGTAAGTTGATTATATTTTTATACAATTTTGTCCTCAAAGCAAGGTCTCTACTTCTTAATTAAAGGTGTGACAGGAGGTAGAACAATTTTCTCTGAATTTGGATTTATAGAGGAATAACAAGTTTGTTTCAAACCAAGGTCACGGACTCCCGGGCCCTCAATTGAAATCGGAAAAAGAATATTTACCGAAGAATTGCAAATTGCAACGCCCATTTGTGGCAAGATCTATATATAGACTTATCTTTGTGCAGAGTGTCAACAGATTAAAATAATCCTGTATACACAATTTTTCAGTATCCTTATTTCCTGAAGTTTTATTCATGAACTAGTTACTTGTTGTATGTTGATAGATATTTGTCTGTTTGCCTGTGTCTGTTTGTCTGTCTGCCTGTTAGATGCTCATGATATCTCACGAAAGCGAGATTGAATCTACTCCAGATTTTGCATGTGCATGTATCATATGTCGGACCAGAAGCCTATTGATTTTGGATGAATTATGTCGTATAATTAGCGAGTTATTAATTAATTAGTGATGGGACACAATGGGTCATTATGAGGTAAGAACGCTCTTTTGGGGGATCCCCTAACTTTCGAGCGATAAGTCTTCGGTCTCTGATCGATATTCTTGTTTTTATTTTATTCATATTTACAATATCTGTTTTTTTTATGAATCAAATCTCTGACAAAAATTGTTTCATTTTTAATTTTTGAAATTGTAATCACTTTTTTTTAATAGATTGGAAGAGGCTTCCAAAAGAAAGTTGCAGGGTATGTATGTTTTTTTCTTCGAGACCTCTACTTACCTTCACTCTAGCTCTAGAGCATGGGTTCTCAAACTTTATGAAAAATTATGCATAACGGTCCCATTTCAAGTTTTCTGATGACTCGCGGTCTACTGAAAAATCAAAGCAAAAAGCAACGTGGTATATCAAGCATTTATCTATTGAATGACATTAAAACAGTTCAATGAGATGGGTGCGCCTGCTCGGCTCCCACTAGTTTTTCTACCTTGGGTTCTGTTTTGGATAACGCAACTCTCATAGTGTGTCTCACGTCCATTCTGTTTCAACATTTTGTTTTAATAGCGAGTAACGTAGAACGCTGCTCTAAGAAATGAATAGAGACAAACTTTGTATTTCTAATCAAGTTTTCTTCTGCAGAGATCATCGGATAATCAGATTCAAATGTGCAATGAACAACACAATAGCTGATGTATTGAGACAAAGACCTGGATGGGTGGAATCTAAAGAGTAAGTTTATTCATTTACGGCATTAGATACTGAGAAGTAAAAGAAACTCATCTCTCAGCAAAGTTATTGACAACCTTTGAAATGCCAAGAGCTCTTGAAAGGTTCCATTACATTTGAACCCACGTACATTTGAACCCACGACAATTGCACCTGTATACTATCGCGCCTATGAAACTTTTTTTTTGTTTTACGGATATTTGAACCCATACTAACCTTAACCCTTGGGTTTTAGCACCCGCATATAGATTAAACCCGCGAATATACACACAGGTTCAAATGTACGTGGGTTCAAAAGTAAGGGTCACCCTTTTGAAACTATGTAGAACCAAGGCAAGGATGGTTCATCGCATCTCCCTTCACACTGAAATAGATTATTTTTTATTTTACGTTACTGTTTGTATACTTTCTTATTTTCGGTATGTGGAAAAATAAATTACTGATTCTCTTCTTTATTATAAATGAGTTGTCATCCTAACACAGCATACTTGAACTTCTTAAAAACTTTTCCGTTATCTTGTGCACCGAGACTTTAATGAATATTTTGATAATTTCTTTGTATTTCTTGGCATGTCTGCGCTTGCTTATGACATAAGAGCCTTGAGTAGGTTTCCTTCAATTTTTAATTAAGCAACCATAAGAAATTAAAAACGATAATGTTCATAAACTTTTAAGTTTGAATGGAATTAAAAAAAAATTATTTTGAGAAAATGAGCAAAAATATATTTTTGTGATTTGTTAACTTCTGTAACTTTGAATATTGCTTCAAACAAGGATTACCTGCCAGCTAAGAAGAAACTTTTTTCTTTGTAATATTTCAAATGAAAATTTCCTTATTTAGTTCTATTAGGAGTTCGGGGATTGTCTGTGTTAGCCAAGTGAATATACCTACTGACTATAAGTTTCAGTCCCTTTACCCAACTAAGGCGACTAAGTAGGCGAACAAAACTAGTTACCTTTACATTCTGTGCGAGAGGATTGCTGGATGCTACTCCTCGCCGCTGTAGGGTGGTTCACGTAACTGCTGGCCTCCATATTGGTACACACACTACTGGAGCGCCAAATATTCTTACAAAGAACATTTTTATTTCCATATTTCTATCAGAGGAGAAGACTGGGATTTCTACTGGTGTGATGTCGGATGGCTGAGAGAGAATTTCGATCATATTTATATGGAAGAGCATGTCAGGATTTGCCATTTCAGGAATCATTATGAGGTTAGTATGGCTCTATGACTCTAGATTAGTAGTCACGGATATGCAAGGAGCCACGAACCACCTTTACTCTCAACAAGGCTAAAGAAAAGCAGTCACGAATATGTTACTATCAGTAGAGGTTGTGCGAGTCTCCCAATTCTGGAGACTTAAACTTATGTTAGTATATCCAAAAGTAATCTGGGCAATTTGCACAAATGTTATGTCATAACAAAAATTATTCTATGATTTTTTGTTTTTTTTGATTTCGATGTACCTATCTAAAGTCATAACACTCCAGCAAATACAATTTACAATCAAAAACCATGCTACAGTTTTAATTCGCTACAGCGAGTCTATTATGTATTTTTTGTTTTCAGTTAACAAGGAAGAATCTGATGGTGAAAAATTTGAAAAGATTAAGAAAACAGTTGGAAAGAGAGTCCAAATCAGAAGCTTTGAAGTGAGTATTCATTTTTGTCTGCCAAAACCTTCCAAAAATTTAAGATCAATTTTGACTTTGGCCCCCAACTCCAAAAAATTTGAAAAACAATCATTTGACTTCAATTTCAATAGAACATGCAAAACTCAGGACTTCACAGCACTGTTATGTAGTCATGTGTGAGAAGATCACTGGTTGACGCTCCAGAAGTGTGTGTACCAATATGAAGGACAGCAGTTACGTGAACCACCCTACGGCGGCGAGGAGTCCAGCAATCCTCTTGCACATAACCATCCTCGTTATTTGCGTTGTTATATAATTATGTGCGAAAGGATTGCTGGAATCCTCGCCGCCATAGAGTTATTATTGCTGGCCGGTTACGGTGAACACAAACAGGTCCATGGTTCCGAAAACAAATGCTAATCCCATATCCTACATGGAATGCTAACTTGACAAGAGGTCGTAGGTTGCCATATGATTAAGCCGTTTTATTGGCTTTCCTCTCCCTCTGTTTAAATATGTAATCCTATTTTATCCTAAATATTTCCATACTCAACTATGCGAAAAAACCATGGTTTGCCATATCATTAAGATATCTTGGCAGCTTACTTCTCCCTGTCATAAATGTTGTATCTCTAAAAAGAAGCACTGTATAGCTAGGGATTAGGATAGGATGAAAATATTTATCTGGGAGGAAAGAAAAGTCGATGAGACTTCTTAATCATTTGGCAAACCATATCTGGTTACCAGTCTATGGCGGGTATGTGATTAGATAGTCAGTTTGTCACATGGACTTGATGGTGGAGGAAGTGGTAACCACTAACCAATCAACGTTTACATGAACAATCCTTCAGCGGCAAGGAGTCCAGCAATTCTTTCGCATATATTTATCTCAGCATGGGATTTGAACATACGAACCAATACGATGTAATCAGAGTTGCGGTGGAAAGCATATTAACCACTTGTGTGTGCACAATGTGCCACTACAAGGGATTGAACGAAATTCACAAACTGTACCTCTTTAATTCTCAAAGGTTAAAATGAAGCTAAACCAGCAATGTTTTTTTTCAGATGTGAATTCTTCCCGACTACGTATGAGTTACCGGTGAGTATATGCGTCTGTAATTGAAAAAAATATTACTGTTTTTATGCTGTGAAAGATTTTTTTATCGATTCATTGCTTTTGCTTGAACAAATTTCCAGACCCGGCTTGGACCGACAACCGAACTAGAGGCTGTAGTTCATCACATGATTGAGCCGTATTATCCGCTTGGAATAAATATCTAAACCCTATCCTAACGTTCAAGATAGAATGTTAGTTCTATTACCAATTAGTTCTATTACGAGTGATAGCCAAGTGAATATACTCTTCCCATAGGTTTTAGTCCCTTTACACAGCTTGATGTAAAATAGGTGAACAAAATTAGTCACCTTTCTATTGGTACACAGTTGCACACACTCCTGTAGCACTGATGCTTGTGTATTAGTGGCTTCATGTACAGAGTCTTGGCTTTATCGTAATCAGTATCATACATTTCAGAGTGAATATCATATATTTGTTGAAGAATTCAAGAAAAATCCTGGAACTGTCTGGATCATGAAACCTGTGAGTAAATTACCTTGACCATTTGACAATCCCTAATTTTATGTTTTTTTCTTGTGTGAGAATGTTTCAAAGAATGCTCATGTGTATTCACCGAAAAGTAAAAAAGACTCATCTCTGGGTAAAGATACATTGCTCCAATGATATGACAACAGAAACCTGGACCATGCGAATTTGAAGTGGTGATTTACACAATTTTTTGGGTACAAATAAAATTTTGAAAGAAAATAGTAATAGTGGAAACTAAGCCACTTTAGGGCATTAGGTGTCTAGACCAGATAATCTTCTATTTGAATTACATTCCTTATTTAGATTTTTCTTATTTTTGTTCTATTTTGAGTTCGGGAACTGTCTGTGTTAATCAAGTGAATATACCCCTGCCCATAGGTTTCAATTTCCTTTACACAACTTGATGTAAAGTAGGTGAATAAAATTAGTTACCTCCATATTGGTACACATACTTCTGGAGCGCCCATGTTTCAACAAAAGCCATCATTTATGGGAAACAAATTTGACCCTTCACCACACAAAAAAGCGTGTTTAGTAATTCGCGTATCAACAACAAGCCTTTAATAACATCAATCAATTATATTACAATGCCGTACTGACGTAATTTTCATTCAAAATTCTCAGATTTCAAATCTCAAGCTTTGTTGCTTTCTCATGTTACCACAGGTTGCCAAATCACAGGGGAAAGGAATATTCTTGTTCAGAAGATTAAAGGACATTACTGATTGGAAAAAGGTGATTGCGCAATTTGGTGATTTTATTGGATAGTTTTTTATTATTTATTCTGGGAGAAGAAAACTGATGAGACAACTCAATCATTTAATGTCGCGTATTAGCCTTTCTTCAGGTTTTCAGTCTAAGGCAGGTTTGGGAAGAGCCGAACGTTGCGTATGATTGGACCGGAACTGCCAAGTGGTTGCCTTTCAGCAATTCTCCTGCACATTATCCCCCAAACAGGGTGCCGGGAATAATTTTGTCCAAAAAATGCTGTAGCAAGTCCAAGAAATATGACATTTCATACATAGAAATTTTACATAAAAAAGTTTGAAACAGTTTTTTTTTTTAAGTTTCGGCCCAATACCCTGCTTTCAACAAAATACACAAATCCCCAATTTCTGATTCTTTATTAGGAAGGCTACAGAGTGAATGGCGATGAACGAAAAGAAGAAACGAAAGACGTTGAAACTTACATTGTGCAAAGATATCTGGAAAATCCTTATTTGATTGGAGGAAGAAAATTTGATTTGAGAGTTTACGTTCTTGTGCAGTCGGTGAGTAGCTTTGGCCTCATGCAATTAGTGGTATATAAGCTCGGCAGTGTGGTGCATCATGCTGAGCGTTAGGTTCCCAAGTTCGGATCCCATGTGGAGGTGATTATGTGCGAAAGGATTGCTGGATGCCTCACTGCCGTAGGGTGCTTTACGTAACCGCTGGTCGGTTACGCTTCCTCCACCATCAAAGACATGCATCTGATAACTGGCTAATTAATCTCATACATGACATAAACTGGTAACCAGACGAGAGGCCGTGGTTTGCCATATTATTAATACGTCTTATCAGCTTTCCTCTCCCCAGGATAAATATGTAAAACCTCAATCCTATTTTTTTTTATAGTTTTCTTCTGGGAGAGAAAAGCCAATAACATGACCTAACCATATATTGAGACGTTCATGGCTTTCACTCTGAACTAGGCTTTATACAAGCAGATGCAGATATGTGAGGAATTGCTATTATTTGATAAAATTTGAAATTTTCTGGTTCGGCATTGCCTACTACTTGATTTATTACACCCCGGGTGAGATGATGAACGTGGAATTTGTATCCACCATGTTCAATCTGCGACCCTAAAGAATTAGGGTTTGTTTAGGGTTTGTATGTGAACCAAGATGGCGAACAAAGAAACGTAGAATGTGTACCGGGTTAGGGTTAGGCCATAATTTAAGGTACAAATACTACGGGAGTCACTTGGCTAGTCCCCGAACTCGTAATGAACTAAAATAAAGAAAATTGGAATAAAATTATGGCTTTAACCTGGGCTAGTACACATACAATGTTCCGGTGTCCGCCATCTTGGTTCACATATTACGGGAGTACCTAGGTCTAACGCTTTAACCATAAGGTCGTCGGGTCATAAATGCTTAATCAATTCAAAAATGCATTCACAAATAACATTTTTCCTTATTTCAGTATGTTCCTCTCAAAGCCTGGTTGTACAGAGATGGATTCGCTCGCTTCTCAAACACGAGGTTTTCATTGGATAGCATCGATGATAGTTGTATCCTTTTCAAACTATCTACCGTATATGCTCGCGAATAGGCCGAGTTTAAAACTCAAAAAAAAAGTTGCCAAACTAAGGGTCCGTCTCATTCGCGCATAACTCAGATTGCACCAAAAAATCGGCTCATTAGCGCATCAGAATTTGATCAGGCAACGAGATTATATTATGCTGACTTGCCGGTAATTCCAAAAGCTTCAAACCATACCACGTTCTCACGATAAAAAGCGACGCGCACACACCAAAATCGCTTGTGAAGGTGGAGTGTCTTATCATACAGCTGATGGCTTGTACAGTCTGTGATTGGTTGTTTAACACGTGACGCTTGTACAGTCTGTGATTGGAGATTATATTATGCTGACTTGCCGGTAATTCCAAAAGCTTCAAACCATACCAAGTTCTCATGATAAAAAGCGTGCACGCACACACCAAAATCGCTTGTGAAGGTGGAGTGTCTTATCATAAAGCTGATGGCTTGTACAGTCTGTGATTGGTTGTTTAACACGTGACGCTTGTACAGTCTGTGATTGGTTTGTTTTCGCTCGCTTGTGCAACAGTGTCGATTTACGGCCAGTAATTTTTTCTCCTTGACAAATATAATTTATGGAAACTCAGATGTTCATCTCACAAATGTTGCAATTCAGAAGACAGCTCCAGACTATGACCCGGAGAAGGTATGAGTGTTTACTAGAAGCGAGAAACCAATACTGGGTATCAAGCACCGACACTCGTGATTAGGTGTAACAGTAATCAGGAGACAGAAAGGCGCTCCCGAAGTATGTGTACCAAGATGACGCACAACCTGAACCCTAACCTGGTACACATACTATGTTCAGGTTGTGCGCCATCTTGGTGCACATACTTCGGGAGCTCCGAAAGAAAAATATCAAACATTGTATTATTAAACAGCAACAATAGTTTACAGCCAAGGCTTCTTTGGAATGAGTTTTACATCTAATCTGTTTTATTTACTTCAGGGTTGCAAATGGTCTTTACAACAACTTCGAACTTACCTAACTGCTAAACATGGGCATGAAGCGGTAATTTACTTTTCTTGCTTTTTGTATTGAATTTTTCAATTTTAATTAGTTTATCATAGAAATTATCTCAGAAAAGGCAGACAAAATCCAACATTATCACCATCTAAACCAGGGCTTCCCAAATTTTTTTGGGTCGTGAACTCCTGTATGTGAATCTTATTTTTGGCAGACCCCCATCCTATGCCGTATCAATGTATATGCCTAACCAACGAGTATATTTCTATCAACATAAAAAAAGTCATGAAATTTTGAAAAAATACATGCTGACGTTGGATACTGGCAGGCCACCGGCAATTCGATAAGTTAATGATCTATTTGTATATGTTTAGGACTCTTTCTATATTGTTGCGGACCCCTGTGCAGTCACCACGGACCCTGGTTTGGGGAACCCTGATCTAAACCATTTCAATGATTTTGCAACTATAAATACCCGCATGCCTTACTCGGAGGCAAATTTTTTTTGACTCAAATTTTATCCATCGTACACTTTATTTTTTGTTCACAGGTAGAGAATGTTTTCAGACAAATGAACGAAATTTTCATCAAAACTTTACAAAGTGTTCAGAAGAATATAATCAATGATAAACATTGTTTTGAGTTGTATGGCTATGATATCTTACTCGACTCTTATTTGAAACTGTAAGTGTTTTTATTTAGGCAGAATCTACTACAGGGAGTCCTTGGGTTACGACGGTCGCGCCTCTCGCTGTTTCGAGGTTACGAATGCGCACTCCATAACGCTGTTTCCAGGTTACAAACGCGCACTCCATAACGCTGTTTCGAGGTTACGAACGCACTTCATAAAAAATATAAAAGATAATACTGCACTGTACAGAATTTGCTTTTATTCATGTGATATGAAATTGTTTTCTGTTTTTTTATTAAAGTACTTTTTTGCATTATTTGTACATTTAATTACAGTACCATACTTCACAATACAGTACCATGTGTGTAGAGTAATTTATGTACTGTACAGTATAATGTTCCGACTTACACTGAAATTTGGGTTACACCGCGTCTCGAGAACGGAACAACGTCGTAAGTCGATGACTCCCTGTATTTATTTTTTGCAATATAGTAATGGCACTGGGAAAATACTGTCAAAATACACCAATAACCCTGCTAAAACGCTTAAAAACAGTGAAAAACCGTCAAAAAACACCAATAACCCTGCTAAAACGCTTAAAAACAGTGAAAAACCGTCTGACTGGGTACACCCAGGGTGGGGTTGCGGGTCGGAACCCCTTTTTTTTGGAATGTAAAAAAGCATTTATCTGTATCATACATGTCTATTTTAGACCCCAACGACTGTTGGAATCCCATGTTTTCCGACCTGCTAGCTGTTACAGTTTAACTTGGCAATTAGAAATTTTAGAACCCCCCCTTTAAAAAATTCCTGAGTACGTCCCTGTAATGCCATTTCCTCCGATAATAGAGGGAAATTGTTTGGCGAAAACAGGACACAGGTTCCAAAACCTTTCAAGCTTGTGATGTCATCACTTTCTGTTATGCAAGTAACGATGCATTCAAAGAAAAAACTTTCACGAATCGTGAATTTGCTGCCACATAATTCTGTTTACAATATCTAATATCGAAATAATTGAAAATAGGATTTTAAACGCTTGGTTCCAAATTACTTAGAAACGATTACAATGAGTCTGTCTGTTAATTTTTAGGGACAGATGTTATGTATGGCGAGGTTTTGTTTGCTCTCCTGGTTCTATCATCATACTTTCCTATCTTTCCAGGTGGCTTCTTGAAGTGAATGCGTCACCATCTCTCACAGCCAGTAACCAGGAAGATTATGATTTGAAGTTCGGACTTTTAGAAGACACTATCAATATTATTGACATGGAAGGAAGGTGAATTACAATTTTTATTATGGCAAACCCATTGAACTGTATGGCGGCTTGATTGTTTTAATTGTGCACTAAAACAGAGCACACTCGTAAAAGGTTGTAAATATTCCTGAGTGAGTCTGAGTGACTTTCCTTTGAGCAAATTCTCTCCGTATTGAGTAATTTCATAGTTAATTACTTTGTGTTAAATAGATTTATCGGTACAACTGAAGTATGTGAACCAAGATGGCAGACTCTGGAACGTAGTATGTGTACCAGGTTGGGCCATGATTTCAGGTACCGTACATATACTACGGGAGTCACTTGGATAGTTCCTTAATTCATTTGGTTAGTCCCCGAATTCGTAATAGAACTAAAATAGGGAAAATTGGAACATAATTATGGCTTAACCCTAACCTGGTACACATACTACATTCCGAGTCCTCCATCTTGGTTCACATACTTCTAGAGTGCTGATTAAGCTGTTATGCTCTGGGTGAGGGCACTAATAACCAAACACACTCGCATTTAGAAAGCTGTAAAGCGTTTACTCCAACCAGTCCCGTGCCTCACTATCAGTCTTGCAATTCACGAATGAAAGTGAACACGCGAATTCTCAAATAATAATGGTAATCCGATGAAAGACAATGGTTTGTCATATGATTAAGTTATCTGGTAATCCCGTGTGTGTACCAGGTTAGGGTTAGATAAATTTTATTCTGATTTTCCTTTTTTTAGTTCTATTACGCATTCGGGGACTGCCTGTGTTAGCCAAGTGTATATACCCCTTGCCTATAGGTTTCAGTCCCTTTACTCAACTTGATGTAAAATAGGCGAACAAAATTAGTTACCTCCATATCGGTACACATATTTATGGAGCGCCAGCTATTTTACCTTCCTTGGATTAATTTTTATGTGGTGCTTATTCCAGTCATTCTCTCTGAACAAAGCCATGTATAAGCAGTAACTGATGATTTATGGCACCCTGAGTGAGGTGATGAACTTGGAATTTGAACCCGAGATGTGTAATCTACGATGCCAACACAGTTAAGTCTAACACCTTAACCACTATGCTCATAAATATCTGAATATTTCTTCTTCCGTTCTTTCAGATTCACTGGTAAAGAGAAAAGAGCTGGAGGTTTTGATTTGATGTGGAATGATGGTCCTGTGTATGCAGATGAAGGGGGAATGGACAGCATGGGTGGCCCTGCGTATGCTACAAATACTTTCTTAGGTTAGTCACTGTTGCAATATCGATTTGAAATGAGCATTTACTCAGAGACATAAGCACTAGATTGTCAGATATAGTCACTTCTGAGGGGTTTACGTAGGGATGATTATGCCTTAAAAAATTTCGGAACTTCTGGATTTTACTATTTGACTAAAAGCGGAGTGGGAGACCTTACTCACGGGTGAAAACGAATGACACTCGGCAGTTGAATTAGGTATGGGATTCGTCGTCCATCGCTGTCTATCCTGCTCGCATATACAGGCTCGAATTCTGTAGGGCAGGGGTAAGCAACCTTTTGTCGCTCGCGGGCCAAAATTGAAAGTTGCAAGTCATTGGCGGGCCACACTTATTTTTAGAATGTTAAAAATTGCCGATGAATCACATTTTATCACAAAGATCAGAAGTTTAAGCAGAGCGCGAAGACTGACCATTTGAATATTTTTTGCGCCATCAAACCATTTGCACTTAGCATCAACTTTTCTGCGTTTTGTTGTCATTTGTTTAAATAATAATTAAATTATAGGCTCATTAAACGAGTAATTGTGAATTACATACTTGTTACGTTATAATATAATTTAGTCTACACGTAAATTCTTTTGCGTAAAGAATATAATCGACAAAACAGCTATAATTTATTACTATAATTCAGTGAAGGTCGCGGGCCGGATTATATTGCTCCGCGGGCCGTAGGTTGCCAATCCCTGCTGTAGGGGATGATCATGCCCAGCAGGATTGCGAAGCTTCCGTCTACCGAAAAAAAAACTAAAAATTTTTTTCCAATACATGATGTAACTTTACTTAAAGAAAGCAGTCAACATTCATCCAATTTTCATCTTATGCAGTTCAGATCTCTAATGGTTTTCAGATGCAGAATGCATCTTGGAACAATATTTTTATTAAGCTTTTCACATCGCTGCTCCTAAGACGTTGGGGAACTACAGTCTCACAAACAAAAATTATCCAACGTGATATACCAGAGTTGAACACAAGCTGTACCATTGTTGTATAAAATTCTCAAACAATTAATTTCTTTTAGGTTGCCACAATGACAGAAAACGTCAGTTGGTTCAACTCTTCAGATCCTTGCAGTCAAAGAAAGCAACATCAGTTTCATGAACAACGCACCTTACCAACAGACTGTGATACCAGCATGCCACAAAGACGATATTAAATATTATTGGCAATTCATAGGTTGACTGTTCTTGTAGATGATGTTTCAAGCAAACTTTCATAAAAAATTTTGGTGCTCCCAAAGTGTGTGCACCAAGATGGCGCACAACCTGAACATAGTATGTGTACCAGGTTAGGGTTCAGGTTGTGCGACATCTTGGTACACATACTATGGAAGCGCCAACATTTCAATCTAAAAATAATGTTACCATTTAAAGGGGATTTATCCCAACTTTGTGGCACAGAGCGGGATATCTGATCAAAAGGTCAGGTCGCAATGCTGCCATTCATTCATGAGTTAGTTATGCATCAGATTTTTTACTGTTTACTTTTTCACATTTCATGTTTTGTTATGTTTTTTAAAAATAAAGTTTATAATTTGGTATATTTATGGTTTTAAATCAGGATATTAGTTTCGAATTGATAGTAAATCTAGAGAGAGCATTCTCAGCTTTGGCAAATAAATGCAAGTATAGATAATTATAAATAAACTATAAAATATACTTATACCTATACTAATTCAAGTTCGCGATCAAGATTTAATCAGAAAGAAATGACAAACCTTGATTTTGTCAGAATTGAATTTTATGAAATTTGATATCAAGCACTTTGGTTTGATTCTTAAATAGTTTGGCACAATGGGCTGCGTGAATTGAGTAAAATTTCCTCGTTCCAAAATACTTGAGAGTATGTCATCCCTACATTTCTATAGGACTAGCGGTTACTTGAACCACCCTACTGCAGCGTGAAGTCCCGCAATCACACATAACGAGATGCGAACCTGCGAACCCACGCAGGGTAATCGGAGGTCTAGTGTTATAGCTCAGGGTGGTCCAAGGCCGCAAAAGCTTTGGAGGAGGTCTCGTGGGCCGCAGTCGAAGAAAACCCAAACGTGATCAAAACATCGCGAGTTTACTCGCTTTGAATATATTTGGGAATGCTAGTTTATCCAATGACATTAAACAACATGATGCGCAACTCCGGCATTTTTGTCCGAAGATCGTATTCGATAGCACGCTCCAATGCACATACTTGACGAGACGAAAACGAGCGGATGTGTGCTGCTTTCAAGGCATAGCACGAATGGTGTTCGTGCCTGCTTTGACAGTTGTTGTCGATTTTAATGATATTTTTGAAAGTTGGGGTAAAAAGAAATCGGTAAAAGGTAAGGTGAATACTATTGCTGTATATCACACCAATGACATTAAACAACATGATAGGCAACTCTGACGTCACTCCATAAGACTACAGGCAAAACATTGTATTTCATGATACGCTCCAATGCACATATTTCTCGTCGCCTTTCGCGTCCGTTTTCCGCTCGCTTTTGCTACTCGACGTCTTTTTTACGTGTAGTACCTGCCTTTTTGCGCCTGTAACGAAACAAAATAATCTCTATATCTAAGAAGTTTTGCTTACTTGGAAAGCTGGAATAACAGGCAAGCTGTAAAGAGCAATTCTGGACATCATAGACGTTTTTTTCTTATCAGAGAAGATTACAAACGCGATAGCGGAAAGATTTGTGTGGAACATTTTGCAGATAATGACAAAGTTCAAAGTTAGTAATTTTAATGTTTGCGCTTAATCATTGAAATTTCATTTAAAGAGGGTGTCATACAAAACTGTGCTGCGATACAATTCCATAACACAAAGTTTGCACCTATCGAACTTGCTTTTGTAGGTGAATTTATTAGACATATTACATATTCAGTTAATCGTAGGTAACATTGCTGGTACATAATGCATCGTAGATAGGTTTGTTTAAATTTAGGAATTTAGCTCATAGCCCACTAATTAATATTATCTTCTATGCAGGAGGTTGCAGGGCTGAATTCAACTTGCAGCCTTACCGATCACCTGACGATGCTCATTTAGTTTGGCTCGAGCAAGTCTTCTTGAAATGCTTGTGTGGATGGAAACTACCTATATTTTTTGCCTTCCTCCGATTTTAGACAAATTTATTCTGAGGGATTTCGCATATAATTCTCACTGATTGTTGGCTGTTTATAATTCCTATTGATTGTGAATTCTGATTATAACAATGAGTTGAAAATTTTTTTACCTAATTTACTGGCACCTTTTTCTTGTCAATACTCCAAGCTGAGGTAATAAACATGACAATACATTTATGTCATCTGGAAGCAAAATATGCACACTAATTAATAGTTTGGCACATTGAGATAATACATCATGACAGAAAATACAAGTTAAAGATATGTATGACCATCACATGGTAATTAAAATTAAAAAAAATTAATAGGGGCTGTGGAGTATGGAAAGTTCAAGACAAAGAAAAGAACAAATGTTCATAGCTCATGAACTCTCAATTTTGCCTCCATTGCTTTGTGAAGGCCAATATATTTCGAGTGGCTGAATTGGTTTACCTTTATGATAGCAACGATTTTGTATTTAATATAGCGAGATTATTTCAATTTAATTGAAGTGATATAATTTCCCAAAGCAATGCTTGAATCGTCTAGAATAGATCAGTGGTGTCAAACTCATGGGTTTTCGAGAGCCGCATTGCATTTTGAAAATTGTAAAAAGAGCCGAAAACAGTTTTTGATAATGTATACTTAAAAGATATTTTTAAGATAGTTTTAGTTTGTGACATATATTGTGATGCAACTAAACAGTTGGATTAAGTTTTATTATTTTCTTCAATTTCAAATGCAATTACATATTAATATTTGCATTCCACTATTATTGCAACATTTGCAAGTTACAGTATTTATTATAAAAAATCGTAAAATTCTATGTACAACCATCAAAATCATTTTTGAACAAGCTTTGAATAAGGAAAGAATAATACATACACTAAAAATAACTTAATCTAAATATATGAACCTAAAATTAACAAAATACTACAGTATAAACTCAATGTTTTATTAATTACAGTTGTCCTGGCGTTTGGCATCTTTTTTGTGTCACCAGCATACTAAGGCCAGTCTGAAATGATTTTATAGTACCAACTCTAACTAACGAGGCCACATGATCATGGGTTTATCTGGATCTTTACGAATGTTTAATTAATTCCAGTAATGCAAAAAAGTTACTTTTATCATTTCATGTATAGATCAGTAAAAAAACAAATGACAGATTTTTTCGACAAGACATTTCGCACTACATTGCGTGGCATAGGATTGCTTGAATTATTATTGATATTGATTTTTAGTAACTAAGTCGTTGTATAATTATATTAATATACAAACACATGGAAATTTTCTGTTCGAAGTTGGTCTTCGAATTTGTCATATTGACTGCTGAGCTTATTGTGTTTTTTGATTGTATTGATGGAAATATGACAAATTAAACAATGTGCTTCAGAATTTTGTGAAAAGCAGAAATGTTACAACTCCCATTTTCTTCGAAAATGCCACCTTCTTCATGTACTTTGCGTTTAATTTAATTACTCAAGTGTTTTATTCAAGTATTCTTTTGCTAGCTTGATGTGTATTCTTAATTGGGTCAAAATGTGGACGAAAAAAATTATTATTCCAAAACTACTTTCAGTAAATTGTTTTCTGTGTGAATAATCAATTTCACTTTAGAAGGTTTGAAAAATCTATTACATGGTAGATAAATAAAAAAAACTTCCAAAATACTATTACAATTATTGTTAAGCGTTCGAGGGCCGCACTGGAAGTTCTCTGGGGCCGCGAGTTTGAGATCTCTGGTCTAGATTGAAGTTGTTCAAAAAATATATGATAGTATTTTATCATGAATGATGATTATACCCCTTCCGGAATTTCTTCTATAGTACTACCAAAAGTTGATGAACCAAATATAACACAGGTGCAGTGAGGTACCCGTAATCCTCATTTCCAAAGCTGTTTTAAGTATGTCTGGCGTGTTTTGTGCCTTTTTACAAATAAGACCGCTTATGCAATCTTACGCTTTGGAATTTTTAGTTATTTTCCTCAAGCCCTGCAAGATGTGGGGGCCATACACAACTCTACCGGAGGGTCAAATGTCTTTGCATGCCTCCATAGGTTGTTTTTCTATTGCAAATTTCTATTTTCAATTGCATTATATTTCTTGGAATCACACTGTCACTGATATGTCGCCAGACTTCTGATATCTCCCCGTCTGCTATAGTTGTCCTGTGAATAAATAATAGGAAATTGAGATTAGACGAATAGTTGAAAGTTTTGCTTTATGTCGGCTTAATTTCTTGATTGATATACTTACTATTTCTGCTATTGCCTCTTGTGCTGCAAGAGTCTCACAATGCTTAACAGGTTTGTCCACAACTTTCACATCTGAAGAAAGAGAGGAGATTTATTAATTTTCGTTAAGAATAAATAAAGCAGTCTATATGATTCAGAATGGAAAAGCTAATAAATCCAATATCTCATGTTTTATTTAAAAAATATATTACTGAATTTGGTATATAAACCAACTAATAAAAGGGTTTAGTCAGAAAATTACAAGCATTCGTGGCTCCAAATACTTGAGAAATCAGACTATACAATATAGACCGGTATGAGTGAAATGTTAGGTGAACTTGTTAACACTTTGATTCAATACGCAAATAAAAGTGAATGCGTAATAGTATGTTACAATGAGCAGCAATCAACAATGAGTATATATCCTCACTGATTAAAAAAATCTAACTGGAGGTGCATGAACTATTTGAAACCATAAGGGGTAAGTAAATATGTAATTTCGGCAAATGGGCAACTACGTACCGTACTGAATTAATACCTTCGTAGTATTTGACAAAGGCTGGCTTTCCCACATGTACTTAACAGTGCGATGCCCGGGTGTGATCAATGACATTAAACAACATGATGCGCAACTACGGCATTTTTGGCCGAGGATCGTATCCGATAGCACGCTCCAATGCACATACTTGACGAGACGAAAACGAGCGGATGTGTGCTGCTTTTAAGGCATAGCCCGAATGGTGTTCGTGCCTGCTTTGACAGTTGTTGTCGATTTTAATGATATTTTGGAAAGTTGAGGTAAAAAGAAATCGGAAAAAGGTAAGGTAAATACTATTGTTGTATATCACACCCGGGCATCGCACTGTTAAGAACATGTGGGAAAGCCAGCTTTTGTCATATACTACGAAGTTATTAATTCAGTACGGTACGTAGTTGCCCATTTGCCGAAATTGCATATTTACTTACCCCTTATGGTTTCAAATAGTTCATGCACCTCCATTTAGATATTTTTTAATCAGTGAGGATTGAATCAAAGGGTTAACAAGTTCACCTAACATTTCACTCATACCGGTCTATATTGTATAGTCTGATCTCGCAAGTATATGGAGCCACGAATGCTTGTAATTTTCTGACTAAACCCCTTTATTAGTTGGTTTATATACCAAATTCAGTAAAACATTTTTTACATTAAACATGATTTATTGGATTTATTAGCTTTTCCATTCTAAATCATATAGACTGCTTCATTTATTATTGACGAAAATTAATAAATCTCCTCTCTTTCTTCAGATGTGAATGTTGTGGACAAACCTGTCTAAGCATTGTGAGACTCCTGCAGCACAAGAGGCAATAGCTAAAATAGTACGTATATCAATCAAGAAATTAAGCCGACATAAAGCAAAAGGTTCAACTAATCGTCTAATCTCAATTTCCTATCATTTATTCACAGGACAACTACAGCAGAAGGGGAGATATCAGAAGTCTGGCTACATATCAGTGACCGTGTGATTCCAAGAAATATAATTAGAGTACTCCATAAATGTTTGCAATAGAAGAACAACCTATGGAGGCATGCAAAGACATTTGACCCTCCGGTAGAGTTGTGTATGGCCCCCACATCCTGCATGGCTTAAGGAAAATAACTAAAAATTCTAAAGCGTGAGATTGCATAAGCGGTCCTATTTGTAAAAAGGTACAAAACACGCAAGACATACTTAAAACAGCTTTGGAAAATGAGGATTACGGGTAACTCACTACACCTGTGTTATATTTGGTTCATCAATTTTTGGTAGTACTATAGAAGAAATTCAGGAAAGGGTATAATCATGATTCATGATAAAATACTGTTATATATATTTTGGACAACTTCAATCTAAACCAGGGATGTCAAACTCGCGGCCCCAGAGAACTTCCAGTGCGGCCCTCGAACGCTTAGCAATAATTGTAATAGCATTTTGGAAGTTTTTTTCTATCTAAATGTAATAGATTTTTCAAACCTTTTAAAGTGAAATTGATTATTCACACAGAAAACAATTTACTGAAAGTAGTTTTGAAATATTAATTTTTTTTTTGTTCACATTTTTACCCAATTAAGAATACACATCAAGCTAGCAAAAGAATACTTGAATAAAACACTCGAGTGATTAAATTAAACGCAAAGTACATGAAGAAGGTGGTATTTTCAAAGAAAATGGAGAGTTGCAATATTTCTGCATTTCACAAAATTCTGAAGCACGTTGTTTAATTTGTCATATTTCCATCAATACAATGAAAAAACGCAATAAGCTCAGCAGTCAATATGACAAATTCGAAGAGCAACTTTGAACAGAAAATTTTCATGTATTTGTATATTAATATAATTATACAACGACTTAGTTACTAAAAATCAATATCAATAATATTTCAAGCAATCCTATGCCACGCAATGTGGTGCGAAATGTCTTGTCGAAAAAATCTGTCATTTGTTTTTTTACTGATCTATACATGAAATTATAAAAATAACTTTTTTGCATTACTGGAATTTATTAAACATTCGCAAAGATCCAGATTAGCCCATGATCATGTGACCTCGTTAGTTAGAGTTGGTACTATAAAATCATTTCAGCCTGGCCTTAGTATGCTGGTGACACAAAAAAGATACCAAACGTCAGGACAAATGTAATTAAAAAACATTGAGTTTATACTGTAGTATTTTTGTTAATTTTAGGTTCATAGATTTAAATTAAGTCATTTTTAGTGTGTATTATTCTTTCCTTATCCAAAGTATGTTCAAAAATGATTTTGATGGTTGTACATAGAATTTTATGATTTTTTGTAATAAATACAGTAACGTGCAATAATAGTGGAATGCAAATATTAATATACAATTGCATTTGAAATTAAAGAAAATAATGAAACTTAATCCAACTGTTTAGTTGCATCACAACATATGTCACAAACTAAAACTATCTTAAAAATATCTTTCAAGTATACATTATCGAAAACTGTTTGCGGCCCTTTTTACAATTTCCAAAACGCAATGCGGCTCTCAAAAACCCATGAGTTTGACACCACTGATCTATTCTATACAATTCAAGCACATTTACACATTGTTTTGTGTTGGCCATTATGCAGGACCGTTAAAGGTCATCAAGGCTCTTGACCAATTTAACATTGTTATTGATTAAGAAGTCGGAATTAATTGTTACAATATAAATATAAAAAAGACGGAGAATGAGTCGGCAGATATTTTAGTTCCACGATTCAACACTAAAAGCACATTGTGATAGAGTTTAGAGCACATGTGTAAAATATATATAATACCAGTGCTACATTGTGATCTAGTACATTACAGATCGCCATAACATAGTCGGGCTCAGTATAAAATATAGATGAACAGAATAGCACAGACACATTTGCACCATGTTATATAAATATTAGGGTAAGACAATTATTGGACACGTAGTGGACATAACGAACAATATTATGTTGTTGTTGTTTTTCGTCAACATCATAATTAAAAAATCGCTTTTCTCTTCGAATACTACCCCAAATGGCATTGAAATTTTCACTGGTTAAAGACGGATTTTTTTCCAGGAGGCTATTACTTTTTTTTCTCTCTCTATGACGTCATTAAAATTATGTGGCTCTACGTGTCCATATATTTGAGCATAGCTCTCTTGTTAAACAGTATAAAAATCCTGAGGAAATATACACTGATATACAATCGGAAGTTGAAGATATAATGCAAACTGAAAGAATAATAGATATTTCAATATTCAATCATCTTAATAACGGATTTAAAAAAAAAATGTTAACTAATCTGAATACATTGTTAGCAAAAGCTTTTTCATTTTCTTAGTAAAAAGAGATAGAGACACATTTTTTATTTCAGATGGGACACCACCCCAAACCTGCACACCATTATATTTTAAAGATCGCTTCCCAACATCAGTGGAAACCTGTGGTGTAAAATAAGATCTATTTTTTTTGGGGGATCTAGTTCCATACTTATGTACATCTTTTAGATGAGTAAAATAGTCCTTGAAAGCAGGGGGGCGAAGCCCATTTTCATGCCGATGCATAAATTTTGCAATTTCCAAAGTATGCATCTCTGATAGCTGTAAAATTTCATTTTGACAGAAAAGTCGGAGGTTTGATATACGACTCCTCTCTGAAAATGATATACACCTAATTATTTTATTTTGTAAGACTTGGATTGGCTGTAATGAAGACTTGGCGGCTGATCCTCGACTAAGGATTCCATATTGCAGTCGTGAATGAAATAAACTATAATAAACTACTCAGATTCAGATATTTATTTTCGTCATGCAAAAAACAATGCGCGATATGAAAAATGAATAAATAATATAATGTAACAAAATGTCAAATGGATATCGGCTTGTTGCAGTTGACGCGGAGTCGCGAAAAGACTCATAGAGTCATCTAGTCAGCGACACCTTGTAGCTGAAATTAAGCAGCAAATATAAGAAACGGGACACTCAATATTACACATTAACTTAATAAATTAATTACTACTTTCAGCGTTTTTAAATTCAAAATGTGTCTTAGTCTATAAAAGGTACCTCAATGCCTCAATGACTACGATATTTCTCCTGTTAGTATTTGGTCGTAAAAAACTTCAACTATGGCGCAGGAAACGATTAGGAATTAAGCGTTTGCCCTTCGTATCACAATGGATGGAACTGTACATCTCAATTCGGTGATGGCTCATTTGGCGCATTGTCGTCATCACGTAACCGCTGGTCGTTTACGGCTTCCTCTACCATCTATTGTCTAGTCCATGCTTCCGAAAACAAAAAACTAACTAATCCCATACCAGACATGGAATGGTAACCGGACGATTGGCCGTGGTTCGCCATATGGTTGAGCCGCCTTGTCGAGCCCCGCGATAAATGAAAAGCAGCACGAAGCCGCAGATGGGGAAATTTGGTTGCACTTTACAAACCTAAATTGACAAATCAAATTTCATGTACTTATGTTTTAATATTTATACAAGATTTCGAAGGTACATACGCCAACTCTCCAGTCTCCAAAACACTCATCAAAAATATAGCGAGATGGGTCAAGGGTCAAGGAAAAAACCATTATAATTCGAACTTTACGGGCAACTCAACTTCCTAATTTTTTCGCGAGCGTTTATTATAATTCGGCTTTTATTCGTTGTAAGATATTGATAAGTCATTGCCTACTGTGATATGCTGATGAAGTTGAAGCCTTGAAAGCCATGAATGAACGTTTAGAGGACGCATTTACTGAAGTTGTTAAAAAGTTTACAACAATTGCAGAATTCAAAGATTTCGCACAATCTAGGAACGGACTCGGACTAAGTGTGCGAGATGTCGCTACGATCACTGAAAACCACAGATTCTCTGTTGAAGAACAGGAGAATAGAATACTCTGGCTTTGGGCTGAAAGAAATGGAGCGAATGCAAATCCACAGAGTATAAGGAATCTTGTAAGGCAATATTATGGAGCAGAACATCTAGCTATTCCTGCGCATGAAGAAAGGCTTGAAGATGTTTTTCCAATTGTTATTAGGAGGTTTAAAACCATAGAGTTCAAGCATTTCGCAAGGTCCAGGCAGGGATTATCTCTTGATGAGCATGAAGTTGATATTATCACAGAAAATAATAAATTCTCAGTCGAAGAACGCAACCTAAAATTACTCTGGAGATGGAGAAATTCAAGACAACTGTACGTTGATGTTGCCGCTGTTATAGAAAGAATACGGCAATTAGTTGATGAATATATTCAAGGAGAGAATCATGCAGAGGAGGAACAAATCATCCATGATTACAATCAGGCAGAAAACGAACAGATCATTCAACCAAGGATGGTTGTGGAATCTACATCAAAAATATCTGAAAGTTTGTGCGAGTCTACTCTGCCTATCAAATTAGGTGAAACCTCAGGATTAGTTAAAAGAAAGCAAATGGTAAAAGAGTTGCCTTCGGAGAAATCAAAATTGCCAGAGAGATCTGCTAAAGCAATAGAAGATACAAAGAGTGTCGAACAGTTTCTGGAAATTGTGGAGAATGTTACAAAGCAGAAGTTGGAACTCGGATTGAAGTCTGTTAAAGAAAAAACAAAGATGGACGATTTTATACTTCCCAAGGTTTCCGAGTTTAAGGAATCGGACTCCAAGGAACGGGCTTCGGACTTCAAGAAACAGACTTTGGACACAAAGAAACATACTAGTTTGCAACCAGTGGATATTACAAAACTTCATTCTGATAACTCAGTCAACCATGTGATGTTGCTAGGAGACACAGGTTCTGGAAAATCAACATTTGCACTGAGATATACTATGCTGGCTTCGGAGAAAAAGTTGGTCTTTTCAGAGGAGATTAAGATGGTCTATTTAGTTGAGATTTCTAAATTACAATGTGATCGCTCATCAACTGCTTTTGATCTTCTATTCATCCAACAACTTGGATCGAGATTACCCGAGCACCTCCATCATGTTGGACAAAAGTGGTTGAAACTGAATTCAAAGCATGTTGTATTCGTACTTGATGGTTTAGACCAAATTAAGAAGCCTTTTGAAAATGAATACGGAAATATCGGCGTAGACACTCCAGCGGAAACCAACACTATTATCGCCAACATTCTATCTGGCCACATCTACCAAGAAATGAAGGTTTTGTCAACTTCACGCTGGCATGTTTATTGGAAACTTCCTCCAAGTCTCAAGGCAGAATCAACTCTGGCCTTGGGGGGATGGGATGATAAAACACTGAATCTTCTTGCTGAAAAGGTATTTGGTTCTGAAGCAAAAAAATTCATTTATGCTTTGAAAAAGAAAGCACAGGGTCTTGTTTCGAACCCAATGTTCTTTTTTTACATGGTCCGAGTGTTGAAAGATTCTCAGGAAAGTGATGTTGGCACTTTAACAAATTTGATGGTTCGTGTTTTGAGACTTTTTTCAACATCTTCTCATAAAGGAAACATAGATCGTCAAGTACTAAAAGACTTCATGAAGTTGGCTTACCATGGAATGGTAGAGAATAAATTTGATTTCACAGCAAGTTATATTGAATCTCTTAACCTGGATATGAAAGACATGCATGGTTTGGTAGAGATGGATGCTGATACTGAATTTTTTGAGTATGTTCTGGATGACGATGACATGAGTCTCCGATTCTCCCATCAAAGTATTCAAGAGATACTTGCTTCCCTGTATGTTTGCAATCTTGGTTTGGATGAATTCAAGAAGTTCATTGATGATAATTACAAGAAATCAGGAATGAAAGTCGTTATAAAGCATATTTTTGGAATTATTCTCAACAAATCAACTTCAGAAAAAGCAGCGAAATATCTTTCTGGTAACCTGGATATCAAGTCTGAATACCTTTTGGATAAATTATTGGGAAGAAAAGAAAAGTTATATTACAAAGACGTGACCTTATTACATGAATGTGGTCTTGATGTGATCAAGAAAGTTTCCGCACAAATAGAAGAGGTGGATTTATATTCTCCCTTCCCACCTGAAGAACAGCTTGCACTGTTGACTGTTGTAAAAAATTTGACTCCACTTCGGTCTTTGACATTAGGATTTTTAGAAATACATCCTGAAATTCATTCTCTTCTGCAACATATTCTTGGATCTGTGCAGAGTGTCATTGTGGGATGCTTCGATTTCATCAAGTGTGGCCCTGATGCTGAGAAACTAAGAATCCTGAATGAAGCCGCGATGAAGGGAAACCTTGAGATTAACGTCAGGGTTTCAATAAGCGAAAGTCCAGCACTGGAACCTCTTGGTTATTTTCATGCTGTTGGGTTAGCTCATCATGGTCCAACAATTGATATTGCCCTGAATAACTGTGATCTGAATGCAGAAAAAATAAGTGAGATGAATAAAGCAGTGGATGAATACGGTGCGAATATATATTGGTTAGATATTAGTGAGAATCGTAACATGGATGAAGAAGCATTTAAACAATTGGCAGAATTACTGGGAAATACCAAGCTGCCGTTACTGAATGCATATAGTTGCACTCCAACAAGTAAGCAGTTATCAGCTCTTTGCACAAGTTTAGAAAATGAAAATGTCAAATTATCCATCTTATACTTGTCAAAACCGACTACGGAACCTCTCACTAATGATGATCTGCTCATTCTAGCTAGATTGGCGCAAAGGATGAGATATCTCGTTTTCAGTGGCCATCGTTTAAATGTCTCCCAATTGAAATTCCTAACACAGGAGACAGAGAAAGTTTGCCCAAAAGCATCAATAAAGGATCATAAAGTAAATGGTTTTGAAATATGGAATAGGGATGCTGAAACTCGAATTACTCGTATTGATGTAAACATGGTATCGGGTGGTATCAATCTTAGGGATCAGATTTCTTGATCAGTTTTTCAACATTGGAGGTGGATATCCCGGGATTGAGCCGTATAATCCCGGGATTAAGTAAAAGATTGAAACAACTTGCATGACAATAAAATCACTTATTTCTTTCATGTAATATCGACACAGAAATATTAGAGCATCTAGGGCAGTGGTTCCCAACCTTTATTATTTCGCGGCACTTTAGCTCTTTAAATATTCGCGGCATGGCCTATATGTAACCTACCATTTGTGTGAATATCCATATGTGGATAACAAAGCCTGTAAATCCCGGGATTTTTAGGAAATAATTGCGGGATCGGGATTGAAAAAAACAGTCTAAATCTCGGGATCGGGATTTCCCAGGGTCCTAACCCTAATCATTTCCAATTATTCTCTCCTTTCAAATTAAAATGAGCTCAATTATAAAAACTTTGAACAGCAATATTATGGCTCAAACTATATTTTGATATAAATCCCAGATTGGCACCTCCAACGTATTTCTTTCCTGAAATTGCATCATACTGTTAAATACTGGGACAGGGATGGCAAACCTTTTTTACTGAATGGGTCAAAAATTTTCTATTGTAGTAAAGAAGACCGTGGGTCATAGATATTTAATCAGAGGTTGCATCAAACTTGCGGTTGGATCTTTCCAATTGTTCTTGTAGTAATCTTTGGTTAGTATATATTATGTTATTTTGAGCTTTACATGCAGCTCTCAGTTATAAGGACTGAGGCGATTTCTGGTACTCTGCTTTTTGAACTATATCTGAGAAAACATTTATTCGCAAGAATACGATTTATAATACTATGGCACACTTTGGTGGTTTCAAAAAAGTTTGAAAAGGAATTCCACCCTAAGAAAATTATATATATTTTTAGATTGGTGTCACTACTGTTCTGCTCCATTGTTTTTCCGATTTCTGTGGTGGTTAATTAAGCCAATAAAATTTTGTTTTTCAATCAGCATTTATGTGAAAAAAAAAAATAAACTGCAAGGTAGCGTTTAGTTCTCGTCTACTCCCAGTGAATAGAGCTGTCCAAAATCGAACATTTTTTTGATTCAAATCGAATATTTTTGTCAAATCAAACCGAATATTCGAATATTATCGCACAATCCTAAATCTGTCTCTATTGTATTTGGATATTTGGGGTTTTGATATTTTTTCTGGTTCCATTACATTTGAACCCACGTACATTTGCACCCATGACAATTGCACCTGCATACTATTGCACCTTTTTTTGTTTTACGGATATTTGAACCCATACTAACCCCGACCTATGGGTTTTAGCACCCGCTTATAGACTGAACCCGCGGATATACACAAGAGTTCAAATGTACGGTCACCATTTTTTCTGTCTATTGAATTTGAAATGTAATTTTGTGTCAACAGTTGTTTTTCTATTTCTCATACAGTATTGACTTGGAGTACTTGAAATCCAATTTATGGGTGGGTTAGAAGAATGTAATCGTATGGTATTGTCCACCAAATCATTATATCCTTGATCATTGTGATGGGCATGGGGTTTAGATGTTTGGGTCACCGTTATCCAAAGACTTAAAATGTAATTGAAAATGATTTTTTTGCATTTTGAAAGGGAGGGTTCCGACTCGCACCCCCTTAGGGTACACCTCTGATTGACTCGACCACAAACTCAGATGACCCTTGACTTGGCTTGCGACCCAGTATTATGGGACTTCTACCTATCCCTAGAATTCATGACAAAATTTTTCTCACAAAAGGCTCTCATTTTTGCTCCAGACCCTAGTTCTTCCTTTCAATTCATTTTTGATATGTTCCAATTTCTGATTGTTTCATGCTTCACCACTGATTTTACTGACATATTCATCTTTTATTCTGCTGCATTAGTATTACTGTATCTGTATTCCATTTTGCTTCTGTCATTTTTTAGTTCAATTGTTCTTTGAATGTAAACTTTGACTGCATTTATTACATTTAGAAAATTAGTAATTTTAATTATTTTTGAGAGAAATAATATCAACAGAATTTTGCTTGCTCAACGGGAACCAAGAAAATGTTGAATAAAAGTACAAGGGTAAGTTGATTACATTTTTATCTTCAAAGCAAGGTGTTGAGCCTTAAACCTAAAATCAAAAAAGTACTAAAAGAGGAGTTGCAAGTTTGCTCAAAGCAAGTTCTTTGGCCCTCGATTGAAGTGGAAAGCACTGATAAAAGAGTTGCAAGCGCACATTTTTGCTAAGATCTATAGACTTATCTTTGTGCTGAGTTTTATATCAACAGATTAAAATAAAATTGTTAAGTACGGTCTACAATTTTTAGTATCCTAATTTCTTTCAAGTTTTTATATTATTCATATTTACAATATTTGTTTTTTTTATGAATCAAATCTTTGATAAAATTGTTCCCTTTTTAATTTCTGAAAGTTGAGGGGTATGTATCTTTTTCTTTTTGAGGTCTTCTCACTCCTTCAATATAAAGAAGGTCATTGAGGTGCTCACAATGAATTGAATGTTCAAAATTGACTACAGTTGAAATATATTCTGAGGCAAAGCTATCGGTATGGCCGGTGATCAGCACACTAGCCATAACCATGTTTGCACATCACAGAGAATTCATGGTTCAAACGCCCAACATCTACGAAGATATGATAAATTGAGTAGGCTGTGAGCCGGTCCTTCTGATAGCACAGTAGCTTTGTGGGTGCTTCCTTGGTATGTGTACCAGGTTAGGACTTGGACATGATTTTATTCCAATTTTCCTCATTTTTGTTCTATTATAATTGCTCCTGTAGTATGTGTACCAGGATAAGGTTATCAGGTTGTGTGCCATCTTGGTACACATACTACGGGAGCGCCCTATTACAAACCCTGCCCATAGGTTTCAGTCCCTTTACCCAACTCAATGTAAAGTAGGCGAACATATTGGTACGCATACTTCTGAAGCGCAGGATTGTGCAATCCTTATGTCCTCGTTAAGAGTGAAAATGTCAAATACCTTTAAAAAATTCTGACAATAAGTTTAACATAAATTTAATTATTTTAGGATGTCGCAACAATGAAAAACGTCAGTTGGTTCAACTCTTTATAGTCAACTCCTTGCAGTCAAAGAAAGCAGCATCAGTCACATGAGAAATGCGGCAGACTACAACACCCCCATGCTAGAAAGTTTTGCCTGTTTCACAATGATATGGGGTTGCCATAGACTTTGCTCAGAGATTAATCTTCTTTACTTCAGACCTAAATTTGAACAAATTTCCTCAAAAAGAGATCTAAAATAAAGTCAGGATATCTGATTAGAATTCCATATTTATCCCTGGGGAGAGAAAAGCCGATGAAAGGGTTAAACATATGGTGAACTACGGCCTCTCGTCCGGTTACCAGTCCATGTCAGGTATGGCATCAGTTGGCCAGTTATTTGTTTTCGAAAGCATGTTAATTAATGGTGGAAGTTACGTGAACCAACCTACAGCGACGAGGAGTCCGACAATCCTTTCCCATATAACCATCTGAAAGGCAATCAGAGGTGCGAGGGCGAGCATATTCTTAACGTTTAGCACATTTGTTCTCAACCAGTGGGCCATAAAACTATTAAAAATTTGCTCGTTTTATTTATGTCACTCACAATAGTTAATTTTGATTGTAGCAGTAATCAATGATGATGCTGTTTTCTGCTACTGAGTGGTGATTACCATTCTAATTATAAACGATAAAGTGTTCATTTTCGCAGAAAGATCTTGATTTTTCTTCTAGGGTTTCCCTTGCAATAAAAAGTTACGGGTCACAAGAATTTTACTGCAATGAAAAAGGGCCATGAAAACAAAAGTTGAGAACCACTGGCTTAGCACGATGCGCCACACCGACGAGCATCAGATCGCTGGTACACATTGTATAGTAAGCATATCCGTGGCAAGCAGTTATCTGCATAAGCTCCCCTTTGGGCGATGGGAACACAGATGTGCCATTGCATGAATATGAAACATACTTATCGATTTTAATCGGTAAGTATGTTGATAGGTATTTGTCTGTCTGTTAGATGCACGCGATATCTCACGAAAGCGAGATGAATCTGCTCCAGATTTTTCATGTGCATTCATCATATGTCAGACCTGAAGCCTATTGATTTTGGATGAATTATGTCTTATAATTAGCGAGTTATTGATTAATTAGTGATGGGACACAAGGTGTCACTATGGAGTAAGAGCGCTTTTTTGGGGGATCTCTGACTGATATTCTTATTTTATATTTCTTAGCTACTGTGATAAGGCCTTGCTCTTTACCATGTACTTTTTTACATTTCAAGTGTTGTTATGGTTTATATAAATAAAGTTTATGAATTTGTTTATTTATGGTTTTAAATTTTATTGATAGAGAATCCAAGGAGGACATTCTCAGCTTTGGCAGATTAATGCAAGTATAGTTAATTGAAGTTTGCATTCAAAATTTGATCAGAAAGAAATTAGATCAGTGCAATGGGCTGCTTGAATTAGAGGAATAAGCAAGCTGTGGAAATTTCTCTACACTTATTTTCTGTCGCTCCATAAGTGAGTGTACCAATATGGAGATAACTAATTTTGTTCGCCTACGGTAATTTACATCAAGTTGTGTAAAGGGACTGAAACCCATGGGCAGGGGGTATATTGAATTGGCAAACACAGATAGTCCCTGAACTCGTAATAGAATTAAAGTAAGGAAAAACAGAATAAAATTATGGACTTTAACCTGGTATGCACACTGCGGGAGTACCTATTTTTCACCAAGCAAAAGGGTCATCAGGGCCTCTTCCCAATAACATGCTAGAATGACTATTACCGGTATCATATCCTGTATCGATCACTCACTTCAAATACAACACAAAGGGGTGCTCCCGAAGTATGCGAACCAAGATGGCGGACATCGGAACGTAACAGGTTAGGGTTAGGCGATAATTTTTTTCCAATTTTCCTTATTTTAGTCCTATTATCAGTTCGAAGACTAGCCAAGAGCCTCCCGTAGTATTTATACCTAAAATTATGGCCTAACCCTAACCTAGTACACATATTACATTCCGATGTCCGCGATCTTGGTTCGCATACTTCGGGAGCCCCCACAAAGGTCTTTTGTGATAAATAATATTAAATATAAGCAACAGCCCACTCCCGGGACAGATATTGTCCATTTATCTGAAAAACGTATTGTTCTGCCATCTCAAATTCCCACAGATGTATCAAAGAATAGTGAAGATTTAAAACACTTATAAGCACTATCATATCTGAGGATGGGAGCCACAAAAACCATCCCCTCATCGGAAGGATTTTAAATATTTATCACCGGGAAGAGGAAAGTTGATAAGACGGACAACCACGGACACTCGTCCGGTTACCGGTCCACGTTGGGTATAGGATTAATAAGCCAGTTATATGTTTCAGGGGCATGGACTTGACACTGTTGTCTTGAAATAAAACATCATTTTTTGAAAATAAATATTATTAATAAAAAACAAACAGTAGCATAAGTCAAAATATAAATCAAACATGAACAAATGAATAAAATACAGTGGGAGACCCTAAAGTAATAAATTATATAGGCACATTATAATAATCATAAGATTTTGTCTAGTTTAGGTATATTCATGGACAATTGATGATATGTATCAATTAGAAAATTTAATTGTATGCCAAGTGTGTGCCACCATTCTCATGCTGATCAACAAATACTGAAATAGTTGACTTGGTAAAGAGAAAGGGATTAGTCAACTTTGGGTTATCATACTTCTTCTCTAAGCGGAAAAGTGATTCGATTAATGTGAACCATGGACTTGTTCAGTTATTGGGATGAGAATATGAAAATCCATTTAAAACTGAAAGGCATGGATTTTGCTGAAAAACATCACAATACATAAATATGACTTTCCAAAAGTTACAGTAATAGATTAATAAAACATTTAGCTAATCTCAAACTGATGAAACATTTTTAGATAAAGCTTATCCAAGTTCATGTAAACGTAACAAACTTATTTCTGCAGCAACTATCCAAAACTTTTGTTATCTTTTAAAGGTTTTTCTGGCAACTTCGGCAGAATTTCTAATGACCTTGAAACTATCAAATGTTTTTGAATTGTTTTGGCGTTCGTTGAAAAATTCTGCTTTTTCTATCCGTGAACTTGGACTCCCTTGCGTTGTAATCCATTGTTTCACAATTGCAACGTTCTGTGGAGTTCCTTCTATCGTTCCTTGGACCGTTCCGTGTGCAGTGTTTATAATCCAGCCAGTAACATGGTGTTTATCGCAAGTTTTCTTGGTATATTTGCGGAAGAATACACCTTGTACTCGACCAAATACTTCAAAATCTAATAATTGGATAAGTTTAGAAGAGGGCATAGACATTTGTACGCTATGAAAGCAGAAAAACTTTCATAAAAATCCAGTAAAACAAATCGCATGCAGCTGAAAGCGAGCAATGAAAACCATGGAAAAATCAAAACAACAGCTGGATATAAGTTGATAAGTTTGACCTTTGATCCCGTGGAATAGGATTTTCACATTTACGCCGGGGGAAGGGGGGGGGGGAGAGGAAAGCCGAAAAGGCTTCTTAATCATTTGGCGTACCACGGTTTTGCGTCCGGTTATCAGTCCGTGTCTGGCATGTTGCCAGAGCCAGTTGTTTCAGATGCACTGATGGTGGAGGAAGCCGTACTACCGGTTTACGTGAACCACCTCACTGCAAGGAGTCCAGCTACCGTATCCGCTCGCACATATTCATTCTCAATTCTCCCACATGATTGAGGATTTGAATCCTGGAAACTACACAGTTCAAGCAGAGGTATGATGATGATGAGATTATTCCTAACGCTTAGCACGATGAGCCAACGTATTGATTCATGCAAACCGGTATATAAGGACTTTGATGCAAACCACGAAGTCACGTGGTATGGTTGCCGCGTGGCTGCTGTTTGCTGCATTTCCTAATTAAAGTAGTTATAGAACAAGGTTGGGTCAAACATGATGTTTCAGGACGCGTCAGAGGATGGAAGTTGGATTATTTCCGGTGAACGTGAAAACTGTATTTGGGGTTTTGATATTTTTTCTGGTTCCATTACATTTGAACCCACGTACATTTGCACCCATGACAATTGCACCTGCATACTATTGCACCTATAGAAATTTTTTTGTTTTACGGATATTTGAACCCATACTAACCCTGACCTATGGGTTTTAGCACCCGCTTATAGACTGAAACCGCGGATATACACAAGGGTTCAAATGTACGGTCACCATTTTTTCTGTCTATTGAATTTGAAATGTAATTTTGTGTCAAAAGTTGTTTTTCTATTTTTCATACAGTATTGACTTGAAGTGCTTGAAATTCGATTTATTACCCTGAGTGGGTTAGAAGAATGTAATCATTCGGCATTGTCTATTTAATTATTATACTCTGGATTATTGTGATGGGCATGGGGTTTGGATGTTTTTGGGTCACCGTTATCCAAAGACTTGAAGTAAATTGAGTGATGTAATTGAAAATTAATTTTTTGCATTTTGAAAGGGAGGGTTCCGACTCGCACCCCCTTAGGGTACACCTCTGATTGACTCGACCACGAACTCAGATGACCCTTGACTTGGCTTGCGACCCAGTATTATGGGACTTCTACCTTTCAATTCATTTTTGATATGTTCCAATTTTTGATTATTTTATTTGTTACCGCTGATTTTACTGACATATTCATCTTTTATTCCGCTGTATTAGTATTACTGTATATGTATTCCATTTTGATTGTCATATTTTAGTTCAAATGTTCTTTGACTAAGAACCAATTTATTACATTTAGAAAATTACCATTTTTATCTACTAACACATAGGTCGGTTTGAACCACTTGAGAGTTATGTGAGACACTGACTTGAGATTACAATGAGTTCTTTTCAACAGAATTTGGCTTATTTTGTGATTTAGTAATCCATTGATTATGTGATCTAATATCAAACTTGATGTATAAAGTCCGAAAATTCATTTTTTATGTCAAATTTCCACTTCGCAGATTTTGATACACAAGTAAATCTAAGGAATCTCTTTTATACTGTAGTTTCAATAAGATTGTATATTTAATCTCAAACTTTTTTCAAATTTTTATGCAACTATTAGTAGCAATACTGATTTTGTTTATTCTGTACAAATTTTTGTTCTTCAATATATCGAACCATATTATATTTATAATCTTCGACATTTTTAATAAATTTCTAATCCATGCTGTTTCAACTGTTCCAAAGCTGTAATTATTGACTAATCAATGTATTTATGTGATTTTAGGCTTATGTAGACTAAAATATAATAAATCATATTTCTACAAAAGCACTGGAATCTGGATATTCTGTGAATTTGCCTACGGGAGTAGCTGAGCAGTCAGATGGATTGTCAAGGTAAGTTTTAAATAATTTCAGCGGCTCTTCGCATTTCAGTGTTCTCATCAAAATTTGCTCAGAGATGAGTCCCATTACTTCTGAGGATTTACATGTTTATCCCGGGGGAGAGGAGAGTAGACCACAACGTTTAATCGTATGGTGAACCACTGCATTTCGTTTGATGACCAGTCCTTGTCGGGCATATGATTAGTTAGCCAGTAATTTGATATCGAAAGCATGCACTTGATGGTGGAGAACCAGCGGTTACGTGAACCAACCTACGGCGGCGAGGAGTCCATCAATCCTCTTGCACATAACTATCCTTTCATGGGATTTGAACCTGCGAACCCACGCAAGGTAATCAGAGGTACAGTGTCAAGTGTATCCTAACACATAGTACGATGCACCACACCGCCGAGCCAGTGAGTGAGTTCTGTAGGCACCTTTATAATTTTATCTAATTTCAGTAGCTCTCCGAATTACTGGTTGCTGCCTGTAATTTTACTCAGAGATTAGTCTTCTTTTTTAGAAAAAAATTTCGAGAGAAGGGGTATTTAAAAATATTTGACAAAGCTGCTGTATACAATAGAGACTCTACCTACAAAATTAGTTCGTTCTGTGTGGGCCGTCGTAAGTATAAGATTCCGTAAGTAGGGACGCATTTTACATGTAAATGCCCTAATCCGTTCCAGGCCTACACAAAACTTGGACATAATATTTGTAAAAATTATAATAATGGTTAAAACTCGTAACAAATACATGTTTGAATTAGACTACTGCATAATAAATAGAAAACGTACACATGTAAAGAAAAAAAATATAGAGGAATAACGAATAAAAACTGTATGTTTGTGTACCTTCGTTTACCATCGTCATAATCAAATGATTGAACCCAATTTCCAAATTTCCGTCCGCCACAGATGTAGAACTAAGCCTGAAAAGTATGTTTTATATTTCGACCGATTTCAATATTTCATGTCGGCTGTTATGATTTTATTTTTGCTTATAAATTAATACCGCCAACTTGAACTGAACGATATTATCATCAACGACGTTGGGGATAAAATCTGCGCAATAGATACTAAATAATATTTAAGAACTATTTTATATGTTCTGAATTGCAAGAAATGAAGAAATCTCCATTTATGTTCGGTCACACTTCGGTCACTTTTCATGTCAACTTGTAATTAATTGCCTGCATTCGAGAGCGATAAAAAATAAAAAAATTCTTAAAGGTTTTCACGGCGGTGCTAGGATATGTGCTCCATATTAAGGATTTTTATGAACATGGAAAATGATATCCGAAGGTTGTGTTGTGATATTTGAATATTAAATTCGATTTGGACATCCCCGCATTAAATTAACCTAAAACAAACAAATATCACCACACACGTGTTTTAAGTTTTCGGTTTTCGGCCTTTCGTATGTAAAAAATCTTACGATAGTCAAAGCAATATTTTTACAAAAATTATTTTCGTTACTTGGATTTTTCATATTCATATTTTTCATATTCAGCCTTTCGTAGGTAGAGTTTCTATTGTATATGGGATCTTCATGATATAGCTCAGGGTAGTTCAAACCCAGGCCCGCGGGCCACACTTGTTAGCCAAGTGAGTATACCCCCATAGGTTTCAGTCCCTCTACACAACTTGATACAATGTAGGCGAACAAAATTAGTTACGGCATTGATACACAAACTTTTGGAGCGCCTTAGTTTTTACTAATAATGAAGGCATATTTGGTGCATGCAAGCTTTATTTAACAGACTGTTAAAAAAGCTTAGTAAAATCTTTGATCTTCTGTAGAAAAATTTTTGACTGAAATTTGACTCCGTGCTGATTAAAAATACGGCTTCAACTTTGACTCCAGTGAAAACATCTCAAACTCGACTTCACAGTCCTTCCCTTCCTTTTATTAAACGACCTAATTTCTGATTTTTTTATCAGGAAGGATACAGAGTGAACGGCGATGAACGAAAAGAAGAAACAAAAGACGTTGAAACCTACATTGTTCAATAATATCTGGAAAACCTTCATTTGATCGAGGAAAAGAATTTGATTCGAGAGTTTACGTTCTTGTGTAGTCGGTGAGTAGTTCTTGACCACATGAAAATTGGGGGCTCCCGTAGTATCTGAACCAAGATTGCGCAACGTTGATAAGTAATATCAAAGCCAACGCAAATGATAAAAATTAGAATAATATTAATTTGGGTTTTGAAATCAAACCTTAATGGTTTTAACAGCTGTTGCCAATGCGAACGAACGGGTAAACCCAAAATATAAACTTCGATGTCCAACGACCCGAAAGATTTAATAATACTTGCAAAAAACAGAAAAGGCGTGGATATAGATTATATATCGCCGCAAAAACGGTCGCGGTGACAAAAACAATCTGCGATTATGACGATGGATAACCCAGTAAAAGAACGCTTTGTAGCCGATTTTCAATGCCATAGGGGGTATCGGCCGACGTCCTGGACCTCCTGTTGTGTATAAAAAATATTCGTTATTCGACTATTCGGTATTCGTTAAAAATATTCGAATTATTCGATTCGAAAAAAATATTCGATTCTGCCCACCCCTAACCATGTGTAGCTCGCAGGTACGGACACCTAATTTTGGCCTAGTTTATCGCAGTATTTGTGGGACATATTATTGATTATTGCAAATAAATTAAAGCTCCCCAAGAAATATAATGACAATCACTTGATTTACAATTCCTTTATAAACTCCTATTTGTGGATATTATTTTTTACGGACCCCCATCCTATGCCCTATACCAATTTATGTGCGTAACCAAGGAGAAAGGTTAATGTTCCATTTGGATGTAGAACACAACAACACAAACGAAATTAATGTGATGGATCAATTTCTGACAAGCAAACTCGTAGGCCCAACCCTACAACGAACTAATTTAATTGTGTATACTTGGATAGTCTCACACTTAACCTTAACTGGGTTTCACGCCAGACAGTGTTACAGTGTTTTTGTTACAGTGTTACATTAAATAACTTGAGCAACACGTAGCGGGGTCCTTCAGTTACTGCACCAGGAAATAGTATGGTTTCATGCTGTACCAGCGCGATAATATACAACACACCACAATGAAACGTTAATGCATGGTGGATTTGCCATCCTGTAGTGTCACGCTACCTTATAATATTATATATTTTATATTCACTATGTAAGTCTTGTGTGTAACTTTTGTGCAATTTTGTTCAAACCCTATAAAGCAACTGATTGGATAATGACACAAAACTTTTAGCTGGAAATGTAATGACATATTGCATCTAACAACATGCAAAATTTCTAGAATTGTCCTGTAGAGTCACTTGGAATAGCCCAAATCGTTATTCACAAAAATAATCGCCAGATATTTCCTGGCCATGAGGACCAGCAAACAATATTTTAATCAATTTACAGTTGATGTTAGGTGACTGTATGATATTTTTCCTCTTTGATTACGACCAATAATGATATGTTGATACGAATGCTGTTAATTAAACATTAACTAATGTGTCTACAACCTAGTCCGTTACCGTATATGGAATGTCACACAAGTATACGTCATTAGGGAGCGGCTGAGTATATTTACTCAATAAAGAGCTGACGTTTGTGAAAGTATGTTTTCGATAATTGGTTGCATTTCAGGCAAAGCCAATATGGTGGCCGAGATGAGTGATAACTTGATAATAATCACATTGCACAACATCCTGACTCAAAAAACACAACTCAAGTCATTTGGAACATATTATAGCAGGCATGGGCAAAGAACGGCTTGTGGGCCAAATCTGGCCCATTGAGTAATTCAATCTGGCCCGCCTGATGCTACCACAACCAAACTGAAATCAAATTCTGATGTTTCAGCTAAATTAGCTCAAGGAGTTTGTTAAGATTTTGGTTAAATTTAGTTTTGGCACTAGGCTTATTGTTTTCCTTTGCTTTGTAACACTGTAAATATTATTTATAAAATGTAACTTTATACGTCACACTTACATGGCCCACGAGTCTAAGTGTGCACAATTTTTGGCCCCTGGTTCAAAAACCTTGCCCACCCTTCTATTATAGAGAGAACATAATTTCCGAAACATTTAGGTTCAATCATTCATAAACAGAAGGGTTAAATAATTTTTCCTCATTTTTTTAGTAATTAGGAATTTTATGGGTTTAATTCTGCTGGTTCAATCTTTATGTTGGCATTACTGGTTAAGAACCTCTAATTTAAATATCCTGCCAATCACTCCACGCAGGGAATATTAAATTTGGTTCACAATGTTGAAGGGGAAAATTGGCAGCACGGTTCCCTCTGAGGTACGCAACTGCACCATTGCGCAATACCAACAGAGGATTCTCACGCAATTGCAATGTTAAGCTTTCAAAGCGTGGCTCGTCATATTTTCTAACGTCTATCTAGAATGCTCATTCTATGTTTTCGAGTTAAATGTGTAGCCTACTTTGTTCGAATTCTGATAATATATTATACTGTTGTAATATTTCCCATAGTTTGTAAATCATTTAGGACTCTGCTCAGCCTTAAAATATTCATGTTCACTAAAACAAACATTTGCTCAGTGTAACATTTTATTAGAGGGAACACTGATCGCCGGTATTACAAAATGAATGAATTGGCATTATTGAGTCCCTGTCTTGATCCGCAGCTATTGGTGAAAATATTGAAAACCTCATGAAACTTCTTTCAACTAATTCCATTTATTTCTCATTTGCTTTCATCCAAGCAAGCTTTTTATTTTATTTTTAACCAAATTCTCTAGTAGTATGTGTAATCCCGTAGTATGTGTACCAGGTTAGGTTTAGGCCATAATTCTATTCCGATTTTTCTTATTTTGGCTCTATTATGAGTTCGAGGGCTGTTTGTGTTAGCCAAGTGAATATACCCCCTATCCCATATATATATATCCCATGTGTTTCCGTTCCTTTACACAACCTGATGTAAAATAGGTGAACAAAATTAGTGTATTAGTGTACAATATTGGTGCTCATACTTCTGCTGGAGCGCCTTGCTTTTTACAAATAAAGAAGGCATATTTGGTGTATGCAAGCCTTATTTAACAGACTGTTAGAAATGCTTAGTATACTCTTCGATTTTTTGTAGAAAATTTTTGACTAAAATTCGACTGACTTCGTGCAGTTTAAAAATACGGCTTCAACTTTGACTCCAGTGAAAACATCCCAAACTCAGACTTCACAGTCCTGCTTTTTTTCATTAATGAACAACGATCAAATTTTGAATTTTTTATTAGGAAGGATACAGAATGAACGAAAAGAAGAAACAAAAGACGTTGATATCTGAAAATCCCTCATTTGATCGGAGGAAGAAATTTGATTTGAGAGTTTACGTTCTTGTGTAAATGGTGAGTAGTTTTTGACCACATAAAAATTGGGGGCTCTCGTAGTATCTGAACCAAGATTGCGCACACTGGAACGTAGTGTGTGTACCAGGTTAGGGTTAGACTATGATTTTATTCCAATTTTCCTTATCTTACTTCCATTTCCAATCCCGGGGCTAGCCAAGCGACTCCTGTAGTATTTGTACCTGAAATTAGAGCCTAACCCTAACTAGGTACACATTCTACATTTCGGTGTTCGTTTACATACTACGGGTGTGCCTAAAATTATACAATATAGTTTTTTGTCCTCATCTTCTGAGTTAGAACAGTCAATAATAATGGTCTAACCATATATTGAGTTTTTATTGTTTATTCAGGCCGTTTGCTTTGAACAAGGGTTATACAAGCAGCTACCGATGTGTGAGGAGCTACTATTATTTGAAAGGAACAATATTTTTCAGGTTCGAGATTACCTGAGCAATTTATTGTATGTGAAACAGAGCTAAGATTGGGCCCAAAAATTTCAGTCCGGCCTAACCCAGGCCCGTAGGTATTAAATTTGACTCAGCCCGAGCCAGACTAATTAGCTGGATTCTTTGGAGGAGTTCTTTCAAATGACAATTACAGCTCCTTCTCTGGTTTATCCAAGTTGTTTTATAACAAGTATTCCCTAGTTTAGTATCCACACATAGTTTTAGTAAACGGTAAATTTTTTTTATAAACGTATGTTTTTTTTCACTTGGCTAACACAGTCCCCAATTTTATAATAGAACTAAAATAAGGCAAATCGGAATAAAATTTTGGCCTAACCCTAACCTGGTACACATACCACGGAGTACCCTTTGCTGATATAGGGAAGCTGTAGCCACAGCCAAAACCAACCAATTCAGTGGCTGAATTTGGTGGGAAAAGTTGCAATCAATGCTTTCAATTCAACTTGACAGTCCATACATTGTGCTATGGCTTAGGAACATGCTTGTCACTGCACCAATGATTACTCACAGATTTCAAATTTGTTTGTGAGAGGATTTGCTTTTCTAATGCTCAAGCTACCAATAAAGTAACAGGCCTTGATTTGCCATATGGTTAAGCCATCCCATCTAATTTACCTGATTCTGGAAAACATGATTCTGCTTTTTCAGATTCACTGGTAAAGAGAAAAGAGCTGGAGGTTTTGATTTGATGTGGAATGATGGTCCTGTGTATGCAGATGAAGGGGGAATGGACAGCCTGGGTGGCCCTGCGTATGCTACAAACACTTTCTTAGGTTAGTTCAAAAAAATATAAAGTGACAATAATGCATTTTGGTTTGAATTGGGTTATTAAAGAACAGCCAATTGGCGTAGGGCTATTGATCGCAAGAATGAGCAGATCTTTTTTATCCTGCCCAATTTAATACCACCTGGGCCAGATGGTGGAATTCTAATGGTGGCACATTGTGCTAAGTTTGGGAATGCGCTTCCCATCGCACTTCTATTGTTGTTAACACCCTTCGTCCGTTTGTGCTTGAAGACCCATTCTATTACGAGTTCGGGACTAGCCAAGCGACTTCCGTAGTATTTGTATCTGAAATTATGGCCTAACCTGACCTGGCACACATACTACGTTCCGGTGTCCGTCATCTTGGTTTGCCAGCTACAGGAGTACCCAATATTTCCTGTATGAAAATATATTCTGATGCAAAGCTATTGGTATGGCATGCAAGATGGCCAGTGGTCAGCATACTAGCCATAACCATGTTCGCAAAGCACAGGGAGAATTCAGGGTTCAAATGCCCAACATCTACGAAGATATGATAAATTGAGTAGGCAGTGAGCCGGTCCTTCTGATAGCACAGTAGCTTTGTTGGTGCTTCTTTAGTATGTGTACCAGGTTAGGGTTAGGCCATAATTTTATTCCGATTTTAGTTCTATTAGGAGTTCGGGACTGTCTGTGTTAACCCTTTACGTGCGGTGGGCACTTCAAGTTACCCATAGTTTTATTTAGCAATCGGTCTGGTCTAGTTTTTCAGGGTTTTAGTTTATTGATAAGAAGTCTTCTTCGAGATTAACATAAGCGACGGTAAATCTCGCTTTCGTTTACGACAGGAATTTTATTTGCGGCGGAACGAGGGAGTGATTTTGAAATTTATGCAAATTTCGGTGTTTTTTGGGTGTAATAGAAGACATATTATCCCTTTCATCTACCAAAGTATTTTGAGTTAGATCACGAAATTGCTACAGCAATATTATGCTATTGTTTGCCAACCAAGAAGCGGTAACTGTAAAGGATTTAGCGAATATTTTTTATTTTTATCACGGTTTGAAGTTTCAACTCCCGAGAAAAAAAATGCCCTTTTTCTATCCGGTTTGTGACTCAGACCACCACTTTTGAAAAAACTTTTTTTTTTAATCGCCAACTGCAAGCTCTTTGAATAAGCTTTCTAACGAGCCGTCAGTGGGCAGCAGAGGATCATTAGTTTTTCTTTAGTCGATCGATTAGTTGTGGGGGTACAAATGCATAAAATCGGCGTAGCAAATACGATTATTTCATAAAAATCGCATGGAAAGGGTTTATGGAAAGTTTCAGTCCCTTTACATACCTTGATGTAATAAAGTGAGCGAACAAAATTAGTTACCTCTATATTGGTACACACACTTCTGGAGCGCCGCTTTGTGGTATCAGTCACTGCTGGCCTATGTTCTTGTTCAGAGTGAAAATGCCAAATACTAAAAAGTTCCTAACAAAAGGTTTAACATAAAATTTAATTTCTTTTAGGTTGCCACAATGACAGAAAACGTCAGTTGGTTCAACTCTTCAGATTCTTGCATTCAAAGAAAACAGCATCAGTTACATGAACAATGCAGCAGACTACAATACCTCCATGCCAGAAAGTTTTGACTTTTTGACAATGATATACTTGGCATTTCAGGGGTTGCCATAGACTTTGCTCAGAGATGAAGCTTCTTTACTTCTGACCAGATTTGAACGAATTTCCTCATAAAGAAATCTAAAACGAATCTTATTATTGGCATTTATCACAAGTCGGATCGCTACGATTTCCTTTATTTATAAGCTGGTTAGGATAGGATTTACATATTTACCCCTAGAGGGAAGAAAACCGATCATATGGCAAACCATGGCTTCTCATCCGGTTACAATCTGTCTCTTATCTGGCACATGTATTTCTACATGATTTAAACTTTATCAAAGGTTTTGCCAGTTTCGCCCAAACGTAAGTGTTATTTTTGTATGTTTTTTTCAATTGCTTTTAAAAGCATGGACTTGATAGTGGAGGTAGCCCTAACGGACAGGCGGTTACGTGAACCACCCTACGAGGATTCGAGCAATCCTCTCGCATATGACTGTCCCCGCATGGGATGCGAACCTGCCGACCCATGCACTGTAATCAGAGGTGCGATGGCGAGCGTATTCCTGATGCTCCACACCACCAAGCTAAGTTATTACAGATTGTATACTAAGTATATATATATACATGGCCAGCAGTCGTGTTCTGCATAAGGCCCCCGTATATAACATTGCATGGATTTAAAACATACTTATTTTAATATTTCTCAGCTACCGTATAATGCATTTGCTTTTATACTGCTCAAGTGTTGTTATGGATTTTATAAATAAAGTTTATGAATTGGTATATTTAGGGTTTTAGATTTGGTTGATAGGAAATTCAAGGAGGGCATGCTCAGCTTTGGCAGATTATTCGAAGTTTGCACTCAAAATTTGGTCAGAAAAAAATTAGAATTATTAATTTTGTCAGAATTACAATTTATTACATTAAATAACCAGCATTTTACCCCGAACTTGGACAACAGGAGAATTAGATCAGTGCAATGGGCTGCATGAATTGAGTGGAATAAGAACGTGTGGAAATTTAAATGAATTCTACCTATTTTTCAGCGCTGCAGAAGTTTGTGTACCAATGTGGAGGGAGGTAACTAATTTTGTTCGCCTACCTCACATCAAGTTGTATAGAGATGGAAGCCTATGGGCGGGAGGTGTATTCACATGGCTAACACAGACAGTCCCAAAACTTGTAATAGAATTAAGGAAAAACGGAATGAAATTATGGCCTAACCCTAACTTGGTACACACACTACGGCAGTACCTATTTTTCTCTTAGCAAGAAGGGTCGTGACACAGCCTCTACAATAACATGCTAGGATGACTATTGCTGGCTTCATATATCACTCGCTTTCAATACAACACACAGGTCCTTCATGATAAATAATATTAAATGTAAGCAACGGCCAACTTCCAGGACAGATATTGCCCATTTGTCTGGAAAACGTATTGTTCTGCCGATTCAAATTCCTGAAGATTTATCAAGGAATAACAAAGGTTTAAATCAGTTATCAGTCCAGATATATAGACATGACAATTTCTTTTAAAAGAATTAAACGACATACTTTCCAAAATATATATATTAACAAACATATGAAAATAAATACAGTGAGATACTGTAAAGCAATAAAGTATATACATTATAATATTAATTAAACTTTGTCCATTTTAGGATACTCATTTTCATGGACAATTGGTGATATGTATCAATTGGAAAATTCTCAGCTAATCAACGAATAGTTGACTTGGCAAAGAGAAAGAAACTATTCAGCTTTGGGAAATCATATTTCTTCTCTTAATTAAGCGGAAAAGTGATTTGCTCATTGTGAATCATAGACTTGTCTAGGTATATGAGATGTGAATTTGAAATCCATTAAAACTCAAAGGTATGGATTTTGCTTGAAAGCAGCACAATACTTAAATATGGTATTTCAAATATTACAGTAATAAATTAAAAAAAAACATTGAGCTAATCTCATCAGATAGAGTTAACTCCATGTGCCTGTAAATTAAATGATGTTATTTCTGCAGCAACTATCCAGAAGATCGCACAACTTTTGTTATCTTTTAAAGGTCTTTCTTGCAACTTGAAACTATCAAATGTTTTTGTACTGTTTTGGCGTTCATTGAAAAATTCCGCTTTCTCTATTCGTGAGCTTGGACTCCCTTGCGTTGTAAGCCATTGTTTCACAATTGTAATGTTCTGTGGAGTTCCTTCTATCGTTCCTTGGACCGTTCCGTGTGCAGTGTTTATAATCCAACCAGTTACATGGTGTTTATCGCAAGTTTTCTTGGTATATTTGCGGAAGAATACACCTTGTACTCGACCAAATACTTCGAAATCTAATAATTGGACGAGTTTAGTTGATGACATAGACATTTACACGCTACAAAAGCAGAAAAGTTTTTAAAGCTTGAAAATCAAAACAACAGCTGGATATAAGTATGAGGAGGTTGACCTTTAATCCCGTAGAATAAGATTAAGCAGCGTTTCCCAAACTTTTTTGGCCACGAAACACTTAACGCTTTTTATCCCGCCTCGCGGAACACCCCAAAAAAAAGGGCAAACAAAATTGAGAAAGAAAATGGTGTAATGCAGCGTTTTTCTAAGGGTGCGCCGTGGCGAGTTGCCGAATTCACCTTGAAAACTAACAGATATGCGTTAGATAACTAAAATATGATTGAATATTTTACATATTGCATTTATTATAGATGTTACAATAATAAGAATCAATAAATACATTTTATCTTTCTATGTCGTTAACCTACTATTTTGTAGTGTTTGCCTCTAATGCAATGTAACAATGGAGATAGGAGTAGTTGCTGCAATTTCGCAAGTTGCAGTTTATTTATTTGCTGGCGACCAATTTACTCGTAATTTTGATCTCATTTTCACGGAACACTCGGAAGACGCTCGCGGAACACTAGTGTTTCGCGGAACACAGTTTGGGAAACGCTGAGATAACGGAAGGCTGATAAGGCATCTTAATCAATCAATGGACCTTTCCCCGAGCATCGACTTCCTTGTTTACTTCATGACATTGGCCAATCAGCAAGATGCAAAAAGGTAGGTAATAATGCTCCATTTTCGCATCCGCTCAGACACTTTTTTCACTCGGACAGATTTTTAGGCGTGGTCGTCCGATAACCATTTAATGTCGGGTTTGGGATTAATTAGTTATTTGTTTTCGGAAGCATGGACTTGATAGATGAGGAAGCCGTAACCGACCAGCAAAGAGAGAGAGAGAGATATTTAATATTTCGTCAACAAAAAATAATATAGTAGTCATTGCGATAATAAAATAATAACAAGAGAGCTATGCTCAAATATATGGACACGTTGCGCCACTCAGTGGGAATAATTTTGATGACGTCATAGAGTAAAAAAAAAGTAATAGCCTTCTGGAGAAAAATTTTATCTTCAACCACTGAAAATTTCAAAGCAATTGGTCCAGTATTCGAAGAGAAAAGCGATTTCTTCAAAACGCGTCAAAGAATGAGGACACTAAGAACAACAACAACATAATATTGAAACGATCGCTACGTCCACTACGTGTCCAATAACAATTAAATAATTCGGTATATACAGCAGCAGTTACGTGAACCACTCTTCGGCAGCAAGGAGTCCAGCAATCTTCTCGCACATAACTATCTCCGCATGGGATTCAAACCTGCGAACCCACGCAGAGTTATTTGTGGTACGGTGGCGAGCGTATTCCTAACGCTTAGTACATGCTTCGGAAAATGAATAAATAAATAATCCCATACCCGACTTGGAATGGTAACCGAACGAGAAGCCGTGGTTCGCCATAATTATGGCTGAACCATCTTATCGGCTTTCCTCTACCCCGGATAAATAGGTAAATCCTATCCTTAGCACGATAAGACACGCCGCCGCAAATGCTGCAATGGAACTTTCCCCGAGCATCGACATTCCCGTTTACTCCGGGACATTGGCCAATCAAGCAAGATGCAGAAAGTGACGTAACAATGTCCTCTTTTCGCATCCGCTCTGATATTTTCCTCATTTTGTCGTAAACATTACCCCGTTTTCGCATTTTCGAACTTTATTCGTTAGTTTTCAGATGTGTTTCGGAAATTTAAATATAAATCAGACAATTCAATGATCACTCTGTCTTCTTATGAGTTTTATTTCAACTGCGGTAATAAAAAAAAACTAATGTAGAAATAGCTGTGATAGACTAGGCTAAAATCATTTACCGTTACTTTAAAAGACAGATTATTGTATGCGATGATTCATAATCATGGTTTGAAACAAATAGCCCATTTTACAGACGCCAACTCGCGAAACCACTCTTGAAATAAGCCCCGAAACAATGATTTTTCGGGGGTTAAAGGTCGGAGAAAGCTCAATAGACAAGGCCAATATTATCTGTCAGTACTTTACTTGCAACTGCAAGCGGCACGCAGTCAAATGGTTTCAATGAAAATAATAATTTTAACCAAGTTCATGAGCACCAACGACTAACATACCGATGAGCACTAACTCTACAAAATACTTTCAAATATGGGGTTAAGGGTCGGGGGAATATCCATGGCAACTCGCCATAGCGCACTGGTGCCATTGGGGAATTGTTTTTTTTGTGTGTGCGTGATTACGTCATCAAAAAAAGTGTCATTTGGGTGCATATCTGAGTGGAGTATCATGTGTATTACATGCCTGTATGCCTAATCCATAAACTAAAATAAATCTAATCTTTAAATGGTATTCTACGAATCACAACATGGAAAATGACTTGCAATGGACAACATAACTTGGGATATCAAAATTTGACTAACGATGTAAAAATGGGTTTTGGATAATATGTTTGTATTTTATTTATTTTTTATCATTGTGGATGTATAATTTTTTTGCCTCTTGATTTTTCTATGCAAATGTTTATTTTCTGGGAATGGGATCAAATCAAATTTGGATGGGAACTAATCAATTATTATTTCAATCAATTGGCATAAAAAAAATAAAAATTTGCGGAGGTTAAGTTTGTGTTTGAGCGACGCCATCTTGTATTTATGTGTAACAGAAATTATTCAAATTTCAACAGCAGTTCACATAAGTAATGGATGGTTAAGGCCTTGTTTTCAACTATCACTGCACTCAAACTGGACAAGGATCTCTTTATACTATTTCCAGTCACGCCTATTGTGATATGCTGACTGGCTGATAAAATTGAAAAGTCTTGAAAGCCATGAATGAACGTTTAGAGGACGCATTTACTGAAGTTGTTAAAAAGTTCACAACAATTGCAGAATTCAAAGATTTCGCACAATCAAGGAACGGACTCAAACTGAGTGTGCGAGATGTCACTACGATCACTGAAAACCACAGATTCGCTGTTGAAGAACAGGAGAAGAGAATACTCTGGCTTTGGGCTGAAAGAAATGGAGCGAATGCAAATCCACAGAGTATAAGCAATATTGTAACACAATATTATGGAGCAGAACATCTAGCTATTCCTGCGCATGAAGAAAGGCTTGAAGATGTTTTTCCAATTGTTATTAGGAGGTTTAAAACCATAGAGTTCAAGCATTTCGCAAGGTCCAGGCAGGGATTATCTCTTGATGAGCATGAAGTTGATATTATCACAGAGAATAATAAATTCTCAGTGGAAGAACGCAACCTAAAATTATTGTGGAGATGGAGAAATTCAAGACAACTGAACGCTAATGTTGCCGCTGTTATAGAAAGAATACGGCAATTAGTTGATGAATATATTCATGGATTGAATCAGGCAGAGGAAGAACAAATCATCCATGATTACAATCAGGCAGAAAATGAACAGATCATTCAACCACGGATAGTTGTGGAATCTACATCGGAAATATCTGAAAGTTTGTGCGAGTCTACTTTGCCTATCAAACTAGGTGAAACCTCAGGATTAGTTAAAAGAAAGCAAATGGTAAAAGAGTTGCCTTCAAAGAAATCAAAATTGCCAGAGCGATCTGCTAAAGCAATAGAAGATACAAAGAGTGTCGAACAGTTTCTGGAAATTGTGGAGAATGTTACGAAGCAGAAGTTGGAACTCGGATTTAAGTCTGTTAAAGAAAAAACAAAGATGGATGATTTTATACTTCCCAAGGTTTCAGAGTTCAAGAAATTGGACTCCAAGAAACATACTGATTTGCAACCAGTGGATATTAAAAAAATTCATTCTGATGACTCAGTCAACCATGTGATGTTGCTAGGAGACACAGGTTCTGGAAAATCAACATTTGCACTGAGATATACTATGCTGGCTTCGGAGAAAAAATTGGTCTTTTCAATGGAAATCAAGATGGTCTATTTAGTTGAGATTTCTAAATTACAATGTGATTGCCCATCAAGTGCTTTTGATCTTCTATTCATTCAACAACTTGGATCAAGATTTCCCGAGCACCTCCATCATGTTGGACAAAAGTGGTTGAAACTAAATTCAAAGTATGTTGTACTCATACTTGATGGTTTAGACCAAATGAAAAAACCTTTTGAAAATGAATACGGAAATATCGGAGTGGACACTCCAGCGGAAACCAACACTATTATCGCCAACATTCTATCTGGCCACATCTACCAAGAAATGAAGGTCTTGTCAACTTCACGCTGGCATGTTTATTGGAAACTTCCTCCAAGTCTCAAGGCACCATCAACTCTGGCCTTGGGAGGATGGGATGATGAAACACTGAATCTTCTTGCTGAAAAGGTATTTGGTTCTGAAGCAAAAAGATTCATTTATGCTTTGAAAGAGAAAGCACAGGGTCTTGTTTCAAACCCAATGTTCTTTTTCTACATGGTAAGAGTGTTGAAAAATTCTCAGGAAAGTGATATTGGCACTTTAACAAATTTGATGGTTCGTGTTCTGAGACTTTTTTCAACATCTTCTCATAAAGGAAACATAGATCGTCAAGTACTAAAAGACTTCATGAAGTTGGCTTACCATGGAATGGTAGAGAATAAATTCGATTTCACAGCAAGTTATATTGAATCTCTTAACCCTGGATATGAAAGACATGCATGGTTTGGTAGAGATGGATGCTGATACCGAATTTTTGGAGTATGTTCTGGATGACGATGACATGAGTCTCCGATTCTCCCATCAAAGTATTCAAGAGATACTTGCTTCCCTGTATGTTTGCAATCTTGGTTTGGATGAATTCAAGAAGTTCATCGATGATAATTACAAGAAACCAGGAATGGAAGTCGTTATAAAGCATATTTTTGGAATTATTCTCAACAAATCATCTTCAGAAAAAGCAAAAAATTATTATTCTGGTAACCTGCATATCAAGTCTGAATACCTTTTGGATAAATTATTGGGAGGAAAAGTCGAGCTATATCACCAAGACGTGACCTTATTACATGAATGTGGTCCTGATGTGATAAAGAAAGTTTCCTCACAAATAGAAAAGGTGGTTTTAGATTATTTATTCCCACTTGAAGAACTGCGTGCACTGTTGACTGTTGTAGAAAATTTGACTCCACTTCGGTCTTTGAAATTAGGATACTTGGAAATACATCCTGAAATTTATTCTTCTCTGCAACATATTCTTGGATCTGTGCAAAGTGTCAGTGTGGGAAGCTTCAATTTCATCAAGTGTGGCCCTGATGCTGAGAAACAAGAATCCTGAATGAAGCCGCGATGAGGGAAACCTTGAGATTAACTCCATGCTTTCAATAAAGCGAAAGTCCGCACTGGAACCTCTTGGGTATTTTCATGCTGTTGATTAGTTCACGTGGTCAAACACCTAATATTGCCCTGAATAACTGTGATCTGAATGCGGAGAAAATAAGTGAGATGATGAAAGCAATGGATGAATATGGTGTGGAAATATATTTGTTACAAATTTATGATGAGAATCCTAACATGGATGAAGAAGCATTTAAACAATTGGCAAAGTTACTGGGAAATACCGAGCTGCCAGTACTGACCGCATATAGTTGCACTCCAACAAGTAAGCAGTTATCAGCTCTTTGCACAAGTTTAGAAAATGAAAATGTCGGATTACGATACTTGGAATTGTCGAAACCGACTACAGAACCTCTCACTAATGATGATCTGCTCATTATTGCTAGATTGGTTTCAAGGGTGGGATGGCTCCTCTTCATTGACCATGATTTGACTGTCGCGAAATCGGACTTCATTAGAATTTTATTGAAGGAACAACACCCAGAAGCATCAATAAAGTTTGATTCAGGTCATTTTGAAATATGTGGATATGGATTTGTTTTTGAATTTGATTCTGAATCTGATTTTGATTGGTTTTAGAATTACCTCGATGAGTAACTTACAAGAGAAGGGGTGATTTTATTTCTAATCATTTTGTATTTTCAAATAAAATGAGCTAAATTATAAAAACTTTTGAACAGCAATATTATGGCTTAA